>OZ037776.1:35793873-36073873 GCA_964035525.1 Porites cylindrica
AGTCGCTCTAATCCGAGTAACACTGATCCACCAGCCTTCCCATCTTAGGTTCATTTTTCTCCTTGCCACTTTAATTTGTCTCCCTTTGTCGTACCCAGCATCCTGTGTCAAAATAGCCCGATATAAAATATAAATAAAAAGTGGATCAAGGCCCTAACATTCTGCCGCTGCCGACTGTAACTGTAACAGGTACATTGCACATAATACTTTTGAAGATGATTTTTAAAAAGTCTGACGAAAGAATTAAGATTTGATTGTGTAATTACTTTTCTGATTCACCTCCATACTTAAGTTAGTCTGTCTGTCTGTCGGTCAGGCAGTCACTCAGGCAGTCAGTCTGTCTGTCTGTCTGTCTGGAATTAAAGAAACTTGGCTCCGTGCTGAAATAAAGCATGTGATTGTCTGTTTTTCTATCTGTCTGCGATGTCGACTACTGTGACGTTGTTTGAGTCAATTTAGATCAGGCTCTTGCCACTAAAATCCAGAAATTGCAAAATAGTGCTGCACGCATAACAATCTTACAAGGTTACAGTGTGCGTTCAGCGGAAATAAGGAAACAAATAATCAAAACTAGACGTGATTACAGTGGGTCTGTTTTCAAGAGCAATCTCCATGATTTCTGTGTGCTTTGTCAAGTCACGTGGCTCAATGCTGATGATCCCAGCACAGAATGACTGTCCATCTGGATGGACCGAGGAGTATCATGGTACCTGATGACTGCATATTACTATTATGCGAACCAAAAGGATTACCTCTGTGTTGACAAGGACCAAGAGTATGTTCATGACACTGAGCAATTCGGACCAGAATGGCGCCTTGCTGTACCACGTGGAAGGGAATTGTGGCTCTCTTCCATGTCTTCCCTATGTTCAGCATCGAGAGCTGGACATGCGCTGTTTGCACCAGGTGAGAATAAGCTTTCCAGTAGGCTAGCGACATTCAACAAACTCTACAGACTGATATTAAACATCAAACGTATCATGTGAGAAATTATTTTGCTGAAGGCCGGACTCTGTGGTGTAACGTTTGTTTTAACTTTTTAATTGTTTTTTTTTTTGCAAAGAAACTAACAAAAGAACAAACAAATTGAAACAAAGACAGCAACTTTTTTGCTGTTCTTCTTTTTGAAAAAAAAAAATAGAGACTTTTTTGGTCCCTAAACGAGAACATTATTTACTGCAGTCGAACCTTTTCCTATAGACACCTCCGGGATACAGACACTGCCCCTTACGGATTTCCAAATTTAAAGAATCCCCACCACATCTGCAATACGAACTTACAGTCGTATTAGTCACAAAGATAACAAAATTCATACAATCTCTTTCTCTATAATAAAGGCACCACTCTAATAAGGATGGTTCTAGTGGTCTCAAAGATACCATTCTTCAAACAGTCCCTTAAGCTACTTCTAAAAACAGTTACCTTTGTTACGCAAGCTGGTCAGCTAGTTTGATCTGCCCCTTTGGTTTTCATGTTAAGGATCGAGTTTTGACTGCAGGTATTTTGTGGTACATGTAATTACAGAATGCATTGTTTGCGAAAAGATCTGTTAAAACTTATGAGAATCCAGTTTTATGTACTTAAGCCGTTTAGACCATGTAAGACCATGTTAACACAGTTAAAAACAGGGGAGGGGTTGGACCGGAGGGGGAAAAGTGCGAAAGGGAAAGGGGAAGGGAGCCTTACTCTTTCTCCCCAATTCGAGGGTCTCAACGGGGTGGTAGCTTCGCCGGTTGACGGTTAAATTTTAGAACTTTTGACGGAAATTTATTCCCAGAATTTATGTATATACAGTGGAACCTCAATATAACGAAGGGCCAGGAGACTAGCAAAATTTGATCGCTATTAAACGAGGTTTCGTTATATCGAGGTTATTTTCCATTAGTAAAATCCAACTAGTGGTCTATTATCAATGCTGCGTTCTGATTGGTTGAACTACTACTAGGCTACATCTTATAGCCCACTAGTAGCGAAAAGCGCGGGCTCTTTGGCCGCAAAAAGGTAACAAAGGTAGTGTTCGGCCTCATGGGCTATTGACTCAGAGCCTGTTCGGGCTCGAGGAATAATTGTAAATTACTTTTACAGGGGTAAAGAAAATCGTTCGTTATACGAAGGACTTCGTTATACAGAGGTTCGTTTTATCGAAGTTTCACTGTATTTATTAAAATCAGTAGTAACTTTTGGGTCTTAAAGGTTTTCTGGGCCTTTCGCTTTTCGATTTGGAAATATTTTCATCTATAAGCAAACTGTAAAGTCTGGTAATGTCTTATCTACAGAGTGTGTTTTTGACACATGCCAAACTGGCCAGCTCAGAGATTCTTCAGGAGTCCAAAGCTACAGACCTTAAAGATCGGTTGACGGAAAAATACAACTTTTTTTGACGGTTGAAGGTTAACTTTTGGCACGTTTTACTGCTGACGCTAATCATCCCATTGGGACCCTCCAATTCTCCTCCCTTTTCCCTTAAATTCCTCCCAATCCCCTACCCTTTTCGACGCCTCCTGCTACTACGCAGACTACCAGTACACATAATTGTCACAGAATGTGTTTGTCAATTTAATGTGCTAGTCTCACTGTTAGTTCTCTTGCTATCAACAACAGGTAGCTAGATTCTAGATCAAAAATGAAATGTCGTTTTTAAGCGACTTCAAAGTAGCCTTATTGGGTAATTGTGTTGTTCTGTATGTTTCCATCGCCACCAACTACAAAACAGGATCAAAGTAGTTATTGCAACGAGAAATTGCGTTACCGCAGTCGTGGTCCTTGTGTTTTGGATTTCACGATGTGGCTCTTTTGTTATCCTTTCTTAACTATCCCATTTTTAGTAAATTTCTACAGTTTTAAAAAATCTGATGTTCATAGCCTCTTGAGGCAAGTTGACCCTCGAGTGATCAATTCTTAGTAAAATTACCACCAACTCAGAACTCAGAATAACTTGCACTTCCTACTGATTTTTAACTTTCAAAGTTCATCTTCCCGAGCCAATACACTAAGCGATCACCTGCCCTATTTTCCGAAAATACAGACTTTTTTTGCTGTTCTGCGTCTTCCTTGAAGAGGCGCTATATACCACAGTTGCCAGTAAGACTGTCCTATACAGGAAACTACGTCCTGAGGAATTTTTGCAATCCCAACTGAGGAGCAAAAATGGTAATAAAAATGACGCAGATTGTCTCTATTCATGGTTTAGGAATGAGAACTGATCTATAACAAGAGAGAATAATTTATTTACTACATAGTCAAGGGCCTTGGGACACTGATAAACGGGAGCAGAAAATTTTCGTGTTCGCAAAATTGCAAAATCACCTTCCCAGTTTTGAATTTGTCCATTAAAGGCCTCATAACAACGTATCCGGCATAACTACTATAAGTCATTTAGTCAGAAACTAGGAGAAGGAAATGACTGCTATGTCAATACAGTAGGAACCTCCCGTAAGCGACCACCCAAAACGCAAAGACTGAGTGGTCGCTTTCAAGAATCGAACCACAGAGAGTCTCTTCCGAGAAGAGTAGGCCTTTCCCTATTGTGCTCGGCAACTTTTGAACAACTTTTGGCGTTTGGAGCAACTTTTTGCAGTTCTAGCAACCTCGAGCAAATTTTGAGGAAAATATAGGTTTAGAGCACATAACAAGCGCGTAAATATCAAAGATTTGATAGAAAACTTCAATTTTTTTTAATTTTTTTATTTGTAAATTCATTTTTATTTTTTTAAGTTGTTTTAATTTTTTTTCTCTTGACCGATGTTAGTAATTATTGTGAAGAACAATAAATAAAGCTTTTAATTAACGTTAACATAAAAATATCACAAAATTTAGGTGGCAACTTTTGAAATTTAGGTAGCAACTTTTTGGCATTCCAGTGACCAACTTTCCAGCATTTTACGAGCACAATAGGGAAAGGCCTAGAGAAGAGGTCCAGATACATCTACTTTGTCGGGGATTTCTTACGACCTCGCACGCTGGTACACTTCACAATCAAGAGGACTGTATACTTTTCGAATACAAACGGTTTATTACAATCTGTCAGCTAGATCCAACAATCTAATACAATCATGTTCAACGATCAGAGACCGGCGGCGAACTCACACCCAATCCTACGTTTACAGTGGTTTTTCTACCACACGAGACAGTGATTTTCCAGTATTCACGTGTACAGTAATTTTCCGAGCTCACAATATTGTAATGCACCTAAATTAAGCTATTATTGCAAAATAACACGTTTTTCGTCCTTATTTGGTTCAGTAAATTCACTAAGAACTCTGGTCACAAATTGTGAAATATCGAGACTATTCTTATTCGTTACAAAGTTTATGTTGTGATGTAGTCATATGTTTCTAATTAATGTTCATAAAGTTAATAGTAATCAATTATGGAAGATACTTATTGCATGCAATATCTAAGTTACGCCTTATGTAGTTCCATGTTGTCACTAAAGTTCTTCGTATATTTTTAGCAGCAAACAAAGAGATCAGAGAATGCGTCAAGTGGTCGCTAACAAGAGGTTAAAACAATGGAAAATCATTTTAAACCATCAGGCCCAAAAAGTGGTCGCGTTCACGGTCACTTACAGGAGGTGGTCGTTCACTAGAGGTTCCAACTGTAACGCTTTGACTAGAAAAATTTTGATGTTTGGGATTGGCGGTCGCTTATGGGAGGTGGTCGCACATGGAGGGTCAACTGTATAACACTGACCCTGAAAAATTTCATTTTTGTCTACCTAACAGCTGTAGTGATTATTTTCCTGCATTTTTGTTAGTGGTGTACGTAGAATCCTCAAATTTGGGAGGTACATACTGCCCCTGAAAAATGCAGTCGAACCACCTTAAATGAACTAAGTTCTATGCTTTGGGGGTTATACGGATTTCAGTCTTTCTTCTCTTTTGAAAGCGTTATCGCCTTTAGGAATTCTTGAATAAAGAACAAGGTTTGTGACAGGACAACCGGAGACCTATACTTACACTTAAACACATGCACAAAACACATTCCTGAGACAACAGCTGATTGGCCTCAGTCAGACCTATCTTCGCCCTTTGAATCTCCTGGAAACAAGAACAGTAACAAAGATTCACCAGCCGTCCTCTCCTCTTCTCTCTTCTCATTTCCTCCACGGTGTACTTTATGCAAACAACTCTTTTCTTTCTTATTCTGTTTGCTATGTTGCAAGAAGCATGTCGAGTAAAGATACTTGTTTTGTAGTCACGTGTAAGAACAAAACTACCTCTATATTGTGCATGTTATTTTCTATCAGTGGCATGGCACGATCATTGTCCAGGGGCTGGGCGAGTACTCAAATAGATTAGATCGAGAAAATAATGAATAACTGATCGCAATTTCGCAGCTTTTGCAAAGCCTAAATTTCATTTCTACTTTTGAGATACATTTTGAAAATGTACCTTCAAACCTTTCAGATCGTGACAGCTTTCAGCCTGCCTAGCAGGAGCCAGAGTTTTTGAGCCAGAGGAGATCAGAAATATTAAGGAAGCATGCTCGCACGAGGGAAGAAAAGGAGGGGTGGAGTCCTCTAAAACCAACCAAAAAACATTAACTGACGCCTGCCAGGCGGGCTAGACAGCTTTTATAGTAGTTATACAAACTGACTCAAGATCGATTTTCATTTAGTTCTCTAGTTTTAATTTTTAAATTAAGCCATGATTACAAGCTGATTCTTTGAGATTGACGAGAGACGTTAATTATTACTTGGTGCAAACGGCACATGTCAGCTCTCGATGCAGAACATATGGAAGGCACGGAAGTGAACCACAGCCCCCTTCCACGAAGTATAGCAAGGCACCATCCTTGTTCCCATTAGTCCCCGGAACATACTCTGGGTCTTTGTCAACACAGACAGTCTTTTTGGTTCGGGTGGTTGTAATATGTGGTCATCAGGTACCCATGATACTCCTCGGTCCATCCAGATGGACAGTCATTCCGTGCAGGCATCATCAGCAATGAACCACGTGATTTGACATAGCAGACAACGCAAGGCGCCTCTTGGTCATGGAGACCAACTACACGAATAAGGGTAACACTGCTGTATTAGACAAATGCACTTTTAATATATTAAATACAATTATTACAATAAATTGAACATACATCTATATTCACTCCTCAGATCTCTATAAATGACTGCCAGGACAATAAAAGGAACCATGCAGAAACTATTCACATGTTACTTCCGTGTAAGTAGGCCATCAAATCCGCCAAAAATGAAAGCCCAGGCTCTCTATGGGAGCTCGTAGGAAATTGAATTTTAAAAAAGAATGTACCGTATTTATTCGATTAACCGCCCTGGGCGCTTATTAAATTTTTGGACCTTGAGAGTGAGCGCTTATTCGAGGTGGGCGCTTATTCGAGGCTGGGCGCTTATTAAATTTTCACCATTTTCAGCAAGGGAAGTATGTTTATTTTGCAACAAAACAATAAATGCTAATAACAAAACGCGAAGAAGTAACAAAGCAAGGTTTCTGTAAAATACTCTGAAGAAAACTCCGTCCTCGGGGAAGTCTCCTATTGGAATTTATTTACTCAAGTGGGTGTGGTGGGGGTGAGCGCTTATTTGATTTTGATTGGGAGGAGGAGGGGGTGGGCGCTTATTAACTTTTTCTGCCTTTAGGATGGGCGCTTATTCGAGGTGGGCGCTAATTCGAGGTTGGGCGCTTATTCGAATAAATACGGTACGACAACAAATAAAATATGTTCTAAATTCCGCTTTTTTAAAAGACTCAAGATAAAAATGAGTTACCTTTTGTTTGTATTGTGTTTTGTACAGTCATTTGGCTTCTTTAGTTGCATTTTGAAGCCGTTTTGGAGAAAGTTAGATTTCGAGTTGTACTGTAGCATTATTATTATCATGTAAGCCTTTAAACTGGAGTGCTGATGAATGAGCTTGCAAAGAAAGGCTGAAATAAGTATTTTGTTGCTATGGGATACATGAGATTTAGAGACCATTCCATGCCGGAGCATAGATGGGTTGTCATCTGGGTTCGAGAACCAAACATTCACCAAACATCCATTAGCTAGCGGGCGACTCTCGGTAAGCTTCGGTAAAAGTCACTTTTTTAATGCAAAATCAGTTGCGTCAGTCGGACTACGATAAATGGGGGAAAAAATGGATTGGCGCACCCTTCGAAGTATAAATTTTTTTGCGAATTATATCAGCTTTACATCAACCCTGACATCAACACATATTGACTACGATACTTTATTAATTTTTTTCTCTCCTTTGGTTTACTTTTATTCTACAGATATTATTACAGCTTAAATCTACTTTGTGCACACAGCGCATGTCAGTTCTCGTTGCTGGACATAAGGAAGACAAGGTAGTGAGCCGCAAGCACCTTCTACAGGGTACAGCAAAGCTTCCCTTCGGCCGGCGTGGCTACCAGGAACATACTCTGGGTCTTTGTCAACACAGACGAAATCTTTTTGGTTCGGGTGGTCGTGATAAGCAGTCATTAGGTACCCGTGATACTCCTCGGTCCATCCAGATGGACAGTCATTCCTTGCGGGCATCATCAGCAATGAACCACGTAATTTGACAAAGCAGACAACACAAGGAGCGTCGTGATTATGGAGATTTCTTTTGAAAGGGTTTCCATTGTACTGAGGGACCTCATACTCGGTTCCGAACATGTATGCTGAGTGCTGATTGCCATCGCTGTACCTGTCATACTTGGGATTGTGTGGAAGGCAAAGGTAGTTAGCTCCACCACCTTGATGATTGTGACGTTCTCCGCCTATTATACCTGCAAAGTATTAAGCACAATGGCAGAATAAATTTGAAGCATAACTGTGGCGAAAAAAAATTGGTTATTTATTTATTTATCTATTTATTTTTTGATGAATCAGATCGTAAAGAAAAATGTTTTAATATATAAAAGACTGAGTCGACATACCTTTGTAAACCACCTCAGCACCTCCTGGACAAGTGGTCCTTCCCCAACGAACATATTTCACTCCAGACTTCCCAGCTCCTTCCTTTCCCTTTTCGCCTTTAGGTCCTTGAGGCCCTTTCAACCCAGGACTTCCAGCAGAACCTCTCTCTCCTTTGGGACCAGGAGGGCCTGGAAAAGGTCTGTTAACGCCCGGCTTACCAGCATCTCCTGTGAGTAGTCAGAAATACAAGGTTGAAAGATTTTTGAGAAATGTCTCCTTCAATTGTTCTTGCAGGATTAAACTAAAGCTACAAACTTAATCTAGATAGACCCTGATAACATTTACTGCTCATTTTCTCGCTGTTAATGTCTCTGTTCCTTCGCGATGCATGTTAAACGCATAACTTAATTATAAAAACAAATAATGACAAGTTGGCGTTAATGGGGGAGCACTGCCTTGCGCTAGGTTAGCCTAATGCGACTTCCGGCGATGGCGTGACCAAAGAACCTCACTTATCTCCCCAGCACTACGAGCTGAATGCAATACAGCACGTGCTGGATCGGACAAGAGTATCGGTTTGCAGGTGATATTAAACGGCAACGCGGCCAACAAGCTTGGGGGAAGTCGCTGCGCAGACTTAACCGCCACTGATGCATGCGAGGCAATGCATCCCCCCAAGCCCAACGAGAAAGCGAATCAACAAGTAGAAAAAAAAAGGAGGCTATATTGGCTGAAAGCGTCCAGGAACAATAGCCATCCTGGGAGCCACAGACTCTAATGTAGATTGAGGAGTTCTGATATACAGCTGGTAACAGTCCGAGGACCAGCGACCAAGAACTTTTATAAGCCAATCTGGCAAGCCGGCGGCGGCTGCAACGGAGGCCGCACCGATGCGAAAGCTATGCCCTTTTAGGCTTTGATAAGGGAGGCCAGCCACCCTAGCACTATCCCTAAGGAGGTCGGATACGATGCCCCGAGTGAGGTAACGACCTGATGCGAAGTAAAACAAAGGTCCATGCCGAGGCCTAACTAAGACAAAATACTCTTGCATAGCTGCAACGGCGCAAAGGGGCGTCGAAGTGCGAGCTATAGTGAGTGACTGACCTTCCCTAGCAATGTCTGGCTTAGACGATTGTAGATATAATGTTACGCGCTGCGGGCACGCCAGGCTGGGGTGAAACGTTATGCAATCGGTAGAAAGATCGAATTGTTGGCGAAATTTGCGAACCCCGCAGTAGGTAAATTCGCTACAGCGCAGGAAAGCGAAAAAGGCTAAGTTGAACGCGGCCCAGATCATAGAAAAATCCCGGGGACTAAGCCATGACTGCAAGACAGGACGAATTGCAAGAAGAACCTCAGGGGTTACAGGTAGGCGACGGGCGCGCTGGTTGCCCTGATAGCGAAGAATGCCGCGCAAAACCTTGCGGAGAAGGAGCTTGCCTTTAAGGGGATCAGGGTACCCTGCTGTCACGTGAAGGTTGCGAACGGTGGCTAAATAGAGTTTAATGGCACTATGCCGTACTGTTCTCGCTAGGTAGGAAGCAAAGTATATAAGGGTCCCTTCAGAGGCAGGTAACACATCCCCGTCTGAGCTGAAGATACGATTCATAAGGCAAAATTGTAAAAACCGTTTTTCCCCAGAGCTGTAGGCCCGATTTGTGTTTTCAGCAAGACCCCAGGTAGCGTACCGCAGGACTTCCTCCCTCAGAGGGTCATGAGCGAAGGCGGGATGGTACAAGGATTCTGGTCGGCGTCGGGGGCAAGGACCCGGAAGCGCTGCATCTGAAATCGGGAGAGTGCGTCAGCAATTGCGTTTGAAACCCCGGGCACGTGACGAGCTCGCACTACGAAGTTGTGCTGCATGGAAAGAAACACGAGACGTCTAACCAAATCCATAATGCGGGGGATCTTAGAATGCCCTGAATTTATAATAGGTACCACAGATAAATTATCGCACCAGAATTGAAGGCGTTTTCCGGCGAGAAAAGGGTGCCATATGGCGCAGGCAACAACGATGGGGAAGAGCTCTTGCCATTCAATACTAATTCCCTGTTGTTGGTTCAACTGCATGCTCGGGGGCCAATGGCCCTGAAACCACCTGCCCTGGAAGTATCCCCCAAAGCCTATAGACCCCGCAGCGTCGGTGTATAGCTCGAGATTTTGAGCAGGGGTAGGAGTAGACTCGAGAAAAAAGGAGCGCCCATTCCATTTGGAGAGAAAAATTTTCCACATGGCTAGGTCCTTAAAGAATTCCTTATTCAGCCTTATGTGGTGAAAACGACTGGGGACCCCCCTGGTCAAATTGATCGTTCGCTGTAGAAAGGTCCTACCCGGCACCACTACTTTACATGCAAACTGAAGAGTCCCGATCAGTGACTGTAACTCGACCAGGCGCACTGACCGACGATTTTTGAAGGAGTCGAGCAGCTGATTGATCCTGATGAGTTTGTCCTGGGGCAAGCGGGCCTCCATGCGGACGCTGTCTAAGATAATACCCATAAACTCAATCTCCCGGGAGGGGCCTATCGTCTTGGAAGCGACTACCGGGGCCTTAAGTGACATGAATACCCTTAACAGAGTACTAAAGCTGGCTAAACAGTCTGATTTGTTTCGCTCGGCAATAAAGAAATCGTCCAGGATGTGAATAACATGCTGGATGCCGTAGTTATTTTTAAGGATCCACTCGAGGCCGTCGGACAACTGATTAAAGAGGAACGGGGCCGAACGGAGCCCGAAGGGTAGGTACATGTCTACATAGTATTGGGATTGCCAATAAATGCCTAGTAAGTTCCAGTCGTCCGGATGAATAGGTATCAGACGAAAGGCTGATTTGAGATCAGTCTTGGCCATAAAAGCTCCCCTTCCCAGGGACTGGAGGATACGGATGGCATAGTCAACCCGTACATAACTTAGAGAGTAGGGATCTTTAGGAATGTGGTCGTTAATACTAGTACCCTGGGGGAAGGAGAGATGGTAAATAGTGCGCCATTCAGTTGAGTGCTTTTTGGGGATAAAGCCTACTGGATGACATTGAAACTTAGGTAACGGGGGGGAGGGGTAGGGACCTGCTACCCTTCCCAGGGCTATTTCCTTCTGCAAATTCAAAGAAACGACTTCAGGGTGCTGTGCTGCCGAAATGAGGTTCGGGGAGACCCGGTCTGAGCGCGGCCCTGTATAGCCGATGCAAGCGCCCTCCTTGAGCGTACTAAGCAGATTATATACAAAGTTTCTATTAGGATGAGTGGCTAATTCTAACTCTAAACGATAAATGTCAATAGGCGAGGATACTAAAGGCTTGTGATTAAGCCGTTGCTGCTCCACTTTACTTCTTGCTGCGGTCGCTAGGTCTTGGGGCCTTGTTGGCGCTGCTGGGCTGTGGCTGGGTGCATTCCGGAGCAGGGTGGGTGCTGGAATAGCAGCGGCGGCACACGTGGGGGAAGCTGCAATTTCGGCGCCGGCAGCCAGAGGACTTGTTGAAGTCGAAGCACACAGACTGGGGGCGGCGAGATTTTCTGTGGAGGTCAGCAGAAGGACAGACATCCTCAGCGTGATAGGGACTCGAGCAAACATTGCAGTGGGGCTTAGCGAGGCCTGCGAAAGTCACTGTCCATAGCTCAAGGTCTACCTTATCCCAGCTCAGGGACAAGTCATAGGCCGCCCGGCGACGGAACTGCTGGTCGTACGATAGCCAGGCCAAACCTTTAAATTTAGCGACCGCTCTGCTGATAATTTGCTGGTATTTGATAAGCTCCAGCGCCCGTCGTGGGTAGGCATTCACGAGTATTAACATGTAGGTCATGAAGGCGTCGAGCCACTTGGGGAAGGTATCAATTACCGGTTTTTTCTTTCTGACCATGGTAACCGGAGAACCCATGGGGCCTGAGGACGAGTCGTCCAAACGGAGCTGAATTTCAGGGGTCTGGGACTGGTATAATGTATCGGGCAAAAGTAACGCAAAGTCAATGTACTCACCCCTGAGTATTTTGTCCTCCAAAGTCTTGTCTACTGGCCTAGAAAGCCCTAGAGGGGAAGCCATGCCAGGTGTGAAGAGACTTTGAGGCGAGGCAGAAGGGAACTGCGCGGCTGGTGAAGGAAGACGAGCGGCTGGCGAAGTTTGAAGCGTTGTTATCGCGGAGCGGACTGAATCAGTCACGATGGCCTCGATTGCTGCACGCTGAGTTTGGCTGAAACCGGTGTTCCGTTGGAAGTTGGACTCGTCCGGCTCAGGATCCGACTCGATCATGTCCTCGATAGAAGACAACGAAGCGCGGTCTGACAGGGCGTTGTCTTCGTTATTAACGTTGCCGAGGTTCGCTGAAAGGCTTTCCGACGAGCGCCCGGTCGCCGTGGTGGTTTTCGTTGCAGGGCGCCCCTTACGAGCTTTAACCTTCGAAACTCGCTTTGGTTGCGCTGTGGTCGACGTGGCCACTTGTCCCGGCAAGGCCCGCTTCAGTCGATTTAGCAGCTGCCCTTTGGATCCCGTAATGGGGAGGTTCAGGGCTTGAAGACGGAGTTTGGGCACTTCGCTTGATAGCGCGGAGAGATCCTGTTCACCTCGGCTGGATGCACGGTTCGAGTGCGAAATAGTACGACGAGGGCGAGCCATTTTAAAAAATTTACAAGAATCGTATACTGAGCGCTAACTTTGCTGAATAACAGAAGCCAAGTGAACTCTGAACACTTGTTCTGGGCTTTTATAGCTAGACAAACGTCTGCTGGCATAGCCAGTAGAAAAGGCTGTACTACAAGACAGCTCAGCGTTGCACGTGCGAACTCTTAGCCATGAATAGTGCATTGAAAAGTTGGCCAATGTTGTGGATCGTACTAGCATGCTAAAGACAACAAGGCCGTAAAGTACTACGCTAGAATACAATGTATCTTAGAGCTTGCTGACCTTGGCAGCTTGACTACACAACTGCTTTATTGAAAAGGAACCGCCATGAAAGGGTTACTGATAACTGGAGTCACGTTCCATTAACTACATTTTACTTGCGTGACAGTAAAATTGCTTTTAAAGAAATATAAAGTTAATCAAAGTTGAGTACCTTTTGCCCCAGATTTGCCAGGTGGACCGTCCTTACCAGGCGGCCCAGCTTTCCCAGGGGACCCAACACCAGGTAATCCAGGGTTGCCTGGTATCCCTGGTTTTCCAGGCAATCCTGGTGGACCTGTTGGGCCATCCTTTCCATCGCGGCCGTCCCGTCCTGTAATGAAACGAAATTTAAAGTTAAGTTATTCACATGCCTTGAAAAAACGCAACACAGTATTGGCGCAAGTCTCAAGGAAAGCTAAATTTTCTTCCATTTTCTGTGTTTGATATGACAAATCCCATATTCCCAGGCTTACTTTTTTTCTGATCTTACTGTCCCTAGTTTGTCTCAGTAGGCAGTGGCAAACAAACAAACAAACAAACCAATCCTAGTTCTAGTGAACTCAACTTCATTTTTCTAGTGAAAAAAATAAGCAAATCCAAGAGATCATATCTTTTGGGAAATCCCAGTTACCATTTTACACATCAGAGCCCTCAAAAGACCAGAAAGAATTCCAACTTTTTTCACGCTACATGTGAATCACAATACCTCGAATTATGTACGAATAGCGCTTTTGGACCCTCAATTTGCTGGAAAAAATCCCGACCTGTTAAATAGCGCTCCGACCCTGAAAGAAAAAAAAAAGAGAAGACATGATGAGGTTAATTGAGTGTTGGGTTTTTCAGTTTTGCAGTCCTAAGCTCTTGATCTTTGCGGTTTTTCATTAATTTCCTTAGCGGTTAATGTTAATTTTCGCGGTTTTGTTACAGTTCTGTTTTACGTCTCAGTTATAAAGGGCATTTAAAGTTTTTTCTTGTCATAGTTGGCACAGTTTAGAAGGATACAACATTTTCGAGGTTTCAAATTAGTTACAACGAAAAGTCTGTAAATGTATGGCCATAAACAAGATGTGTTGCCCTTTTCGATCATTGAGAACCGCGATTTTTCGGTTTTCATTCTCAGAATCATGTCATGCACGTCTTCACGTTTTTCGCTGATTTTCAGGCTTCGACTGATTTTGCGTTACTATCAGTAAGCCCTTATGTCCCGAGATCCAGTCATACCTGAGGCATACACAGTGTTTTTCTTGTATATATTGTTATTATTATCTTGTCGTTCTCATATCGATGTCGTTACTTCTCCTGCGCCGCCGGAAGGGGTGCGGGTGGGGGGTGTTACTCCTTTGTATATGCCACATATGTTTGCCGCCCCAAAGGGTTGCGCCGTTTTGGTCGGTCTATAGACCATTTTGGCCTCGAATCGGGTATGGTATTCGAGGGAACAACGGGAGTGTATGAAGGTATTTGTCGTTTCAATTCCAAATGAATAAGAAAGGAAGAGAAATTTGCGAATTCGAAACGGACTTAAAGAAATGTTTTTGTTAGGGTTCTAATCTAAGTAATAATGACATAATTTCTGCCTAAAGGCTAAGTCTGGAAATAGGTATGGATTTTAGAGGCAAGGTGTGAAAACGGGTGTGGAAAATAACATTTCTTCGGTCTGAAATGGGGTCAGGATTTGGAGAAACGGGCGGCACACCCCTACCAGGATTTCCCAGGAATACTCTCCCCGGGCTCTTGCGAACAAAGCTCCACGCCAAAAAAGTTAACTTGATAACATGGAAAAATGAAGAGGCAGCGGATGTTTAAAATCAAATTTTATAAATCCAATTTACGTGCTTTTTATCAGTGGCATAGTGATATTTCTGGCACAATTTTATATAAAATGACAATTTTAAGCTGCTCAGTTGCAATTCTCTGTTTAACAAAACAGAGCTTGCTAGCAGGTCCTTATATTGTGACGGCTCTAGCGATGCGCCACTGTTCATTGGTAATTGTGGGCCAGGCGGTCGTGGAAGCCTATTTGTTACAACATCTTGAAGGAAAACTTCGAGGAACCAACGTTTTAGTTTTGTTTTCTTTTCCTAGCCTTAATTATTTTACCTTCCTCTTCATAAGTTCACTTAACTCATTACCACATAAATTTAGAGTCTGTTAATCAAAAAAAGGCACACTGACCCTCTCTCCTTAATGGTCATACTACTAAAATCATCCTGATTTCCAAGCTACTCTCTACGAAAACTAACTGATCGATATCTAATGCTAAGATTATAGGGAACGTTTAACTTCAGATTATCATTAACTCACCTTTCTTCCACAGCCTTCAATCGCTTTTCAACATTTGATTTCTGACCGGGAGTTGTGTTTGAAATTGCCCTCTTTCCTCTAGTGCCCAATCCAGAAGACACCGTAGCAGAATCGTTAACAGTAGAGGCTTTCTTGCCTTCTCGACGCAGCTCCTCTAAAGCGTCGTTGAACGCAGAAATACGTCGATTCATTCGAACATTCAAGACCACCAAAACAACGCACGTGGCAGCCAACACAACCCCCACAAAAATGACCAAGTGTGGAGACAACAGGTCAGACAAGCACTTCCTTTTATAAAGTTTCTTCTCAGATTTGCCGTGATCCATCTCAAGACAACAAAAATCAAATCGCCGTTTCGCGCGATAGGCAATTCTTCTGGTTGAGGAAATAAGAACTGTTCTATAATCGATTTAACTACTGCGATATCAATAGCCTTGGGACACTGATAATCAATAGCAGAAAAATTTCGTGTTCGCCAAATTGCAAATCACCTTCCCTGTTTTGCATTTTGTCTTTCAAGGCTTCATAATAACGCTCATATCTCTGACGGCATGTCAACATCGTCGACCCATTTTCATTCTAAATTCTTAGCCAAACTCAAGGAAAACAATAAAGTTCACATTTTGGCAAATTTCAATTTACTAGCATACGAGTAAGAATTAAGCTCATCAAGATCCTCTTATTGGAAGTACTGTGTTATTGAGTATCTCACACTTTCGTTTGCATGCATGTAGACATCAAACAAATTTTACGACATTTGTTCACCAATTTAATTTTTATAACATTGGGTCCTGATCGAGATTCCGTATCAACTCGACAGGACTGGAACAAATAACACAATAATCCAGTAGGGAAAGGAGAAAACCTAGTGAAAAATACGGACACAGAGTGACTGCTGAACTACAAATAACATCATCAGCAATGTAAACTGATACATTTAATGCGATTTTTATAATTGAACGTTGCCTTCTTAGTTCTCTATAAATAACTGCCAGGACAATATTAAACCTACCAAAAATTATTCCCACGTTACTTCCATGAAAGTAACCATCAAATCCTGCAAGTGCACTATGTAAAAATGGTTCATAGCAGTTCCGTTCGAACGAAGATGTTCTATTGTCATTTTTAGGTGGAAGCAGTCAGTCTATTTAACTTGTTACAGTGCAGTTACATTTGACGCAGCACTTTTTGAAGTGCCAGTGCCAAAACACTGCCATCTGAAGTGAGAGAGATCAGGCTTCAACCGAAGTTTCTTTACTATGTGCTATCGCTTCCGAAGGATCCAATTCTGTCAGTATTCTTGTTCGTAGCTCTTGGATCTGGGGCGTGGGGGCGACTTTGCTGATCTGTCCACGTTCCAACTCAAACGAGTGTGTTTACGCGAACACAAATTCCTTGCTTTTAGGGATCCGATTTCAGTTGTCAGTCTCTTGCAGATGCCTTATCACCTTTTGGAAGTCATAAATCTGAGACAAAGTATCTAGAATTATAACATGTACGTCTAGGGAAAGATTGAGAAGTCAATCTCAGACACATGTACAAAAACATTCCCTGGGTGGTCCCCCTCAGTCGTATCTTCATCCTCTGAGTCGCTTGAGTCCGAGTAACACTGATCCACCAGCCTTCCCCTGTTAGGTTCATTTTTCTCCTCGCCACTTTTATTTGTCTCGCTTTGTCGTACCCAACATCCTGCGTCAAAATAGCCCTGAGATAAAATATAAATAAAAAGCGGATGAAGGCCATAAAATTCTGTACAGAAATTGAAACAGCGTTTTCGTTACAGGTAGATCTACTTTTGAAGATGACTTCTAACGAAGTCTGGGAAAATAATTGAGATTTGATTGGGTAATTACTTCTCTGATCGTGCTGTAAGCATAACAACCTTCCAAGGTTACGATGTGTGTTCAGCAGAAATACGAAAACAGTCAAACTGGGAGAAGCTTGCCCCAAGATGGCAAAGGCTTTTAAGCCTATCAATGTATGATAAAGTAAATCGAAATTTACCTAGTTGCTTGTTATTAGTCTTACTTATTATTAGTCGAAGCTAAAAAACACAGATTATAATGTTGCACTGGTTCACTTTCCAAAGACAGAATATTATAAAAGAATCTTTCTCATGCTGTGGAATTCATACTACCGTAAATCCTGTATTAAGCCCCCCCCCCCCCCACACACACACACACATTTGCGGACTGCTTAATAGAGACGGGGGGCTTATTCATATAACCCAGACGATGGTATTAGTTCTCCATAGAGAACTAGAAAACAAAGTGGAAAAGCTCAAGTACAAGAAGTTAGAGGTCATGTGGCTGAGAATCAAAAACAAATCCGAACTTGCAGTTGGTAAATGAACCATCCCGTATCAGTCCACATGAAGTTTTAAAGTCGTGTACCATTAATACAGTCTATCATTTATTAGTGAAATATAACAAGGGGGAGGGGAGGGGGCTTATTTACTTTCCTCCCTTGAAAAAGGGGGGGAGGGCTTATTTGACAGTGAGAATATAAAGCTATTTCTAAAAGAAAAAATCACCTGTACATATTGTTTTTAGAGTAATTCTAAAGTATTTACTTCGAGGATGATGTGAACTGCGGAAATACAAATTTCAATGAAGACATGATCGTCATAGTGGTAATTGTAATTTAAGCAATTCCAAATTAACCCCCCCAAAATTCGGGGCTTCAACGGGATTCGAACCCAAGGCCTATGCGTTAGCGCTGCAGTGCTCTACCAGATGAGCTATGAAGACCCATTCATTGGGAGCAGGCCAATTTGTGGAGTTCATCATAACCCGTGAAAGGAATGAAACAGAATGAAGAGCTCTTAATGTATGGGTCTTAATAGCTTAGTTGGTAGAGCATTGCAACACAGAGGCCATGCAGGGTGCAAAGAAAATCATTTTTACAGCTTGCCATTCGGGCAAGCTGAAGCTAGCATTTACTAGCCCAGACATCATTTCAACTAGCCCCAATCAATTGATTTCACAGTTCTTCTGTAATTCGAATTCTTCAAAAAACATCACTTGCCTGTCAGGCAAAGTAAAAACAGAATTCACTAGCACAATAGCAGAATCCACTAGCCCCGGGCTATTGGACACTACTTTCTTTGCACGTTGCCATGGGTTCGAATGCTGTTGAAATCCCGAAATTTGTTTGTCAGTTTAACTTGCAATTGCCTAAATTTCAATCGCCACTGAGATGATCATATCTTCATCTAAATTAGTATTTACTTCTGTTTCAATACGACTTTCAGGTAAACAAGTTTTGTAACTAAATGAAATTACCATATTCAAATAAAAGTGAATCAATCAATCTGTCCGTTTTTCGGTCTGTCTGTGTGCTATCAACACAACATTATGGCGGACGTTGGATAACAGGCGAAAAATTAAAGTGTACTCACAGCTTTTGACCACTGCAACATCAAGCTGGTCTCATATGGTCCATACACCTGTAAAATGAAGTCGAGAACATAACTGGCATGTAATCCTTACGTTATATTCTATTTTACAACGTTACAACGTTTACACTGCCTTCTTGTCCTCCATTAAATTTTTTAATTACTGATATGATCATGTCGATGGATTACTAATTACGAGTAAAATTTTTCACAAAATAACTCTGCATTATCATCTTCAGCCCATTTATACTCCAAATGATCAGATCAGTTCTGATCTGCAGAACGGGAGGCCTTGGTTTAATGAGGGTCTTAAAATAACTGAGAAATGAAAGTTCCTCCTTTGCCCTGGCTGTACACGGCTAGATATTCACGTGGTTCGGAAGACAACGTACAAATGGTCATATGATCATGTCGTTTGGTTAAATATCAATTAAGAGTAAAATTTTTTCGTAAATTACCTCTGCATTACCATCTTCAGCCCATTTATACTCCCAGTAAAGTGTTGGATTGTTGTCATCAACACCTTTCCTTTTCTTTTCCACCTCTACGTTTTGAGGCTATAAACAAAACATCAACCATCACTCTGAAGTTTTAAGCAGGTTATGCCTAACTGATCTGAAAGAAAGGCTCGTGACTACAGACTGCATGAGTTAACTTCATCTGCAGGCCAATGCCTGGATCAGGGCTGTCGCAAAGATTTCATGTTGCCGGGTATATGTAGTTAGTAGGCGGGGAACTGAATAGCCAGGGAGATATTTACTTCTGGTCTTATCATTCTTATCCCTGTTTCCTAAGAAAATAGCTGAGGGTCATGAACATAGTAGCCGAGGGAAACCCCTGGCCCCCGACCCCTTAGTGACAGCCCTGCAGCATGTAATAGCATTTTGTGAATACCTAGAGATGAAATATGAATGATCAATAAAATACATCTATGCAATAATAACCCACGGGGTTTCCTCTTAACACAATTTTCCTGTTATTCATAACAAAAAAAATTTAAAAGATTTTTAGGTCAGCGAGGGATCCATGGGGAGTTTGTTCCCGTTATAACTTAATTGTGACAGTTAAATTCAGTTTTATTAGTTCATCAACACTAAAACCAAATTAACAAATCAGAGAAAACCTGCAAATATTATAAAAGGCTAGTACTGATCTACATTAACAATGCAGATATACAGAAAATTTGAGAATAAAACCTATAGGTATCAAGGCTCATCAAAGTCCCGTCAAGTAATCTGGGACAACTATGGGTTACTTACATGTACCATTTACATGGGAAAACCAGAAATTCCTGTTGGAAATCAAATGGTTCACACCATTTCGTTTGGGACTCTTCAGAAAATATGGGCTGTGATTTCAGGCAATGAAATTTTTCCACTCTTTTTAGTCTGTTCAGCTTTTAACATTTTGATCTACTTTGTAGCAGGTGATTCTCCCATCACGTCCAATTTTATTGTTTAATGTTTACGCACAAGATTTCCACCCGGATGGTTTGTGTAAATGGTAAGCACCCTAGATTTTCCAGCTGGGCAAGTACTGTAACTTTTCATACTCACTTGTCCAGTGGGCAACAGCCAGTACGTCATCTTCGATTTACTAAATCCTTTACTAAGAGATGCATTCTGTGAGTGACCTTGAGCAAGCAAAATGTGACAACTGCTCATCCAAAGGTCAACATGGGATTCGCACTCAATTTTTTCAAGCCCAAAGTGTAAAGTGTTGTAATCAGGGGGGGGTGATGAACTCGTCAATCGCTCCTATAGGGATCGCGCGGCGGATGATCTTGGCCATCGTGACGTCACGAGAAATTTATCCCGGGAACTTTGAATGGATTCAGCGAGCGAAATTGTTTCGTGGTTTCAAGAGGTAAAAGTCGAGACGTTGCGATGAAACGACCGAAGGTATGTGTTTATCTATTAATGCTATATAGTAAAATTGCAATATATTCTAGGAAAGAGCATTTCCATCGTAAAAAATCAAGAACTTCCCGAGATCGACCAGATGGTGCAACTCATACCGGCGCGTCTTTAGAGACGCATAACTAAAGAGCCCAGCAGAATTTAGTCTCGAGAAAAACAAATGACGTCAATATGGTATGGGTCTCTCAATTAGTGATAGAAGTGAGTCATCTAATAAGTTAGCAAAAATGATCAGTGGGATAAAAGTCGCAAACCTCAGGGATGTTTACAAAAATTGCGAAAATGGCGTGGACAGGTCACGAAACATAGCGTCATGATGTTAATACTACACTATCAAATTGTGTAAACAATTCATTAAAACTAAACAAATGTAAGAAGCAAGTGTTTTTTTTATAGAATATGGGCTATAATCTTCAAGGGTTTTGAAAGGATTTCCTGTTTGAGTCAAACGTATCAAAATGTTAATAAAGCGTATTGAATCAAATCGTCGGGCGATAACCAAGGATATTATTATAGCTTATTGTATTGCAACTTCTCACTATAAATTACGATCATTTTGTCGAAACATTCATTGCTCATGATGGAGATAAGTTCACATTGCCTTTCTCTTTGCTTCTTCGCCCCACAAACAAGGGAAAACATGGTTTTTATCCTGTACATAGTCAAACAGAATCTATCACTGGGGTAAAGTGCCGTGAGCTAAACTTTTTGGTCAACATCAACATTTTTAGGGCTTTATGCAGAGAGTCCAGGAGGAGAATCCGCAGAAAGGATGGGTATGTAGCTTTGCCTTAATCTCTTTACAGAGTTAATAGAAAAAAAACTAGAAAAAGCCAAGAAAACGGACACTGGTAAGCGTTTCAATGGTGTAACATTGAAAATGTGTTTCCTCGGGCGTCCGCATCTTAAAAATGAGGTGGGGAAAAAACTTCTAAGGATATAAAAAATTGCAGGATTTTCATGCGATGAATATCATCATCCTTCTCACACTTTTACAATATAAAAAGAGACTTCTTTAAAGATACATTTTTTTCGGTTTTCCTTTTTGTGTAGTTCAATAAAGACACCAAAGTTCAAGAACGACCATATAGTTCCATAACTACACGAGTTCAGAAAATGACACGAGTATCAATGTATGTTTATTAGGTAATGTCAAGGCAGGGGATCTACTGGGAGTGGGAGTGCAGGGGCATCAGTTTAATTTTCAATCATTGATGCTTTTTAACTTACTTGGACTCCATGCTATTGTCAGTTACATCAAGTGACACTGTCCAGTTCCAACAATCTTCGGGGCCTGCTCGTACAGTTTTATCACCCAGCTTGTACAGTTTTATCTCCCAGCTGATGTAGCTTTGTGGTAATTTCTCAGTAGGCATAACTTAGTAAAGACCCAATCATTCCATGACTATAGGTGGTCCATTATAATAGCTCTACAGCCCCTCTTTAAAATTTGCTGTTGTACTGCCTCTGCTGATATATTTCACATAGCCTTGCCTTTTAGCTATTGGTTTAAGATTAGAAATCAGTCTTTGGATTATCCTGATAGGTTGCTTGAAGTTACAAAAATTTATAATTCAAGGGAGACATTTTTTTTTTACCATTGCTTGGGGGGGAGGGGGTGGTGTTTATGGTTTAACTCACCTATATTAATGTGAGGTTTAGGGAGTAGGTGAGGAAAACCATTATAACATCTGATTTAAGAGATGCTTAACAAATAATTAGGGATTTTAAGTGATAATATTGCCTTTATTTATTTTGTTTTGACTTTTGTATATATAAATAATCTCTTTTTATCTGACTGATTTTATAATTAGGTGCTTCCTTAGTTGGGAATACTCTGTAGATGATGAGAAAAAACAAGCAGTGTATGATGGAGGAGGTGCTGCTTACTGGATGTCTGTAAAGATCTAGTATAATAGATTCCACGAAGAGAGTCGTGCGGTGTGGGAAGTGGAGGATGTTAGATGGAGTGGATTCCATGGAGCAAGAAGAGACCATACAGGATACAAGAAATTAGAAGAACCAGTTTCCTTTTATTTTTTATATACTGAACAAATGTGTTTTCTTTCTTGCATAACCGGTCTGACTTCGACTTGTTTACATTTAAAAACCTTGCACATTGACTTTGATTAAAAGAAACGGTTTGTTATCAAGAAAATTTACTTACACTGGTGTTTTTCATTTAATTCTTCTTTAATTTTTGGTCTCTTCTAGAATCTGGTTAGCCAAGCAGTCTAGCTGCCCTGCCATTCGTTGCAGTTGGGCAGCTACCCGCTTCGCCTCTATTACTGTGTTTTTAATTTCTTTTGCTTTTTGTTTTAACCTTTCTTCTTTTCTTTTCAACTCTTTCTCTTCTCTTTCAATTTCCTTTCTCCTCAGCTCAATCTCAGTGGCTGCCAGTCAGCTCCTTACTTCCATTTCTTCTTCCAGGGATAGCTGTAAAAATCAGTAACCCACCTATAATAATCTGTCTATTATTGTTAACTTATCTTACCCCCATCTCTACGATAATAAAATATGGTGAGCTCATCCTTTAAAACAAAAAGTATCCTATCTCAACAAACTGTTGAAAGCCTTGTTTCATCAGGTATGGGGAGGGGAGGTGAGGTAGGGTAAACACAAATAAAAATAGCCATAAGGGAATGGGGCAGGTTTCGGTGAAAAGCCCTGTTTCCATACGTGTTGACGTCATTATGGTACCATTCAGCTGAGCCCTATGTGCCTTTTGTTATTTTAAGATGCCTTTTGCTTTCCCAGAAAACCATGAGATTGGGAGTCTTGCCCTATCAGCACTTGGCTGGTGTCACCAGGGGACTTCTGCAAATTTTATAAATGAGTTACAGTACTTTCTCATTTCATTTTTGTTTGTATAAAGCTTGTTTCACTCATTTGATATCTTAAAATTTGAGGTACAATCTAGGTTTAATTAATTGCTCCACACAAATAAAGATATTAATGCAAATGTATATCATCATATCTCCGGAAGTATTCCAAATGTTTCTGCCTTTTATTTGAATGGTACTTAGCTCCTCATACAGACCTGCCAACCCCTAATAAGGAAAATCTGTAGACTCATGAAAAAAAATCGGGAGATTCTACAAAAAGTAGTGAGATTCTATTTTTTCCCGATCAAATTAAAACTACCCATTTTCCATTAGTGGAATCAACTGTTTATTTTAATATAACCTTGCTTTAGTGTGGTCCCTTATGTAACAAATTAGATGCCGCTTTTTCTTTGATGACTTGAAGAGGCCAGAAAATAGGTTATCACTGTGACGAAACATACAGCAGAGTCATTTCTTTGGGCTAAGACAACTTCATGGCTAAAATAGTCAAAGCTTATCCAGGCACAAGAATTTCCCCACAAAATTTATGTTTTTATTCAACAAGGTAATATTTCAATTCAGAATATTTCCCAGAAAACCATGAGATTGGGAGTCTTGTCGTGAGACCGTGAGAAAAGTTAAAAAATCGTGAGACTCAGGGCAGAATTGTGAGAGTTGGCAGGTCTGCCTCATATGACATTTTCTATTGAAACCTGTATGTAGTAGGAAGAAACTTTGTATTAAGTGGGCACTACAGCATTCTCTGCGGTGTCCACTTACATTATACAAGTTTCACTGTACATGTTTGACTCCATTCGCACTAACTATTGATATGGAACGATATGAAATTGCTTCATGCATAACAGATGTACATGTTTGGAGTTGTATGTAAATCTTATTAATTTTTTTTGCTATTTATGAAAACTTAATGTAAGCTTATAGGTATTACAGAGAAATATCCTTTGCTTCAACAATATGGTACAACCTTCAAGTGTTAAAAATATATATATTCCTGGTGTAATTATTATAGATACATAGTGTTGAGGGAAGTCTTTGGTTTACTTTTTGTTAAAACCGAAAAATAATTGACTTAAATTGTGCCGGGGTAACCGAGTCGAGGTCATCTCTTTATATCAATATAAGCGCACTCGAATGGACTGATCATTTTTACTGCTAATTTCTCCCATTAAACATCAAGGACAATGTTTTCCACTATTGCTGATCTACCCTTCTGCCAAGTTTCGAATTTCCACACCAAACCGATTTTCTAAGACATGCGATGTTAATATGCGATCATGCAAATTTCTGCGACAAATATTCCACTTGAAAAAATTGGCTTAAACTGTTTAGACTGTTTACGAGGTAATTATCATCAGAATATAATACAATTAACTCTCCTTCTCGGAAAGAGCTGTTGCAACTATACTTTCCCTCTATCAGAAACTACTTTAAAATTTACTTATCCCGAAAAGACGGCTTGAATAGGTGATACTATCGGCATTATTGGAGATAACAGCAAAGTAATGAACACCATTGCATCAGCTTAGCGGCTACGCTGGCACACTCGAATGGACTGATCATTTTTTCTGCAAGTTTATCTCAATTAACTTCAGAGACAATGTTTTCCAATAGAAGTAACCCACCCTTATGCCAAGTTTCGATGTTCAACACCTCACCGATTTCGAGAAAATGCGATATTACTGTGGGAACATGCAAACTTTTGCGGCACATTATTCCACTCGAGGAAATTGACCGAAACTGTTTACAGCTCTCATACGCGTTATTTTTCGGATTAATACACATTTCACTCACCTTTTCGGAAAGAGATGTTGGAATTGCACTATCCTACCGTGACAAAAACCATTTTGGAGCGTCAATATCCAGGAAAACCAACTTTAAAAGTAGCATTTGGAAATGACAACGGCGCCATTTTCGAAAACTCCTCGAAGTTGCGCGCTTCTCCCTTCGTGACGTCACGATGGCCAAGATCGTCCGGACAAACAAACTACCAAGTTCACCACCCCCCCCTGGTTGTAATAGTCCAGTTTCGAATTAAAAATTACCGCTGAATACAAACATAAACGACACTTTTATTCAGGGTTAACCTCAACATAAAGTAAAACATTCAGAAATTCTGCCACGTAAGTGTTTGAAATTTGAATATACACAATAGACAGAGAAATAAAAAGGTCTTTTTCTCATTGGAATTTGTAAATATATTACTTCAGATGGAGGCTAAGCCTGTAAACAATGCGTCTTCACTTCTTTAATTAAGCGGTCATAGCGAACTCGAAAATGGACTATTTCAGGAAACAAACAATGCAACGCAAAAAAAGGGAAATTTTCTCAAGTCTAGTTAAATTTACCTGTCGCCGCTCTGCTGTTCTTACAGTAACATTTCTGTCATCAATTTTCTAGCAAACAAAAGCACAAATGATTAATGAAAACGAGAGGATAATGATAGCCTGCATAGCAGAGGCATGAAAAGTCTCCCTGGTGCGCCCTATTCTTTCTTGCACCTGTTACACAAGCTATGATAATGTGAACTCACTCACCAGATGATTATAAGCACACCAGGATTTACACTTTGTTGCTGCAAGAACAAAACAAAATGTATAAAAGATATTACTTACAATTTGCTGCTTTATGGAGAGGCTGAAAAGTCACACATGAACAGCACTGGCTCTGCCTGTTAAACTCAACTTGGTCAAAAGAGCTTAAGAGAGTAAGTTTCTATGAGTGGCCAGTCATAAAGCGTGTAAAGATAATAAATTGAACTTAATTGCAGCACCATTATACTAATTTTCATGAATGTAGTCCATGTTAGCATGGTTACGTTAGACTGTGAGTAGTCTCCATTTTTCCTCTGGGATAGTAAGTGAGCGAGCGAAATGCAAGCGCGAGTGAAAATCACCCCACGCAAGAAAGGCGAGACCAAATGGGGAGAGAGAAAAATGAGGTCTCCCTCTCCCCACCCTGTCTCATCTTTCTCGCGTGGGGTGATTTTTACGTGTGCAAGCATTTTGCTTGCTCTATCCCTGGCCTGACGAAAAATGGGGACTACTCACAGTTTAGGTTGATACAGGTGGAGTATATTGATCAGTCCCTGGTTTTTCATGTTTTGGATAGTACTATCTCCTGGATTAATGATCACCAACCAGCACATAAGTGTTGGGGAAACCAAGTGTTGTCCACTAGATAACGATTTACCCAGTGGATAGCACTTTGCACCTTTTGAACAGCTGATATCAAAATTGGTTTTCCTTTCTTGAAAAAACTATTGTTCTTACAAAATCTGCATGTTAACCTACACTGTTTATAGAGGGGTGCACTGTAAAACACTAAAAGTACAAGCAACATTTGTGATTGTTAATTAAAAGCCAGATATTTGACCATATTGACTAGTAATAATCATTGATTATGGATCCGTATTCGTCTTATTCTACAATCGTGACATCAAACGAGTCCAAAGGAGTTCAGTTTCCTGCAGCTGAGAAGCACCTGATAAAATTAATAGGGGCGACAAATCAGTAGTCACCTGTGATAGCTCAAACATTTCTGCCTTTGTACCACAGGAATACCAGATTAGGATGTGTTCTGACGAATTCGATTAACTAGAAATAATCTGATGACTGGTAGTATAAAATTATCCACGTACAGTTTGAATTGCAGTTTAGTACCATTTACCTGATTCAGCTTCAGAGAATGTAATGAAGGCAAATCCTCGAGAGGTACCAGTTTCATGATCCTTGACTACCTAAATTGTTACAAAGTTAATCAAAACAAAATTGTACTATAATTTGGTCAATGAGTTAAAATGAATATCTAGTACAGACCAGTTTAAATTTAAGCAAAATATATAACATTATACTATCAGGAAAATGAATGTGTATTATTTCTACTAAAAATAATAATAGTAACAATAATAATAATAATAATAATAGTAATAATATATGCGTCATTTTTCTTTCTGTTCAAGAAAAGATTTAAGTGTAGTACTGTATGTTCTTGGTGTTTACAAGCAGATGTATGTGTAAATGTTGTAGTTAATTTTTTACCTCAGGTAATTTTTATTTCCTTTTGTTTTGGGGTATGGTAATGTATGCTAATGAAGTTGAAAGAAAAAAAAATTTCTTGAGATAAATAAAATAACTACAACATCAACATTATTTATGAACCTTTCATTGCAAATGAAATAAAGGCCAGAGAAAAACATTACACACAAAGTCAAGTTTTTTTACAAAATCCTAAAAAATACAAAGCTCTGCTGAAAACATTTCATTTGAATGGTGGCATTATTAAGGATTGTCCACAGATTGAAAGTTTATTAATGTTTCTTTTAATAAAAAACAAGCAAACAAACAAAAACACAAAGAACAACAAAGCTTACTCTGACAGCTTCTATTTCACCAAAGGTGGAAAAATATTCAGCCAGGGTCACTGAAAAGTAATTTAAAGAGCTACTGATTTCCTTACTAATGTAACTACTGTACAAGTTAAAATAGCTTATCAAAAAAGGACTGTTGTTTAGGTTTGACTCTTAGCCATGCCATGCATTCTGCATCACAGTGAAGCCATAAAATTAATAATCATTTATTATGGACTCCATTCTACAAAATGAGACTGAAACACTTTGCCAAGGTCAGTGACCCACATATTAAAATAAAAATCAGCATTTCTTTGTGACTGCATATGGCAAATTCCACTCCATGTCTCAAAATAAATAACCTCTCCATGATGGCCACAGACAAGATCAACAATAAAGATAAACTCAGTCTGGTAAAATCATTGGAAGAAAATGGATGTTTAAAACTGAGTATTATACACAGTGAGTGTCCAAAACTGTCCCATAGAGGATCATTGGAAATTTCAATGGTGAGGTGGGGGGGTGGGGGAGGGGTGGTCTTAAAAGGCCAATGTTTTTAAAGGAGAGTCTGAGGAGTCAGTATGGGCATTTTTGTGGGACAAAAGTAGATGTGCATGAGATTTGCACAGGCACAGATCTAGGATAAATACTGACTGATTTTCTAAACAAAGGCTGAAGGCACAAGCCTCTAGGGGATCCTAGGGCATGCTCCCCCAGAAAGTGTTTTGGATTTTAACTCCCTAAAGTCCTCTCTCCTGGGTTTCTGAGTCACTGGGGGGGGGGGGGGGGGGGGGGGGGCATCTAATGTCTGGAAATTGGGAAAAAAACGTTTATCTAAACCATTTTTCAGATTTCAGCTTGGGAGGTTTTTCATGTATTATATATAATAATTTTGTTGAAAAATCTGACGGATTTCTGTAAAACAGTGGGAACTAGTGTGGATTTGTGCCTGTTGCACATACAAAACATGACAAAATATTGGACTGTGAAATGTTGAAACTCAGTGGGCCAGGTGTTTGTTTGGGTACATCTTGGTGTGAAGGATGGTTATGATTTTATTATTGTAATAAAAACAGTGAATTTGGGTAATTTATAGGCGAGTGTAGAATTCTGGTGCACATATGGTGTAGAATGTTGGAATTTAAAAGACTTTAAAAACGGTAGGGCTTTTTAGTGCTGGTTTCAGCATCTCTATGATAAATTTTCCTCCATTAAAAATTTTTGGTCCCAGAGGTTTTGTTTTTCTGCTCCTGATTCACTTTACTTCTACCTTGACTAACCCCAAACACAGTCATGTTTCTTCCACTGCAACAAAAAGGAATCATTTAAAATCTCCTCGGGCAATTCCAACAGTAACAAACAAATAAAATGTCCCGAATGAGATAAAAAATGTATGCAATTGCGAGGATGAAACTTGGTCATCTCTACATTATGCCCATGCAAAATGCCACAAAGATTATAATATCATTATTTATGATTAATATTGTTAAGTTTTTACCTTCTTTAGTTTTCCAGTCAAGATTTCCAACAAAGATCTTGGCTCTTGGATCATCTAAGTTGTAAACAAAACAATGACTGAAAGTTACACATCGATAATCAATAATAATATTCCAAATAAAAATATTTGTCATGAGGGCCTCTACTTTAATAGACCTTTTGGCATCAATTTATTTATCTATAAAGACAAAGTAGGCAATCATGATTTTAATGAAATGTACCAGTATACACCATTAGTAAGCTTTATATTGAATTTTTGAGCTTGAGAATTAAAGGACAATTTCAACTGCATGAGTGTTCTAATACGTTTATTTCTTTAATGAAAAAATTTATTAGTACATAATATATTGCTAAGCATATTCAGAATTGATTTGATTAACATGAGTAATAGTTGTTAAGCATTTTCAGTATTAATTTGATTAAAATGAGTAACAGATTCAGAATACATATACAGACATTTTTTTTATATACATGTATGCATTTTCTTTGTTTTTAAGATTGAAGTACATGCCCTCGGGTAGCTATGCAAATCTAGGCATGTCATGTTTTCAGGAAATGAATACAACTAAAAGTGACTAGAGACCTAATAAACTAAAACTGAGACTACTGATAAAATAATGCAAGTAGTAACAATGACAACACAGTTATGACTAGAGACTACTGATACAGTTGTCTCTTTAAATCATCGTTTTCTTTTCATAATGCTTTCACTTTGTCTCCCATTTGTCAACTAAAAAACAACGATCTAAACAAGCCTCACATCAGACACAATAGCGATCGCATGAAGCGCTGGCTGAAGTGTCCGTTCTGGGCGACCTCGGAGGTCTTCTCTAGTATTAGTAGCTGTTTTTCATAAAAAAAACATTGCCCTTACACATCTGGCAGTTCCTTCAGTAAGATTTAAAGTAGTTGGCTACATAATGTTAGCACCCAGCAGAAGTTCCCCTTTCCTCAATTAGGGTCTGGGGCCATGCACCCCTGGAAAAGTTTTGAAATGGGGAAGCTAACAAGGGCCATTACCAGTGATTTGAGGGAGAATATTAACATTCATGCATTCAGCTTTCCACAATTGATGGAACATATTCAGTATACAGAGCAATATACGTGTACTAGACTCAGTCCAATCTGATACATGTAGTGCGGTACTGAAACAGAAAACAGAGAGCAGGGAACAAGCGTGGGGAACAGGAAAGTGCAAAATGGAAACAAACCTAAATTAAACCCTGGCCCTGTCAGTAATATAGAGCTTCTGATAGGTGGCTGGTATAAAAGGACAAATTTGCAGAAAAATGAGCCGATTTTGTAGGAAGTTTCATGGGGAATTTTGGGGCAAACTTTGCTGAAAAGCAATTGGTAAAAAACAGCCAATTTTGTGGGAATTTTTCAGGGCAAATTTTGCTAGAAATCAATCACACCAGCGTTTTTAATGTCTTCTTAGCAGAGGTCATCATTGTTTTGCTTTTTCAACAACAATATGCTCCAGAAATGAACCAATGGCAAAGCCTAAATAACATCATGGCTAGTGCCCAGTTTTCCGCAACATAATCTGTACCTGGTAGTTTCGGGACATTGATTGCTCATTTCAGTGATGAATTTTCATGATAAATTTGCAAGCTTACGGCAAGTAAACAGCCCCAATGGCTGAGATAAGTTCCAAATATGTTGTACAGACATATATTTGATAAGATTTCTAGCGAATTCTGTGGTATTTTGCATGTTGTTGTGAATTTCGCAGATTTACCTGAATATTGTGGCTCCACAACCATGCGAAATATCAGAAGCCCTGGTAATAGCCTGCGAAAACAGCAGTTTATTCTCACTCCTCACCGCTGGGGATGTTTCATGAGGAAGAATGTCCGCAACTCAGCGACAAAAATTCCATACCGATGGTGTAGAATGTGTCCAGAATCCAGTCATGAGAGCTGATTGGACAACAGAGTAGTTGCATTGTTTTAGCTATTGTTTGTGAATGACAGACAAAAGCAAAATAACAAAACAGTCAATATTTGAGTTTTGCTGGAGCTCATTCGTGGGTAAACACAAAACTTTACCAAAATCAACCAGGAGAAATGTAAATTGAACAAACTTGCATTTGGAACCCCATGACTATTAAATTTATTATGTAAACATTGATTTATGTCATCAGTATGGAATTTCTATCACTGAGTCACAGATGTTCCTCCTTGGGAAACGTCCCCAGCAGAGAGGAGCGAGGAGAAGCAGGGCTCAAAGTTAACGACTAACTGGTCGCATATGCTACTGGATTTTTGGTTGTGCACCTAAAAATTCATGTGTAATCGCACCTGTGCGCCATAAAACCCAAAGCAAAGTGTGACTGACTTGCTTCCGACTATACTTACAAACTCAAACTAGAAAGACGGTGTGTGTTTCATTGGTATTTTCTATCAATGGATTCCATGAACTCGAATGTACTTTTTCGTTTCGATGTTTTACTCCATCCCAGACTCTTCTGTTTTGTAATAAACACCGATGACACATGCAAATACATGCTACGAACGAAACAAGTCCTTTTTGCACAATGGACGATCATGTCGAACAAAAACAGTGCGGATTGAGAGCTTTTTCTCTTACGTAAGAAAGTTTTTAAGTCATATCCCGGTTACATGTAAGTCACTGCACATTTAACAAATTCATTAAATACTAATTTTCATTCTCGTTCGACACACTCGTTGTTGTCAGTTTTGTATTTTTTTTCAAGAGTAAGTTTTCTTTAGTCACAACTGTACTGTTAAAAAGAGAAATTAGTATTAAAAATCTCAACAGTATTACTGTGTAGCAAATCGGCTGTGTTTTATCAATCACTGGACTGAAGTAAAACTAACAAACTGAAGATGACAAATTAACGTGGCACTGTTGAGCTTTTTACTTTTTCTTTTGAAATAGATGCTCCCAACATTATAAGCTGTGCTCCTAAAATTTTCAGCTGTGTGCCTAAAAATTTACATCTGGTAGCACAGGTGCTCACAAAGTCAAATTTAAACTTTGAGCCCTGAGAAGTGGCTGTTTTCACAGGTAAAATTTCGGTAACTTCATTTCCAACTCTCTCCTTTGTTCAGGGCTTCTGATATTTCGCGCGGTCACGGACCCGCGAAATTCAGGTATTTCCGCGAAATCCCACGAAATTCCCAAAAAAACGCGAAATACCATGAAATCTGCCAGAAATAAATCCAAATACATGTCGGCAAAACATATTTAATACTTATCTTGGCTATTAGACCTGTTTTATTCACCCCAAACATCCAAATTTATCTTGAAACTTCGTCACTGCAACGAGTCAACAACGTCCCAAAACTACCAGGCATTTTTTAGGTGAACGTGGCGAAAAACTGGGCAATAACCATAATGTTAATAGCTTTAGCATTCGCTCATTTCTCAAGCGAACTGTTGTTGAAAGAGTAAATGATTATCCCTGTTAAGAAGACGTTAAACAACGCTGGTCATATCGACGCAAAATTGATCGATTTTAGCGAAATTTGCCAGAAAAAATCCAGCGAAATCGGCTGTTTTTTACTGATTGTTTCTTGGCGAAGTTTCCCGTGAAATCGGTCCAGTTTTCTAAGAATTTGCCCCTGAAAATCCTTCAAAATTTGGATTTTAACCGCTAAAATCCACGAGATTGGCCGATTTTTCTGCGAATTTTGACTTTCCTCCCGCGAAAATCCCACGAAATCAACCGATGTTTCTGCGAATTTGCCCCTGAAAATCCCGCCAAATTTTGCTTTTTTTTCCGCGAAATATCAGAAGCCCTGTTTGTTCCCATTTTTTCATTTTCCTGTTTTCTGTGCTCAAATCCTGCTCCCCCTTCCCCATTAACAGGGCCACCGCGAAAACCATAAACACCTAAAATGTGCCAAAAATATTAAAAGTATTGGTTGGGTTTAGCAAACTCAAAAGAATGTAAAAGGTTAAATTTTGCTTAAAATGATGTTAACTATTGTAAAATTGGTTCCAAAATATCAGCTGACTGTTGAATCAGTTGTGATAGGTTTTCAGCGATCAATGAATCGCTCATGTGTTTTAATTTGTGAATTCACTTGTTTTATTTCAGCATAATAGATAATACAGGAATAAGTAATGGCACCACATTATTGCATTGGAGCACCAGTGATTGGTGAAAGGACAAATGCATGCCCTGTTGTATTTCTTTATGAGTAGTCTCAGAGGTTTAATGACAAGAATAAGCTCAAATTTGAGTGGATTCTGGACAGGTGATTGGACAGAAATAACATTCCTGACATATTTCAGGTGTTCAAGGTTTTCTCTGTCGCACTATAAGTAACATCTGTGCTACTGCAACAAACATTGCACTACTCATATAATTTATACCTGCCAACTATTTCTGAGATATAAGCGTGAGATTTTTATCCTGGGAGTGCTGGGATTTTTGAAGACGACACGATCATTTCCGAAGATTCCCGAAGAAGTTCGAAGTCTTCCGAAGAATTCCAAAGTCTTCCGAAGTCTTCCGAAGACGTCCGAAGTCTGCCGAAGGCGAAGTTATCGAGAAAATGTTTATCCACAAAATCAGGGATCGCGAGGAAGGTATTGTCATTTATTCATTTTACACATGGTTTTCGTTCCTTACATGGGTCTGAGTTAACATATTTTTGGAAATTGTGTCAAGCAAGATGGCAACAACTCACATTTTTCAATCAGGCGTGAGAAATTGGCCCGCAAGCGTGAGCCAGCGTGAAATCGAAGTTTTCAACCCGTAGGCGTGAGAGTTGGCAGGTATATATAATTTTACATTTGCAGTGAAATTTTCACTTTGCTGACAATTAATGATTGGTCTCTGCATCAACAGCTTGCGCACACAAATTTAGAGCAACAGTATGAATGTGAACAGCTGTTATTTGAGGGGAAGCATTGCGTTACATACCAAATAAAAGCAGAATAGAAGATCACACAAAGTGAAGCACATTTATGAGTATGGTATGGTGGTACATGTAGTTAATTAATGTTTTAGTTCAGTAAGGACTTAATTTTAATCTTCCTATCTTAAAACTTACATATTTTTATCATATATTACCATATTCATATTCTAGTATGCACGATTGGCGTTGCATGGTTTGCGTTTACTTTTAGGTTATGTTTACCCTGTGCGCATCACTCACATTTCCTTCTTTTCTGCGGTGTGCCAGCTGTCAAGGTCTCTGCTGTGTGCGACTGCGGATGAAGTGGTTTTGTGCTGGTATCAGGGCGGTTTTTTTGCCATTCCTCGAGTTGTCTTGATTGCTCACGAGGTCTTTTACTTCCACTTGCATTTTTCTTATAACTCCAGCCAAAAGTGGCCATTACAGGCTCAAATAAAGCCTCGATTCGTCATTAAACCTGCGGGACAGTTGTTCGCCATGTTTTGTTTGAGCCTGTTTGGACAGCGGCTTAGTTACAAACAATATGTGCACTTAACTTCAGCTTGTTTGTATTTTTCACTGATTTGAAATTTGCGCAATCTGAAAAAGCGTGCTTATTTTGAGCACTTCTACGGAAACTTGGCGCTCATGTAATATTGATCAGCAAGGCTGGACCGTTGACGAGATATCTTTGCAACTTGGATTGATGTTTTGAGGCCGATTCCCGCGTTAAACATTGGTAAACTGGTTTGTGTTTTTCCGGTGTGGTAGGAAGTTGTAAAATCAAAGCCTTCATGTCAATGATTTTTATCATAATGAAAGCGGATAATATTTCGAATCAAGGAGTGAGCTAGTTGACAGAAAGTTGAAAACTTATGTACAAGTAACACAGCTGTGTCCTGTTTGTTTTGATCGAATTTCGTCATGGCGAATTTTGACAACCTGATGTCCTTTTCGTCCGACGAAGAAGACAACGTGGCCGTAAATTCGGAAGTGTCTTGGCTCACAGTTTTGTCGTCCTCAGAATTTAGCGTCAGCGCTAGAGGCCGATCTGGAACCGAAAGCACACGTTCGTTGTCGCCGAATTTCTGTCCCTCAGACAGCCATCCCGCTAGCGCTTGTGGAAACAACAGAGGGTACTTGGAAGACTACCAACGAGCGGTGAAAACAGAAACACGGTCTTCGCAATCGAGCTTTCCCAGTAATAGCCAACGCTTAAATTGGGTTGAATTTCCAAGTGATAGTGATGAAGGTCGTGACAGTCTGTTTAATCAACAACGTCAATTAAGGACATCTCGTTCCTGGGACGAATTAACGCCCCCTACGAGTCCAGTGAAAAAGCGTAATAATATTCCCCAATTTCCACAAGGTGGATTTGCAAATTATCACAAGTCCTTCAGGCCACCATCAGAGTTATTGGATCACGAAGGAACAGCTTCTTACAATGGCTCAGGTGTATTTAAAAACAATAACAGCCCACCATCTTACACCTCTAATTTGTCTGTGACCTTGAATAGTCAGCGTTATGGAGTTCAGAGTACAAATCAGTCTGTCATAACCACTGCATCTTCCAATTCGAGCAGCGAACATCCTTATGGTTCTATCACCCTAAAGCTCAAAGGAGAATTATCCACCAGAGGAAGCAGAGAGGAAGTTGGAGCATCTCAAGATTCTCTGTCAGATGAACTTGTTTTTCCAGAAAAGGATAATGAGACTTCTGAGCAGCCAGCTATTAATTCTAGTAACATAAGGCCTCTTAAAGTGCAACTTCCCCCTGAGGAGACCCCCAAAGGTCCTAAAGAAAAACTAAAGAAAACTGTTTCTCGTAGCAAATCTGTTCCTCACCCTCGTCCACCTTTACCTACTCTCACCGACCATCCTTTCTCATCTTCATTTCCCGACAAGAAATCACCAGCTGCCTCAGAATCCAGTAAACGTAATTCAAAATTCATTTTCTATGGGGATGGATTATTTGATGTGGCAAAAGAGCGAAATGAAGAGGCTACTGCTTTCAGTGAAATGATGTCAAGACTCAGATCAAACGTTCACTGGGATGATCAAACAAACCCTGGTCACGTGATTAGTCCTACAATACCTTATGATTATGAAACCTTTCCTCACAACACAGAGGCAAAACTCGCCATTTACACAGAGGGGCGGAAGGACACCCTCAAGTTTATCTTCAGTGTTCACAGTCAAATAAGCAGAGTAATTGAACTGGCTTTGAGTTGTTTGTTGGACGACAGTAAACTGATAAACTTCAGCGCTGCTTACTCCTACGTTCTCAAAGTCTGTGGGCGATCTGAGTACCTTCAAGCAAATAGTGTTTTGATACAATATGGTTATGTCCAGGAATGCGTGAAATTTGGACGAGAGGTGGAACTTGTGCTGCTTGAAAGTTGGCAAGTCTCAAGGCAGCTGGCCAGGACTGAAGACGACGACATAGATGACAGTGTTCCGCGGAACTACAAGGAATTCTTTGATTGTCCCGTCAGTACTGCAGTTTCTGAATATGGACTGACTGTGCTCTTGGAAGCATTCAACGATGAACTTGTCAAGCTCAAGGAAGAGACGACCAACCAAATCAACCCACGATTTGAGCCTAGCCGGGTAATTCAATCTGTGAAAGCAATCTGTGCAACTCTTGCTTCCTTGGAGACCAAACAAGTGATTAATTCAGTTCAAAACTTGAGAGGACTACAGAGTGCTCATGCACCAGGAAGAGAAGTCCCTGACGAGGCAGTGTTTTATGACGCCGTTAAAAAGCTACAGGCAGCCGTTTTGCTTCTGATTGAGACTTACTGTGACGCTTTCGATACCGATTTTGTACCGACCAGGGCTGAAAGACCAAAACTGGCGGGATCTGTTGAAGTCACCGCCATGACAGACAACTTTGGTGTGCACGTGGCTTTCGCTAACAGACTGCCTTTACATTGGAATCAGGACTTTGATCGCTTCGAAGTACAGTGCGGTGTTTACTACGGAGGGCGCTTGTCTTGTCCTGTTGAAGTAACGCAACAACGTCAAATCACTAGATATTTCTTTAATCAGCTGCGATGGGATGAGTGGCTTCAATTCAAGATCCAAGTGCGTCAGCTACCGCGAGAGTCCCGTCTCTGTCTCACCCTTTATGGAATTGCCGTAACCGGTAAGGGCAACTCTCTGAACACCACCAGGACCCCACTTGGATGGGTGGCAATTCCCCTCTTCGACTTCAAAGGCGTGTTGGTTTCAGGCACGCATCTTCTTGGATTGTGGCCCGACGACGATGCAAACCCTGTGGGAAGTTGTACGTCTAATCTTCTCCATCCCTCGAGCGTTATGCTACAGGTCGAATTTGAGCCTTATTTGGCTGACATTGTGTTTCCGGATTTCGAGACCAATGGCTGGTTGGCTTACGATGAAACTGATCGCTGTGAAGCTCAAGCCAGGAATGCTGACGTGTACAAGCCCATTTTGGAAAAAGACCTGTTCAACGAGCTTAAGCCGGAAGAGAGCGAACTTTTGTGGGAGCACCGCTATTACTGTAAGTCAGTGCCAAAAGCGTTACCTCTCATTCTTTCTGCAGCACCGTCATGGGAGTACCAATATCTTCCAGTAATCTACAGCTTATTAGCTTCCTGGGCGCCTCTAAAGCCGGTGGACGCAATGGAACTGCTCAAAGTCAGCTTCCCTGACACCCGTGTGCGAGCTACAGCTGTTGATTGGATGGAGGCACTTGTGGATGACGAACTTTGCGATTACCTTCCACAGCTGGTCCAGGCATTAAAGTATGAAATATATCATGACTCTGCCTTGGTTCAATTCCTCGTTCGCCGTGCTCTCGCCAGCGTTCGCGTCATGCACTACCTGTTCTGGTACTTGAAAGATAACATCAGCGATCCTCAGTTCGGTCAACGCTTTCAAATCATTCTCGGTGGCCTCCTGAGTATCTGTGGCAATGCGCAGAGAACTGAGTTTACCAAACAAGACGAGATCGTCCATGACCTTATCCATGTGGCGCAGCACGTCAAAAGCACTAAAGATTCTTTGAGGACGAACATTCTTCAGCAAGAGTTAGCTGTGGTTGCTGCGAACATGTTCACAAGCGTAAGACTTCCCATAAGCCCAAGCTATGAGGTCAAAGTCATCGACGTTAAGGGCTGCGGCTACTTCACCTCCAACTCCGCTCCTCTGAAACTCTTTTTCAAGAACTCAGACCCATTTGGCGAAGACGTACACGCCATGTTCAAAATCGGCGACGACATGAGACAAGACAGGCTTATTATGCAACTGGTTGGTATCATGAACAAGATCTGGTTACGAGAGGGAATCGACTTAAAAATGATCACCTACAAGTGCATAGCAACTGGAATTGGCATGGGAATGGTGGAAATTGTTAAGGAGTCAGTAACACTTCGAGAGATCCACACTGAGTTGGGCTTAACAGGGTCTTTCAAGGACGAGCCAATCGCGAGATGGATCCAGAAGTACAATCCAGGTGAAGAAAGCTACCACCAAGCGGTTGAGAATTTCACAGCCTCCTGTGCCGGCTACTGTGTTGCCACGTACGTCCTCGGAATCTGCGATCGTCACAACGACAACATAATGATCAAGAGAAGCGGCCATCTTTTTCACATCGATTTTGCTAAAATACTTGGCAATGCACAGATGTTCGGATCATTTCGCCGCGATCGGGCTCCTTTCGTACTGACTTCGGACATGGCTTTCGTCATAAACGGTGGTTACGAACCGAGTAGCCGTTTTCAGGACTTTATTGACCTTTGTTGTAGGGCATTTAACGTCATCCGGCGCCATTCCAACTTGTTACTTAACCTGCTGTCCCTGATGCTTAATTCCGGAATTTCTTGTTTAAGTAAAGTTGCTGATTTAAGCTACATTCGGGATTCGTTGCTCCCAGACTCATCCGAAGCAGAAGCCACAACCGTGTTTACTCGCCTCATAGAGTCCAGTCTCTCCTCGTGGTTTACTCAGGTGAACTTTTTCATTCATAACGTGGCACAGATTCGAGATGTTGGCCAACTAAGAATTTCATCGCCTGGCAATTCCGTAGCAAGCTCAATTCTTTCGTTTGCTCGCGGTACATACTCAATCCAATCGGACGGTTTGATTGACTCTGCGCGTGTCGTGGATTTTCACAAACGCTACAGTCCTGAAAAATATTACATCTATGTTTTGAACGTTTGCCGCGTTGACGTCCAAGAACCGTCGTTCGTGTTTCGTCGATTCAGTCACTTTCATGAGCTGAACACAAAACTCACCGAAGAATTTCCGCAAAGGAACTTTCCGAGGCTTCCGAGCAAGATCTACCTTGGTCGTTCCCAGATCCGAGTAGTTGCCGAGCGGAGGAGAAACGAGCTCGACGACTATATCCGACACTTGCTAATGATGCCGCCCGAAATCTCCGAGTCTGAGCTTCTGTACACCTTTCTTCATCCCTCACAGCAGGACCACTTAGAAGCTAGCAAGTTCTCCATGCGCTTACTCCCCGAAGAGAAACGAAACCGAGAGCGAGCAATCGGTGGTAAAGTGAAGTTGTTGATTCGACACGAACACGAAACACTTCGCGTGATGGTTATGCATGCAAAGGAGTTGTCCCCGAGGAATCAAACGAATTTGGCGGATCCGTATGTCAAACTGTACCTCTTGCCGGATCCCATTAAGGCCACGAAGCTCAAGACGAGGATTGCGCGAAGGACCCTTAATCCGACGTACAACGAAACCTTGTGTTACAGCATATCGGAACGTGAGGCACGACAACGTCTCCTTCAGGTTACCGTGCTAGATCATGATTACGTTGGTGAGAACGAATTTCTTGGCGGAGTACTGATGGATCTTTCACAAGCTGAGCTCAAGAAATCAGTGGCCCGTTGGTACACTCTAACAGACATCAGAAAACCACAGTGAATAAGGCGCATAAGCGAATCTCATCGTCCTGAAATTAACGTTTCCATATATTTGCAGCAGAAGGAACCAATCCTGCAATCCTTCAGTTGGAGCTCCTTAAGACTCTTCTCCTGAAGATAAATGGACCTCCCCAGCCAATAGGAAAGAAGTGCGTGGCTTTTTCCTCTTATTTGAGAATTGCATCATTGAAGGCAAATATGTGAGGTATGCCGCGTATTCAATACTTGGGCAAGAACAATTGAAAATAGGTTATCTCGTGACCAAGAGAGACTGCCCAATTATATACTCTGTTGTGGTGACTTACGACCTTACCACTCTATGATGAGTTGGCTGACTTCTTATATTATCTTGTAGAATTTTTTTTTAATTAGTATGTAGTAGTCAATTCTCGTTGGAATTATAATTTCAATCAGAGTATCAGATTTTGCGTTAAACGCAGTACAAAGAAACGAGTTTTAGAGTTAGAAGAAATGGATTCATTTTCAGGATAGCATCTTTCGATTTAAAGAAGGTTTCGGTCTAGTTCGACGTAGTTTTTATTTCACTTTTAACCTGTTTACAGTCGACTTCTTCCCTCCATCTAGTGAACAGGATTTCCTGATGGAGATTCGTAAAAAAAAGCCCCATCGAAAGCGAGACACCTTAATTTTCCCCTTATTTTCGCCCTGTCTGTTCACAGACTACTCCCCGTAAAAGAATCTAAAGGGGACGAAGAGTCTGTACACGGGCTACAGTGTTTTAATGAAAGAAATTTTCGAATCCAAAACAGAGAGGTAAAGCACCACGTTTACGACTGCTTCCCGTTCACCGTCAATAACCTATTTTCTAACTGCAGCTTTAATTTGGTCACTAGAATTGCTTGGAAAATAAATACTCTTTTGGGACGGGGGGTAGGGGGGACTTAAGCGTGGTGCGTATTGTTTAACAACAGAATCGTGGACTAAAATCTGTACTTAGATAACATTAATTTCCAATTTATTGTGTAAGATGCCTTTCAAAGATTCAACGATACTTAAAAAGTGATGAAAAGTTATTTATTGGTCCGCGTGTCACATTTTTCAGGCGCTTTTTTTCTTGCCTTTCAGCATCTTAAGGGAAGAGTGTATAATTTGTGTGGTTACTGCGAACTAAGCTATACGTAGATGTCACTTTACACAGTTACACCAAGAGAGAATAATGGCCCCGAGAGGGAATCGCCCAGATATGTGAATTTCACCAAAGTTATTTTTAGACCAATTGAACGCTTGAAATCAGTGGGAAGTTATTTTCCAGAGAGGCCCGCAAACGTTTATTCACTGTTGTCAAGAGAGAATTAAACAGTCTCCACCACAATGTTCTGCATTGTTTGCTTTGAGCCGGGCAGTCGCTCATTGACTTGATGAAGTTTCAAACAATAAAATTTTTGATTAAAATGTGCAAATGTCTCTGTAATTAGTCTTCCGTTTAATTATACAACCTCTAAAAATAACTTTAGTGAAATTCACATATCCCGGCCAAAGCCCTTGATTCCCTCTTTGTCAAAAGTTTCTACTTATTTTTTATTAAGTGTGCAATTTGCAGGCACAATTTCCCTAAGGATTTGTGCCCAGCGAAAACAATTATGGCATGAATTAACCAATCTTACCAAGGGCAAAGGGCTCCGCGAAACGTTAGCGTTCGGATCTCTTTGGTGTGGCAAATTTCACCCTCCCTCTCCTCCCTACTCACCACCACAATTTTTAATCATTTGAAACAAACTCCTAAATTTCTTTTAAGTACTTTACACGAGTTCCACATTGGCGTGCCCTGTTAAATTCAATCTATTTAAGTGGCCATATGTACTCAAAAAAGTTTTGACTTGAGAATGGGTGACCAGTTCGCGCAAATTCCGAAATACGATGTCTGCAAAAAAAAACAATTTGCAGACAGGGATTAAAATAAGCGTTGGTTATTCTTAAAGAAGAGTCACTCGGTCTCTTGTGATAAATCGAATTTAATTTTAAGAGAGTTATACAAAGCACGATAAGAAATTCACTATAGTTGTAATCATCATCGAGACTCACAGGGGCGCAGTTAATCAGGAGGAAATATTTACAGTTTTTCAATACTAATACTGAACACTGGTTTCGTCTGTAAACATCTCTTCTGAATCACCTAGCTAGTACGCTAGGGTCGTGGATGACTTGTAATGACAGCCACAATCATCAATAAACAAGTCTTATAAATGTCTAATGCTCATTCTCTCAGTGCTACACTCAATGGTCATTCGCTTGAGTTTTAGTCAGGATTAGCTTGTCCCAAATAGCCTTCGGAATAAAATTTCTTTGGAGTGTAAGGAAATACTTGTTTCCTGGCTGCTTGTGCTTATTTAAGAATCTTCTCAACCAGTTGTATACCATTAGTTGCGTAGCGTTTTTGGGGGTCGTCAATCCATGGTCTTCTTGAGGCCGGAGATCAAAGAGGCCAAATTAAGATACAAGTGTACACTTTCACTGATTGCTTTCTTAGTTTTTTTGTGAACTAAAGGGTATTTCCGGGGGAGAAAACGGTCAGCCGCAATAAGCCTACGTTACGAAGTAATTTTTTTACTGACATTTCATTCCAGGAGCCAGTTTTTCGTCGGTCATTAAAAGTGTACAAAGGGCAATTTTCTAGCGCGGGGAAAAGTCATCTTTCTGCCGTTTATTAGTGACAATAGTATAGTTAGATTTTACTTCTGCGCTAGCTAGTAGTTGATACGAAGAACATTAAACGGTAAGGCCAAACTACCAACTTGTCAGCCTATCTCAAGATTTGAGTCATCCTGTGCCGACTTGTATCAAGGAAAAACTTAGTCAAAATCCTGCTGGTTACCTAGCTTCACGATACTGCTTAATTTGAGGGTCACTAAACCCCCTTTGATAACAGTGATAGCCTCGTTCCCGTATTTTGTCCATCGATTTTCATTGGCTGAAAATTGATTGATCTGACGGCGTTGGAAAATAAGGCAAAATACCCAGGCCAAAAAAGTGGACTTTAAACAGGTCTAGGTTGTAGTGAAGAAGAAAAGCTTCATACGGGACTTCACGTCACGTGACGTCATGCGCGTGCGCAGTGAAAACGTGGAAAGTTGAAGTCGTATTCAACGCACGGTATCAAAGTTTTTCTTTCTAGTTGTTTGGAAAAACAAATGGATGAAACCTTTGCAGCAGATGGGAATGAAAACTCCATTAAGCGAAGAAATCACGCAGGACCATTACCGAGGGTCATTTATGACCTGTTTCTAAATTGCATTCGGCTGCGCTGCGCAGCCACCCTCCCTAAGTGGATCCCGAGCGGACCCGAATTGAAAGCGGCGGGCTTTCCAAAACCCAAAGGAGGCATAACAAGACGTGAAAGATTCAAGAACTGGGCCGAACGAATGGATGTAAGGTTCGATGCTGAAGCGAACTGTGACGTACTTGTTCACAAACGTACTGGGAAGATAATTGTTCCCATGGAGGAATTTGAGACAGTTGTTAAAAAGATTCATTCTCAAGGTCACCATGATGTGAAGAAAACATTTGCCCTGGTACGTACTCAATACTCGCTAATCGAAATGTTACCAAACATTAAATAACTTATATAAGCACATATATAACAAATATTCTCCCCAAACCTTATTTTAGCTAAATGTATTTTTATGCACATATGGAGTCTGGGGAAAATTAGCTTCTCAGCCCCTAGAGTGATTTGCCTGTCACAAGATTTTAGCCTTAGTAATTTAAGTGATTCAGACAATCTGACACTGAATAGGACTTGTAAATGCATCTGTTGGAAATGAGACGTAGTGACCACCTAAATTTTTTCACAGCTTAACAGTGAATGGCTTGACATTACCTAAAGTGTGACTCAGAATCTCTGACCACAGATGTCGGCCTCATGGGCTATTGACTCAGAGCCCATTCAGGCTCGAGGAATAATTCTTAAATTTCTGCATATTCACCCCGTACCCACTTTTGAGCCCAATTACAAGGTCTCAAACTCGGGCACTGAATTCAAGTGTGGGTACTTGAAAAAAGGGTGTGTTCACCTTAGTGTCCAGCAAGTACTGTTCTTGGGCACCATTGCTAGGGCAATAAAAAAACACTGTGTCGAGTGCTTAATATTACTTCCCAAACAAAATGATTTTAGAAAGAGAAATTAAGGATGAAAAAGGAGCAGTTTTTCAGCTGATTTCCAAACACTCATTTAAACATTAATTTCCCTTGTATTTTTTTTATGAATTATTATTGAGTTTGAGAACTCATATTGAAGGGTTCATTTTTGTCAGAATTAACATAAGCATGTTTGGCCAGGCTATGGTAGATTTTTTTCTCCTCAAAAATAGGTAGTTGCAACAAAGGTTTGGATGTTTTGGTTTCATAATTATATGAAGCTTCAAGTTGTAGTAGGAAAAAGATGTCTTTTGTGTTTTGTGTGTGTGTAATAACACCAGCAGTCAACAAGGCAGTTAACCTTTTAATGTGAAACTAAGAAAACTGTGAACACCAGAAATATTTGTGGAATGTTTTTGTGTTGCGAGGAAAAAGCCAATGGGGCATGAGAAACTAAACTGCGGGCAACAGTGGTATTAGTTTGTGATTGTGTTACTTTCTTGGGTTTCCTGATCTTTATTGTGATTGCATGCAATACATTTCTCATTTCTGAAATACAGTGGAACATCTCGGTACGGACACCTCTCTATTATGGACAGTTTCCAATGTCCTGACGAGAAATTATCATATATTTCCTATTATTAATAAAAAAAAACCTAAATAATACAGACTCTCTCTAACACAGACAGCGGACACTAAATGTCGGCCCCAGAGAGTGAATTCATATAAACTTAAGCTCTTTATTACTGACACTGCGGTGATCAAGTGATGATACTTTGTGTACACAAGTTGTGTGATTTCAAAAGCCCAACCGCTGTATATCAAACAACAATTTGCAAAAGGTGCACAGAGCATGCAGAGGAACATAACTGACTTATTTAAGGCTTGAATAACTACAGATAGCATAAAGATCCTTTCTATAACATTTTGTACTCTAGTTACTGTTTACTGCACCTGCAAAATAGTGAAAGGCACTTTCAGAATTGTGCTTTAGGTTACAACTTTTTACAAGCAGCATTGTGCTGTAGCTCATTTTGTTTTAAAGCAGTGATTTGTCTCCGACTGTACTTACTTTGTAGCTGAGATGTACAATGTTGTATGCTACTGAAACTACTGAAAGACAGTGTCTTTGTGCTGTGAATTAATAAATAATTTATTAATGCAGTTTAAAAACAATTTTAGCTTACTGAGCACTTAAAACTGTAAGTAGAGTCATAAAAGTGATGTCATCATAGTGACCTCTTTTATACAGACCTCTCTCTAATACGGACACTTTGCTCTGTCCCTTCAGCATCCGTATTAGAGAGGTTCGACTGTATTTCATTTTTTCTGAGTTAGACAGTAACTCCTTAGTTCAATAGACTTATTACTTTCTGTGCTTTTGCATAACAAAAATCATGTAAATTTTCTCAAGTCACCATTTTCACATAGACCATAATGCACCTTGTTTAACCCTCCCCCAAATTTTGCATAACAATTGCCTGCAATTTCTCTTGGGATGACTGTAATACCCAGGAAAAATTGAAAACAATGGTTATGCAAAAGTCTGGGGGTGGTCTATTTGAAAATGGTGAAGTGAAGCACTTACAAGGAGTATTTCAATATTCTAGATTCAACAAAAGTATACTGTTGGACACAGGGACTTTGGAATTGACAGAGACATTGTTAGTATCGTGGTAGAAACCTGTGCAGGTTGTTTGTTGAAGGGTAAACTTTTGGTCAGTAATGGAATGAAAAATGGAGATAGTCATCTTGTTCACAATGACAGACTACCACATTACATCTGGATGGGAAAGTCTGAGGCTTTATCTATGGTTGCCCATGTGCCAGACAGCAAGTGCATGTGGTTTGACAAGTCTGGTAGGTATTGTTTTATCCTGGTCATGTAAGTGATCATAATTATAGATTTAGGCAAAGCCAAAAGCAAAGTTCTCCTGGAATCTTGTACACCTGAACCTGAAATACAATGATGTGATATTGGTCAGCAGATTATGACAGCAGTCAATTGATCATAACATGGATGTATAATATCAAGCTGAACATAGATTTTATATGCTATAGACTCCAAGCTAGTAAGCATGACATTACACATCCATTAACAGGAAGGGTTGGACATACAGACATACGGACTGACAATTTTGTCAGAACCAAAATTTCTTGGGTGCAGGTTGCATAGATAACCAAATTTTATTACCCATGGTACTCCACTGAGCATGCTTCGCACACGCAACAGCTCCGCCTCCTTGTACCGTAGAAGTACGGAGCTCTCAATAAGAAACATCGAAGAGGCCCTGCCAGGGTAAATTCCAACAAGGGACATGGCCCATAAAGTAGCGACAGCGTGTAAAATGAAATCGCGACAAGAGACAACCTCCCTCAGCCAAATTACGACAGTGACGGCAAAGCCAACAATAAGTGACAAGCATTTATAAACACTGACACGAGACGTTTTAAAATTCAGACAGGTGACATAAACCCCCCCTCCCCTCCCCCGGCAGGCCTCATCTAAGGGACAGCTACAGGCAGAGCTTTCCACGGTTTTTTCAACTTTTGATATGGATAAAAAAGGGAAAATCCTTTGACTCCACTGGAAAGAACGCCTTTAAATTAATAACAATTGCCATGTTTGAAAGAATTTTTACAGACCTTTGTATAGTGTTGGGCACAAAATTGCCCTCCACCATACAAACAAACGTCTGTAAAACTTTGCAGAGTTACATGTATATCTGCGCTCGCCTAAGGCATATCACTCTCAAACACGACAATTTTACCAATGTTAATGCATTCTTTCCATTGGTGCGGATGGATTTTCCCTAACTGGTCCATGCCAAAAGTTGAAATAACTGTATTGTCTCTCTGTTACTGATTGTGTTGTTTTGACTGCTCACTGCTGGTCTTCATCAGAGGACAGTGTCACTTTGCTGTATGGGACATGTTTATTGGAAACACCATAGTTTCTAGTGAATGGTGCATTATTGCATAATGCACCATTATGTCTATTGACAGAACTTTGTGAGGAAGGCGAAGGGGTGAAAGACGGGTGATCTGATCCCAGAACATCTCTACAAAATAATATCCAGCAAACTGCAGTGTGCTTTATGGGATATTACATGGAGGATGTTTCCGGTCAATCCTGGAGATTCTTCCATCCAACTGCCTACTGTTACCTTGTGAAAAGAGAGGAGAAATTTTGATATGAAGTCAAGTGTCACGTAGGCTTTTTGCAGTGGACCTCTTCCAGGAATCCTGTAGTCTAGCAGGGTGTATGACTTAAGAAAGAGCATAAGTAGTGGGAATATGATCATTTGGGTGAGTGTACAGGTAGTTCTAAAAAGGACTGTTGTTGACAATGACTCGCATTTCAACATTGGTAGTCATCTTCAGAGTGAGTTGTATCACCAATCACATTCAGTCTTCATAGGCAGTAACATCAAGGTTTAACAGACAGATAACCAATAACATTGTGGTATAATTGACCAATCAGGTCAATAAGCAGAGTTTTCATCAACTGATGTGATACAAGTCACTTTAAGTCCAAAGATAACTACTGCAACAGGTTGTCAAAACATCAGTCACTGTCAAAAACAGTCCTATTTAGGACTACATGTATGCTCGCTTACCCAGATGCTTATACTCCACCTACAGTGTACTTACATTGTATGAAATAACTCCTGGGTACCAGCCTTTCACAATTTTAAGAAAGAGCTTTCAGAATGAGATAGAATCATTCTGCATTTACTTTAGTAGCTCAATCAGATTTACTGTTTTGTTTGTTTGTATGTGTGTTTTTTGTTCTGGTTGTTGTTATTGTTTAATTCTCCATATTCATTTTTTTGTTTGTTTGTTTGTTTGTCGTCTTCAACAGTCCTTGCAATTAACTTGGATTTCAACACTAAACTCAAGGGTTTACTCAATGAGTTAAGAGGAGAAATTGGAGCCACTTTGAAGGGGAGTAAAGATGCAAAAGACAGGCTGTTAAGAAGTGAGTATGTCCACTTGACAAAGTAAAGTGTGTTGTTCTTTAATATAGACAAATTACTGCCAAAGTATTCCCCTCTAAACAGACTGACTGCCAGTTCCTAAGATGCTCTCATTTGATTTAATTTTATCTATCCATTTAGGAGCATGAAAAAACAATAGCCTTGACCATTTCAAAATATTTCACTGTTTTGTTCAGAGACTCGGTTGTTAGAACCAGGTTTTGAGTTGCATTTCACAAAACTACACCAACATGCTGCAGCTCAGCAGCTTGTATTTACATGCACAACTTGACTGTATGCAGTCAAAATTCATCGTTTTTCTCTCGGGCCAAGTACAGTCAAACCCCCTGTAATACGGACACTGAGGGGGACATGGAAAGTGTCCCTGTTAACGGGGTGTGCGTATTAAACGGGTTGAGCTCAGAGAAAATTTAAGGGCTTTCTCTCTTCAGGGACAAAGCGAACTGTCCGTAAATAATGAGGTGTCCGTATTAAGGTGGCTGAACACAGTTTTGCGGACGGTCAGCGCTAACTCGCGTGGCGGCTCATGTTTTAAATTAGACAAACAAACATGGTGGAGAAAAGCCATGATACACAGAAGACGATTTCCCAAACTACTCATTAAAATTTTGTAATATTTGGCAGAATTTTTACTTTTATCAGCTTTTAAATAATGAGAACTTAAAAATGGAAGTTGAACAGACGATTTTTGAGACACATTCAATAATTACAGGACAATTGTATTATTGATTATCTAAAAACCCGTCTGTTAAAATTTGGTCAAATAAGTTTCAAAAGGTAATGATTAATTATATTAAGCTGTGTACAAGTTTATAGGAAAATCTAATGAGCGAATTTTATCTAAACCCAGCAAAAGTGAAATTTTAAGGTTGTATTCAATCGTTCATGTTGCCATGGAGACTGCGAAAAGGTGAGATTTTACCAGTCAATCAAAATCGTTCATCAATATATTTTTCACCTGTCAAGTTTCAGCTTGTGAGCTGCAACCTTTCTCTTGCCATGATTTGGCAAATGACATATACTCACAAACTGCCAAAACTGTGTTGCGGTTGCTCGTAAACCGGGGTTCGACTGTATCAAAATTCCCATGCCTGAGAGGTACATTATAATTGGAGGTCATTATAGTGAGGTAGGGGGCATCATAGAGAGGTTAAAACAAACCTGGATTTATCTGTAGCTACAATAAAAAGGCCGGACGGCTATGGAGAGGTGGCCGTCTGCAGAGATTCGACTTCAAAGGATAATAAGTCCCGTTCGTGTTGTCCTTCAGCGGCATTTTTAAAAATTGATAATATAAGGTAATAGGCATAGAAAGGTAGAATAGACATCCCCGCGTTACTACAAATAAACAGGCCCGTTTTTTGTTTGCGAAGTGGACGACATAGTTTTCATAAAAGTTATTAACGATTCTTTTCCTTTTCCCCATAGAAATATCAGTTGCTCAGTTTATCATCAGAGAAATGAGAATTTCGTCCTGCGCTCGACTACCGACAGAAATACCTGAATATAACCAACAATTTATAGATGATATGAAATCTCTTCTGGAAAGCTACAAACAGGATGGGAAAGAACAGCTTTTCAGTACGGACATGGAACTCTTAACCGAAGCTTACAGAGGCGACGGATATACAGACTTGTTCATTCAAAGTGTTGAAGCACTGATCCGTTCGTTAACACCCAGATAGCATCTGCTAAGTGATAAGCATCGTAGCAAGATACCCAGACGCGCGTAAAATTTTGAAGAAAAACCACTTGTCAAGTTTTCCCACATACACCAGCATATTTTAGCGAAAACCCTTCTCGAGAAAGAGGGGCTTAATATGTTGTATTACGGTCAGCTCGCCACCACATACTAACTCTGTATAACTGACACTGTTTTCTTGCCTATGATTTTTACTTCTTGATCAAGCTTAAGGTATATCGATACAGTTTTTGGGAGACCATACCGATATTTTTCAATCACCTAAAAAGTAATTTTATCCTGGTCCGATCGCTACAAAATTTTCACCAGTGATTGACCGTGAATTGAAGTTTGGCAAAGTGTAGTTTTTAGTAAAATCGATGTCACTATGACAACAATAAACAAAAAACTTTGAAATCGATAAAATCCGGATTTTGCGCGATCTAGACCTGCTACTGAAAATCGGACACCAGGAACTTTAAGTGTGGTATTTAGCAAATAACCTCCGTGAGATGAAAAAATTCTGTATGTGTGAATTCAAATAACACGAAACTATATTTGGAACCTTTTATTTCTGTAACCGTGATAAAATGTTTAATAAAAAAGTTCTAAATAACTCACATTAATCTTAAGTAGCGTCAGAAGGCTGCTTATAATGTAATTTTTCGATGCTAGGAAATTTCGGTGTATTTTCTTTCTTGCGATTCTGAAAACTAACCTGTTTTCTCACTAACTGTCTAAGTGCAACTTTATTCTAAATTTTGACTTTAAGTGCTTTTCTGTATTATCTCTAAAACGGCTCGACAGAATTCTTTTTAAATCTCATCACATAATCTTCATGATGTAAATAACAATGTCTGAAACTTTCATTAAGATTGATTCACTGCAACACCTTGACGTCTCAGAAGAAACCTAGCCTACGAACCGGCCAAAAGTCCACGTTACAACATTCACTGCTTTGACCTTGTGCTAATTTTTCCAAATTTATACCCATCATACATACCTGCATGGCGAGTACATTTTTTTGCGTATTTTGAATGTAAAACATTGACAATATTCACATTGAAATTTACTAGCCATGGAGGTATGTATGGTGGGAATTAATTTGGAAAAATTAGCAGAACGTCAAAACAGTGAATGTTGTAACGCGGATTTTTGGCTGGTTGGTAGGCTAGGTTCGTCTTGTAATTTCAAGGTGTTACAGTGAATCAATCTTACATCATGATCGTGTTCACGGGCTTGTTAGCATGAGAATACCGCGATTTGCACAAGAAAAGCAGGAAGGTTTGTAACAAAAAAAAAAGGTCACCGCCAGCCTCGCATCTATTCGAAGGCCAGGGCACTGAGCACACAACCGGTAAAATGGCCTATATATTGGCACAATTCTTAAATCGCCGACACTGGGCAAATACTGTAAATCTTTTGTAAACATCATTATGTAAAGACAACAATAGTCTTTATTTCCCTTACTGAGTTTTACGAGAGATCACTGGCCTGCAGGTAGCCAGAGCTAATCTTGGCGGGCCAGTCAATTTACCTGTAGGAAATATTTAATCTAATTTTTTCATTAGTTTAAACAAATCACAGTGCATGAAAAAATTTACAGAAGATAAACTTTTTCGGAAAAAGCTGGTAACAGAAAGAGATGTCTGGCTTTTGTTGAGATAGAATCGTAAATGTCGGGATGGTGTAGATTTCTAAGTTGTAGCGACCAAGTTCTTATAAATATCATAGAATAAAACATTCTTTCGATTAGATGCGACGTTTATTCAAGGGCGGCGTTTATTGGTTATTTTGCTTCCATCCGGGGCGTTTAATCGAGTCAATAGGGATGTTCAAGGACTTGCTCAACTCGTCATCCAATCTATTTCTGATGGGGAAGGCGTTGAATCTCTTCAGAATTTCTATGTATACTGGCTGGTATACCCAAGGAACTCGAGGTTTTTCACACGTTGTTGTGTATCTAAGGCCCTAGCGCGCGATTGTAAGAAACAGAAAGTAAAGTTAAAGGCTATAGTATTCTCGAAACAGACACAAAAAATTATGTAAAGAATTGAGCAGTAATGAGAAAAAATTGAAAGAAAAAATGTTGCATTTTTTTCAATTATTTTTCTTCGTTGAAATTTTCAGTTATAACTTCTGACGAGGAAATTTTGGAAATTTTCTCTTATCTAATTCCTGATACTTCGCGGCGAAGCCGCAACAGCGAGGCGCGAAGCGCACGGGAGCATTCTCAAAACGTTACAACAATTTATTTCATCCTAAGTATTTCGAGAACGAACCTCGAGAGCCAGGGTATTTTGGCCCTAGAGCATATCTAGAAAAGCAACGCGCGCATGGCACGAGGGTTGTGGCTTTATCTTTCGCCTGTTCGTTCTCTCGCGTATCACCGACTCGCTTGTTATGAAAGCTTGCTCCCAGGCTTGTGCAATTGGTAATAATTGTAAACGAAAACTGATTGACAGGTGACTTCACAATACTGGCCCAACACCACAATCCCACATCTGCACCATAGCTTACTACCATTGATAAATGTTCTGCTGCTGACCATTAGTATCGCAGCTCGAGAAGAGCTCCTGCGCGCGCAAAAGAAATTAGCAAGTGTAATTGTTGTTTATGACATCACTAAATTTAAACCTCACCTTTGGACGAAAAAACACGAAAGTGCAACTTAACCGAGAGATCATATAGAGTGAGTGATTTTTATCTAAGAAAGGTTATTTTCAGTGCATGTGAAAGATGCCGTCGACTGAAAGGATGGCACAGACGTTTGTTCACACGCAGTTATGAGCAGCTCATGAAACAACATAATGCTACCATAACCCAACAAGCGGCAGTGATTAATATTAATAATTGCAGCTTGTTGAGCTATGGTAGTAAGCTGCGAACGGAGCGACAGTGGCTAGAACAGGATATAAACCAGATCCAAAGGGGTGAGTGGGAAAAATCTCAAAAGAATCCCAGCGATCTGGAAAGATCGTTAATGCTAAATTAAAAATTAGGAGAACAATTTGAAGAAAGAGTTACAACGGGTGAAGGTGTTGAAAGAAGACATAAAACCGCTCTACAAGAGCAAACTACAAAGAAAAAACATCTTAAACTTAGAACCAACTGCACGTCACTGATGGAGAAACTTGAAGAGAAAACCCAGGAGCTCGTACAGAAACAACAGAAACTGGATCAAACAAAACAGGAGCCGCTCGATTGGGGATACAGCCTCGGGACGAGTGTGTATGAGGAGCACAGACAAGACAGACAAGGCCTTCACAGCCAGGCAAGACATTGCAGTACCACTACAGATCGACTCGGGATTTCACGAGCCAATAAAGCAAAGTAGAGCTATATTTGCGGCGAGCGCACTACTTTTCATCTTTCTGGTGGCTTTCCACTTCTGGCTTTCTCGATTCCTTCGTTTACTGTCCGTCTCCAGCTAGACCACGATCTATCTTTCTAATTGTTTGGGTCAATTGCGCAAGCTTTGAGGTCACCCCAGCGTCCATGAACCGCAGAGTCGCAGAGTGGGGCGCCCGACGTTCCTGACTGCTGTTGTCTATAGTCCGTATAGAACTTCCTTGGGACGCGTTCATCATCCATGTAATAAACATGGCCGATTCTTCTCAGGCGGCCATGACTGAAGAGGGGGTGTATACTGACGATACCAGCACGTGCAAGTACTTCACTGTTGGTGATATGGTCTCTGCCACTTGTTGACGCCAAAGAAGCGCCTATACTGTCTCGTGTAGGTGGTCCAAGTTTTACTGCCGTGTAACAGCGTAGAAGTGCATTTTGGTGTTCTCAGTTAGGTACCGTAAAATTCCGAAAATAAGCCCCTCCATATATACATGTAAGCACCTCCGCATTTAAGACCCACGGGGGCTTGTACTTGGAAATTGCCCTCATATACAAAGTAAAACAAAGCAAAAACGGTACATTTGAAAAATATAAGCCCCGGGGCTTGTTTTCGGAATTTTAGGGTATTTGTATTCCCAGGCTTTCTTGTTCAATTTGGACATGGTGCCGATGGCTTTGACGATTCCTCGTTAGATTTCTGAGCAAAGTCACTGTTTTTGACGCTAACAAAATACCTCCCTCTTTGCCGAAGGAAACTAATTCCTAAACAATTCTGATGGCGCAGTGCCATCGAGTCCGCAGTCAGAGTTAACATCACCTGTTCAAAAACCGCTTGGCATGACGCAGGAGACTGATGATCCCTTTCGAGGCCAAGAACCAATCGAACTCTTGCCTCTGTTCATTAACAACACCGGCAACTGGTCTATCTTTCAAGCTCCTGGCGTTGCTAAGTATCAGTTTCCACTGTGAAGTGCGACAAGACCGGGCAACCACCTGCAGCTTGCCATTTGTGCACCCAACCGGCTTACTTATAAGCAATTACCGTAAAATTCCGAAAATAAGCCTCTCCAAATATAAGCCCCCCAAACTCGTAACGCAAAAAACCCTTCGTTAAATCACCCCTCCAAATATAAGCCCCCCCCTCCCCACTCCCGGGGGAACTTGTTCTTGTACTTGGAAATTGCCCTCAAATACAAAATACAACAAAGCAAAAACGGTAAATTTCCTTCCAACTGTAAGGCTAGCCCAATCGATTTTGAAACGCAAATTTCCCTCCCTAGATAAGCCCCTCCGAATATAAGCCCCTCCAAAAATAAGCCCCTCAAAAGGGGCCTTTGAAAAGTATAAGCCCCGGGGCTTATTTTCGGAATTTTACGGTATTATAAATACCTGCTGATAAGATTGAGCGTTCAATTGCTACCACGTTCACCAAATCAGTCAACGTTCAACGCTAACTGATTTGGTGAACGTGGTAGCAAAAAAATCGCCTCTACATATATCGACAAGACGTTCGAATCTTCGCCGAAGAACCGACTGAGTAAAGAGCAAGGTGATGAACCAAAAGGGGAAGATTTTCGGACCACTCAGTTTCTTCCGAAAGCCAGCTCAGATACTCTACAGAATTTAATTGGCCTTAAAGGGGTTCAGTAGATCAACTAATCAAAATCCTGGGAGTGTCGCAATGAAGCCCGACCTGGTCACTAGGTATGAAGTTTGGTAATCCCTAAAAATAAGTGGTTGACATAAGGAACGGGTTTGTTAAATACTCTAAGTATTAAATATCAGATTCAAAGGAAGTTTTAACTTGCTTGTGTAAACTAGGAGTTTGTTGACTGTGGAGGCCACATTTTGTGCTCATGCTCTCTAGTAATTAGTAATCTCCATGCAGCTTTACAAAAACGTTCTTTTGGAAAATTAAACGCTGTTTTCTCGGACCCAAAAGCACCTAATCAGTGTTGTGGTCGAGCTTTTCATCGTTCTTGAAGGTAGCGTTTTAACTGTGTTTTTTCGCACTAAACAATCTCCTTTGGTCATCTACTATCTTTGCAGAAAAGAGTGAACAGATTTACCTCCTGTAAATCTGTTCACTCTTTTTTTCAAAGATAGCATTCTTCTTGGAAACCGAAACCTGAGGAGTGAATAATATCTGTTAATGTTATTTATTTTTAATAAAACAAAAACAAAGCAAAGCAAAATTGAAAACAAAAAAATAATAAAATTGAATAAAATGAAGTTTTAGGCGTTCTCTTTTTTGGCTTTTTTTTTCGGACTTCTGACTATTGATAAGAAGAAGGTCGTAAGAAAAAACATATATAACACAAAAAAACGATAACTTTGGAGGAGGGCGGGGGGTGGGGGGGGGGGGGGGGAGAGCTAGAACTCGTTCTCTTTATTTGGCTTTCATTTATTTATGCCGCTCAGCCTGAAAACAATAGAAATGCAGATTAAAGGGGACCAGTGAAATAAAAGGTTTAGAACGGCGGAAAGCATTGTTATGGCGCAATAGGCTTTCCTCTTATAGCAATGTTGTTATTGTCACACAGAGAATGCATAAACTTATTTCGTGAACAGGCAGTTTACGAAATAAAATGTATTTTACCTCCATTTTTAAACATGTAAAAGTGTAAAGTTTTCTTGGCTATTGTTTGCAACTCTTATGGTTAGCCGAAATCTTTTACACTTTTAATACTCCTCGCATATAGGATTACTGTTACTTAGACTCGAACGAGATTTTGTTTTGCGAAGATTTCGTAAAATCTGCTGTTTAACCTTATCAGAAGTGCAGTAGAGATAATAGTCAAATTAGCACCTTTTTGCATTCCGACGTGTTCATTGCGTTTGGTTCTTTTCTTATCAGGACCATTACTTGAAGAAACTTCAACTGGATCCTATTATGCCTAACAGGCCTAGCAAGAAGTTCCGTCTGTCAGTTAGAGAATACTGAACAACACACGGCCGGGTCCTGTAGCTTGTAATGAATATCTACAGGATACTTGGGTGTTGGCAGCAAGCCCAACGCCGAAGACAAGAAGGGTGAAATTGTTAACTCAAAACTTTTCCCTGAATCTTGTCTCGAGTGTTCGGCAGGCTTTGAGCCAAAGTTAATTCCTAGGTCTTCCTCTAACTCTCTGACAGGCAGGCCCATCATAATAAAAGTCAGATCGTTTCATTCAGCGTCACCAATAGGTCATTTCGGAGTTCCCCCGGGCCTCTGTTTCAAAACGAGGTTAAGTGCTCAGCCTTTAAGATGGAAATGATTTTTCATTTTTATGCAAATAAAACTCATTTTCACAAGAAAGGTTGTGCACCTAGCCTCATTTTGAAAGTGAGGGTCTTTGGAACTCGGAAGTGGCCTATTAGGGACCTTTGGATAAGACCACGAGTACGACATTGATCACGAGTACGATTTTTCAAACCGAGTTCGCGAGATTTAATTGATATATCTACTGGCTAGCAGCAGGAAAGATTAATAGTTCTAAGGAACTAACTAGCTCGAAACACTAAAGACGTACTTGTACTCAGTCTCGTACTCATAGTAAAAATCTTTAGGTCACTATATAGCTAACACATTAAGGACAAAAACATTGCCCCTAACTCCTGACACCGATAAAGCTGGTACAGGTTAAAGGGAACAATAAAAACGGAAGTCTACTGCAGCAGAACACCCAGCCTCTTTTTCATTTTTTTTAAATTTTCTAAGTTTTTAAATCCTCACGCAAATAAAACTTATTTTCACAAGAAAAGTTTGGCATTTAGCCTAGTGAGAGTTTTTGGAACTCGGAAGTGGCCCTTTGGTACACTGTATTTACACTAAATTTACCCATGTATACGGACGTTTAAATCACTGTTAAATGAAAGCATAGAATTCGTGACTTTTACCTTAAGGTAAGTGAGTATCAGCCCTAATTTAAAACTACTTCTTTGCTGCTAGGTCAATAAACAGCATGTGTTATCCGCTAAGCTGTACCCCTCTACTGAAATAAAAAGATTCTACTATCTCATATGCGAGTGCCAACGCCCCCGAGGGAACTCGATTACAATCTTAATGTTAGAATTACGTTTTTGTGGACTAATTTAGTCTATTTATTAATCTATTTTCAGGAAAAAAATTGATTCACAAGGTAAATATTACAGATATCTTAACCCATTTACTACTAGACTACCAGAATCCAACTTTTAAATCTATGGACGTACCCCTATAATGTTACCAATCAAATGAAACCACTTTGGCTGGCTTTTTGCACAGCATATTAATTTCATAAGGAATTTCATAAAACCACCATAAGGAATTAAAGGGTTAAACTGAGATAGATTAAAAAGTTTCCTATAAAGTCTAGTTAATATTACGACGCTAGCATAGGCACAAGTAACATACGCAGATTACTGCCTTTTTTGATAACAAATGGTAAGCGAGAAATTTCACTTCAAGACGGGAAAATAGCAAAGCAACTTCGTGTAAATTGTGTAAATGTGTTCGAATTAAAGAAACAGTAGCCCGCGTGAACACGTCTCCGCTAAAAAACAGGGACCCACCCTGATTACGATTTAAACCCAGGTTAGAAATACTCCGGAACGCGCTTTATTGCCATATGTAGGTCCATCAAAGGAAAATGCAGGCCCATCAATGAAACATATAGGCCCATCAATGGAACATTTAGGCCCATTATTGACACACTATTTCAGCTGCGTATGTTGGTTAGCCAGGTTTTTTATCTTCCAAGCAAACCCTGTAGTTGCGCACTTTTATTCCAAGAGTCAAACTGCCTCTTCACAAGAACACTTTTCCAGGATTCATAATCCAGTTAGGGTCCAACAGAGTCTTGATTTCTTTCATCACGTTTAATCCAGTTTCGCCGATCTCTTCAGGAAGCAGCGCTTGCTTGCCGCATCCAATACCGTGTTCACCTGTACAGGTACCGCCCAAAGCCAATGCGCGTCTGAAAACAAGAAAATTCACACTCAAGCACTGGCTATTAGAGACATGATTTAGCAACAGAACGGGAACGTCAGTTGACGACGGCGCGCGCAAATCAAACAACTGGGGACTTTACGAACCAGAACGCGACGCAACCTGAAACGTCACCGGAAGTAATTTGCTCACAAAGTGCTTCACTGCGCATGCTTGGCGCTAAACTGCAACGCGTCTTCTTCACGTTCAGAACACGAGGTTGGCACTTGCAGCGTTTCCAGAAAACGTGAGTAGTTTCCACTGAATTTGACCTAGAATTAAATTTTCTTTTGCTACCTTATAGGCAAAACTGTTTTTCTAAGTCCATGAAAATGTTATTTATTGTAAAAAAATACCAAACAAACATTTTAATTTGCGTTTTACTGCAGGTCAATTGGTTACCGCTATGATGAATGGACAACACGTAGACCCGCCGAGTTCGAAACCAAAGTCGAAAACTGGCAAGTAAGTCCAATTTAGTTTATTAGAAGATTCAATTTCCTGTCCTGCTTAAATATAAGATTAAAATGAGTTTAAACTTTATATTTATGTTCTTCATTGAAAACAAACTAAAACAGACTGTTCTTTTTTCACGCAGTAATGTGATGTACTGGACAAGCGAGCACGATGTCCTGTTATGCAGAGAGGTCGTTTCCGAGAATCCGTTCAAAACAAGAAAGGGTTCGTCGCAAAGAAGCGAAATTTGGGATAGAATAGCCAACACTTTGAATACCTGTTCCAAGCCTGTCTTTGCTGTGGATAAAAGGTCCGTAAGGGATCATGTGGGTATTTTAATTAACCGAATCAAAAAGAAATTGAGAGCTGAGGAAAGGAGCTCGGGCATCGCGCCGCCCGAGCCCACAGAACTTGAAAACTTGGTGGAAGAAATTATGGTTCTCTAAGAAACAGCTGATGCAGAAATGAGAGAGGACGACGAAAGTGTGAAAGGAAAGGCTGAAAAAGAGAAAGCAAAGGCCACAGATATGAGACTTAAAGCACTTGAGAAAGTGTCGGAGACGATGAAGAGACACTCAGGCGAAAATGATCAGGAAAAAGTAAAGAAAAGAGAACGGAGAAGTGGCAGCGAGACCATGTTGTTCCTGTCCAAAAAAGCGGAAAAAGACCAGGAACTTAAACTTGAGGAACTCCAGCTGAAAAAAGAGCAACACGATTTGGATGCAAAACGTCTACAGGCGAGCATTGATCAGCAACGCCAGTTTCAGCAACAACAAAGTGAAATAATGCGGCTAATGCAAGAACAACAACAACAGCAGCAACAGCAACTCTTGGCGTCACAACAACTGATGTTGAGACAGCAACAAGACCAAACTAAAGCACTGATGAGTTTGTTGGACAAACTTGTGAACAAATAGCTACCTAATTCACTTAAAATTCACCAGTATTGCTGGTATAGCTGTCGCTTGATTTTGAAAACCAGTTTGTATATTTTATTAACTATTGTCTTTGTTTTGACAAGAGTCAACACCAACGTTTTCTGTCAGCGATCAATGTTTGTATTTCAACAGTGGCACCGCATTTTTCTTGTGCCGAGGAGCCCGCCTTTTGTTATGTTCTATTATTGCAGTTATCTTATTGGATGGTGGCATATTAGAAAATATTTTTTGTCTAGAATAGTTGAATAATGTTTTTGAAAATTTGCAATCTGTTGCGTAAACTGCAATAAAATTCTGTATTTACAGTCTGCTATAAAAGAAACTAGTGATACTTTGTGTGTTCGAAAACAGGTTTTAAAAACCTCCCTAGGATAAAAAGGGCTGGGGAATCTAGGGAAGGGGGTATGTTAAGGCCAAATATTAATCTCACATTTCTAATTTTAAAATCTCCCTTGTAGGGTTAACAGTACTCTTCACTAAAATCGGTTTAATGATTAAGACACAATCAAGTTGTATTGAGAAAATTGTGAGTTGTAATTCAGTCCTAAGGCTGTGGTCATTAATAATTACTAAAAAGCAGGATAAGGGGTAGGGGCGGGTGGTCAGTAGGTTGCAGCCATTACAATTTTATGTTATATATTGCATTAGACTCGATATATTTTTCTTTGACTTTTCCTCCTTCCCCGTTGTGTTATAATGACCACAGTGCAAATGTAAAGCTGTATAATTTTTTGAAAGTGAGTAATAACTGCAGAATACATTGAACATCAGAAACCTAATTGAAATAGTCCTGGATCTGGGGTGGATCTATTCCAAAAAACTTCGAAGTACTTGATTGATAAAGACAACTGTGAGCGTTTCTCAAGAGCGCACACACAATGTACATTTTGCCAACTGGACTTAAGCCGATTTTTAAGTTTTTCTTGAAATCTAGGAATGCAAAGTAGTTAACAATGTCCCCAAATAGCCATTCTACCGAAACTCTGACTTGGCTCATGGCCTTGTTGAACTGTTGCTCTGCTGGTGTCAAATGAGCGCCTTTGAAGGGCCCTTGTAAGTGGACACGCAAAGGGTAGGCAGGGTCGCCATAAACGCATAGGGGTGTCCCGTCCGGTGCAAACGAGTAATGCGATAATTCTTGCAGAAGTCCTGAGTCGACTAGCATACCACTATCGTGTCTCCTGCCCTCGACTGGACCAAACAGACTTGCGATAAGCCCATTTGGAGCAACTACGGACTGAAACTTTATCCCATGCACCCTTTTATGTCCGTTATAGAGAATTCTTTGGTTTTCATCTGGCTTACATAAGGGTCTCACTGTTCCGTCTATGAAACCCCAACAGTTTTCGAGTGGAGCTCCTTTATCATGTATAGTGGCAGCAAAATGACGGAGACGGTCCCTGGAAAGCCATTGCTGATTTAAATCTGCGAGAAGGTGGCTATATTCATCGAACAAATAGTCCATCATTCGGTTTGTAATCATGCAAAGTTGTGGAACTGGTCTCCCGAATCGAGCAACCATATCTGCAAATCGACACGGGTATGCAAAACGCTTCAACAGCACACTCAAAGCCTCCGTTCCGTCCACAAGAACGCCATTGGGGCATTTCATTATGTCTGGAATATCAAGAACTTCTCCGAGTAAATAAATATCGTTCTTGAAAAACCGAAACTCAGTCTTACACTCATCATCTGTCATAGAATCAAGATCGAAGCGACCATACTTCCAATAAGGAAATTCGAGATTTTCAGAAGAATTTAAATCGTACAACAGGGCAAACTCTGTATCATCAATGCTTCCATCTTGGTAGGCAAACAATAAAGCTTCCCTTGCCTCTCTGAATGTTGCCATTTATGATGTATAACACCAGCTATAAAACGAAAATGTGTTTAGCGGAGTTTAAAGGATTTGCACAGCTGTACTGTCTCTGTCGTCGCGTTCGCATCCGTAACTTTGTTTTTCCCGCGCTCGTGACGCCGTTCTCGCCCCGGGCCCTTCTCGGTTTCGGTGTTTTCAAACTGCGTCGCGTTCTGGTTCGTAAAGTCCCTACTGGCTTGACCAATCGCAGAGCGGCAAATTGGGCACCGGAAGTAACGTTTAGTTCTTTCCGCGCGCTTTCCCGTCGTCAACTGACGTTCCCGTCATGTTGCTAAATCAGCCCATTCTAAGACGAGTACGAGATTTTCTCAATACTAAGTGGTGTACGCGAGTGAGCCAACGTCATTTTGGCGGGAAAACGAGGTAGCCGCCGTCATTCTACTACGGGTTTTCACGCGAAACTCGTGGTGGCGAAACAAGAGATCAAATGTTAGAAGTTTAATCATTCTGGGACCGAGAGCGCGCGTAACCTCCTTCACTAAAGATAACAATGCTAACTTTTCTAGCGAAAAATGGTTAAATGAGGCTTTCCAGGAAGTCTATATTTTGGGAAGACGCGAAAAAACTTCAAGTGAAATCTCGTACTCGTAGCCGTCCTCGTCCTCGAATCTAAAGGTCTCTATTATGAGGTGGAACGTGACATCTAGATTGGACCGTTGCTTCTTCGGTTTGTAATATGAGACCGTTTTGATGACGCTATCGCTTCTTTTTTTACAAAGCCGCGAAGGAAACTGGGTCAATATTTCCCAAGATAACTGTTTCTAGATGACTTCGCGCTGAGCGTCAGCGCGAGACAAACCTAGGACATGAATCAACCCGTCATTAAGAGACCATAAACACTGATCATCGACTCAGGAAACTTTTATTTAAAAGTTCTCATCTGTAGTCACACTTGGTCTCACTAGTGTCGCCCATGAACTCTATACATCGCCCCTGACCCAAAATAATCACGTCTAATACTTGATGGGAAAGATCTTATAACTTTCCAACGATTTTCTAAAGGGAAATGGCATGTATGCCCCTGACCAAGTGATACCCTTAGTTTTGCCTTTGTTCCAAAGGGCAGGTACCGCAGCTATCTACACTTGAGTACACAAAGCGTACCTTGCTAGTCTGTCTATAAATTCTTTTGCTTGTCTTATCTCTTCCTCACATTCACAATCAAGAGGTAAAACGCAGTGAAAGTTCCCATCTCCAACATGCCCGACAATTGGGGCTAAACCAAAAAGACAACAAAGACAATTAAACCATTGGAGCGGCCTACCTTCCCAGTCTGAGAGTGAACTCTTTTACAGCGCGGTGCTCTTCCTCGTCGTCCGGTTTTATTGGAATAAAACAATGAAAATTCCCGTCACCCACGTGACCAACAATGGGGGCTGGAAATAAACGTGTATTCTGTTAACCCTTTAGGTCCCAAGAGTGACCAACATCAATTTTCTCCTAACAACATCAGCAGATCATCAAGAGTAAAGGTTATGAGAATTACTTAATTGATTAACAAAGGGAGAATGCTTTGATCTTAAACCAAATTCTCACAACTATTCTTAATAGAAATGTATCAGTCTGGAGAATTTGTAGCTGGATCTTGGGGCTTAAAGCGTTAACCACCAATCGCTGTAAGCGAAGTATAGTTCTTGTGGACAACATTCATTAAGTTTAAGTGAAAATGAATAAAGACGCGTGGACAAGCCCTATTTTAACCTCGACGAAAACCTCCCAGATGTCTCATCCCAGACACTTGCGTTCGCTATGCAGTGATGGCAAAAAATATTTTTGCAAAAGTGCGTAACATAAATAGTCAAAATTGTCAAACTGCCACGTGCTGTTTACAGATGACAACCGCTCCATAGAAAATAGCTCAATTTCGTGTTGATCGAACTAAACAGTGAAAAAAGGTGATATAATACAATGGAAGTACAAACCACAGATTGTAATGATTGCCAGAATAACAGATTGAGATCGATATCGTAAGACCACAGATACATTTCATTTATCTTATCAAAATCACTTTGCGAAGACATCACACCGGTTAGAGTGAAAGATTTAGTACTTTGCATCTATGATTGATTTATTTTCCTTTCTCTTTTGTTTTGTTTCTTTCTCATAGCTTCACAAACTTACCTACTAAGTTATGAGCCACGATATCTTCTTTAGTTTCCACGATGATTTCTGGAAGTTTTGAAATCGGGACACAAACGTCTGTGGACACACCCTAAAATGGTTCATAGGATCAAGATTAATCATTCAGTGATACGCGCATGCAAATCACCCGCGAAACGACAGCTACAAGGGTACGAGACAGTTAATGTTTGTAAGAGCAAACAAATTTATTTGTTTATGGCTTTCCATACAGGTACGAGACAATTTAAGTTTGTAAAAGTATACAAACTTATGTGTCTATGGATCACCTCACAACAACGTTTCCTATCCGTTACTCGCTTTGGGAGCCTATTAACGGAAATGTTCGCTTAAGAGCACCGTTGTTTTTTGTTTTTTTTTTTGCCACGAAAGACAAGTGCGAGGTCATGGTTAACTTACTTTCACATTCATTTCAATTACACATTGTAAATAGAAAACTGTTGATAGAAACCTGTTAATAAGAAAATGTAAATAATCTCGCGCAAAGTCAGCAGGGTAAATGCTTTTAGTCTCTTTAGTTATATTATACACGACCACATCAGCTACGCCGTAAAATTGTGATGTTTAAATAAAAGTTGTTGTTGGTGTTGGTGTTGTTGTTGTTGTTCTGGTTCCGGTTGTTCTGGTTCCGGTTGTTCAAACGCTGGATCACACTATCCACCGGATAAGTATTAAGTTAAGGGAAACCAATTTCGTTATCCATTGGATAGAGATTTATTCGGTGGATAGCGTTATCCACCTTTTCAACTGGAACCTGAACTGTAACTTTTACTAAAATTAGTACATAACGAAACAAGATATAATATTGATAAACAGAGATAAACTGTAACCATGGAGGGAAACTTAAAAGCGGGAAAGGGGATTATAACTAGAATATGGGCTTAAAAACCAGGATTTTAGGGTAGCGGGCTTGGTTCAATCAATTAAGTACACGATTAAATTGGTCTTTCTGCAGATACCGTCATCACAAAAGAAACGAAGGAAACAAACAATAGAGCTCTCCTGGTGATTTTATTGTTTGCTTGAATTGTTTCTTTTGTTGAACGTAATCTCTACCTCGATACCTACAGAAGGAACCCTGACCTTACAATGGTCAGTGAGGAACATTAGAATTATTGGAAAGGCAAAATGAAAATCACAACTCCGTGTCATTTACCTTGCATCCGGGTCTTAGCGCCATATCAGCATACCAGGCATTGTGTCTGGCTTTCCACAGCTTGTTTCGCTCCTCCAGTTCAGTGGCCCACTTGAATTTAGAACCACCATTACTTTCAATAACCTCCGCTGAAAAAGTGCAGGTAAAGATCATCATGTTTTAACCCTTTCACTGCCAAATTTAGCCAGAGGCAAATTTCGACCAAGTTTGCAAATTTCCTTTTGTAAAGTTTTGAAAAACAAATAGCACTATGTAAAAGTTCAGGCAGAGAACTTTCATTTGAATGGTCACATCATAGGATTTCGTCCACAGACTCAAAAGTTAGAACCATCTTACAAAACTCTATCAAACACTCTAGCAGTGAGAGGGTTAAGTTATTTTCATTCACACCTGACTGCAGGAAACTGGGTGAAAATAGACCTTTCCACGGTAGCCTGTACACATACGTTGTTTTATTTTTCTTTCCGTTCTTTGCGCTGGCGGTCACATGAAATCCGACGCGGTTTTTGTTTTTTATCACGTGCACTCGACGGACTTAGAAGAGAAAATAGAGGGTCTGTGAAAAGGCTACTTTCTCGGTTTTTTTTTTTCAGCTAGTTAAGCAAATATCAACTGATACTGCTGGAAAGAGCGCCTTAAAGTTAGGAAACTTACCATCTCTAAAGGAGATAAGTTAAAAGCGAGCGAAGATATCAGTGAGTGTACGCAGCAGGACAGAAGGAAAAATTATGGTCACGCTTGTCACAAAAGGTTTGCCGCCTTTTTTCCTTTCCCATCCTGTTGCGCAAGTTTACTATTGCTACACAAAGACGAGAAATTTTACAGTCGTTTGTATTCTCCCCCACTCCCACCCCACCCCCCATAAAAACGTCAGTAAAATTCGGCGGAGCTATATAGTGAAATTAAAGTGCGACCAACCCAACCTAGACTAGGAGTAGTCTACTGTCCTTCACTTTTCATTAGAGATAGTTTAGCAAGTGAAATACTGGTGCGCGAGCGCGCGTTAACCAGAACCATTTTCACGCGCAGACGCGTATTTCGCGCGCTCTACTATCCCTGACGAAAAGGAGGGTCTACTGGTAGTCTAACTCCAACTCAGTCTAACATAAAGCCTCAAAATGGCCGAAAAGGTAAGGCATTAAGAGTAACATTTCTGGCTCACCTGCAACAGCAGCTTGTTCCTTGACACTGTTTTCTGATCCTTGGAATTCCAGGAAAAGGGTTGGTGTCACTGGGTAATCCAGGCCAGAAAACTTGTTACAGGCATCAATCTGAACATCATCTAGAAACTCTACAAAGAAAAGTTACAACACTAGGTTAAAAAAATGAGCAAATGTTCATACCTATGACTGTTGGCCGATGTAAGGTAATCCAAGACTGTCTTGGATTTTGTTTCTCAGTGGTCCCAAGTTTCAGTCATAATTGTACCGTAAATCCTTTATTAAGCCTCCCTCAACCCCAGGGAAAGAAAGTACCTAATAAGCCCCCCCCACCACCCCTCTCTTTTAAGCCTCCCTCCCCTCCCCCTTATTATTATTCACTGATAAATGATAGACTGTATTAATCAATCAAGACTGTGCAGTGGTGTGGACTGATCCGGGATCGTTTATTCACCAACCGGAAGTTCACAATTGTTTTTCATCCTCAGCTTTGTGACCTTCAATTTTTTGTACTTGCCAGCTTTTCCACTTTGCAATTGTGTATAAAGAACTGATTCCAATGTCTTTAGTGAATTAATGAAGTCCCCCTCTCAAATAAGCCCCCTCCACCCCCCTCAAAAGTGTTTGAAATAAATAAGCCCCCCCCCCCCCCCCCCCCCCCCCAGAGAGCTGAATAAGAGGATTTACAGTAAATGTACAACTGACTACCTTCCGTCAGTGAGGGTTTTAGTTCTGTTAAGTTATTGTTGCATTATTTGTTCAAAACTATTTGAGAGGAGTGCCGGTAAGCTGGCTATGCTGTAGAGCACTGACACTAAAACAAAGCAGGAACTAATATTTTTTTTCAGCCAACTACACGTGTACTTACCAATCCTTGCCATGGGCAATCCACACTGGAGGATTTCCACCACAGCATCAACAGCTGACTTAACATCAGGAAACGAAGACACACCAGATGCCGTCTAGGATAAGAAAAAAAATAAAAGTGGATTAGAAATGGGTGGAAATTACAGGATTATGAAGCCAGTGTTAAAGCATTACATATAGATTTTTCTGAGACATCCCATTCAGTTGTAGATAAAATGTTTTGACCTGAAATACAATGTCTTCCGATAGAGAGCAGACAAATTACTAATTAGGAAATCGTGAATGTAGAACTGTCAAGACGTCACATTACACAGCAAAACAAGTCCATTATTAGGCAAATTATGACTGACTTCTACTGGATTTGCAACAACATTAGAAAGTTTCAGAAGCATTTTCCTAGACTTTCTCAAAGCCCGTTTCCTGTTTCTGCTGGCTTGGTGGTCTGTGGGGAAATGACTTATGTTGCTTACTTTTGCTCACTTCATGAGCATCCCAAGTGTCTTTGGCTACAAGAAGGAAACACAAAGTTCTTGCTTTGCATGGCTGTTCTATGAGAATTTTCGTGTAGAGCAGTCTCAATTAACGAAATGTAACTATTTCACATGAAAAAACATACCGATTCTGGTATTCCATAGAGCCTTAGAGTCACTTTTGTAATTATACCCAAGGTGCCTTCTGAACCAACAAACAGGTTTGTCAGGTTATATCCCGCAGATGTCTTTCTGTGGAGCAAAAAGTTAGGAAAATGAGCCGAGTTTGGAGACAATAGTCATGGAAAAGAACTGTAGCTTTAGTATGTGATGAGCAAGAGAGAGCTTAAAGGAAAACAAATGACACACATATATTCATGCAAATACATAAAACACATGTACCCATGGGATACACTTGCACTTACTCCTCACAGATAAACCCGAATGAGATTTAAAGTTTATACCAAAGAAAAGCCCTTAACTGCCTTGAACACTAAAATATGCATACCGTGTATACGTCATTTATGAAAAGAAAATACATTATATCTGATTTTCACTACCTTGTCCGACGGCCTTCACCAGCGGTATTAATAATCCGCCCATCTGGTAAAACAACCTCTAGGTTCATCACATTCTCTCTCATAGTGCCATACCTGTTAAAAGTATAACAGTCATTAAAGGCAAGGTCAAAAAATTGAAAGATAAACCATACCATATCTTATTTATCAGCATTACAGTTCAAAAAATAAAGAAAAAGAAGAGCTACTGATAGATACTATGCATACACAACGGTAAGGCAAGTGTCAGACTTAAAACAATTGTTACAAAATTATTAAGAACAAAGTTGAAAAAAAATCAAATTACCTTACGGCATTTGTGCCAGATGCACTGGTCGATGCCATTCCACCTAAACTGGCATCCGCACCTGGATCTGTAATTGATTCATTATCAAAAATTAACAATTATAAAATTATATAAGGAGGCAATTCATTGTCAACTCTTGGATATCTTGTTGCCAGAGGATGATTATGTTGACACACTCACTTTTACCACAAAATTTAAACAGCCTTGACATGACTGCATAATCCTGTTTAATTGTAACATAAAATTTGAATTTTTTTGCTTTTTTTCTTTCAATCATCTGTAATTACAAGTAATTTTATGTGCATAATGTATTTACTATAAATATATATAAAAGTGATATATATTTTCCTCTGTGCAACTGCACCTGACCTGCCTTGATTAGTGTTTCTGCTACTATGTGCAGTGGCAAGTACTTATACCAGTTATATTAATGTGAAGAACAAACTAAACACATCTCTAAATTCCAAAAGTTTGATAAATATAATGGTACACTCAGGTTTTTATGTCATACTATACAGCTATCCTCCTAATTTAATTGGTACATTTGTTGTTTTGTACCCTCTTCCATTTTATCTTGTGATATTGAGAAGATGTACATGTACAGGTCCCTTTTAAAAAGCCCTACTTGGAAATTTAGTATTTTAATTGGTGAAAATACAAATAAACTAAAACTAAACTTGAGCTGAAATGATCACATACCAACTGGGAACCACAATCCTGAGTCTTTGGCATAATTATTGAGTTGATTTCTAGTGACACCAGCCTGCACTGTCACATCAAAATCTTCCGGATTGAATTCAACTATCTCATTCATTTTTGTAACATCTACACTGACACCACCCTAAAAAAAATGGAATACCAAACATGTACATTACACATGACACAATATTATGAAAAGGTTTCAGCCACCCTCAGGGTAATGGCTGCAAGCACAGTTCCCACTTGATGGAGGTTGGCTACTTAATGGAGGATGGTCAGAAATTGGTATAATCTTAAACAGAAACCTAAGTTACATTTTGAAACAAACATCCTTTAAGTCTTTTGCCAACTATCACTTTAGAAACCACATTAATACACTGACTAGAACTTCAGTATTGAGCAAACAAAAGATCAAAATCTCCACAAATTGCTGAGATAAGGTTCTTGCATTTCAACTTAACACAAAAAATGCTATTAAGTATGCCAAATATAGTATATAGGGAATATCCCCAGCTCCCAGCCCTAATGACAGCTAAATTGTAGGGGCATAATCAGCTGTAATCATCTACACTGTATTTCAGACTGTATTGTCAGGCCCCAGTTGTTAAAAAGGTGGAGAACACTATCTACCGGATAAATCACTATTCACTGGATAAAGCAATATTGGTTTCCCTAACACTTATCCTTTGGATGGTGATTTATCTGGTGTATAGTGCTATCCAGCTTTTGAACAACTGCAGCCAGGCCCCAGTTGTTCAAAAAGTGGATAGCGCTATCCACTGGATAAGTTACTATCTACTGTTTAGCGCAATTGGTTATCATAATACTTATCCTCTGGATAGCGATTTATACGGTGGAGCTCTTGAAAAACTGCGGCCATCTGATCTTTATTGTCTCAAACTCTTACTGGTCACTTAATAAAATTGAAGGTAGATGCAGTCAGTTGACAAAGGAGGCTGCTAACAGCGAAGAGGCTACATTTACAATTTTTCTACTCTACTGCTTTACTCAAGCAAATCCAGTTTCAGGATGCAAGAATGGGGTCTCGAAATGCAAAGTTTTAGAAATATCAAGATGACCAGATAAAGGTCAAGCTTCACAGAGTAAGAAACAAAAAAGGAAACAACATAGGCTCCTTTCACTCACAATTACTTTTGGAAATCCACTCTTGTAAGATAAGAGAGTTCTCTTCTCTGACAGGCAGACAAGTGGAAGTTTTTTGCCCTGCTCTTGAATTAAGTCTAACAGTAACAATTTCAATAATTATAATCCCTATCTTACAGTTACAAAATCTTGCAGTGTTATTCAAGATCTTGAAACATGGTAAGTTTTCCACCTGCGTGCCGAGTGATTAAAGAAGCATGCATTCACCTTTTTAGCTACAACACCTCCTTCCAATCCTGTCCCAGATCCAAATGGAATCAGTGGAATACAATGGTCATTACAAAGTTTTGCCACTTCACTGACTTGTTCCTTGTTTTCTGGCCAAACAACAAGATCAGCTGGATGACACTTGTGATGAGATTCATCTTTTCCATGTTGTTCTCTTACAACCATGGCAGATGACACATTTTTTTCTCCAACTATTTCTTGAAATGCTTTCTTGATGCTGTCATCAACTGCAGAATAAGAGGCCTACCAGCAAAAAAAATTCATCTTTTTAAAAAGATAATTATACATAATAAACAAACACCAGACATTCGATTAAAAGCCTACCTACTGCACTACTTAAGGTTCACAAGCATAATAATAAAATAATAATAAAACATTTATGATGCGCAAATTGCATAAAATGATCAAATGCGCATGACAAGATTAAAAACGAAATAAAAAGGCTAAAAAGCTAAAATTACAATTAAGAGTAAACTTACAATGATTTAAAAAGCTAAAATTACAATTAAAAGTAAACTCACAGTAATAAAAACAACTATGATAACAATGCATGACAGAAAAGGCGAGTTTTTAGCTTGGCTTTAAAAATACTAACTGTGCTGGCACTTCTTATGTCAAATGGTAATGCGTTCCACGGTTTCAGTGCACCACAGGTAAAAGAACGATCACCTAGTGTAGCTTTAGATTTAAAACGCGGATAACTAAGGAAAAGGTTATCACTAGAATTCCTTAGATTATATTTAGATGGGAGCCTAAGAGAAATGAGAGACGAGAATAAGTAGGCGCTAAAAACTTAAGAATCTTAAAAGTAATTAAAAGTATTTTAAACTCGATTCTATATTTAATCGGTAATCAGTGTAATTCATAAATAAGAGGCATTACACGACAAAATTTCTGTTCTCCAAAAATCAGTCTGGCGCATGCCAAGCGTTCTGTACCCATTACAGTTTATTCAACAATCAGTCTGGTAGTCCATATAAAAGACCATTGCAATAGTCAAGGCGACTTGTTATGAATGCATGGACAAGTATCTCAGTTGACTGCCGTGAAAGATACTTTCTGATCCGACGAATATTATAAATGCAGTAAAATGAAGAGGCACAGAGTTGTGTGATGTGTGATGCCATGCAGAGCCTAGAATCAAACCAACAACCAAGATTTCTCGCGAGTGGCACGGGATGATTATTTGAGTCACCCACACGTATACTGATATTATCTAGCTTTTCCAGCTGTTGTGATGAACCAATGATGAGGAAATCAGTCTTGTCGTCATTAAATTTAAGATCATTATTCAACATCCAAAAACAAATGTCTCTGATGTAGTCTTCTATATTCCTTACCACAGCAAGTTGTTCAGCTCCAGATGTCGTTTGGACTAAATGAGATGGAAACTTGTGAATCATCAGCATAACAGTGAATCATGGGCAGATGATATTTAACAATCTCAAAAAGCTCACTCGTGTACAACGTGAACAATAGCGGACCAAGACATGAACCTTGAGGCACGCCACATTCTAATTTAATAGAGCATCTACCTTTAATCGAGCATCTACCTTACAATTTAAACTTTGTCACCATGTAAGATACATTTATGATTCGATTCACTGCTCAACTCTCGCTAAACAAGACATCCATTTGGCCCCCACCCTGCATATTACAAGCAAGGTCATGAACAAATGCATGTTTCATTATATTACGAGAATATGCTCCATGATCTTGCAGGCAATACATGTCAGTTATATTGGCCTATAGTTTCCAGCCTCTGACCTTCTCCCTTTCTTGAAGACTGGAGTCACATAGCCTTTTTCCAGTCATCTGGTACCTAGGCTGTGTCATATGATCTTCTGTAAATCAGAGTCAGTACAGGAGCTACATGTATAATGTAAGACAGTTCCCTCAATACCCTTGGTCTAATCTGATCTGGGCCAGCAGCTTTATATACCTTCTGTTCATGTAGTAGTTTCAATACTCCGGATCCTGATATAAGAATATCAGGGATGCTTGGAAAGGGAGCGATAGATGGCAACAAGTCATGTGATACAGGGCTTTCAATTGTAAATATAGACTGGAATTGTGTGTTAAGAATATTAGCTACTTGATCTGCCACAGATACTTTATTTCCTGTTTCATCAATTAACAAGCTGATCCCCGAAATGTCAGATCAACAGTGCTTGATGTCAGATCAACAGTGCTGTGTTCTATCACTGATATTATCTGAGATTTTATTTCCTGAGTCTCTTTACTGCTGCCAATTATCTGAACATGATGGTGTCCAACGTGAAAGCTCTTGCTACTTTGGACACTGTACACGAATGAACTTAATGCCTTTTAGTTAATTATTATTTATCAGCTATTTTATTTTCCTACCTACGTACAATTGTGTAAATATCATATATAGTATGAAATAAAGAACTGAATTGAATTGAATTGAGCATTGGTTGTTATGGTGTCAATATCCTTAGTTAGTTCATCAGCCAGACTGTCCCAGTTAGCTCTCTTATTAAAAGTGGGATCTTTTGAGGTGTCCGAGACTCCCGGAACAATAGACACATTTCTGATGATGATAGGCTGATTTGTAATAGCCAAATCTAAGGTGTTCTGTTGTCTAGTTGGTTCTTCAACTAATTGGACTAGACTTTTATCATCCAAAATGTCACCAACTTGGTTATGCAGACTTGGGTAATTACATTTCTTTACCAGATGGTTTTTCCAGTCCCACCCTGGGATAGCCTGAATTTCATCCAATTGCTTCAAGTCATTTTCTCCTCTCACCAACGTCTGAATCGACCAGCCATTAATGCCATCCAGTGACGTCACTACCACCCAAAAACCAGGTAGTGATTTTGATTGGTTGATTGTCTAAACATTCGCATAATGATGTATAATTATGAGAAATTTTAGCAGGATTGTCGCTTGATATTCAGCAGATCGCATCGGTGACATGCTTTTGCACATCTTTTATGGTAAACAGCAAAATTGCCTTTATCTTCGAAACTGAATTGCTAAATTGAATTGCGAATGAACAATCATTGCGGACAGTCGGTAGGTTTTTCATTTAGAGCCGCTTTGTGGCTTTCGCAGTGATTTTAATTTGTTCATGTGAAGTTTCTGAGACCAATGTCATGCTGTCATTCGACCTTCTTGGTTTTTATACCGTCAAGTGTAATGATTCTGTTAGCTTTTCTTTCTTGTTTCCTTGTATTCTTTTTTCGTTGTTAAGGACCAAATAGCTTCTTTTCAATTAAAGGAAATTGTTGTATTTTCAAACGAAGCGTTCCATGTGTGTATTTATTCCATTGCATGATCGTGACCGAGTTTGAATTACAACCGGTTCAGAGTACTGCATGCAGTTGATAGTTTGGGGAAAGTTTTAAAAACATGAATTACTTGAAAAGAGCAAAGCAATTCTGTCAGCTGTTCTGTGAGTATCATGTAGACATTTCCAAACGATATTTCTTGGTTTGCCACTTGAAAATCGTGTTTTTACATGAATTAAAGCAAGGAAGTAGTGACGTCACTGGACGGCATTAACGGCTGGTTGATTCAGACGTTACTGAGGGAGTAAAAATAACTCGACGTAATCGGATGAAATTCAGACTAACCCTGGGAGGTTGAAGTCACCGCCTAGTAATAGATGATGGTGATGAGATCTTTTATTAGAGACAGTGACCTTTCAAGCTCTAGCAAGGATTGTTCATCATCTTCATGCAGTCTATGATAAGCACCCAGATAGATGGTTTTGCAGCCAGTTAGTTGAACACTGCACCTTAAGATTTCACAATCTGTTTTCATATCATTCTCCCTGGTGACATCAAGATATTTCTTATAGGCAATCAGAACACCATCGTGTGGCGACGGTGTGGGTCTGCCCCCTGTCTCTTCTTTCTATTAGGTATGAACTGGAAAATAATATCTCGGTACAGCTATGGGCAGAAGATAACCAAGTTTCGGTACCAATAATATGTCAGGAGCACGACGTTCGAAACAGGCCTAACTTGCAACAACAACAACAAGCTTTATTCATGGATAATAGAAAGACTGGATAGGAAACTTATGTCACGTGGGCTGATTTCTTATCGCCGATTGGTTGGTTCGTGCTCCAAGATGGCGTTGGATGGTTCCATCATAGTGGAGATTTGTGACGAAACGATGGCGAAAATGTGGCACAAACCAGTCGAAATGTAGGGTTTCTTTGCCTACATGTTGTTCTTTTTCGGATTTTTTAGTGGTACTTTAATTTTTGGTGAGTGTTTTTTCCGTCGTTTGTTGTCAAGAAGTACGGCGATGGCGATCCTTCAAAGCCACACTTGAACCTTCAAGGTAAGCACTTCTTGTTGTTGTTTTGTGTTATTTGTCCTTGTCTTTGTGAAAATTGCGTCCCAAAAATTGACCTTACCAGAGCCATATTTAGTACACTTGGCGACTGTTTTGGGACGCCTTTGTTATGAAGGTTTCTTCTTGTTTTTATTCTTAACTACGATTGACAGATGTTTTAAGGATGGAATTGTGGCATAGGCATAGTTACAGACTGAATGCTGTTTTTTTTTCAGCCATAAATTTCATTTGAAAATGGCTGAAACTGACTACGTTAGGAGCTGGCGCCGAGCAAGGGTACGCACACGGTGTGTAAAGTTCCGATCGATCGACAAGTTTGTGTTCAGAACTGTTTCGCTCAAGTAATATCTTAGATTAACCCTGCTATATTGTTCGTAAAGTAGTATGTTAATTTCGCTCATCTTTTAATGTTTTTGTTGAAATAAAACTACTATATCACATATCCAGTAAATACAATCGCCTCACGTCACTCCTCGCAGCTTGTATTCGAAAGCACTGAAGAGACTCAAATAAATTTTGTACTTTTCCCTTACATAAACTATAAATAATTGTTGCATCAATGGGAAAACACCTACTGACATTTTTGTCCTCCGTTTAGGCTCCTAAGTGTTGTTGTTATTTTTTAAACAGTGTTTTACATTTTTTTTGTTCTTCTTTCTTGTAGGATTTGCTGAACACACATAATAAAGACAGTAAAATTGTGGTCGAGTACTCTTCTGAGAGGGCACAAATCAATCTATCTTTCTGTATTTAACAGCAACGAAGTTGCTTTTGTCATGCATGAGAGCCAGAAGGTGGCATCTAAATTATTTATGATCAGAAACTTTATTTATCACTTCTGAAGTGTGTTTGTTACTCTTTTGTGAGTGGGACAAATTAACTGTGTTTGAGGGTCAATGCTTGTATTAGCTACAGAGTCATGTGTTTAAGTTGGTTAGTGTTTTTCCCTGAAACGGTCTATACCTGAATCACATTATTTTTCAAACCAAAGATGGACTTGGTTAGCACTATTATTGTATTCGGTTTTTTAGAGATCCAAAGCAACAATGTACCTGTAGATGCTAAACCTTACCAAGGTATATTCTAAATCAAATTAATAAAACATATTATACCTGTACTTGTTTGGGGTATGCATTTTGTTTTCAACAACATGATAATGTGACCACACAGTCATATTTTTTCAATCTGCCATCCACTTACCTCAGACTAAACAAAAACCACATAACCCCTGATGTTACTGTTTGTTTTCTTTTTTTTTTTCATATATATAAGAAGCTTCTATTTTTCTTTGGGAACAGTGTTTATGTTTATTTCAGAGGTGATGTACAGTATTCCCTATCCATATCATTAACACTACACAAAAACTTAAACTTTGTTTCATCCTAAAAAAGGTCGGTATTTCAGAGATAATACATTTCTACGTTTTATTAAGCCTTATGGAAGACAAGTGTTTCCCAATGAAAAAGAAGTGAAGTTTCTACTATTAACCAGGAGAGTTTGCTTCCCAGTTTGTATTCTAGTAGTTAAAAGTTAACCGTTTTACATAACATTTTTAAAAGCGTTGCAGGTCGCTTTTTCAAAGACCTGACTGAAAAGTACCTTGGGTCACTGTACATTTATACCTGAAAATGACAACAACTTGCTTCACAATGAAAATTGATTTGAAAAAGTTTAGAAACGGCGTTTCCACGGTGGTCCGCAAGCAAATTTCCTTTCTCTGCTGTGAGCTTTTCCCCGCTTTTTTATATTTCTCAAATACGACTTCTTGTCACTGGTTGTCCATAAATAAAATTGAAGGGAAAATTAAACGCTTGTTTGAGCTGGGTACTTTTACCGCTAATAAAATCATTTTGTCAAGGGTTGTTAACTTATAAAATTTGAAACTCGCTGAGCTTGTTGATAAAAGCAGAAAAGAAATTGTGAAAACCGTGACAAAAAGGGTTAAAATTATTTCCGGTTTTCATATGATTTGAAGAAAATTAGGCTGTGCCTTTTTTATAGGTGTTTTTTAGCTGCATACATGTAAGTTTTCGCATACTTTTTATGTAGTTAGGCTTCCCGTTTGGTGCATATTAAAACTTATCGGGCGCTGGAGTCATTCGTCGCTTTCACAAGTTTCATAATCATTTACTCTGTCTTTTGCCTCTACCAGTTTTGTACCCTCTAACTGTCTTCTCCAAGAGGAAGTCCTCTTCATCCTTTACTTCAAAACATGGCCAATATGTATAGTCGAAGACAGAGATAGTGAAATAAAATGCGAGGAAACATAAGACGCGCAAAACGTCGAAAGAGGTTGAATGGCTCTCGATAATGTGACGTCACATTTTTCCACTATGTTGGAACCGATCGCGTCAGCCAGTTTCCTATCCAGTCTTTCTATTATCCATGTAGACTTTCTCAAAGTCGTTCGCTTGGTTTTCTGGTCTGGTGTGGTAGGACCCGGCACGAACGACTTTTATCCCTTGCAGCGCGCCAAATTTACAGGAGGAATTTTCCTCCTGTAATGTTATCCAATCAGAAGCAGCCTTATCAAACCGCACGTCAATCAAACAGATCATGCGAGCAAGATCTTGAAACATGAAACCTGTCTGGGTGAAACTAAAATTTGCTTCGAGTGTTTTGCGTCGCTGTTTGTTTATGTAGAGGCTTTTACTAAAACTTAAATTTTCAGCTGGTTGTACGATGCGTTCAGTCAAGGATGCAATCGCTTATGGGTTGCAAAAAGCACAGTACAAAGATGTTCGTGAACATCAAAGGAAAGTAATCGAGGGTTACTGCAGTGGAAAAGACGTATTTCTTTCGGCGCCAACAGGATCAGGAAAAAGCTTGACTTTCGAAGTTGCTCCCTATGTTTTCGACTATTTAGAGCACGGCGAAAGACTGGAAGTGTGTTCTGTCTGCTTAGTTGTTGTGCCACTGGTCGCCCTTATGAAGGACCAAGTTACCTCTTTAGTTGCCCGAGGGATATCGGCCGCTTCAGTTGGAGCAGACTGCACGAGGGAACAAGTAAAAGAAATTTCGGAAGGAAAATACTCGCTGGTATTTGGAAGCCCCGAAGCTCTCTTAAATAGCCACCGAAGTATTTTTCACGGCAAACTCAGGAAAAACCTTAAGGCTGTTTTTGTCGATGAAAGTCACTGCATGAAATAAGCGTTGACAGGCCAAACACGACTCATAAGCTCGTGATAATGTGAAACGTGACCTTGAGAGTCTGCTTGAACAGTGGTTCTCTTTCTTTTTTCTCTCGCGCGAAGGTTACTAGCACTACACAGTGCAAGACGTGTAGCATTCTAAACTTTGACTGAGTAAATCTTGTTTTTGCCGCACTAAGTCTTATATTTAGAGTCATGAAGCAGGTTTGTTATATGCATACTGAGTAATCATTTCCTGTGGTTTATGCTTCTGTACTAGGTGTCCCTGACAGGATTTGATTTCAGATGCAGTTGTTAAGTGTTTTATATCCTTTGACCTCTGTTTATTACGGCTGAATAAAGACTTTAGTTTTTTTGGTTTTCTCCGAAATGGCTGTATCTGAATAACTACATGCATGCATGCAAGTTTCTTTGTCCGTGAATGTGATTATTTCCTGCCATGTCAGTATGACTCTGGGGCTTTACTCCGACAGAGCTTTGCAAATTGTTTGCTAGACTTCCTTTTGGTCCAGAAAAGTTAGCCCTAACTTGAAAAATTTTCTTTGTCAGCGTTTCGTTGCGTTCCGAGCAGTTTCAGCAAATAGTTCCCAAGTTGTTGTCTCGCGGAAACACATCTCCAAGAAGAAGCTCCAGACTTTGACACGTTTTTGTCTTCTGTTTCCCTGAAAATAACTTTCTTCGTAACGCTGGATTGTCTATCAGTTTGCCACATTGAAGGCAAGTGTTTTCCGGCACAGCAACCCGAATAAAAGTCTTAGTTGGAATATTTTCCTCCTCCATTCCATTACCGAACCATTGATCGATTTCGCGAGGTGCGAAAAGTATTTTGACAGTTTGACAGGCAGCGCTGCATGCAGCATCATGAGAAGTTCGCGCGAAAATGACGTCACTTGATGTGATTCGCTGCAAGGGAAACAAGTCGAGCTTTCGCTCGCTCGCGCTTTGCGCTCGCTCGCGCTTTGCGCTCGCTCGCGCTCCGCGCTCGTACGATCGCGCTTCGCGCTCACAGTCGCGCTACGCGCTCAAAAGCTCGACTTGTGAGCAAGTCTATTATCCATGCTTTATTTAAGCTTTATAAGCTCACTTTACTTGTTGTTACAATAAAACATAAGAGTCTACGTTGTACTTTCTGTTAACCAAATAAGTAAGCAGCATTTTCACGATGCTACAGTGTAGCCACAGTAGACTGAGCAAATAAACTTGAAGCTATAAAAGCTTACCTCGGATTGCTGAGCCAAAACAGACTTCCATCGGACAAATGAACACGATGAAATGAAGAGCCTGCGATCAATCATCCGACTGACTGGACGAATAGAATATCGAAAAAAAGACGCCATAACGTATTTGCCCTGTTAATGAAGATGAAGTTTGGCGAAGAGAATTGATCCTTTTTACGAAACCAGCATCCTACATTGTTCAAAGATCCGCCATCATTGTGTTGTTGGCCGTGCGTCACGTCACGGTCCAGAGTCTCGTGACGCATTCGGCACGTCGTTCCCAGGTCCCAACAATGGATGCGCATTCTGAAACGACGACACGACAGATTTCGCGCATGTCCAAGTGGAGAGTTTTTAAAGCGGCAAACGTCAGAATCAATTTGAATGTTTCTCAAAATAGCAATTGAACAGATAAAAACAGCTCAGAAAATTCTTATGAATAAAAAAAATGCATGAAACTACTAATTTTACTAATGTATGTCATAGCATAGGTTCCTATGTATCTAAAGAGTGTACCTGTAGAAATAATGAACAGTAGGGGACAAGCAAAGGAGAAACTTGGTCACGTGGTATAAATTGACGTAAACGTGATGCTCAACCTCTCCGGGATCTATCCGCACGTTCGTCAAGCCCGTAAAACTAAAATGTCAAAGATTGAAGTAGGACTGAATATTTGATGATCAGTTAACTGAGATGAATAAACAATAAGAGCAATAGAAGGAGCCAGAAGGTTAGATTTCGTAGTTTATGCCTAAGACAACAACAATAAACGGCTCAGGCATAAAGGATAAACCAGTAGACACTATTATTATAATCGCCATTATTAATATTATTATTATTATTATTATTATTATTATTGTTATCATTATCATTATTATTAATTATCATTATTATTGTTATTATTATTGTTGTTGTTATTATTATGAGAAGGTGGGCTGTAGAAAGGAGAGTTATTTTCTGGAGTTCATGAATGTTAATGTTGCTAGGGGATTTTGTTATTGTGTGAATAACGAAAATGTACTTGAATCTGACTGGTTCTTAACAGCCAATCTTATAGCTTTATAAATTTTGCTATTGTAACCCCAAAACTATCCGATTTGATCTGTCCGATTACCAGAAGCTTGTAATCAGACAGGTATCGGAAAAATAGTGGACTGTGAACCGAGTCTACCTCGAATCCAACAAACCAAAGATTTTTTGTCAAATTCTTGTAACGTCAAAACCATGAGTCACCCCATACAAGGGAATCCGGATTCCCAAATCCGTGAAATTTTTGCCTGAGGAATAAGGAATTCGGGGAATTTTGCTTGTGGAATCCAAACCCAAAGGCTTTGGAATCCGAAGTACAGTTCAAGCAATCTGAAATCCCACTAACGATTGGAATCCTTAATCGAAGTTTCACTAACAAAAAATCCGGATAACCCATAGGGTGAATTCCAGAATCCAGGACTGTCTTGGATTTATTATTTGATAGTTGAATTATTTATTCTTGGGCGATACAAGACTCTTTAACGCTGAACAGTTAAACGTTGCCACGACCCCCTAATGAGCCGTGAGGCTATTTTACCGCCGTGGTCGAACTGCTTCCGGAATTGCTCTACTCACTTCAACAAGCTCCAACATCCATTGAGTTTCGATTAGACAATTGCACGATTGACTTTTAATGAGTTGAAGAGCTTTTCGGCTTCATAAAAGAGTTAGCCTTTTTATTATTACCAGTGTTCGTATGATACTGGCCACGTACGAGATTGAAGCACGATACCTTTGTTTCCGCAGATTAGACGTCGGGGTAACATTCAAATACGTAAAAGGGCCTCTTATAGAACCTTTTTGGGATTGGTCGTTCAAGCAGAACTGCATTTAAAGCAAGAATTTCGGCTATTCGCACTAGCTTATTGCGTGAGCATACCGGGTTTTAAACTCCATTGTGCTCGGTTTTGATTAAGCCTCGAATTTCGAGTATACGAATTATACAACACATTGATCTTACTTTATTATTCTCATTGTCACTTCCAAAAGAACGCTTTCACAAAACATGAATGCCGCTCTATTTTAGAGAAAAAAAAACTTTATGAACCAGAGCATTTAAACGAGTCAATGACTTGTGCTGAGCTCCTGGTCAACAACGAGCTGTTGCCGTCTGCTAAACATTTTGACCGAACTACATAGGTAAGCAGGCTCCCCTCAAAACGTGATGTGAATACAAGAGCTACAGTCTCAGTCAAAACCGGTGTTGGGACACTTTGCTGTCGTCTTGCACTCCCAATATTGGTGCACAAGATTTGGCGAGTTGACAGGCTAGAAGTAAAAAACAAAACACAGCGTTGGGTGGAAGTGTCCCAACTATATTTTTGTATGAGTCTGTAGCTAGGAATTGCGGGACATTGGTGTCCTTTAGATGGGTGCCATGGAAAGCTTTATAATCCAGTAGGCTCCACTCCGTAAAATGACAAAAAAACGACGACATGCTACAACCAGTTGCAAAAAAACTTAAGACGCTGTGTTAAATGGCCTGCCCATGCCATGATCTTGTGTTTGTGACTCCCCTCCTCCCCTTATTAAAGTTGCCAGAAATACAAGACCATTAAGCTCAAAACTAGGTGGAACAACTTTAAATGGAGGGGAGGAGGAGGTGAGTGTTACAGCTGACAGATTTCTGACTAGCAGTTATTTGAAGTAAGACCAAGTAAGAATGCCCAGTTTTTTTGTCGGAGTGTCTCAACATTTTTGTAACGGGTAGCAGCTTGCATGTTAGGTGTGTTGTGCCTAGTAGCCACTGGGAACTAAATGAAATGAAACACAAGAATGGCTGGAAGATGAGCAGCACTCTAAACTCCTGAACGCCTTACGGACCAGGTTGGGCTAATGTGAAATTAAACGTTGAATGTTTCGTCACATAGTTCAGTAGACCCACTATACGGGTGGGTTAAGACCTATTCAGTACACCCTGCAGACCATCACCGCCATTTAACCGTCGCTGGTTGCGCTTTAACTTGAACTTGTCAAAATCCATTTCAAGTTCCTGAAAAGTCTGAGTGTATAATTAATTACCTAGTATATCATTGTATATTTCGATAATCTTAAGAGAGATTATGTTGAGAGCCAGAGCTTTTGTATTTAAAGATTAGCTAAGACTAGGGATTTTAAATTTAAATTTATGATAATTATGCAAGAATTTATTAACACGCACTCTTCAAACTGAATAATAATAACGGCAAATTACATCCCGTACAGAGGAAACATACAAAAGCGCCTACGCACCATACTGGGAGGGGACGTTCGCAATCTGAAGTTCCTTTGTAAATGCTGACATCCGGGAGCCTTTTACAGACTTGGCTTTGATTGAACAAAAAAGACCAAAACCGCTTTAGATTTTCCATTAGCTGGTCAGACAGGGATTTCAGGTAGTCTTTATACTCAGACCTTATAAACTTCCACTCGATTGACTTTCTCAACTCTCTAAACTTAGGGCCTGTTTACATGGAGTGGGGGACCCCGGTCTAGTGGGGTAAGTTTCTTTTGTTTTGTGTCCCCCAGAGCGTGAAAACAAAAGAAACTTACCACACTAGACCGGGGTCCCCCACTCCATGTAAACAGGGTCTTAAGACCAAGGGATTCTGATGGATTAGCCTTTAATTTCTGCAACATTCTTTTCTTCTTTTTAATGTTGGGGTTTTCTTGTTAATCCAAGAGGGTTCATTCCTTTCTTGATTTTGAATGTTGGGATACGCATGTCAGCAGCAGCAAGCAGTAAATTGTTAAAACTCTAACGGTGCAGATTTCAACATCCTCAATTCCATGGTACAATTCCATGGTACATGTCTTAATAATCCGTTGAGCTCAATGAAATCTGCCTTCTCAAATTAAAGTTGCACACACGACGTGGACAAATTTATGGGAGCGACGGGATCAAGCTTTCATCTCAAATGCGACAGGGATGGAACAGAATCATAATGAGCAGACAGAGCCTCGATATCACTGATCAGCTCGGGAGTTTTAGTAAGGATTAAGTAGAAAATATCTCCATAATTTTTGTCTAACATTCTTGTTGGATTTTAAGATACACTGCAGAAAATGGTCATTCAACGTATCGCAATAGTCGGACGTAACGGTATCACTCGTAGTAGGGGTTATACTGTGCCAATCAATGTGGGGAAAGTTAAAATCTCAAAGGACGGCTAGGTAGCAGGCGCGAAATCTTGTCGGCATATCCAGAGTATCTTCAATCAGCTTTCCAAGCATTGGCGTAGCTTTAGAGAATACTCCAAATAATTGGGAATGACGAGGTCTGTAACAGGCACCGACAAGAATACTGATGATCAATACCTGCATTCAATTGGCTATTTTCACATATTGATTAGGCTAATCTTTCCAACCAGTTGACAGGTCTCGATATGGTTACCATTTAACCGTAAAACAGCCCAAAAGTTTAGTTGTCAGGCATAAAAAATGACAATTTTCAACCCTTATTTGTAAATCTAGCCACCATTTGTTGAATAGAGAGTGTCAGAATTGATACAACGACTTATAAACGCGGCATGACTGTCTAATCTCCTGACTGATGGACCCTATTTCAGCCTTTTTTTACCCTTTTTTAGTAAAAGGTTTAATTAAAGTGATGGGAGATCTTGAACCTTTTCAAACCAACTCGTTTTTTCTTCAGAATTGTCTGGTCACCGACACGGACAATTTCTTATGAGAAATTAACCGTCATTTTGCGTAGAAAAGCCAGATAAATGCTTCCATCCATTGGTTATATAGTGATCAAAACTTCAATTACGATTTAAATTAAACTAGACTCTTTCTCGTTGTAATTGGCAATTATTTGAACACAATAAAAGAAAGGTTTCCTACTGAAGAGTGCATGGGACCTGATTTTCCAAAAAAAAGGACTATTGTACATTAAATTCTTTTGCCAGTGCAAGGAAGAAAAGCATACGTATTTCCAATGCATCTGCCTCGATGAATTAGGGCGTGGTTATCACGGTCCATGTTTCTCCTTCACGTTATAGTCACGAGGCAACCGTATCCTTTTACTAGGCTTTTTGGCTGTACTGCGGAGATTTATGATGTACTTTCACAGGGTTGAATGTCAGAAATGTTCCTTTCTTTGTGTAAAATCAGAGTAAATAAACTACTCAATATTCTGTTGCATTTCAAACACTTTCGACTAAGGTTAAACTTTTCGGTGAATTAAAGAGACGGCATTATTTTCAAAAATTGGTCTTTAATTTGATTCTCATGAAACTTACGACCAAGAAGAAAATGTACTTCCTTGTGAGGATAGACATCTTGAGCAAAAGAACTTCAGTAAATAATAAAAAGATAAAAGCTAAGTGCATAAAAGACGTATTAAAATAAGTGATACGAATAAGGGAAAACTAAAGCTTTTTTGTTGCATAATCTTTAAATCGATTCAAAGCAGTTTATATGAAAAGTGTAAGTTTGTTGTTGCTGACACATGCGACGACGTCGACCGACTAACTTAACTGGTGACTAATTAAGGTGGCTCCGTAATTAATACAAGAGCATTTAACTGTCACAAATTTTCCGTCATAACGTTTTGGTTTTTAACGCGATGGCTGCGAAACTTGGCAAAGAACAACAGATATCATTCGGCAATAACACAAAATAATCCGATTTCACTGACGGTAAATATTTCTTGAGAAATTAGTGCTTAAAAGGACCTTACTGTTCAAAGAAAATCGCGTCTAGTAAAAAATTTTGCTGATATTTTTTACTGAAATTTCTGGTGTCGGCTTTAATTGATATAATAAATATGCCAGAGGAATTTCAGAAAAATCGTTGGAGCAGAAGTCCGTAACTAAAAGTCGGTCAAAATTCAGCTGTGAAATTGTTTTGGAATTTCAAAAATAAATTACTATCAGGTAGAAGGAGCCACCAGTTTGAATTTTCGGGACAAGTAAATTCAACGCTTGCTAATTCTTAAAACAAAAGCCGATTGCCTATCGTGCTATTCTTTGAAAGGTACTTTTTAGTTTTAGAAGAACTATAAATTGCTCCAAACTTTGCTCTGAAGTAGAATGACTTGTTCGTCGACAGTTTTAAAATATCCCTTGGCAGTTTTGGCTCAAACTCCTGCTGCATACATTTTGATGTATTGCCGTGCATTTTCAACGACTTTTACTGCCGTTCGTTGCTTCCAACTCAGGAAAAAAGTATTGAGATTGGACGCTACCTCGTATCAGAGCTCAGAAAGAACTGTCCAGCACCTTTGTTTATACTACAAAATGAGCACGAGCGGCAGTTCTGCGTGGAATTCGCACCTCACCCAGGGGGGACGAACGACAATGATGACCATGCTTGTGAACCAAATAACATCACAGTGCAAAATAAAATTATCGCAAAATTACTGCCCGTGAATCAATTTACAACTCTGAAATTTTTGTCACTCCTTCCTTCAATGAATGGGTATTTTTTCCTTGATTATTATGTTTTGCTCTGCAATACATGTTTATACAGATCGGTTCACAGACATGGGCATCATTGTCACTCGTCCCCCCTGGCTGAGGTGCGAATTCCTCGCAGAGCTTCCGCTCGTGCTCATTTTCTGGTCATAAACAAAGGTACTGGACAGTTCTATCTGAGCTTCGATACTAGGTAGCTTACAATCCCAATACCTTTTTCCTGAATTGGAAACAACGTAAAGCAGGAAAAGCCGTTGGGGATGCTTTGCAATACATCAAAATGTGTGTAGCAGGAGTTTGAACCAAAACTGCCAAGGGATATTTTAAAAATGTCGAGGAACAAGTCATTCGATGTCAGAGGAAAGTTTGGAGCAATTTATAGTGCTTCTAAAAACTGAAAATTACCTTTTAAAGAATAGCACGATAGGCAATCGGCTTCTGTTTTCAGAATCAGGAAACACACTGAAGTTGCTTGTCCCGAAAATTGAAACTGGTGTCTCCTTCTTCCTGATAGTAATTTATTTTTGAAATTCCAAAACAATTTCACAGCTGAATTTTGACCGACTTTTAGTTACGGACTTCTGCTCCAACGATTTTTCTGAAATTCCTCTGGCATATTCATTATATCAATTAAAGCCGATACCAGAAATTTCAGTAAAAAATATCAGCAAAATTTTTTACTAGACGCGATTTTCTTTGAACAGTAGGGTCCTTTTGAGGGCTAATTTCTCAAGAAATATTTACCATCAATGAAATCGGAATAGTTCGTATTATTGCCGAATGATATCTGTTGTTATTTGGAAAGTTTCGCAGCCATTGCGTTAAAATCGAAAAAGTTATGACGGAAAATTTGTCACAGCTAAATGCTCTTGTGTTAATCACGGAACCACCTTAAATAAACTACGTAAGAACTCATAAGTCCGTATGCGCTGTTATACCAAGACTATCCTGGGGCCAGGCTCTGCATTGGGGGAAAAAGAAGAAAAAACATCGGCGGGCGATATGAACCGAGCGACCCTATTTTTTGCCTTTTTCCCCCACTACAAAGCCTGGTCCCAGGCTATACCAAGACTTGTACTCTTTTATCTTTTACTGATGGGTCTTCTGCGATTTAAAAATTACATTTGCTAAATTTTCATTTATTTGTGGTTTTAAAAAGGTATTCGGTCTTTTAAAAATATTAGGAAGTTGTGCTTGTGTTCTAAACAAAGGTTAACAAATTGAGGAATATTCATTGCCAGCAAGAAAAAACTGCCATTTATAATTTGTACACCAGTGAATAAGAAGATCAAATATCAAATTTAAATAGCAGCTCTCTTACGTACAAAATAACAAAAAAACATCCCTCCTGAGTATATCCTTGGCATTTTCTTGTAATGAAAGAAGGAAGGGCTGTCTATATCAATACATCGGAGGCTGCTTTGACGTGAAGATTTGCATTTTATTGTTCTTAAAATGTTTAAGCTTTCACTGCAAAATCAATAAAAACATGATTGTCAATTAACAGCTACAATTTGTGAAAAACTAATTCCTACTACCAAAAGCACTAAAGATACCTGGTTTTCTTCCAAATGATTATTTCTTCAGCTCCGAGTACAAAAGATAATTAATGGCTCGTTGGCAACGCCCTAGAAAGTAAACAAAGCATGCAATATTTTTCATTAGAGCTATCCGTCAAGTGTTTTTGTTTCAAAGACAACTTACCCAGGAAAATAATTTTCCAAATAATTATCAAAAGTGACTGGCAACAAAAATTACAGTTGGAAAAATGTCACTCAACTGACGGAAAACAAGATCTTAAATCTCAGCATGGTAGACTTGACTTGAAAACTCCTTGGAAATAAGTGTACTTTTTTGTAATCATGTCAGTTGCGCTTGTCAAAAACGCTGACTCTAATACTCCTTTCATGAAATAAAAATTCATATAATAAAATAAGACTTGACACAGCCAAAAAAGTAAACTGGTTACTCCGCGGGAGGGTAACTCGCTCATTTTTTTAAAAATTTGATTCGTATTCATATTACTGGTCAAATTTGATTTCAGGTTAAATTTTATTTAACCTAGCTCGATTCTCAATTTCCTTTACCCTCTGACCCTGGGAGACAAAGAAAACTGGTGATCAACGGCTAGGTTAAGAAATTTTCACCTTCGCATCATGCGCTGAGGTTATCTCAATTAAATTCGTATTATCATTAGTAGAAAGTTAATGAAAAATTTACACCGGCAATCATCACATGGCCTAATTTTTTATATATTTTTATGAAGAATTTTTCCATTGTTGGTAATTTATTTTTCCCCGCAGAACGACAGACAGCTTTGATAAGTACTGAAGGTTCTATTCAACCAAGCGCTTATTTTGCTTCCCCCAGGCTAAAGATGTAGATTTAAAAGGCAATATTAGAAAAAATATAAATCACAAACTGAATAATACCAAATACTAAGTAATAAGGGAAACAAATAGAAAAATGAAATATTAGCGTGGTATTGGTTTACATGGTTGTTTAAACAGTTCTTAGAGAAAATTTGATCATCTATTGAAACTCAATCACTCTTCTTCCGTATATAAAGGCGAGTATTAGGCTCAACTTATTACATATCAGATACTTTTGTGGAAGCTATTGCTAAGGTTTTTCGCTACCTCTGACTCATTTAAGGTTAGTCTATTCTTAATAACTTTCCATTCGCCATAGTTTCAGTTAGGGTAAGCGCAATAATTATGATAGGCCACTTTTGATTCCGCGCCAATTTGTGGCAAGTGCAGATTTTGAAACTTAGCTATAAATTTTGAGTAGCGTACCACCAAAGCTGTTCATGTCGCTACAAAGTGTTTAAGATGTGAAAACTTAATACGTCATAAACCTACTTCATTTCTTTCCGTATGCAGAATTCATTAACTTTTTTAAAGTCACATCGTGGAATGGTAATTTTTTTGGAAGAATTTTTTGGAAAACCAAATTTGTAGACCTTTCATCGCTCCGGTCCAGTCGAAAGAGACACCCTATTCAAGACGCTAAAAAGAAACATTGTATATCCTGTCTGACTGAGACTCAAGACGTTGAAAACCACATACTCTGTTCAGCGCGCGGACCTGTTTAACACCCAATCACGAAAAAGTTGAATAACTTCAAAACCAATTAAGCTACGACCACCAAAGTTAGCGACTTTTCCTAAAAATTATCTGCAAGGGAACATTTTAATTTTGACGTATACGTCAATATTGACGTTACCATGGTAACCGAATTTTGACAGTCATGTTTGCAAAATTTGCATTTTTCATGAGGTCAAATTGCAACTCCGATGACAGTTCACCAAGAGTGAGATATTGCGCATTAGCGAAAAGTTTCATGACTTTCATTGCTTCTTTTTTTCATGCGATTCGGGTTCTTCAACAATACTTTCTGCTGGACCGGAAGTGCATGTAGTTTCCTCCTCTGGAAGGTGGGAAGTGGGGTCCTTATATTGTGCTTTCCTTTCCTTCAGCATCTTCCACCGTTTTCTTCAAATACTTTTTTCTGCACTCTTTCTTATGCTTTCGATCCAATCTATTTAGTAACAACTTCCGTCAATGACAACGATCGAAGAAGCCAGTATTATTTCATAGTAACTACGAAAACCCAGCCAGGATAAATTTAGTGTAACATAATAATTCAATTTTCAGAAACTAATTCAAAATCCACTTGGTGATCATTGAACTGGTAAGTCTTACTGAAAAGAGTAGTTCTGTTCTTTCAGTGTTGTATGCTTAGACCACAACATCATGGTCACTCCTGAGTTTAGAAGTCAAGTCTTTGATTGAATGAGCATTTTCATTACTAATTTCTCAGCTTTGATTTCCCACATTGACATTTCTTTAGCGCTGGACAAAAGGCCATACCAGGATTAATGGTGTGCTCAGAAAAATTTTCCCACCTAAAAAAATCCTAGAATTGAAAATTTCAAACCCCAAAAACTCTTTTGATCATCCCGATCACTTGAAATCCCCTGGGGTGACTGATGAGACTAATATGTTATTAGTACAAGTTATCCAAAAGGAAAAATTTAAGCAACAATATAAAAATTAAGACAGAAACTTGAAGTCCATTATCTTCAAAAATATTCTATCAAAAGTCCTCATAAAATTTTTTGCGGTCTTATTAAGGGTTTAGTAAACCTTTTTTGTAGTTGGGGTAGTATCATTTCTTTCAATGAAGTTCAAATTATTTTGCACAAAATATACTGCGTGTTAATCTCGGACACGGAAATAAATAATTACGGCCAAATAAACTATCTCTTTGAGCATAAATAAATCAAGAACATTTCACAGCGCATAATCAATCTTCTTTTTTTTTCAAAAGATTTCAAAAGAGACCAGAACTAAGTCTGTAGCTAGAATATCGGCTGAGTTATGATTCTTGGAGCACATTAAGTCCTACTGTAACTCAAGTGAATTTTACGCAATATTGCACAGCCGCAAGTTAACACGAAAACACGAAGTCGATTATCTTCAAAAATATTCTATCTAAAGTTCTGATTAAAAGTTTTCAAGCCTTTTTAAAGGCTCTAGTAAATCATTTCTATTGTCAACTAGCTCGCTTCAATCCTTAATGAACTTCAAATTATGTTCCGGAATATATACTGCTGGCTTAAGGCGTTTCGATATAGTTTTTCAGAGTCAGTATCGATGTTTTTCAACCGCTTTAAAAGTGATTTTATCCTTGTGTGATCGCTATAAAATTTGCACCAATGATTGACTATAGATTGAAATTTGTCAAAAAGAAGGTTTTAGTAAAATCGATATTACTATGACAACAATAAACAAACACTTTCATATTGATAAACGCCTAATTTTGCGCGATCTAGACCAGCTACTGAAAATCCAACACTAGGAGCTTAAAGTTTGGTGTTTAGCAAATAACCTCCGCAAGAAGTAAAAGTTTCTGTATGTTTGAGTTCGACTAAAACGAAAATATATTTCAAACCTTTAATTTTCAATAGCCGTGATAGATTATTTAATAAAAACGTTGTAAAAGACTCAAATTTGCACGAAGACGTCTTTTACCTACTAAGACCAGAATTCATTTCGTTTTTTCTTTCATATTTAAATTTGGTAGTCCCAGTGAGGTTTAACCCTTTAAGTCCCAGTAGTGACCAACATCAATTATCTCCTAACAATATCCATACATAGTCAAGAGATTAGTTATGAGAAGTGATAAAATGATCACTCAAGAGAAAATGCCTTGATCTATTATCAAATTCTCTCAACTAATTCTTTAAAGAAATGTACAGAGATCGGTCAGGAGAATTTGTATGTGGATACTGGGGCTTAAAGAGTTAATTAACAAAAGCCTTAATTTGCACAAGAAAGCAATACCCTGAAGCATTCTGGTCGTAGTAGTAAAATGACGCCATCGTGCGACTGGCCTAACTGTGTGTTAAACACCGGACACCAAAAACTACTATAATACGCGTTGAACTGTGAAAGGTTTGAACCCAGGAGTCATTTCAAAAGTAGGTTGAGTTTGATCGTCCGGGTGAACGTGACTGACTTTTCGACAACCTGTGCGATAGTCATCTTCAGAGTCAAAGTGAGTTGTATCACGTCAGTTGATGGTACTATACTCTGGTTATTGATCTGATTGGTCAATTAAGTCGCGATGTTATTGGTCGTCTCTCCGTTAAGCCGTGATGTTATTGGCTATGAAGACCAGTAATCAGTAACTGGTGGGTGCGTTTCGATCCGTCTATTGTCACAGTTAAGCAGTCGTCTATTGTTGGTCAAATTGTCAGTTCTCCAGTCGTTTTCTCGTAGTTAGTTTTCCTTGATCTCTTCAATAAGTCGTTTCTACGGCGCTGGTAACTGTTGGCTACGATTCAGTGGCGTTTGTTCTAAGTTAGTAAACCAGCTTTCTAAAGTAAGACGTTGATAGTAGTCTGTAGAATACGTCATACTTGTCGCAGAGTCCCAGTCAATGTGATGTTTCGTCTGTAAATGGTGCTCAGCAATATGATTGTTGACGTCACCATTCCTCGTCGCTCTTTTGTGTTCGGTCAGTCACGTGCTTAGGTTTCTGCCGGTTTCACCAACTGTTAGAAGCCTGGCAGTCGCAGCATTTGATCTTGTATAATGCTCCGTGTGTGTCCCCCGGTTTGTCTTTGTCCTTGACATTAGTAAGAAGTCGCCGTAAAGTGGTTATTGGTTTGTGTGTAACATGTATATTGTAAGGTTGTAATATACCTGCAATAGTTTCAGAGGTGCCTCTGATGTACGGTATAGTCGCTGTCGTAACAGGGCCAGAGTTGCTTACGCGTTGATAAGCTACGATAATAACACGAACTTTATCCGAGCAAACGACTTCTAGAAATATAATTCTTGCCATTTGTTAAGCAATACTCGTTCCGGAGAATAGTTATTCGACAACGCTTAAGGGCATATGACTTTTTGCATAATAAACAGCGGTCAATTACGACTGTATAGCCAATTATTAGTATACTCGTATAAAAGTGAATACCCACGCGTGTATCGTCCTCTTGAAGGTTAGCTTTTTCCTTTCGAGGGTGCCATTCGCGGTATATTTGCGACGCTATTTCTTCTTCGCTTCGTTTGTTATCTTTGGTAAGTATTTTTCTAAACAGTACTGCTCTCACGTTGACAGGCTAGCGTTGGACAGATTCCATCACTTTCAAAGAAGACAAACCTCCCTCGTTCTGTTTCCTTAAGGTAAGAGTTTACAAAATTAAATTTGCGCTATAAACTTAAATCTAATAGCTTTTCAAGTTGTTCTATGCGAGCTCTTTAAATATTCGCAACAGGTCATTTCTTTGTGTCCTTCAAGGTTCTATGCGCGCGCTCAAAAATATTTCAACCGTCGTATTTCCGTTGCGACTTTGAAGCTGTATTACTTCCACTTTGAAATCACTGACGATCCGTGCAATCTGATTGGCTCTCAGCAGTGTGATTTATTCCCAAATCGCACCATTTTTTGCTCTAAGTCGCATCTGTTCCAAATCGCATCATTCATGTTCTAAATCGTATCATTTCTGTTTGAAATCGCACCATTTTTTTTCTATATCGCAACATTTCTGTTTCGAATACAAAATGAGATGTAAAAGCCTTTTTTAATTCTGCGATTTCAAAATGGCTGCAATAAAGTGGTAATCGAACTTCGTGTCGTGCTATTTTGGTCTGAAATTTCAAATCGAGCATTTTGAAATCGCGGGTATGATTTGAGACCATAGTTATTAACTATGTTGAGACTAAATTGCACTCCACTCAGTTCAATTACCATTATAAATCATCCGAAATTCTTTGACGGCGCATCAAAAGAATTTTCATTTTTCTCATTTTAATGACAAAAGACAGACAGACATGACATTTTAATGACTAAACAACTGACTAAAGTGAGGTGATATTTCAATCAACTTTGTTTACCTGAGCAAAGTATGGAAAATTGCTTTTTTGGCAATTTTTTTTTGGCTGAGGTCACACTTGAGAGTTTAGTGTAGTAAAAAGCCTTAACTATGGTTAAAAAAGGTAGGCATAGTTTACTATGGTAAATCGGACTTGTTTACTTTAACCTTTCTGCAGTGCTTTTCGTGATTCAATTAACTCAATCAAACGTTAAGTTGGTCACAGATGATACAGACATTCCTTTGTCGTGTGCATGATTGCCGATTGTATATTCTCTCATTGAATCTGAGTGGGTGATTGCGACGATTGTGGCTCTTTTCCTTTTGATTTTTGCCATTCTGAGAGCTCAGCAGTTTCGATTTTTCTGAATGGTTCAACCGAGATTAGAAAATGAGCTGTTGCGCTTGGCCCCACGTATGGATAATTCGCAGACGGGGAAGCGTTCTCTCGACCGAAAATGTACGGTCCACCAGAGACTGGGCGATCGTCTCGATAACCGCCAGGGGGAATAATAAAACTACGAGATGGTGGAGCTCTGACATTAAAAAAAGAAAGAAAGGAAAGGAAAGAAGGTTTGAAATGTGCCGTCAACATCATAACCTTGTTGTATTCTTTGTTGTTTGCCCGCGTGTCAGGCCGTTTTGAAGCGTTTTCGGCGAGTTAGCGCTATTTTAGCCGTTTTGAAGCGTTTTCGGCCCGGGGGGGGGGGGTACTCACAGAAAAATTGGGTAGGGGTGTGCGGCCCGCTTCCCAAAACCCTTACCCTATTTATGACCAAAATCTGCGATTTTCCCTACCCTATTTATGACCTAACCAAAAATTTGATACCCTATTTTGTGAAGGGCTTTTGTTGCTAGTATTTTCTAGCCTACAAAGTAGCCGGTGGAGAGGAAGACAAAGCGCGGATGGAAGGAGGGGGACATGATAAGGAAGTAGCTTCTTCTAAAAAAGTGCATTCAAGACTACAGTGCAAAAATCGATACCCAATTTATGACCAAAACGGCTGAAAAACCCTACCCTTTGGGGCCGCACATACCTATATAGCCCATATTAGGGAGTACCCCCCCGGGGTTTTCGGCGAGTTAGCGCTATTTTGGTGCCAAATTAAAATAGCGCTAACTCGCCGAAAACGCTTCAAAACGACCTGAGACGCGCCGGGCAAACAACAAAGAATACAACAAGGCAATAAGGTAAGTCGATTTTATTAAAAAACATAACATTTTTTCTCACTTTTAAGAAAAACCGGTTACATAGGCCTTATCACGGTTTTGACGAGTAAGCAACCGCGTGAGAAATTACAGTGTTTGTATGAGAATCTAATGTCCAAAAATTTCCGTAAAACGGCTGTTCTGAAAAAAATATGAGTTGTGAACTAAATTTCCACTCCTAACGATTCTTCTGAAAAAATTTGAGGTCGTTACATGCAGTTATATGCGTTAGAACCACTTTTTAAAATTTTCTATACATTTGCCTGTAAACGTTTCCCGGGAAAAAATTGCAGACAAAATCTGAAGCAAGCGTCTAGGGAAATTTAAGCACAGAAACGGCCCCCAAAATTTGATAGTAAAATCCTTTGTTGAGTAGCTTTAGTTTACAGTTCATATTTTTTTCAGCACAGCCGTTTTAGGGAAATTATTCGACATTAGATTCTCATACAAACACTGTAATTTCTCACGCGGTTGCCTACTCGTCAAGGTGGCGTCGAAAACCGTGATAAGACCTATTCACCATACAAACCTTTGTAAATAACCGTTTGTAACACAACTCCGCTCCCAAGCAAGAGTCACGTCCGCGTTCCTGTAGTGAGCTTGGGCCGCCTGTGTCAACATGTGCAAGTCACTCGGTAACGTCAAAACATAACTTAGAGTAAAAAAATCAGCGGTACTTATATGACTGTGTGTTTGCTATTCAGAAATATAATAAATTATAGTATGCTGAATAAAAACTTACCTTGAGGTAAATGAATAGTTGTCTCACATGTCTGTTCTTTGGTAACTAGTTCCCTACAAATCCGTAGAAAGCATGTGCGTAGAGCTGGCGCAATCAAAGAGTTGCATACCAAGAACACTGACAAGTTGTTAGGTAAAAAAACAAAGTTTAGATAAATTTCTGGTTAACGAACTGCGATTCAGGTCGTATAGTAAACTTAGCTTTTATCCTGCCGCCGTTACCAGCGCGACAGACTAGACGGACGTTTACCATAGTACTGTGAGAAAAGCCGGTCACATTAAAAAAGACTGAAACTATGGCAAAGTTTACCTTCCTATAGTAAAAAAAAACCAAGTGTGACCTCAGCCAATATTTGCCATTCTGACCAAAAATATGGAAAAACTGATATTTGACCAACTTTGCTACAATGAGGAAAAGTGTGGATAACTACTATATATTTTGACCATATTTGCCATCCTGAGCTAATTTGAGAATAAAGTGGTATTTGGCCAAATTTGCTACCCTGAGCAAAACAGCGGAAAACGACTACTTTGATCATATTTGCCATCCTGAGCAGACTTGAGGATAAAGTGTTATTTGGCCAAATTTGCTACACCGGGTAAAACACAATTAATGATTTTTTGCTCAGATTTACTATCCTGGGCAAAACTTTTCAAAAATGATTTTTGGTCACATTTACTACATTGAGCAAAAATGTGGAAAATTGCTACTTCGATCGAATTTGCTATAGAGAGCAAAAGCATTCAAAAATTCGCTTTCTATCGAACTGCAGCCCATGCATTTGAGCAAAAACCTGACAAATGTCAGTTTCAAAATCAAGTTTGTCACCCCTGTAATGCCTTAAAAAAGTAAAAGCTTTCCTTGTTTTTACACACCGGGCAAATTTGAGGCAAATGCAGCGTTTACCACCTTTGCCATCAATGCAAAGTTATGGCAAATTTGATCGTACGTCAACTAGCAAAGTTGAGCACAATTGAGCAAATGTGGCATTTGCCGATGGTTTGCTCCAAATTTCACGCTATACAGGTAAATCCGTTTTTTCGTCCAGTGTAGCCTGCGAAAACATCCGTTTCTCCTCGCTCTTCGCCGCTGGGGAAGTTTCGCGCGGAGGAACGTCGACTGCGACTCAGCAGCAGAAATTCCATACTGATGACGCAAATCAATGTTTACGTGATAAATCCGGTAGTCATGGGGTTCCAAATACAAATTTGTCTAATTTTACGTGTCTTCTGGTCGATTTTGGTAAATTGTTGTGTTCATCTGCCAACGAGCTCCAGCAAAACTCAAACGCTTCTTCTAGAGAAGAGTATATTACACAAATATTGATTGTTTTGCTCGAGATTCTTCGCGTTTACATTTGACCTTTGTGGCCTTTTGTCTTTTGTCTGTCATTCGTAAACAATAGCTAAAACAATGTAACTACTCTGTCGACCAATCAGCGCTTCTGACCGGATTCCTTACAGATTTTACGTCATCAGTATGGAATTTCTGTCGCTGAGTCGTAGACGTTCCTCCTCGCGAAACTTCCCCAGGGGCGAAGAGCGAGGAGAAACGGATGTTTTCGCAGGCTACGTCCAGTGTTACACACTAGAGTTAGTTAGCTTTACTTCTCTGTTCCATCATACGGACTTTTTTTTTCTCAGAAACCAGAACAGCATCCTATATTTCATTAATTCGTCCAGCAGATGGTTTTCCATCTCTTTATAAGTCACCTGTAGGTAGGATCATGTACGTATCGCGTAACACAACTTTTGACTTATGCATCAGTCAATTCCACCTGCGCCCAGGCCCCCCCCGGGCTGACCCCCGGGAATTAGCATTTTTTTGCCTTGGATGGCAAATTCCCGGGCGTGGGGACTCTTGAGCTGGCAAATCCCCCGGGGTGGGGAAGAAAACAGAGGGCAAATGCCCCGTCCTCCGTCAACAGTGCAACATTTTTTATTGATCGCACAGTCCAATAGTGCCATTTTAAAGTGCGATTTTTTGTTTCAATTAACGTCTTCCTTTGTAATAGCGCTAGGATTCTAATTAAGACTTCACGCCGCGACGACATGCACCAGTTTATGGAGTTAGTATTGATATGAAATTAGAGCGCTGTAAAGTTATATGTTATGAATAGTTTTATAAATATGAAAGGACTGAAAGGGTGTTCTTCAAATAATATCAACCGAAATTTGATTCAATAACCAAAAAACGTTGATTCACATCGATAGCTCCAATTTCGCTATGTAATTCTGGCTTGATAAGCAATGAAGAAATACATACATACATGTAAAATCGTGAACATGCCTTAACAACCCTCTAAAATTTATTCTTGTCCTTGACAGATGAGCCAATCTGCTTTTTTTCCAGTAAAACCTTCTGTGTAGTTATATTCTGATAGGAAACCGCGTGCGTATCAAAAGCTCGGGAATGGCCCGGGGGTTGGCAAATGCCCGGCCCCCGGGCAGTGCAAAATTTGCCAATGCCCCACCCCCGGGACTGACAAGGCGGGCAAATGCCCCGCAGTAACCCGGGGGGGGCTGGGCGCAGGTGGAATTGACTGATGCATTAAGCGTGAAATTATTCTTTTCTCTTATAACAGCAAAACCAGTCACCAAAAAGAAAAACAACGTGCCATTGTTATTTAAACTGCGATTAATATACTCTAAAACATTCTAAAACGGAAAAGTCAAAGGCTACAATTTAAGAACAATACAAGCTAAACATTTTCAGCCCAAAATCGGCAGAAAAATAAGAATAAGAATATTCAGCCTGCGCCGGAAAAACAACATTCTTATAAAAAGAAAAGAGAACCCATAACTAATAAATGCGGTTTTTATTATGTTGTTTTTAGTATCTATAATCCGAAAGAGGTTTAACACAACAATGGAAAAGAAAGTGGCCCTGGTGTTTCTTCTAATGTATTGCTGTGTTGTGCTCAACGCTCAACCGGACAAGGTTTGTGGTCGCTATGGAGATGGGGGAGAATGCGATCGGTGGGGAAAAAGGGAAACTCCTGGAGAACGATCTACAAACATTAAAGATCTGCTCGCTCGCAAAGTCAGGAAGAGTAAAAACAGGGCAGCTAGGGAATTTCTAAAACGCAAAAGCAGATTGTATAAAACATTGTATTAAAAAGTCAGTTGTATTTGATGCCCAACTGAAAACGAAATATTAACATCCAAGAATCTTTACTGAGAGCTTGCTTAAAAATCGAAACCACAGCAAAATCGGCATAAACCGACATGTAGGCAAAATCCAATGAATTGTACAATCTTAAAGAAACGGTCATTATTAAAATTTACAAAAGGCAATCAGTTGTCTAATTTATTTTTTATTTCAGATCTCTTGAGAAACTGCATGACCTTTTAAAAAGGGGCTATGTCACATTGTTTCCTATAAGAGGCTATGGAGTCTTTGCATCAATTGAATTCCAAACATAATGCTCCTGAGTTTTGTTATTATTAAAGCTAAATTTAGGCATGGCAAGGATGGACTCGGATTGAAAATTCAAAAAGATGGGATACCGTAAAATTTCGAAAATAATCCCCGGGGCTTATATTTTTCAAAGGCCTTTTTTGAGGGGCTTATCTACGGAGGGAAATTTGCGTTTCAAAATCGATTGGGCTAGCCTTATAATGGAAGGAGATTTACCGTTTTTGCCTTGTTTTACTTTGTATTTGAAGGCAATTTCGGAGTACAAGCCCCCCCGGGGGGCTTATTAGATCTGGAGGGGCGATTTAACGGAGGGTTTTTTGCGTTACGAGTTTAGGGAGCCTACATTTTGGAGGGGCTTATACATGGTGGGGCTTATTTTCGGAATTTTACGGTAACTCAGTTTTTCAAGTTTTTATGCTATGCCTTCAAAACTCACCAAAACTCCCTGTTCAAAATTTGTTCATGAAATTTGTTCGATGGCCACTTCCGGCATAACCCGACAGGAGCATTTTGTTTACGGGTGTTAAAGGCACTAAGCAATGACGTCAGCACAGATATTGACCTAAAACAGCAATATTCTCGTGATGAAGTCCCTTTTTAAAAAACTCTCCTGGAGAATGATGCTCCTTATACCATTACATTTCAGGCCTGCAGCCAGGTTTTTAATGGGGAAGTGCGATCCAAGGAGGAGGCGAACCAAACGAGACCCGAGACACAAATCTCAAGAGGGGGGTAACTAGGTTGTCTGAGACTGTATTAACGAACGTTTTGGATATTTCTCAAGGTTTTGAAATGCAAAATTGATGCCTTACCTCGGCGGAGCGCGAAGTAAAGGATTCGCGACGCCCAGGAATTTTTTGAGACAAGATTGGACACACTAAGTCTGTTGGTTTTCGGTTTATTCGGATTAGTTCGGGATGCCTCAAGCTCACTCCGATTTCTTTGATTTATTCTTTAACTTATTCGAGTTAGAAAGAATTAGTATTTTGGCTTTCCCGGGGTTTGAACCGACTCACCTGTGTGACACGTCAGATCAGAGGAGACTCTAAGTTGAGGGATCAGCCGATTACGCTACTGCGAGCCACGGGTAGTTCGAAATATGAAAAATAGCTATGAAATTATGCACTAGTTTCGGGACAAGAATGGACGCGCAAGTTCCTGACTTTTGGGCTTGTTTCGGCTATTTCGCGAAAAAAATTAATAAGACCGGACTACTTCGTGATATCTCGAGATCACTTCGAGGATGAGTGTCAAATCTACTCAGGGGACGGAGTACGGTTTTCTCGCTTCCTTCCAAACCATTCCCCTCCCCCTAAGTAGTTTTGACACTCATCCAAGATGGCTGCCCGTAACCCAAAGCGCTCGATCTCGACGATCTTTAATACTATGTAAAACAGATGAAACAGGAACTGTTTTTTGAAGCATTTTCTTTTGCTTCCGTCTTAGTTTTCTAAATCTCAGTGACTGTTTGACTTTTCTAATGGTACTCTGGGCGGCTCTCGATTTCTTACTCTTCATGTTACTACTTTTGAACATGATCGAGAATGCCTATTATTTTTCACACATTGAGTTATTTTAGGCTCATATTAAAGGGTATACTCGATTTAAACATGTTCATTTTACAATCAGCATAAATGATATCGTTGCATTCAGAACCACGCAAAGCTGTCTCAGATGCGTTTACACAAGCTTTTGTCTCCCTAAGACAGCTGATTTTTGATTCATTTTCGGGTTTATACGCCTCCTAAAGAAGTTTACTATTCTTTCCCCGAAAGGAATTTTGGGTCTCTCCAAAAGAGATCATTCGCTCCCTGAAGGGAATCTTGGCTTCGTTGAAAAAGATAATTCGCTGCCCGAAGGAGGAATTACTCTTGAAAAGGTTTTGAGATCGCCGCACGATGTTCATCTGCATACACTGAACACTCGATCACGTTTCGAGGGAGTCATACATTTTCTGGAAAATTGGAAACTGAATTCTTTGCTAACAAGTTCTCCATAACTACAAAGACAGCTGCGCTTGATTTTTACACCTATATTAAATGGTTTAAAAAATTATGAAAAAAAAAACTCACCTTCTAGTCGACGGCGTCAAATGACTTGGAAGGTTTGAGAGAACATGGTAAATCGAAGATTTCTCGTGTAATAACGTGCTAATTCTGAGTAACATTCGAGGACATTCCAAGCTATCCTCGACAAACGTTGAACAACCGACGATGTTCGGAAAAAGAGGGCTAAGATTGAGGACTATCGGATCGAAATCGTCAGAGTCCGTTGTGGCCTCAGATTCTATTGTTACACTCACTCACTCACTTACTCACTTAACAGGATGGCATAGTGGCTTCACCTCTTAGAGGCAGTAAGCCAAAAAAAAGATCGACGTGTGCACATTTCACTCGATTATAAGTTGAACACAGACTTATACACACTGATACACTGTGTCAGATGATAATATTAGGCAGCTTATAAACTCCATTACACTACTAAAGACACGAGTAAAATATAATAATAAGAAGTTGAAAATTAAGCTTTAAGGGAATCGAATATTGACATTTTAACCAGTTTTACCACTTTTGGCTTCGATTCAGTCGTGGCTTTTTTCACTTCTCTGTTCTTACAACCAGTTCCTCCCATAGCTTTGTTGTTTGAAACAGATATCCCTTGAGTACTGGTAACCTTTAAACTTTGAAATCTTATTATTTTCATGATTTCTATCGTTTTCCAGCGACTCAGCCGCAATTTGCCAATGTATGCTTTTGTTTTTGCCAAGAGGTTGACCCGCATTAGCTCGCAATCATGTAGACTGCAAAACAGTCTGTATTTTTGTGTATTCAAGTACGCGCGAGTAGTCAAACAAAAGGTCTGGCCCCGGTTGTTCAAACGTTGGATAGCGCTATCCACCGGATAAATCACTATCCAGCGGATAAGTATTACAGAAATCAATTACGCTAACCGCTGGATAGTGATTTATCCGGTGGATAGCGCTATCTGACGTTTGAACAACCGGGGCCTGGAACGAGGCTGAAAACAGAGAGCGAGACCTGGGGAGGCTCGCGCGCTTCTCTCGCGTAAGACTCTTGCGGCACGCTTTACCGATTTCTTTACTGATTTTGAGAAAAAAAACGACTGTTTTGCAGTCTAGCAATCATGCTAAGAAGGCTCGATCTCGCCCCAAGACCGTCGGGGAATGCGAAACTTGCTTGTTGCGACAGCTTTTTTACTACAAAGTGCAATGGATTTTTTTCAAATTGCGACAGTACACTAGGTACAGTCATATCACAGGGGCATCGAACGAGAATATAGTTCCGCCACTTAAACATAGCATTGTTGAACGTATTTTAGTATTTAAACGGTAGATATAGGAATATTTCTATCCCCTAAAAATGTTTCATCTGTTCGGATTTTCTAGCTGAAAGTCTAGTAATTCGAAAATTATAGGGACAAAAATTTACCTTTTCGAAAACTTCAGCCAGAAAAAAGGTTCCCGAAAATTTTAGGTGACCTTTTTAGGGTCAAAATCCGTTAAAAATGGGCAATTATACCACTTTTTAGATGTTCGAAAATCCTAGGAGAGGAAGGCAAGCAAGAAATTTTACAACAATAGTTCCGAAAATTCTAGATCTCAAATCGTCTTCCGAACAGATATTTTCCAAAAATTGACATTGGGTGCTCCTGATATCATTCCACGTATCAAGGTGGAGAGGGTAACAACCAAAGCGAGATCAAAGGATCAGCATAACTCTAATCACAATCGGGTTTACACTGACTAGATTTTACCTTGTGCCGCACACTTACAATCAGTAGAGGCATGTCAAGAGTTTTCAGTGCAAAACACATTGGATTTAACGAAACAGGCCAAGGGCACCCAACGACGATTTCCTCCAAAATCCATTGAAAACACTTTTTATGCTATCCAGAATGGTTTTAGATCTCCACGGGAGCCCATCAAATTTGATGGGCTCCTGATCTCCAGAAATACATTTTAAGCGGCGCTATAAAATTTGTATGTATTCGGTCATCCTAAGAGCTTCAGTATTACTTTCCCGGAAATATTAGATGCAATTTACAGTGCGACCACTGTAACCAATACCACTTAGACAAAGTTAACCAATCGGATTACAGGAAAATAACAATACATTCCAAGAAAGTTGGTTGTGGGCCAATCAGCAGCTCGTAAAAGAAATAATAATAAGTGAACGTTTTTTAAGAAAGCAAAACATTTCACCAGACAATGTTTTTCCATTCGAAACCTTACATATAATATCTAGGAGCAAGAGAGGATAAAGGGGACAGAGAAAGCATACCCCATACACACCCTATTCCATAGGTAATTCGTCTCGAGTTATTTTTGAGACCACAGATCCAAGGGGGATTAGACAACAGCCAATTACATAGCGCCAATGTGTTCCGCGTGGATGACCCACGCCCAGAGGCACGCGTCCTTCACGAATTGACGCAGAACAAAATGGCGGAAGACGCGGAGAGCGATATTGCTAATCGTTTTGTCGACGAAACGACTACAGAGAGATTTCTGCTAAAGCTGTGTCAGCGAAACGGAAATTAAAAAAGAATCGCCCTTCCTCTCTTGTATAGAGCTAACAGTACAGCAGGGAAATCCTTAACACACTGAATATTCTCTCAGGATCATTTATAATTTACAGTTTGAAGAGAGCAGTTTCTGGTTTGATATTTATTCTTTTATTAGTCTTTTATTATTCAACAACAATAACACTTGGCGTCCTACTTGCTTAGTGTACAAACGACCGGTTTCAATAGACCGGCGAAATTTCTCATTTTATTAAAGCACTGAGGTTACGACAACTTCGAGTTAAACTGATTTCACAGGTTGTCAAAGAGTTCAGCGATTTCCTTTTCCCAGGTGAGCGCCGACCAATTTCGCTTCAATATTCAGGAATGCTCATTACCTTTCGCCCGACATGTTTTGCACGGCGTTTAGTCATGCGAAACCTCCACGAAACATCCACGCAGCGCACGAGGTAACTTTATCCCGATTCTAAAAATAACTCGAGACGAATTACCTATGGAATAGGGTGTGTATGGGGGATGCCTTCTCTGTACCCTTTATCCTCTCTTGCTAGGAGACATATTTGTTTGACACAAGCTGTTATTTTGTCATCTGCCAGCAATTTCTTCGCTACCATTGCCGCGCTTTGCAATAACGTGCGACCTCAAGTCAAAAAAATATTAAACTGACATTTACATTTTTCGCCTCCGTCAACACTCTAACGGACCTCTCTGGAAACCGTTCTTTCTTCAGCGGGTTTAAAAGGTCATATCCGTAGGTTGTAATTGGTTATAGATAAGTCCGCCATGGGCAATTTTTGCTTCCCTGACAGAAATTTTACAGAAAATAGTTGTTGGGTCGGCCTCTGTTAAAATTTCCCCACTGAACTTGCCAAGCTAAAAGTGTACGGCTTTAGCTTTCAATAGTACCAGGAGCTTAACGGTTTCCGGTTTCCGGTTTCTGCTGGTTAGGTGGTCAGTAGGGCAACTTACGTCGCTCGCTTCGCGTGCCTCCCTTGCGCTATACTTTAGTTTAAATCAGTAGAGAATTCTCGAGGACGGACATTCTCCTACAGTAGCAGAAACTGGTTCTATACTATAGTGGAATGTTCGAATACCCTTCCTAGCAGGAATAAAAATAAATTTCACGCCCCAGGGGTACTGCGTTATATTTGCCTTATGGATATACCGTAAAATTCCGAAAATAAGCCCCTGCAAATATAAGCCCCCCGGGGGTCTTTTACTTGGAAATTGTCCTCAAATACAAAGTAAAACAAGGGAAAAACAGTAAATTTTCTTCCAACCATAAGGCTAGCCAAGTCGATTTTGAAACGCAAATTTTCCTCCCTAGATAAGCCCCCCCAAAAATAAGCCCCTCAAAATAGGCCTTTGATTTTCTTCCAGCCATAAGGCTAGCCAATTTGATTTTGAAACGCAAATTTTCCTCCCTAGATAAGCCCCTCCAAAAATAAGCCCCTCAAAATAGGCCTTTGAAAAATATAAGCTCCGGCACTAATTTTCGGAATTTTACGGTAGTTTAGATATTGCCTATTTTGGTCGGGAATCGGGTATAGTTTTCGGGGCAATACGGGAGTGTATGAATGTGTTTGTCATTTCAATTCCAGATAAATAAGCAAGAAAGAGCAATATGCGAATTCGAAAGAAATCTTTTTTCTAGCGTTCTAATCTAAGTAATGATAACATAACTTCTGCTTCCGGCAGGTCTGACGACGGGTGTGGAAAATGACTTTTTTTGGTCTGAAATAGGATCAGGATTTGGACAACCGTGCGGCACAGCCCCACCACAAATTCCCAGGAATACCCCCACCCCCCCCCCCCCCCCCCCACGGGTTTTAAGTGGGTGATCAAAGAAAAAAGATCTTTATAGAGCAAGGTATGCCGGCATGTGAGCACGTACCTGATCACATGGGCAGTGTTAGTAAATAGGCAGCTCGTCCGTGGGTCGTCACTGGCAAAACAAAGAGCCGGAAAACTAAAAGTGCGTTGAGCCATACTTTTGAAGAAATATATAAAAACGAGTGCGAAGCACGAGTTTTTGGGATGACTTCTCAAACGATACAATATAAAAAAAATTATGCCATTTGCTATTGTCCTCCCCAAATGAAAGAACAATAATTTATGCAGCGATTCAATCTTGCCATATTACGTAACATTACTTCAACAAGCATGATTAGTTATTTCGGTGTAGTTGGTGTCTGACCATGAGTGAAGATGGAAAGGCAAGATTTAGGGAGCCGAAAACGGTTTATAAAGAACGCGAGTTAGTCATTCCCTCGTCAACCTAATATAAGAACAATAGCTCCCGTTTTAGACAGGAAGGCTCTTTAAAGGCCATGATTTACACAGGTTGCACAGCTTTCTACCAGCATTAAAGAAATGGATGCAGTAACCTTGAATTACTAGCTTAGCAAGTTTGTGATGGAGGTGGCCAAGAAGTCGGGGGAGAGATATCTACCGAAGACCGTTTATGGAATACTTTGTGGTGTCCGACGCTATCAAGGTTAAAAATATCAATTATCATTCGATGCAAATGTTTCTTCCTTTTCATTGGCCGAACTCCCACCACGTGACCTGCTAATAACTGCCTACAAACAATAGTGTGCTCATGCGCAATGTCGTTCAACTGTTTTTGACTGCAAATACTATTCTGCTCATGCGTTAATGAAACCACGCTTTTCTCCTTCTTGTGATCGCTCTTGCGTGAAAATGATGCAGATCGCTTCGCTTCCCGAAGATATTCCTTAAAAAACAAACTCGGTGATCGAATGATAAAACAATCATTGAACTCGGTTATCGCAAAATATCGTGATTTGTCAGTGTCTCGCAGATCAATCATTTGCCTAAGCCGAATTCGCCTCAGCCTTCGGCTTCGGCAAATAATTAATTTGCTCGCCAATGACAAATCACAATATTTTGCTCAACCTCGTCCAATAATTGCTAAACATTATTCAGGTCATTTTTGGAATTGGTGTTAACGATGTATTAATTATCAAAAAATGCTCATTAAGATGCAAGTGTTTGACCTGAGATCAAAAGCCACAAGATTTTCATCTGAGTGTTCATTGGGTATCGAGATTCATGCATGTGACCCAAATATGCCTCATTTATTGGCTATTGCCCTCATGAATAATTAATGAGTTCGAGAATGCCCTAATCAAACGAGTATTCAGTTAAAACCTCAACTAAAACCTCAGCTATTTGCCTTACAATATGCATTACCCTAGACTACATTCAAAATGATATTATTAAATGTCTCTGCTAGTAGAATCATTAGTTCCATTGAATATTTCAAGCTCTCCCTTTTTCTTGTTTATGGATACTATTAAATGCCATTTATGCCTCCGTTTATGGTTTTCGCAAGGAATCAGTCTTCAGAGGCATTTCCGTACCATACAGGTAAAGCTACAGCAATTGTGATCGCTATGGCATCGCGCTCCGGTAGGGAGACATGAAGCGATGAGTATCTTGCTTGATTTAAATGGCACATCAAAGAAGCCAGTGACCTCATTATCATCTCTTATATTCAGCTCTTCTTCAATTTCCTGACGATGAATAATGTCGACAAAGCGAGCCGTCACCAGGAACAGACAAACCGACACCACAGATATCGCGAACTGAAGCTTCATCGTATTAGCTGTTGAGCAGAAAGTTTGGGCGAAATTCATCAATATACGTTGCATATCTGTCAAATAAACTTCTCGTAAAAGATACAAGAATAGGGTGACATCAAGGATATAAGTTATACTGCTGTCTTCACGCGCTTTTTATTGTAGTCTCAAAACACACGCATGAGCAAAGCGTAACTAAATTAAACGTAAATAAGCAAAACAGGCGCGACTCATAGGTAAGAAAAAGTCTAGACTGCAAAACAGTCGGTTTTTTTCTCAAAATCGGTTTAGCGTAGCTAAAGAGTCTCACACGCGCGAAGCTCGCGAGCCTCACACGCCCCTCTCTCCCCAGTCTTGCTCTCCGTTTTCAGCCTCGCTCCAGACCTTTCGTTTGACTATTCGCGCGTGCTTGAATACGCAAAAATAGTAGCCTTCAACGCAGACGTTCTTAGGGTTTCGTCAGGCGTTCCTGACAAAAAAGCGTAAAGAAGCCCTAAGAACGTCTGCGTAGTAGGCTATTTATCCTATAGGCTTGCTAAAATTGGCAGGGACACTGCGATAGCGCATGAAGCGAATTGCAGTAGACACTAGGCACAGTAGGCACAGTAGACAATAAGAACCTACATTTTTTTAGGTCTGGCAAAAAATGTTCGTATATTTTGGGGGTAGTTATTGGCAATTTAGGCCGAGTACGTTCCTAATTAGGTTCTTAATTTCTGTGAAGGAGATATACAGTTGTTGACCAGCAGAAAAATAAGGAAACTTGAGTTTAGTCCTCAAATATACGTATTTGTTCACAACGGTACATTGCAAACCTCTTTAATGCAAGCTCTATAAAGAGAATTACAATCTGTACTCTTTATGAACCTATCTTTGTTTTAAGAATTACAGTAATACTTCTATTTGTAATTACAGGTTGGTACAGTATTTTCTTGTAATATCAATAATTGGCAATCTCGAAGTCAAACTCCTTGGTTAAAATGTTTATCTTTATTTACCTGTAACCCGCCAGTTTATTGACAGTTGCCCAAAGGGGCGCTGTTATGATCATCAAGAGGGTACCATATGCACAGGCGAACATATCTCGTGCAACTCATTCGTTACCAACTGAATTCAAGGTGTAGCGGCAGAAGCGAGATTAAGGCAATTGGTCAACAATGCTTGAATCACAAGATCAGTTTAGATTTTACATTATTTCGTTGGAATGTTTAACTTTTTCATCCGTCGCAAAATCTACCAAAAACTGATCATGCCTTTACTGCCTTCATAAGAGACATTCCAGTCCTATGCGTTTTTTTCATATTATCAAGACGTTGGAGAAAAGATGATAACAAAGCTTAGCAAATTTAAACTCATCATGAGAATCAACCCTGAATCGTTACTATTTGCTGCTGGAATTGAATTGTCAAACGTAAATAAAAACAACAAGGGTTTTACTAGTCTGCCAACAGGCTTTTTTTTGTCGCTGTTTTCGACTAATTTGATGAGCACAGAAGGTAAGAACGAGCGCAAAGAGCGATAACCAAACTAAAAGAGAGAAACAAAAAATGAAACGAAACGATCGTCCATTTTCTTATTTACCCTTCGAAAAAAAACCTTGCGCTAGATGTCAATCAATAAATTCCCCACTATTTTCATTTTCATACTGCGCGCTCGACGATCTCTATAAAAAGAAAATAAAGGTCTATTAAAGAACAGGCTAAAATTTGCGACGTACTGCTAACGTTCTGCGTAATAGATCCAAAGCGAAATACGTAGTTAAGAAAGTGGCGCCCTTTATCGTATCTTTTTTACTCTCATTTCAAACAATCGATTTTAAAAAGCCTTTTGCTAAAATATAGAGAAGTGTCAATTACATAGAAAACACTCTCTTAACTGTCTTAAAGGGGCATTACGGTTGTTTTTTTTTTTTGGGTGAAATGATGTTGATTTGGGAAGGAAATAAATTAGGGTAGAAAAGGTACACACAAAAATGGGATCAGAATCACCTTGCTGTGGTGGTGGACTATCTGGTATTTGCCTACTAATTACTCACTCCATATTTTAATTTTTAACAGCCCCCAAATCCAAAATTTTCCAGTTTTTCCAAAATCTTAATAGCGGGGCTCCCGCGCGCGCGAAGCGCGCGTGGGACAGAGCCCCATACTCATGGAATATGGTCAACCTCTTTTCATTTGGTTGTCACGTGATTGACCGAGCGTACATACGTACGTACGCGTCTACAGATTGTACGGGTGGGGTAGGGGAGACTATCAAAAGGAAGGGAGGGGTGTCTCAGGCGTGTCTTGGCAAGTCCACATCTTTAATATAGGATTTTAGGACATTCACAATATGGTCAATTGACAGCTGTCAAAACAGGATAGCCACTGACCAGTATCCCATGACCATATCGCGGGCTTATGTGTCAAGACATCGAGGTGACGTGATTTATTTGGAAGCTGTCCGCTGACCAGTTAATTGTTTTACTAGATCGCGAACAATGTTCAATCTCATATTTTTACTAGTTAAACTGATAATGCACACATATTTGACATCAATGTTTTGATCAATTGACAGCTGTCAAAACAGGGTACCCGCTGACCAGTATCACTTGACCGTATCGGGGGCTCAGGTGTCGACCCATCGAGGTCAAGTATTTTTTTTGAAGTTATCCGCTGACAAGTTACTAGTTTTCAAGTGATCGCAGGCTCAAATTCAAGTTTTTTCTAAATTCATATGAAATATGTTGTGTTTATGTGCTACACAATTAAAATTTTGATTGCAAACTGACCTCGGACGCGAAAATTCAGCCATCTGTTACAGGCAGGGAAGACAGTTGCTTTTGACTTTTCTCACCATGGTCACGCGTTGGTCACGCTCTACGTCCAGTTTTTATGCTCTGATTGGTCAAAATTGGACAGGTGAGTTCATGCGGAAAATTTATGCAGCATCTTGAATCTTGTTTACTTTGACAGCTGAAGCTGACAGAGTTTTGTGTCAACTTGTGATGTTTTTAACTGTCTTTTTCCACTGAATGTGCAAAATGAAATTCAGCTGCTATCAGGAGTCCTCTGTTATTCATGGCGAGTTTGTTTATTGGGTTTTTGGTTGAGGAATACGTCGCTTGTCAAAGTCGGAAATCCGATTTCGGATGGCATCGTTTTCGTTTTCACCTTGCTTGATGTGTAAGAGGACTGCAAAGTCTGAAGCGATACTGGCTTTTCTTAATACCTTTCAGGAGCTGCATCTCGAATGGTAAGCCAGAGAAATTATTGTATTTGATGTTTGTTTTTTTGGATCTAATTTAATGAAGTCGAGCGGAGTTTATGCGGTCATTTAGTTTATGCACGTTTGTAAGATTTGAGACAATGATCTGACCGAGTATCAGGTTTGATATGAGCTTACAGAACTTTAAAAAGCCTTTAGACAGTTTCTCACCGCAAATAGAAAGAAAACGTTCCAAAGAATATTTAGTTATAATTCTGGCCGGAAAAGAAAGCTTTGAGCGATTTTCTTGCCTCGAGTTCGTCTTTGAAAAAAGCAAACACCGGGAAGCCGGCTTAAAACATAAACTTAAGCTTGAAGCTTGAAGACTCAGGATTTTTAGGGATACTTTAATACTTGTCTTCTTGAATGAAAATTGTTGTTTCTGTGTATGTTTCACCGAATTATATTTCTTTTATTGATTGTTAGTAGTCTCTCTTGTAATTTTAATCGCTGTGCCGATTGTTTTCAGTCGTTCAGTGAACATCGCTTGCAGGAGTACTCAAAATGCCGCGCGTTAATAAACCATTAAATAAAAAATAAACAGAATAAATTCTTTATAATGGTGGAGCGTAACTCTGTTAATGTTCATTCAAACACTCGCCATAGCTCGCACTACAAAAGTGAGAACCGGATGGCCGTATAGGTGATTTTGGAAATTTTTTTCACGGTTTACGAATATTGAATGAGTGCAATTTGTATTGTGAAATACTGCTTTTTTTCCGAGGTCTGCCGGTATGATAAAAACAGTGCCTGATACTACTGTTTCACCTCAGATGTGATGTATAAATGGTATAAAAGGTTGGTTTACACGCACCCAGATTTGTTGACAAGATTTTGCAAAGTAAACTTGTCGAACGCAAAAAAGTTGGCCTGATTTTTTTCCACTAATTACGGTGATCAAGAGCCATTATGGCTCTTAAATGTGATCGTTTTGGGGTGTACATATGAGGCTATCAACTCGATGTAAGATTTGGTTCACTCTTGGGCTGTTTGCAAATTATTTTTCTCTAAAATCAGGTAGCCTTTCCCTCAAAAGTCACATAAATGTGCTCTAAAGTTAACTGAATTGTGGAATTCGAATACAAATTTATTGTTTAATTTAAATTATAAATTTATTAATGGGAGCCTCGCTTTTAGCCCTGGCTAAATCTATATATTATAAATATCTTTCCCCTAATTTTTATGAGCTCGACTACTAATACGTAACATTACCAACCTGAAATGCTGGAAGAACCCTCTTAGCAGTGATCGAGTTGGTGGCAAGAAAACAATTAAAATTAATTTTTAGTGAGTGAGCGATTTTATAAAGCAGGGGGTGTGATTGACAAGTTCGATCCCGTGTTAAAAAGTTACAAATTCGTGCGTCGTCGCGTATAGAATGCACTCCAATCAACCAATATGATCCGTTCTTCTCGCAATTCATGGATGTTTGTTCAAATTTATTCATGAACATGAAAACGAAGATAAAATAAATCAATGAAAATTAATTTAAACGCATTTGTTTTAGTTTGTTTGTTTGTTTTTTGCAATGATGTAACCTGTGTAGCAAGTGTTTCTGTGCCGTTTAGGACCAAAGAACGAGGAACGACAGTCAAAGACCAAGCGAAAAATGGCGTAAGTAAAAGAGCGGGGAGGGGGTGGGGTTATAGGGAGGATTAGGGTTAGGGTAGGGTTTTTCTTTTTTTTTAATTTTTGGCTCTCGTTTTATTTCTCTCGCGGTCAAAACCGAAAGTCCCCTTCCTCGGTCTTTCTTTGCTCCGAAACCAAACGGAAATACAGTAAAACCAGTATTAAGCGGACACCCTCGGAGAATGCTGTAGTGTCCGCCTAATACAGGTTTCAATAGATAACATCATAAGAGACGTCAAATGTTAATTCAAATGAATAGTAAAAAAGTTAAAAATACTCCTAGAGACTTTGACGATACACGTTTGCATTAATTTCTTTATCAAAGTGGACCAATTGATCATAGTAGCATAAACATAGATTGCAATTCAAATTTGAAGAAATCAGATGAGTGAAACGAGTACTGGGAAACTAATCAAATAAGTTCGTCAAGTCACGTTTTTTAATGTAAAAATCGAAAAAGTTCTGGGTGGCAACTCGAGGTATTCTTTCGCATTTCCGGTGTCTGACATGTTGGGTGGTGGAATTTGATCACAAGTGTCCGTTTAATACAGGTTGGTAACGATAGAAATGACTATTTGAGGCACGTTTTAGGTGTCCGCGTCCGCTTAATAAAGGTTTCATTTAAAGTAAATAAGGGAAATAATTTTTGGGTCTTCGGCTACTGTCCGCTTAATAGAGGATGCTTAATACGGTGTCCACTTAAAACAGGTTTCACTGTACTTGCTACGCAAGGCTACACATGATGGTGACCACGTTGGAAACCGAAGGCTGAGAGACTTCATCAGATCATTCCACACATGTTCACATTGGTCTCGATGTTCACTTGTATGGAGTTCCATCCCCGCCAAAAATCAAAGTAGATCACAACATTCAACTTGAGAGTGTAACAAATGATTTGACTTGACAAAGATCAACATTCAACTTTGAAGTTCGTTCAATTTTGTAGTTCTTAACGTAATCGTCAAAACTTTAGACTTCAACTTTATTAGTGAGAGTTCAACATTAAACTTTGTCCACCAACATTCAAGTTTACTGATTAACATTGCTCTCGATACATGCACTTTCCGCGAAAGATGAACTTTGAATCATCAAGTTAAGTGTTGAGTAACTAAAGGCGAACCAATCCCGCCAAAAATCAAAGTAGATCACAACATTCAACTTTGCAGTTCAATTTTGTAGTTCTTAACGTAATCGTCAAGACTTTAGACTTCAACTTTATTAGTGAGAGTTCAACATTAAACTTTGTCCACCAACATTCAAGTTTACTGATTAACATTGCTCTCGATACATGCACTTTCCGCGAAAGATGAACTTTGAATCATCAAGTTAATTGTTGAGTAACCAAAGGCGTACCAATCCCGCCATAAATCGAGGTTGAGACTTCAACTTTCGAGTCGAGAGTTCAACATCAAATGTTACGTATCAACATGCAACGTCGGCAATTAACATTGGTATTGACCATAAAGACAATTAAATTGGTCCCTTTCTTTGTCAAAACCGTTAACTTTCTACGCCAACATAAACAATGTTGAGTTGTACTGCTACCATTTCCGACAAAAATGCAGGACTTTGTAACGGGTGGAACAGCGGACGGCGGAAAATAATAAATAAATAAATTTATAAGATAGATGAATAATTAAGACAAGTTGATAAATATATAAGTAATTAAAATGTTAAAAATATAAATAGCAATTGTGACATCTGATATACTGACAGACTAGCCAGCTGTGTGGCTCCCTCGGATGTCAGTTCCAACTCGTGGCCGAGGAAAAAAGATTTGTAGTCTCCGTCGTCTCAGTTTGCGAAATTCTTTTGCTGTAAGGTCCGTGTGCCTGTGTCAAAGAAAATCATGGACAAGAGAAGCTATGCTGATGTATTATTTGGCCATAATATTTTTGTTTGGCGTAGCTTATGTCCACTGCCTTAGATTTCTTCCCGGTCAACTGACTCCGATAAAAAAAACACACACACACACACACAAAGAAAAAGTTAAAACTAGTTGAAAAAGCGGGCTCGGCTTCTCGCCTAAATTCAGGTCTTTTGAAGAGGGGTGAGATCGGAGGAGGGAACCAAAAAAAGTGGGCATTTGGGCAATCTGAGAACAATTGGCTGGTCCAGTGGCTCGGTGAACCCCTGAAGGAGATCATACTCCAAAACGATGTTAGTAACGGCATTTGTGTAAATTTTTATTCACGCACAACCCTAAGAGAAACCTTTATGAGTAAAAATGTTGGCTTTCCTTCCCACCAAAATCGGCAATTTACATTCCCAAGTGAGACGACAAGCATTTCCGTCATATTGATATGGGAGTCCCACCCAACATCACAAGCGAACTCACCAAAACATGGTGGCTTCGAAATAGCTTTATAAGCGATCATACAGTAAAATACACAAATCAGACACAAGATTAGTCATTTTTGTTTCGATACTTTTCAAAAGAAAAAATTTAAGACATATTTTTTTACAGTTTATTCACGTATTTCCAAACAATTTCTCAAGTTTAAACGAATCTCGTCGAGGCTGGGATTAATGTGCCACAGTTCTTTCACCCATGCATGCAACATACCGCTTGTGCTTTCTTAAACCACGAATAATATTCCAACTCTGGGCGAATTTGATCATGATGACACGTTTGATACTCAGGTTGTATAAAGATGCAGGAAGAACAAGACCTACGATTATTAGTTGACGAAACCGGTTTTTTTGTGAGGAATATCTGATAAATTCAGTTTTACATTGAAAAAGAAAAAGCTTCAACATGTCAATGTTTGTACGGAAAAGGTGTTAGTAAAAATTCTTTCCCGTTAATTTTCAACAAAGAAGATAACAGAGCATTCAAAGAAAGATGAGTAACAAGGCTTGCACAAGGTGTTCAGCAGGCTGGCCATGAGAGACAGGAATTCTTTCTAAAGATAATAAACACGTGAATTTTTTAATTAAGTATAAACAAAACCTGCTGTATAGATTGTCTAGTTAGTTTGAAGAAATTAAAGTTCTCGAAGTGTGATGCCCACGAGTGTCCCGATTGGCCCCGGGAACTCTTTCTCTCACACCGTGGCTCGATCCTTGAAATTAGATGAAAAGTGAATAAATAAACAAATAACTAAACAAATGTGTACACTTTGAACGCTGAGACTTAATAAGTTAACCTTTTAAAGTTCAGCCAACTATATCTTTTTTTTAGCTCTGTCCGCTTACCCCTCTTCAAAAGGCCTGAATCTAGGCGAGAAGCCTAGCCCGCACTTCCAACTAGTTTTAAAGTTTTGTTTATGCATTTGCAAAAACTGATAATGGGCTGTTTAACCCCTTATGAGTTTCTGGTTTTTGTTATTCAATTGGAGTCAGTTGACCCTGAGATCCATTAAAGGTAGTGGACATAAGTTGCGGTAAACAAAAAAAATTATGGTACTGCAAAATTAATTTAGCTTGGTGGGGTACCTACCGGCCAAATGATACATCAGCAGTCCCCTCCCCAGGCGCTTCGTTTCTGGCATGGTTTGGCAAAGAGGCGAGTGCAAAACGTGAGTGACTGGTGACGAAGGGCAAAGGGACCGCGCGCAAATTTTAACGAGAGAGAGATGTCTGGGTACGCGTGGCAGATACATCAACATAGCTTCTCTTGTCCATTTTCTTCGACACAATTTTCTTAGGCACAAGGACCTTACAGCAAAAGAATTTCGAAAACTGAGATGACAAAGACTACAAATCTTTTTTCCCCGGCCACGAGTTGGTTGGAACCAACATCCGAGGGAGCCACATACCTCGGCTACTCTGTCTATATCAGAAGATGTCACAACTCCTATTTATATTTTTAACATTTTAAATACTTATAAATATATTTATCAATTTGTCTTTTAAATTATTGATCTGTCTTATAAATCTATCTTATAAATTTATTTATTTATTTATTATTTTCTGCCGTTCATCATCCACCGTCCGCCGGCCGCTGTTCCACCCTTTACAGAGTCCTGCATTTTTGTCGGAAAATGGCACGCAGTACAACTCAACATTGTTTATGTTGGCCTAGAAAGTTTACGGTTTTCACAAAGAAAGGGACCAATTTATTTGTCTTTATGGTCAACACCAATGTTAATTGCCGAAGTTGCATGTTGATACGTAACATTTGACGTTGAACTCTCGACTCGAAAGTTGAAGTCTCAACTTCGATTTATGGCGGGATTGGTACGCCTTTGATAACTCAACAACCAACTTTTGGTGATTCAAAGTTCATCTTTCGCGAAAAGCGCATGTATCGAGAGCAATGTTGATCAGTAAAATTGAATGTTGATGGACATAGTTTTATGTTGAACTCTCACTTATAAAGTTGAAGTCAAGAGTTTTGACGACTGCATTAAGAACTACGAAGTTGAACTGCAAAGTTGAATGCTGTGATCTACTTTGATTTTTGGCGGGATTGCAGGGGCGGATCCAGGATTTTTTTTTAGGTGGGGGTGCATAGTTTAAAGTTGAACTCTCACTTATAAAGTTGAAGAGTTTTGACGACTGCATTAAGAACTACGAAGTTGAACTGCGAAGTTGAATGCTGTGATCTACTTTGATTTTTGGCGGGTTGCAGGGGCGGATAGGATTTTTTTTAGGAGGGGTTGCATTTCTCTCTTGCTCTACTTCAACACCAATAAACCACATAGTTTTTTTCTTTTTTTTTTGCAGAATACCAGTTGTATTAGAAAACCGCAGGTCATCTCAGGGGGAGGTACGCACCCCCTGCACCCTCCCCCTTGATTGGTACGCCTTTGGTTACTCGACGATTAACCGTGATTCAAAGTTTATCTTTCGCGGAAAGCACATGTATCGAGAGCAATTTTGATCAGTAAACTTGAATGTTGATGGACAAAGTTTGATGTTGAACTCTCACTAATAAAGTTGAAGTCCAAAGCGGTTTTGACGATTGCGTTAAGAAGTACAAAATTGAACTGCAAAGTTAAATGTTGATCTTTGTCAAGTCAAATGTTACACTCGCAAGTTGAATGTTGTGATCTACTTTGATTTTTGGCGGGGATGGAACTCCATACACACTTGTGATGGGAATAGATGCACGAGTCCTATGCGCATTTGCTTGAAATTGTTAAGACGATTTTATAAATTGAATTTCTATTAAATGAAAAGCCCTAAGTTTCAATCAAGCCTCCCACTCCTACCCCCTTCTAATAAGCCCCCAGCCCAGAGGTAGTGAAAGAAAATAAGCCCCAGACTAGAGGACGAAATAGGTAGATATAGCGTAACAGATTCAGTTGCAGAGGTAGACTTTCTTGAAGCCGCTTCCGTCTGACTTCCGGTTTCTACTGGTTAGATGGTCAGTAGGGAAGCTTAGGTCGCTCGCTTCGCGAGCGTCCCGTGCGATATATAGGGGGACATATTCTCCTACAGTAGCAGAGACTGGTTCTATACTATAGTGGAATGCTCGAATACCCTTCCTAGCAGGCATAAAAATAAATTTTACGCGCCGGGGGTACTACCTTATATTTGCCTTATGGATATTTGCCGCCCCTAACGGGTATACCGTAAAATTCCGAAAATAGGCCCCTCCAAATATAAGCCCGCCGGGGGTCTGGTACTTGGAAATTGCCCTCAAATACAAAGTAAAACAAAGCAAAAACGGTACATTTTCTTCCAACTATAAGGCTAGCCCAATCGATTTTGAAGCGCAAATTTCCCTCCCTAGATAAGCCCCTCGAAATATAAGCCCTCAAAATAGGTCTTTGAAAAATATAAGCCCCGGGACTTATTTTCGGAATTTTACGGTAGTTTAGATATTGTTTACTTTGGTCGGGAATCGGATATGGTTTTTGGAGGAATAGGGGAGTTTATGAACGTGTTTGTCGTTTCAATTCCAAAATGAATAAGTAAGAAAGAGCAATATGCGAATTCGAAGTGGATTTTAAGAAATCTTTTTTGCTGGCGTTCTAATCTAAGTAAAATAATTTCTGCCTCCGGCAGGTCTGACGACGGGTGTGGAAAATGACTTTTTTCGGTCTGAAATAGGATCAGGATTTGGACAACCGTGCGGCACAGCCCGACCACAAAGAATACCCCCCGGGGTTTTAAGAGGGGGATCAAAGAAAGAAGATCTTTATAAAGCAAGGGATGCCGGCATCCGAGCACGTACCTAGTCACATGGGCAGTGTTAGTAAATAGTATAATATTCATCCGTGGGTATTGTTGTTCATGACATTATAATAAGGTATGGGGAATCAATCTGACCTGGAACAAGCCCAAGACAGACTGAATTGAATATACTAGGTAATCTGGAACCCGACTGACTTGCTGGCCCGGGGGGGGGGGGGCACTTTAGGAATTTCTGGGTGGGGATGTGCCGCTGAGACCCTGGAACCCTTAACCTATACCAGAGCTAGTTCAGCTGAGTTTTGCTACCCTATACTAGAGTAAACTACCCAAATCCCCCTATCCTAGAGTAGCTGTTTCCCCAGTCTAGATAAAATCTTCAACCAACTGATCAGTTTCCTGAAAAATGATACCCTATTCTAGACCCAAACGCTCTGATTTATATACCCTATCCTAGAGTAAACTGCTTGAAAACCATACCCTTCACAGCGGCACATACCTATATAGCCCATATATGGCAGTACCCCCCCCGGGCTTGCTGGGGAGGGCGGGTGGGTCGCCAATTACCTTCGTGTCGGACAAAGTGAAGTGAATGGGACAAAGGCGTGCCAGTGTTTCCTATTATATATACTCATTTGCATATCATTAATTAATCCCCAGGGATGATATTTACAATTCAGATGGAACTTGAATAGTCAGCTCGTCCGTGGGTAACAAAGAGCCGTGGTTTTATCACTTTTCAGTTCTATTTTATGGAAAACTAAAACTGCGTTGAGCCATACTTTTGAAGTAGTATATTAAAAACGAGTGCGAGGGTTTCATCAGGGGTACCAAACGCCGAGAAACAGATGAAAGCACGACAGCTGAGCACGAGGCCGCAGGCCGAGTGCTTTTATTGTTTCAAGGTGTTTGGAACCCCTGATGAAACCCGAAGCACGAGTTTTTGAGATGACTTCTCAAACGAAACAATAAAAAAATATGCCATTTGCTATTGTCCTCCCCAAATGAAAGAACAATAATTTATGCAGCGATTCAACCTTGCCATATTACGCAACATTACTTCAACATGCATGATTAATTGTTTTGGTGTAGTTAGTGTCTGACCATGAGTGAAGATGGAGAGGCAAGATTTAGGGAGCCAAAAATGGTTTACAAAGAACGCGAGTGAGTCGAGAAAGCCATTCCCTCGTCAACCAAATATAAGAACAAAAAAGCGATAACAATTTTTGGCGAATGGCAAATTTCTCTGTCGGTTTAGTAGCTCCCGTTTTAGACAGGAAGGCTCTTTAAAGGCCATGATTTACACAAGGTCGCACAGCTTTCTACCAGCATTAAAGAAATGGATGCAGTAACCTTGAATTACTAGCTTAGAAAGTTTGTAATGAAGGTGGCCAAGAAGTCGGGGGAGAGATATCCACCGAATACCGTTTATGGAATAGTTTGTGGCATCCGACGCTATCAAGGTTAATAACATCAAATAATAGTCAGGTCATTTTTGGAATTGTTGTTAACGATGTATTAATTATTGAAAAATGTTCATTAAAATGCAAGTGTTTGATCTGAGATCAAAACCATGTTTGATCTCACATCAAAACCGCGAAAGATTTTCGTCTGAGTGTTCACTGGGTATCAAGGCTCATGCATGTGACCCAAATATGCCTCATTTATTGGCTATTACACTCATGAATAATTAATGAGTTCGAGAATGCCCTAATCAAACGAGTCTTCAGTTAAAAACTCTACTAAAACCTCAGCTGTTTGCCTTACAATATGCATTACTCTCGACTACATTCAAAATGATATTATTAAATGTGTCTGTTACTAGAATCATAAGTTCCATTGTATATTTCAAGCTCTCCCTTTTTCTTGTTTATGGATTCTATTAAATGCCATTTATGCCTCCCTTTATGGTTTTCGCAAGGAATCAATCTTCACAGTTGGTTAAAACTAACGCAGCGAGTTATCATACAGGCAAAGCTACAGCAATCGCTATCTCTGCGGCATCGCGCTCCGCGAGGGAGACATGAAGCGATGTGTATCTTGCTTGAGGATCTAGAGGGCATATCAAAGAATCCAGTGACCTCATTATCATCTCTCGCATTCAGCTCTTCTTCAATTTCCTGACGATGAATAAAGTGGACAAAGCGAGCCGTCACCAGGAACAGACAAACCGACACCACAGATATCGCGAACAGAAGCTTCATCGTATTAGCTGTTGAGCAGAAAGTTTGGGCGAAATTCATCAATACACGTTGCATATCTGTCAAATAAACTTCTCGTAAAACATACAAGAATAGGGTGACATCAAGGATATAAGTTATACTGCTGTCTTCACGTGCTTTTAGTGTAGTCGCAAAACACACGCATGAGCAAAGCGTAACTTAATGAAACGTAAATAAGCAAAACAGGTGTGAATCATAAGTAAGAAAAAGTCTACACTGCAACACAGTTGGTTTTTTTTCTCAATCAGTTTAGCGTAGCTCAAGAGCCTCACACCCACGAAGCGCGCAAGCCTCACACGCCCGTCTCTCCCCAGTCTCTCTCTTCGTTTTCAGCCTCGCTCCAGACCTTTCGTTTGACTGTTCGCGCGTGCTTGAATACGTAAAAATAGTAGCCTCCCACGCAGAGGTTCTTAGGGGTTCGTGAGAACGCGTGACGAACCCCTAAGAGCGTCTGCATAGGAGGCCACAAAAATAGGGACTGTTTTGCAGTCTAGAAAAAGTCAATCAATCAGTCACTAAGTTTCTATTTATCCTATAGGTTTGCTAAAATTGGCAGGGTCGCTGCGACAGCGCATAAAGCGAATTACAATAGATACTAGGCACAGTAGACACAGTAGACAATAAGAACCTACATTTTTTTAGGTCTGGAAAAAATGTTCGTTTATTTGGGGGTAGTTATTGGCAATTTAGGCCGAGTAGGTTCCTAATTAGGATCTTAATTTCTATGAAGGAGATACAGTTGTTGACTGGCAGAAAAATAAGGAAACTTCAGTTTGGTCCTCAAATATACGTATTTATTCACAACGGTACATTGCAAACCTCTTTAATGCAAGCTCTATAAAGAGAATTACAATCTTTACTCTTTATGAACCTATTTTTGTTTTAAGAATCACAGTAATACTTCTATTTGTAATTACAGGTTGGTACAGTATTTTCTTGTAATATCAATAATTGGCAATCTCGAAGTCAAAATCCTTGGTTAAAATGTTTATCTTAATTTACCTGTAACCCGCCAGTTTATTGACAGTTGCCCAAAGAGGCGCAGTTATGATCATCACGAGGGTACGATGTGCACAGGCAAACATATCTCGTGCTTCTCATTCGTTACCAACTGAATTTAAGGTGTAGACGCAGAAGCGAGATTATGGTAATTGGTCAACAATACTTTAATCACAAGATCAGTTTTAGATTTTACATTATTTCGAAGGAAAGTCTACTCTAACCATCGCAAAATCTACCAAAAACTGATCATGCCTTTACTGCCTTCATACGAGACATTCCAGTCCTATGCGTTTTTTTCATACTTTCAAGACGTTGGAGAAAAGATGATAACAAAGCTTATTAGCAAATTTAAACTCATCATGACAATCAACCCTGAAACGTTACGATATGCTGTTCTCAAACACGCATATAAACAGCAGGGGTTTTACTAGTCTGCCAACAGACGTTTTCTTTTTGGGGGTTGTTTTCGACGAATTTGACGAGCATCGAGGGTGAGAACGAGCGCGAAGAGCGATAATGAGAAAAAGAGAGAAAGACAAAAAGAAACGAAACGATCGCCCATTTTGTCAATAAACCCCTCGCGGTTTTCATTTTCATACTGCGCGCTCGATGATCTCCATAAAAAGAGAATAAAGGTCTATGAACAGGCTAGAGTTTCACAGAGACGCACTACTTACGTTTAGCGGAATAGATCCAAAGCAAAATATGTAGTTAAGAAAGTGGCGCCCTTTATCTCATCTTTTTATCATCATTTCAAACAATCGATTTTGAAAAGCCTTTTACTAAAATGTAGAGAGGTGTCAATTAAATAGAAAACTCTCTCTTAAGGAGGAATCACGGTTGTTTTTTTGGTGAAATGATGTTGATTTGGGAAGGAAATAAATTAGGGTAGAAAAGGTATACACATAAACCAGTTAGTCCGCTAATGGGATCAGAGGCACCTTGTTGTGGTGGTGGACTATCTGGCATTTGCCTACTAATTACTCACTCCATATTTTAATTTTTAACAAAACTCCAAATCCAATATTTTCCAATGTCTCCAAAATTTTAAACATCTCCCCCATAATTTTTATAAGCACGACTACTAATACGTAACATTACTAACCTGAAATGCTAGAAGAACCTTCTTGGCAGTGATCGAGTTGGTGGCAATAAAATCGTGAATTAAATTTTAGTGAGTGAGCGATTTTTATAAAGCACGGGATGTGATTGACAAGTTCGATCCCGTGTTAAAGAGTTACAAATTCGTGCGTCGTCACGTAGAATGCACTCCAATCAACCAATATGACCAGTTCTTGTCACAGTTCATGGATGTTTGTTTAACTTTATCCATGAAAAAGAAAACGAAGATAAAATAAATCTATGAAAATTAATTTAAACGCATTTGTTTTAGATTGCTTGCTTGTTTTTTACACATGATGTAGCCTGCGTAGCAAGTGTTTCGGTGCGGTTTAGGACCAAAGAATGAGGAACGACAGTCAAAGACCGCGCGGACCGAACAAATGAGTTGGATGATCTGACGAAGTCTCTTAGCCTTCGGTTTCAATCAAGCCTCCCATTTCTTCCCCGTTCTAATAAGCCCCCAGCCCAGAGGTAGTGGAAGAAAATATACCCAAGACTGGAGGACGAAAAAGATTGATATAGATAAGATTATTATCCCTAATTATTTTAAAATAAAAAGATTCGAACTTTGGAAGGAAAAGTCGGCAACATGATAAAGCAAAACCGTGGTGACGAGCAGTATATTTACGAAGTAAACTCTTGAGTAACCCAGTGATTATGCGGAATTTCGCTTCCAATCTCTAACGGGTAAAAAAAAACGTGCAACTTACTTTGCAACATTGCTGAAAAAAAAAATGTTGAAAGGCGATACACCGTATTCACAAATGGCGGACACGCGGGAAAAAACTGGTGCCTAGTCATGAAAGCGAGGCGTTGGAGGGTAAACAAAAATTGCAAATGAAGACTTTCAGTGAACTTGCAGAGTGTTTAGCACGGATTCCACCTAAAATAACTTTGTACGGACGTCTTTTTAAATGCAATTACGTGGCATGTCTTCTGCTTTTAATGTTTAGTATTGATTTGCTGTTTGCAATCAAAAGGGACGCGTATATCTTCAAGGACACAGGATGATTTTGTAGGTTTCCGAAGCATCAGAAGCTCGACAAGTAGGCGATGGCCGGAGAAAAGCGGCAAACATGTTGGCCCAAACTTCACATTGAAACCGAGTTCGAAAGCCAGCTCACTGCAATTCGTTAAAACAGAAATATAAACAATGCAAATCTTGGTGGCAAGAAAAAAAGAAATAAGCGATGGATATATGGCCTACTTGTTAACGCAAGAGACGTGTGCCATTGAACAAAACAGTTCAAATCGAGGTGGAAAAAAGGAAGACAGGAAAGAAGCGGTGACTGAGGTTTCGATGAAGTTATGTTTGGTGTTTATTTGGCAGGACGTTATTCTCTTGTCTTTATCGATGAAGGACATCAATTAGAACTATCTTTTTGGTATAAATGCAGGAGCGATCGAGTGGAGTACGCTCAAAATTTCAACTTGTTACTCGACAGACTCGGTAAGCCGGCCACATTTCATTTCAGCGAGTAATTTTCCTATTTGTTATCTTTGGCTGTTAAGAGTTTTAACTTCATGTTCCATAATATTTTAAAAGTGAAGAATACATAAATAAATAAATTGATGGTCTTCTTAAACGGATCCAGACTCGCATTTAATGATTCGAAACAGAAGCTTGCCGTGTTCAGTCCTGACACAAACATTGCCTTAAAAGTTTAACCTAGTAAAATGTGAGCTTTATACCACTTTTTTACCACGAGCTCTCCGAGATAATGCCGTAAAGGAGACCAGGCAAATAGCAAGCCATAAGATTCACACACTAGAGCTTCTAGTTTTGATAAAATTATTTTATTTCGCAATGACAAAGAAATCAAAAGATTTTAAATTTGCACTGAATTTGCTAAGCTCTGCCAACGTACCTCTAACAATTCACTCCAAAGCGACGGAATTAATATCATCCAAAGGAAGTTGTAATTACAGACATACATAGATATGTGTAAAATGACACTGACATGAATGAATGAGTCTCGTGAATGAATCTTTCACCCACTCTCGACTTGACCTGTTTTGAGTAATGGCGGAGGTCTCTTCCGTTGACAAGTAGGCCATATATCCGTCGCTTATTTCTTTTTTTTTTCTTGCCACCATCTGTTTTTACTTCTGTTTTACAGAATTGCAGTGAGCTGGCTTTCGTATTCGGTTTCAGCGTGAAGTTTGGGCCAACATGTTTGCCGCTTTTCTCCAGCCATCACCCACTTGTCGAGCTTCTGAGGCTTCGGCAACCTACAAAATCATCCTGTTTCCTTGAAGATATACGCGTCCCTTTTGATTGCAAACAGCAAATCAATACTAGACATTAAAAGCAGAAGACGTCCCACGTCATTGTATTTAAAAAGACGTCCATACAAAGTTATTTTACGTGGAATCCGTGCTAAACACTCTGCAAGTTCACTGAAAGTCTTCATTTGCAATTTTTGTTTACCCTCCAACGCCTCGCTTTCATGACTAGGCACCAGTTTTTTCCCGCGTGTCCGCCATTTGTGAATACGGTGTATGTTACAAGTTTACTTGTGAGATCATCGTTTCTCGGTCCCAGACCTCTTCTTGTCACAAATTATGTGTGATACAACCAGTTCTATTTAGCTTTAATTCTTCACTCCCTTGAAAGTATATTTCTTCACATGTTCATATTTTAGAATTCTGTACTTTGTTCTACACTTAAAGAATTCATCGACATCAATTCGCGAAAATTTTCGATGATCTACACTCATGACGCAATCCACACACTCGATCAGCTCCACGACTCCGAACAACTACACAGATCCTAGACTCCTGTACAAAGTTCAGTTGTCAGATCATGTGACGAGTTTTCCCGCCACAAACACGCAATAATTTCCTTACACGTAAAGCAAAACCTCTGGGACCAGGATAGTACCAGCCCCGAGATTTTACCATACCATAAGGCAGTACGAAAGTTCCCACTAAGTTTAAGAGTGGGGTGTTGAAATGCTAACTGAGAGTGGTAAACATGTATATGGGATTTTAAAACTGCAGGGTTAGCAAGGCTAAGAAAGGTACACTTGACAAACCATTCAGTTTTCTTTTATAATACCATTTTCACCTTCTTAAGTATAGCATGTTATCAAAGCCAATCTTTCGTAACACACCAGGAATAATTAAGTATATTATTTAAACAAATTGGGTGCAAACAACTAAACATCTTCTCTTAGAGAAAAAAAGAAAAAAAGTCAGTGCAAGAGCGACTACACTTAGAGTCCAGCCGATTTCTACAAGTCACATCATCTGATTAAAGTTTATTACAAATCACAACAAAATTTCTTACAAATTACGACAATTATTAGAAATTACGACAGAACACGGGTGAATGAATACACGAAAATCAATAGCCTGCATAACATGGCGGTTTTCTCGGGCGCAATACTGAGCGGCGAAGCCGCGAGAAAAATTCTCGTTGCTCCCGCCCCAATCTCCTCGCAGTTTACCCGCCCTCACCAAGCTTGGCTTGTTTGCGCACCCAACCAAAACTAGCCTGCATAACAGGCGCTTTATGAACCAAGCAAGGCAAACGCGGCATTTTATGCAAGGTGCCAAACGAGTGCGACACGAGGGGAGGAGAAAATAACTTATTTTTCGCCTCCCCTAGCCTCACGCTTCGTACTCGTTTCGCGCTTCAAGAAAAATACCGCGTTCGCCTCGCTCGGCTCATAAAGCACCTGTTATACGGGCTAACCAAAACCATGGATGATAGAAAGACTGGATAGGAAACTTATGTCACGTGGGCTGATTTCTTATCGCCTATTGGCTGTTTCGTGCTCCACGATGGCGTTGGATGGCTCCATCATAGTTGAAGTTTGTGAGGAAACGATGACGAAAATGTGGCGCAAACCAGTCGAAATGTAGGGTTTGTTTGCCTGCATGTTTTTCTTTTTCGGAGTTTTTAGTGCGACTTTAATTTCTGGTGTATGTCTCTCCCTCCGTTTGTTGTCTTACCGCGATGGCGACCCTTCAAATACACACTTGAACCTTCGAGGTAAGCACTTCTTGTTGTTGTTTTGCGTTATTTGTCCTTGTTTTTGAGAAAATTGCGTCCCAAAAATTGACCTTACCAGAGCCATATTTAGTAGACTAGGCGACTATTTTGGGACGCCTTTATTATGAAGATTCCTTCTTGTTTCTATTCATAACCGTACGACTGTCAGATCTTTTAAGGATGGAATTGTGGCATAGGCATAGTGACAGACTGAGTGCTGTTATTTTCCAGCCATACATTTCGATTGAAAATGGCTGAAATTAACTACATTCGGAGCTGACGCCGACCAAGTGTACGCACACGGTGTGTAAAGTTCCAATCGGCAGACTAGTTTTAATTTGTGTTGAGAAGTGTTTCACTTAAGTATAAATACCCTAGATTAACCCTGGTCATTGTTTGTAAAGTAGTATGCTAATTTCGCTCATCTTTTAACTGAATGTTAAAATAAAACTACTAAATTACATACCCTGTGAATACAATCGCCTCACGTCGCCCCTTGCAGCTTGTATTCGAAGGCACTGAAGAGACTCGAATAATTTTTGTACTTTTCTCTTACATAAACTAATAATTGTAGCATGAATGCGAAAGCACCTACTGACATTTTTTGGCCTCCGTTTAGGCTCCTAAGTGTTGTTGTTATTTTTTAAACACTGTTTTAGTTTTCCTTTTGTTTGTCTTTCTTGTGGGATTTGCTGAACACGCTTAGTCAATGACGACAGTAAAACTGTGGTCAAGAACTCTTCTGAGGGGGCACAAATCAATGAATCTTTCTGTATTAAACAGCAGCAAAGTTGCTTTTCTCATGCATGAGAGCCAGAAGGTGGCATCTAATTTATTTACGATCAGAACTTGCTTTAAGCTTTATTCATCACTTCTGAAGTGTATTTATTTCTTCTTTCCGACTGAGACAAATTAGCTGTGTTTGAGGGTCACTGCATGTATTAGCTACAGAATCATGTGTGTTAGATTTGGTTAGTGTTCTTCTCTGAAACGGTCTATATCTGAATCATTGTTTTTCAAACCAAAGATTGACTTGATTAGCACTATTATTGTATTCGGTTGTTTAGAGATACAAAGCAACAGTGTACCTGTAGATGATAAACCTTACCAAGCTGTACTCTAAATCAAATTAATAAAACATATACCTGTACTTGTTTGGGGAAAGAATTTTGTTTTAAACAACATGATAATGTGACCAGACAGTCATATTTTTTCCAGCCCTTATCCACTCACCTCAGGCTAAACAAAAACCCTGGATGTTACTGTTTATATATATATATATATATATATATATATATATATATATATATATATATATATATATATATATATATATATATATATATATAACCAGCTTCTATTTTTCTTTGGGAACAGTGTTAATGTTTACTTCAGAGGTGATTTACAGTATTCCCTATCCATATCATTAACACTACAATACAACAACTGAAAAAAGGTCAGTATTTCAAAGATAATATATTTCTAATTTTTATTAAGCCTTGTAGGGAAGACAAGTGTTTCCTCAAGAAAAAGAAGTGAAGGTTCTCCTATTAACCAGGAAAGTTTGCTTCCCATGCCAGTTGCATTCTAGTAGTTAAGAATTAACCGTTTTACTTAAAAAGCGTTACAGTTCGCTTTTTTCAAAGACCTGACAGGAAAGTACCTTGGGTCATTGTACATTTATACCTGAAAATAACAAAACAACTTGCCTTACTATAAAAATTGCGTTGAACAAGTTAGAAACGGCGTTTCCGCGGGGGTCCGCAAGCAATTTTTTTTTTTGCCGCGAGCTTTTTAACCCCGCTTTTTATACATTTATCAAATACGGCTTCTTGTCACTGGTTGTCAGTAAATAAATTTGAATGGAAACGTAAACCATCGTTTGAGCTGGGTACTTGAAACATCAAGCCTCGACAGTTTTACCGCTAATAAAATCATTTTCTCAAGGGTTGTTAACTTTTTTTACTCTGTCTTTTGCCTCAACCGGTTTTGTACTCTCTAACTGTCTTCTCCAAGAGCAAATCCTCTTCACCCTTTACTTCAAGACATGGCCAATATGTATAGTCGAAGGACGGAGATAGTGAAATATGCGAGGAAAAATAAGATGCCCAAAATGGTTGAATGGCTCTCGATAATGTGACGTCACATTTTTCCACTATGTTGGAACCAATCGCGTCAGCCAGTTTCCTATCCAGTCCTTCTATTATCCATGCCAAAACCGCTATGGTACGCTGGCTAGAAAATCAAGGGCCTCGATTACATCATTGAAATGGGAAATTACATCATTGCCAAAAAGCCAAAACGTGATCAACTGGGCGCATCACTTCAATCATTGCCGAAAATAAAGCGCACGCTCATCACGAGTCTCATTTGCGTACAATGAAAGTCGTCACGATTCTTATCCCCAGTTTTCATGATCCCCTTGCAGATTACGACTCACGGTGCTACGCAACCTCGGGTAATAAATTCCCTACGATTGTCTGAAGTTTATCACTGTAAATCCTATATTAAGCCCCGGGGGGTAAGGGTTTATTTATTTCAAGCCCATTTGGGAGGGGGGGGGGGGCTTATTTGATAAGGAGGAGCTTATGTAATTTAGAAACGACGATGGTATCAGTTCTCCATAAAGAACTAGAATACAAAGTGGAAAAGCTCAAGTACAAGAAGTTGGACGTCATGCAGACGAGGATCAGAGTCAAATCTAAACTTCCAGTTGGTAAATGAACCCTCCCGGATCAGTGCAGACGAAGTTCTACAGTCGTGATTGATTAATACAGTCGAGATCATTTATTAGTGAAGGATAATTAGGAGAGAGGTGTGGGGGCTTATTAACTTTCTTCCCCTGAAAAGGGGGAGGGGGGGCTTATTAGAAGGAGAGGGCTTATTTGAGAGGGGACGCTTAGCCCAGGTTAAGCCAGGTTAAGCTATTGCTGGTTTTCAGTGTCACGCCATCCAAAATAGATCAAAATAAAAATCAAAACCATTCGACAGATAAAGTCCAGAATCTGGGAAATGAAAGGAGGTAAATATACAAAGACCCTCGCCAAGATTTGGGTCGAAGGAATAACTCGTATGAGAGATATCCGAGGAAATGTTTTACCCAAATTTATAGAGCTTTGTATGGAGACGCCATGCTGGAACTCCTCCGCATAAGCTCCAACATGGAGGACGGAAACCAACAGAAACATCTGTTACCGGATTTTGCTACAAAAGCGTGAATCTACTCCTAGAGAAACTCATAAACATTAAAGTAATACTTTTTCTAACACTTGAACTGTTTAGATAGCAAAATTCATCGAAATAAGTCACTTTTTTAACCTAAATGACAACTCTTTCGGCCGTCATGTAAATGCTGCGTCACGCAAAAGCTTAGAAATTCAAGCATACTCTATTACAAAACCAAGAACCCCTTTGAAGCGAAAATTTGTTTGAAAATTAGTTTTCAGCTGCTCTAATACACCATAAAAGTAGAATCTCAGTAAGATCCATAGTTTTGTAGTTTGAATTTTAGTGACGTCATGTGAAAACCAACAATTTTTCGTAGAGAAAAAAAACCTTAAATTTTCGGATTCAAAAATGTCATGGAGAGAGGAATCAGAAAAATTCTCAATTTCGTAAAACCTCTAAGTTTTACGAAAGTGAGAAGTTTTTAGAATAGCGAGTATGAAAAACTGGACGACAATAGCCTGGGACAAGTACTCGGAAATAAAGCTTCCTTTAATTTAAAACTTGAAATTCACCATGTCATTAACCCCAACCGCCAAACACGCGTCATAACAACCATTAGAGTTTTAACGAGTCGCACTGTTAGTAACGTTTTGTCGTCTCCTTCGGCAACTGCTCTGGCCGGAGTCACGCAATGCAAGGGGCGGGAAGCTTGAGTGATTCCAGCCCAGGCAGCTGCGAAGGAGACCAAACGTTTTGCGGACACAAAACGAGATATGCTGTTACGAAATTGATGCCACTTTTCTTATCTATTTGTCCCCGTTACAAACAATCGAAAAATTATACATGGTTTAGTTAAAATGTAGAGAATGGTCGAGGGCGGACATTCGCTTACAGTAACATAACAGAAACTGGTTCTTTACTATTATAATAGTGGAATACTCGAATAACCTTCCCAGCAGGAATGAAAATTAACTGTAAGCCCGCGTTGTACTCCCTTATACAGTAGAATCCCGTTAACTCGAGCCCTAGAACCTCCCGCTAACTCGAAGCAATTTACATTTCCCTTCAGATCGTTTTCTATATAATTTTACTCTCGATAACTCGAATTCCCGAAAACTCGAACTTTTTTCTATTTCCCTTGAAGGTTCGAATTATCGGGAGTCAACTGTACTTGCCTTCCAGGTGTGTGCCGCCCCAAAAAGGATGGTTTTTGCGCAGTTTTGGTCTGAAAACGGTTATAGATTTTGCCTATTTTGGTCTGACTTCAGGTATGATCGGGAGTGCATGAACGTGTTTCGCCTGTTTCAAACGTCGTGCTACTGCCGTGCTAAGCTGGCTCGACTGTAGCTCGACTGCAGCACGACTTGGTTTCAGACGTCGAATTAAATTCAGGCGAATAGAACGGCTGATTGACAAAAACAATACACAAAAACAAAGAAACGGTTTAGCCAACTTTTAAATGTATTCTAATGTATTTATAATTTATGAATTGAGTTCGGCACGGCGGTAGCACGACGTTTGAAACCAAGTCGAGCTACTGCCGTGCTAGAGTCGGCTTTAATTCGATCAATTGAGTGCGGCTCGGCAGTAGCACGACGTTTGAAACGGGCCTGTGTCGTTTCAATTCCAAATAAATAAGAAAGAAGAGTAATATGCGAATTCGAAATGGATTATGAGAAATCTTTTTGTTGGAATTCTAATCTAAGCACAGGTAGCCCAAGCTCACTATGAGAGCCCTGAACACATTATCCTACTTAGTTAATAATTATTCATACGACAACAGTTATAAGACGTTGTACTAAAATTATCCTATTTCTCCATAATTGAGCGAAACGTACATTAAATTTTTCCTCTTAGTATTTTGTTACATTTATTTGTGTGCTGACTGCGTTTCAGGCCTCTTAGGATGCCAAGAACCCAAAAACAACACTACCCATCAAGCTAATTAATTATTTATACAGCAAGAAAATTATAAGACGTTGTATGGAGAAATATTCTTTGCTCACTAAATTAGCAAAATGTACATTGAATATCGCTTTGAAGCTTACCGTTAGCGTCTTCTTGTTTTTCTTTGTATTCTGACTGCATTTCAGACCTCCTAGGTACTGTTTAATGCGTTGTTTTTTTCGGGTTCTTGGCATCCTAAGAGGCCTGAAACGCAGTCAACACACAGCCCCACCCCAAATTCCCAGGAATACCCCGGCCTTAGGGGTTTTAAGTGGGTGATCCAAGAATAAGGACCTAGTCACATGAGCCGTGTTAGTAGGCAGCTCCTCCACGGGCAACCTCGTTTCCAGGGTTCTCTCCTACCCGTCCCTACGGAGCGAGAGAGAGAGAGGGGTAGGAAAGAGAACCTGGGAACGAGGCTGGTCCATGGGTCGTCACATGGAAAACAAAGAGGCGTGGTTTTCTCTTTCCAGTTCGACATTATAATTGGCTGTGGTGCTGTAGTAATTCAAAAGTTTTGGTTTGAAGTAATTAGCTGGTGGAAAACTCACAGTGGTGAATGTTTGCTATTTGATGACTTAAGTATAATGTATGGCTATAATCCCGAAGATCCTAAAAGGCAAATCCTTAACTATTATATCCTTCTTGGCAAGAGACATATCTTCCTGCAAAGGAGCGAAATTAAACCCCCAAGCTTTGATCACTTTCTTGAATTCGTTAAAGACAAGTTAATTGTGCAAAGATCGATTTTTTATTCCAAAGGACAAAAAGCAAAATTTCTTTCACAATGGAAGCCTCTCCTCTCCTTACTGTAAATGATTATAATCTAATCTACGTATGCGTGAAGCAAGCCTGGTTGCAGTGTATGTTGTATTAATCGTTGGAATCTTAATTCTTAATTGTAATTTTTTTGTAACCTTAAATTTTGTAGTGAAAGTGTTGTAAGTGATGTAGTGGTAATAAAGATCTCTGTTAATAAAAAAAAAAAAATAAAAAAAAAATAAAAAATAATTGGCTGTGGTCGCACGAGGAAAACTAAAACTGCGTTGAGCCGTACTTTTGAATGCCCTATCGAACGACTATTCAGTTCAGTTTAAAAAAACCTCAACTAAAACACTTGACGTATTTAATAACTACAAACTCGCGTGCATTACCCTTCCAAAATTTTATTATTAAATGTCTCTGTTAGTAGAATCACTGGTTCCGTTTAAATATTTCAAGCGATAGCTTTTTCTTGTTTATGAATGCTATTAAATGCCATTTATGCTTCCTTCTATGGTTTCCGCAAGGAATCAATCTTCACATTTGGTTTTAAGCTACCACAGACAACTAGGAAAACCACAGTGATGGCTACAGCATTGGTAATCGTGTGTGCAAAGCATCCCGAAATGGCGACATGAAGCGATGTATATCTTGCTTGAGGATCTAGAGGGCATATCTGATAAGCCAGTGACCCCAGGATCATCTCTCGCATTCAGATCTTCTACGATTTCCTGACGATGAATGAAGTGGACAAAGCGAGCCGTCACCAGGAACAGACAAACCGACACCAGAGATATAAAGAACAGAAGCTTCATCGTACTAGCTGTTGAGCAGAAAGTTTGGGCAAAATTCATCAATATACGCTGCACTGATATCTGTCAAATAAACTTCACGTAAAAGATACAAGAATATGGTGACCTTAAGGATAACTTCACGTGCTTTTTAGACCCTGTTTACATGGAGTGGGGGACCCCGGTCAGGTGGGGTAGGTTTCTTTTGTTTTGTGCCCCCCAGAGCGTGAAAACAAAAGAAACCAACCCCACTAGACCGGGGTCCCCCACTCCATATAAACAGGCCCTTAGTCTCAAAGCACACGCATGAGTCATGAGTAGCCTGCGACTGCCTGCGAGCGAGATCTCCTGGGGTTTGCGGGGCTACAGTACAGCCAGAAAGCCCCGGGAGGGCTTGCTCTAACGCATGAGCTAAGCGTAAACGTAAATGAGCAAAACAGATGTGACTCATAGGTAAGAAAAAGTCTAGACTGCAAAACCAGGCGGTGTGCGTCACGAGATTCGACCAATCAGAATGCGTGATTTGTAATAATAATAATAATTAATAATAATTTATTCATTTATAGTGCGCTTTTTAACATGCTAGGTGATCAAAAGCGCATTACAACAATAAATAACCTAAAAACTATACAAATATTAAAAGTAAAAGTATACAAATATATTTAATATCTAAGAGACATTAAAAGCTAATTTAAAATTTGTAGAGTGATTTTCACGCTTGAAAGAGCCTTTATAAGGGGTATATGTGGTGAAATTTTCGCTTTATTTTAAGGTTGTGTTGGTAATTTCGACACTATACCGCCATGGAAAGTTGTTGGAACACTTTATCTTGATAGCACTTGCGTTACTTTTGAATATTTTGCTTTCTTGAGCGTTTGTGACAAGTTTGAATTGCTCGGCCATGTGCAGGCGGCCATGATGATTTGAGTGTTGTTTTTGCCGTTCTTCTTGGATTCATTGCTGGTTAGTGTTAGCGGTTTTATCGAATTATTTTGGCCCTCTTGTTACTTCAACCTTTCTTCTTTGCAAATTTCGGGGTCTACCCGGGTCTACCCCTGTTAGTTTTCCCGTTATGAGCCGTTGAAAGTGTCTTGGAATTAAGACATCGTCTCAGCCAAGTGGCACAATCCCGGGAAACGGGCTGAGAAAACATGCCGAAGCGGAAGCCGACGTGAAGCGAGTAACGCCAAATGCTGGAAAAGTTTGTTCTATTTTAAACCAGAAAAGGTAAATAAGTTTGAATATTGTAATAACCTTTGGAAACAAAACATTTTCATAACCCAGTGCGGAAACTGAAAGCGTGACTTTAAAATAATTTGCATGCGGTGTGTGCTATGTGTATGAAAATCTTTATGTAAACTTATGTGAGGAAATAAATTCAGGGGCACCCAACGGATCTGTTCCTCACAATATCTGTTCTACAGAGAAAATTTTGCTGGCTGGGCACTGAGGTTTCGGCTGTTCTGCTGGGAAGTAAAGTCTTAAATCTGCGGTCAAGAATTTATCAAATGTATCAAAAATTCTTGCTGGAGATATTTTATCCCTCTAATTTGTTAGAAATTTTTCTTGGGTGTATATCCAGCTGGGTATCAGGAGTAATCGGCTCCTCTCAGGTGGCTCCTCTATGTGCGCGAATTGTGCGCGCTGATTATTCATTTACCGCTGATCAAAAAATCTGCACGTGGGCACCGTTGTTAGAAATTCGAAATTAGGCTACGCTCCGCCACTGGATAACTGGCAACGGTTCACTGGCGGTTAGGACGATTCATGAGATTCATGTTTATGCAAAAGGTAAGGACCTATTAAACAGCCTGATGTATTATATTCAAGTTGGACTGAATAGCTTCACAAAAGGTACATCTAGGGAAGGCTTAGTGACGTTCCTTTTTCATTACCATTGTAGTTGTTGTTATTCTTGGTTGACAAGCGAGAGATAAGGCTGTGTGTTACTTATTTTGACCGTATATACTCGAATTAGCGCCGCCATTTCCAAGCAACCCTGCGGCGCTTATTTGAATACAGACTCTTTTTTCCTGCTGGTTCGTAAACATGGAGAAGGCCACTCTGCTGGCTGGGAGAATAGCCATCTAACCTGCTGGGAGTGAGGAACAGATAAATTCTTTCCAGCAACACAGAAAAGCGCTTGAAAATGCCTTAAAAGCATCTAAACTTTCGTTTTCTGTAGTTAACGGCTCATTTTCAGAAAAATGTTCGTTGGGTGCCCCTGTAAATTGTTATAAATCTCTACCAAAACACAAAACCGTTATCGGAGATCCAGACATCATCATACAGGATTTTAAAACGATGAGGTTAGGTTTTACTTTATAACAAAATCGATGTACTGCGCTCACGTCAATGAACGCACAGACAAGATCGTGGTTTATTTCTGCGGCTGTAGCTTCGGTGAAATTCCGATTGTGCTGTAGCTGATCGGCTCTTTCGGTCTGTTTTTCCCTTGCCTGATAGAAGATTTATTTGCGCATAAGGATTTCAAACGAGCACTGTTTTCAAAATAATATTAACTTGTCGATGAAAATAAAATTGTTATGAGAGACGATTTTTCACCCTGCTGTTTGCGCGCTCCCCCTCCTCGGCCGGTAATAAAGTCCATCAAATATTATAAACACTTCTAATTGAGGATTTTTTTTTTTTAGTTAAGCAAATCCAGGTATGAACTACAGATCTCTTTCACTATGAGATAAAAATATACATATAAACCAAACAGTACATAAAATCTTATGAGAAGCAGGAAATTAGTCGCCGCTCATTAGTTAGTCTCCTTCGCAGCCGTTATTAGGGGAGGAGCGTTGCGTGACGAGTGACGACCCTAATAACGGCTGCGAAGGAGACTACTCATTAGTCGGCTAGATCGTACGATCGTCTCCGAATCGCGAATTTTCTTGTGAAGCCAATAGCAAGCATCTAAGGCCACTATGAGATCTTGAAATTTCTCGAAATCTCTCTCTTCCGTAATGTTTTTCAGAAAAGGCAGCAGTGTTTTGATCCCTGGGTTTGATTCATTTCTCTTACGAGATGCGAACTCGACCGTGTCACGATTGAAATGAGGCACAGTAACAGTTTTACCTATGAACCCTTGTGGGGTCGTGACGCACACCGCCTGCTGCAAAACAGTCAGTTTTATCTCAAAATCGGTTTAGCTTGACTCGCATACGCGCGAGGCGCGCAAGCCTCACACGCCCGCCTCTCCCTAGTCTCGCTCTCAGTTTTCACCCTCGTTTCAGATTTGACTGCTCGCGCGTGCTTGAATTCGCAAAAATACGGACTGTTTTGCAGTCTAGAAAAAGTCAATCAATCAATCAATCAATAAGATTAAGCGTTTATTTATTTATACTTAACTTTGCTAATATTGGTAGAGTCACTGCAACAACAGTAGGTCTGGCAAAAAAGGTTCGTTTATTTGGGGGTAGTTATTGGCAATTTAGACTGAGTAGGTTCTTAATTTCTATGGCGGAAATATCATACTCAGTGTTTGACTACCAGAAAATTAAAGAAACTTGAGTTTGGTGGTTAAATATACAGTGCCAGAATGCCAGTATTTATTCACAGCTGTATATTGTAAACCTCCTTTATGCAAGGTCCATAAAGAGAATTGCAATCTGTACTTTTTACAAACCTTTGTTCGTTTAGGAAATGCAGCAATACGTCTATCTGTAATTACAGTTTGGTACAGTATTTCTTGTAATATCAATTGGCAATCTCGAAGTCCAATTCCTTCAGGGGCACCCAACGAGAATATAGTTCAAAACCACTTAAACATAGCATTGTTAAACGTATTTTAGTATTTAAACGGTAGATATAGGCATATTTTTATCCCCTAAAAATTTTTCATCTGTTCGGATTTCCTAGCTGAAAGTCTCGAGATCCGAAAATCATAGGGATCAAAACTTACCTTTTCGAAAATTTCAGCCAGAAAAAAGGCTCCCGAAAATTCTAGGTGAGCTTTTTGCGGTAAAAATCCGCTAAAAATGGGCAATTACACCAATTTTTAGATGTTCGAAAATCCTAGGAGAGGTAGGCAAGCAAGAAATTTTACAAAAAATGTTCCGAAAATTCTAGATCTCAAATCGTCTTCCGAACAGATATTTTCCCGAAAATTGCCGTTGGGTGCCCCTGTTCCTTGCTTTAAAAATAACCTCAATTTACCTGTAACCCGCCAGTTTATTGACAGTTACCCAAATGGGCGGAGTTATGATCATCACGAGTGTACTATATGCCTTGCATGAGGACTATATGCACAAGCAAATATATCTCATGCCACTCATTCGTTACCAACTGAATTCAAGGTCCAGATGCAGAAGCGAGATTAAGACAATCAGTCAATAATACTTTAATCACAAGATCAGTTTTAGTTTTAGTTTTACTGATCATGCCTTTACTGCCTTCAAAAGAGACATTTCAGTCCTATGCGATTTTTTATATTTTCAAGATGTTGGAGAGAAGATGATAACAAAGCTCAGCAAGTTTAAAACTCATCATGACAATCAGGGTTTTACTCTCGTCCGCCAACAGAAGTTTTTTTTTTTTTTTGGTTGTTTTAGGATATTACTTGAGTCAGATTGACTTTTGCCTGCTTAAATTGATGTATTCTTATTACAAGATTTTGCTTTTCGCAATTGTGCCTGGTTGCGGTCGATGCGACGGTTGTGAAACTTAACTGCTCAGCCTTCCTTTCGGATGGCTCTAATGTCGGACTTAAAGTCTCGTCTAGTGGAAAAATGTTCGCCTTTGCGTCGTAACGCAAGTCTGGCGAACAAGTGCCGTTTTCCATGTGTCTTTTCAGTTTAAATAATGACTGATTGTCCGGAGCTCTCTATATATTTTGTCTTTCATGCGAGAGATGTCATTAAGATCAACCACTAATGAGAGAAATATACAACGAGCCTCCCATCATTTCATATAAAAGAGCAAAATCGCTCGTTAGAGCAAAACTATAAGGTCACGTATCACACTATCACGAGCTTATGAGTTAGTGTTTGGCCTGTCAACAACTTCCACCTATCTCTGTGCGCTCGATAAACATGTAATGGCGGATCCTATGCCAGCCACGATAGAATCGGGTAAATCCCCACAATTTATAATAATACGATTTAAATACTCCAATCGAAGCAAAATTCCGCTATAATCACCGTCCAGATAGGAATCTAAACGCTCCAAAGTTTCTTGTACAACAGCAAGTGCGAAGGCTGCCGCCCTGTTTGTACAAAAGGTGCAAAGCATGATTGTCTAAAGAGCCAGCCACGACCCACCCACCGACAGATGGTCTTGATCAACGATCACTGAAGCGTGAACGAAAATTCAGAAGTCGTGTTGAAAATTTTCAAGGTCGAGTTTGAAATATGACTCGGCAAGTGTAATTTGATGAAGCGAGTTGAAAATATACGGCGAGCACGGTCAAATAACAGAGTTGAGTTTAAAAAATAATAGACGAGTGTAAAAACGTTTTCCAATGATGCGAAATCTAAAGAAAGAGTGTAAAATTTTATATTCGGCTATAAAATTCAGGTAGAAATTTAAATGATGAAACAATGAATTTTGGCGGGGATCGTACGCCATAGAATTTGACGAGAACACTGAGAAGGTGAGAACGGGCGCAAAGCACGATAACAAAAAAAAAAAACTCAAAGAAAGAAACGAAAATTTTAAACGTCTCCCCCGCCCCCCCCTCCCCCCCCCCCCCAACTAATTTTTATACATTAAAAGCATTCGAAAAATCATATCCAAAAATAATCAAAAAATTCTTGACATCAGGACTCCAACTTAATTGAGTCATTTTTGGATTGAATGAAATCTCGGCTAGATATTTAAGACAAACTGGGTGGAAATCAACGAAAAATAATGCCTCACTGCCCCCTTAAACTCGACTGCTAATAGGTAACATTACTAACCTGAAATGCTGGAAGAACCTTCTTAGCAGTGATCGATCGAGTTGATGGCAAGAATGACAAATAAATTTTTCGTGGGTGAGGCGGATTTTTATAAAGCACGGGATGTGATCCCGTGTTAAAGAGTTACAAATTCGTGCATCTTCTTGTAGAGTGCTCTCCAATCAACCAATGATGATGATGATGAACTTTACCTTATTATAGGAAATTAACGCTCCATGAAATTAACGCGAATCGATAAAATTCGCGTTAATTTAAGTCGCGTTAATTTTGTTGAGCGTTAATTTCCGCGACGTTAATTAAGTGCAGCGTTAATTTCCGCGCTCTTAATTTCCAGTATTTTGACCCAAGTTTTGGAACGTGTCCAGACATTCTTGACACCTAAAAAACATTAAGTACAAGCTTTCTTTCTTTCCATTTACCCTGTATTTTTCATCTTTCACAAAAGCTAAGGCGAAGGTTTACAATATTTCGAGTTCATCTTCATCGTTGTCGCTGTCAGAAGTGATCAGCTGAGTGATGTCAGCTCAGTTTTGAATTTTTTTGCTTCCAGTGTTGAAATAAATTTGTTCCATTTGTCACCACCAACTGTGTCTTAATCGCGTTAAATTCCTTTATTGTGAAATTCTACCTCCTCTCTCGCGTTAATTTTCTTTATTCGAAAGTCGTTTTCCACTAAATTCGCGTTAATTTAAGTCGCGTTAATTTCCAATACCTTAATTTCATGGAGTGTTAATTTCCTATAATAAGGTATTCATGTGTCGACGTATTTAGCTGACGCTAATTGGGAACACAACATAAAGATAAAATAAGTAATGAATAATATGATAAATAAAAGATAATTATAAGAAATAAAAAAAAATAAGATCAGTTCTTGTCACAATTCATGGATGTTTGTTTAAATTCATTCATGAACATCAAAACGAAGATAAACTAAAGAAATCAAAAATTAACTTAAACGCATTTTGTTTTAGTTTGTTTGTTTGTTCTTGATTTTTGCACGTGATGGTGGCCGTTGGAAACCGAAGGCAAAGACCTCGTCAGTCCATCCCACACAGGGTCTGGAAGAGGGGGTCTTGATCACGCATCACGGGTTAAATTTCTGTACATTCACGAATCACGTTACCCTTAGGAGTCATTTCACAAATCTCGTGATTAGGTGACGAACTAACAATTCTTAGTGGTTTCTGGACTACTATAGGCAAGAGTTCGTCTTAAATGACGCCGTGATGGGAAGGAAACAAAAAGTATGGTGCGGATCAAACTGGCAATTCTCTGCTTTTTGTTTGACCACTGCTGGCAATGAATTTTATTGCCAAAAATCGAAGCTCTACAAATTTTCACTTTTACATGATTTAACTTTAAACCCTCGTCAAAACACTTACATCTGTTTTATCGGTAGAAATCTCGATTGAAGGACTACAATGCATGTTACGACTGTATTTCATGTGTTTTTCCGATTCACACTCTGTTTCCTGGTCAATTCACGGATCAGACGAAACCCCTTCTAGACCCTGCCCACATTGGTCTCGTTGTTCACTCGTGATGGGAATAGATACACGAGTCCTATACGCATTTGCTTGAAATTGTTAAGACAATCGTATAAATTGAATTTCCCTTAAATGAAAAGCCCTAAGCTTCAATCAAGCCTCCCACTCCTTCCCCCTTCCAATTCAGGCGCGGATCCACACCGGTTTAACAGATTTTTCACTAAATATACGATATATTTTTAATGCTTCATCCAAAATGAATGGAACTGGTGAATATCCTGAATGACTCAGAATCCCAGGAAAAGAGACTTTAGGGATTTAAAATCTAAAACATTTCCCGGCTGAGCAGGCCCCTGGATCCCCCCAGAAGCTTGGACCTTCGACGCTTGTTTAGGAAATCGGTCAGTATTTATCCTAGTTCGGCGCCTGTAATAAGCCCCCTGCCCAGAGGTAGTGACATAAAATAAGCCCAAGACTAGAGTACAAAATAGATAGATATAGATAAGACTATTATCCTTAATTATTTAAAAACAAAAAGATTCGAAATTTGCCACGAAAAGTCAGCAACATAATAGAGCAAGACCGTGGTGACGAGCCATACACTTACGAAGTAAGTTCCTGAGTAACCCAGTTGTGTGGGATTTCGATTCGAACCTCTGAGCAACCTCGTCCCCAGGGCTTTTCTCATTTTTTAAGGCAAAAGCCCTGGGAAAGAGGTTCATCTTTGAAGCTACGGGAAAACGGGAAAAAACGTTCAACTTACCTTGCAACATTGCCGGAAAAAAAAATTGTTGAAAAGCGATGTTGCTTTATTTACCACTCACGTTCAAACCTGTCTTGTATCAAATCACGTTGTTGCAAGTTGCCTGAATACTGACTTCTGATTGGATAAAATTGCGCGGGATTCACGCCATATACGGGATTTACGTCACTTGCTGCAAAAAGAGTTTGCTTTCGGGTTCAGTTTGTGCAGCGTGTACAGATTTTGTTGGAAAAAGTAGAGCTAATCTCTACTTTCTGCAAAAACGTTTTGTAACCTGCAACAACCTGGTTGTTGCAAGGCAGGTTTGACTTCGTGGGTGGTAAACGCCGTACGCGTCACATAGCTATTACAAAACATGAAGCTGCACAAAATCTAGTTTGATAGTAGACAGACTGAGAGCCTGGAACAGGCTAAAAGAATATCAACTCACCAAAAAGGTTGCTTTGAAGAGAATAATCGAACGTTCCCTCGGAATTCTTAGTAGAAAGCCTCCAACCGAATAGCAAGTACAAAGACATTTTACAGTCAGGTCATCAACCACTTATCAGCCTTCCCGTATGATATGCTCGCGATGTTATTTAACAATTAATGAATGAGGCTGAGTATCTTATGAACAATTATGGAGATCGAGGAGGGCGTTATCGGTCGAGGCCGAGGCGGATAACACCCTCCGAGATCTCCATAATTCTTCATATGATACGAAAGCCGAATTCAATAATTGTTTTATTATTCATTCAAATAATTCCTAGTTTAAAAACATAGCTAAAACATGCTTACCTCCATCGATGTTAAGTTCATCTTCGATAATGCACGTTCAGGGTTGTTCAGCTCCGCAAATAATCTCCAAATAGCAGATGTCGCCCTTCGAGTTGTCTTCTTGCTGTTTTTGCCATGTTTTTAGCTATTATTTCGCCTAGTTCTTAGTCTTGAAACCAGCGAAATGTCCGCCATTTTTGTTTTCACAACCAAAACAACTCAACCTCGTCCCCATTAATTCTCGGTTAACGGTGCATTAACCTGCAAAGAAGCTGCACTTTTGACGTCATCGGTTGATTAATCGCAAAATTCTTCCATATTTGGTCATCAAGAGCTGGTTATGGTGAATTATGCGTGTGCCTTACAAATTGTAAGCAGTTGGCAAGTATCAAGCCTCCCCATGATAGTGCCTATTAAACAACAAAGGCATGTGTAACGTGCATTATCTATTCTGAATGCTTAGTGTAACTGTACCAGGAATCTCAGCCCTTTCTAACCTAAATTTAGACTGGTTTATTATTTGGAACAGTCCGGAAATTGAGTCTTGCTGTACATGCAGATGACGAAAGAAAAAAATCTCCGTTTTTAACATATCCGGGTACGCGTGGACGAGGCCTGAACCTGTTGCTTTTTATGACGTTCTTGTTGCCGTCACCCGCCGCTTTGCTTCAACTTATACAAATACCAGAATTTACAAAACATCATCGGCCTCTGACGATTCAATCGAAGTTAAGACGAACTCAATTTGTTTACACACCAAACTTAAACATCCATGAATTATCTGTCTAGGATGGGGTCGGTAACTTGCATCTCACGCACTGACGGATAATTAGTCTCTGGTATATATTATAAATCGGTAAAAAGTGCGCTCTACCTGCTAGCTTCTTTGGTACACCAATACAAGTAAATTTTGAATGGAATATGATCAAGTCCAGTTCCTTTGTTAATGAAGTACTTTCTTTTTATCTCATCAAGCAGCTCTCGCGAGTGCGAAGCACGACACAAGGGGAGTAGTCAGGTCTCTTAGTGCAAAGTATAGGCCGGATCGTTACAGACGTGACAGAAGTGTCAAATTTGGCACAGAGCTTCCTTAGCACCTGCCGATTAATACTGGAGGGGGTGCCCGTTACAAATGGTCCTAATTACAGATAAAAGGGGGGGTTAACTTTCACCTATAATAGCAGATTCGGTTCCCTGTGGTGTGTACTCTTCTTGTTTGATTTGGCTAAAAAACATTTGTTTCAAATTTTAAAGTTTTTAATTTGGTAATGTTTAGTTGTTGTTACACTATTCAAAACAGTTTTACAGGTACATAACACTGACTAGTGCCCAGTCTCCACACGGTAAATTTGGCCATGTTCACTGTGTGGCTATCAGTGTCACTGCTAAGACTTGCCAGTGATAATATCATTAAATATCAATTTAAACAGATCACAAAGCCAGCTTTCAAAGATGTCATACAATAACATAAAACCCAAATGTATCATATCCTAAACGACAGAATCGTTAAATTTTGACATGCCACATGAAGGACCTCATGAACCGTAACTGACAACGCGCCCACTTTGTAATTGTGCAGCTAAGATTAGATTATAATTTGCTTCGTTGGTAACCCTGTCATTAGAACATGTCAACCTCGTCCTCAGGGGGAAAAGGAGGAGAAAAGGTGGCACAGTTGGCGTAGTGCGCAGCCTTCGGTGCGCGAGGTCCCGAGTTCGATCCCCGGTGTCAACACACCCTTATTTCAGCTTCTCTCCTTTCTGTGTAGCTTTGACTAGCTTTAAATACCCTTAAAACGGAGCATTCATGGAGAGAGGGGGTAAAAGGAGCGCACCGTCCACCTCAAGTTTATCAGTTATAATTTCCTTCACGAGTTATTGACGTAAAATATGGTCGCTTTACCTTTTTCTACCTTTTTATTAAGCCCTGGGGACGAGGATGTAAAACATGCCTCTCCAGGAATTTTTAAAACTCTTTATTTTTTACACATTTACATTTAAAAAGAAGTGTATGAGGTCCCTGCATGCCTAGACACCTGTAAGGAGCTCATTCACTTCAGAGCTCTCGCACCAGAGTGTTAATGGTAGGTCTATACAATCTTCCAAAAAAAGGGAAGGTCGTCGTGTTCGTTACAATTTACAAACAAACTAACTTCAGAAGAGCTGAAAGTTACAAGAACAAGGCCTCTTTTAGCCAGCCAATGATACATCATTTATGAAAATGAATGTATTATTTTTTAATGCAATTAGGAGAATACCCCGTGGTTACGAAATCTTACGATCATGAATTTCTCAAGAGCAATTCAGTTACCACCTTTCCCAAAATAATGCTGGGAAAAATTACAGAAAATACCAAAAAAAGCAAGGGTCAACAATAATGATGGCCTGGTCCCTTATAAGAACGGAGTGATCATGATAAAGAAGCCCATCAGCCCCAATTTTGACTACCCAAACAGATTTCTGACAGATTACATACCGCAAAACTTTGCATTCACTTATGCCTATGTTGCCACACCAGGAGCCTGGTCACATCTTGTTTTTATTGCTGAATATCATTCTAAAGAGCTTTACGAAATATTCTGTTAGTAGGAGCGTTTTGAACATGATTGAAATTTAGGGATGGTGATAAAAACGAAGACAAAAAAAGTCACAAAACGAGACGCATGAAACCACCGCAATCTTATATTCGTGTTACACCGATGTAATGGCTCCTTCGCCTGCTATGCTGACGTTTTTGAAGATGGAAGTAGTATCACAGCTAGTCCCTGGTTAGGTATACCGTTTATTACCAGTTCCACGGTTCCCGAGACTGAAGGCCTGTTAACATAAAGGTGGGGGACCCCAGGTAGGTGAGGTAACCTGCTTAGGTGAGGTAAAAATAACCTTCCTTTACATGCAATTTTACAACCCCGCCATCCTGGGGTGCACTTCCTCAAGATTATTGAATGGTCCCTAAGCCTGTAAACAAGAAAAATGCTGGAAAGCCACGTCCACGCTCACTTGCTGCACTGGCTGGAACCTTCAGTGTTGTGGCTTTGTATTGTTACCTTCAATAATTATGTGAAGTCACCCGGCGCCAAAGTGAATTTTGCGCGAATTTGATGTATCAGGAATCCGACCCCGAATAGCCTGGGTTACCTCACCTTGAAACGTTGACATGGCAAAATTTGACCTCAGCTGAGAGGGTTACCCGGTGTGGCAGACCAGGCTACACACCTTGGAGTTTCATCCCACCTATCATGTGAACGTGATCAAATTAAAATGAGAGATTACAAGGACAGGCGGGTTACCCCACCTAAGTGGGTTACCATGCCTACCTGGGGTCCCCCTCCTCCATGTAAACAGGCCCTAAAAGTTAGCCCGGCCCCCTTTCTACCGTTTCAGCAGTTAAACTATTCACCATTTTTCATTTGAAGTTAATCTTGTACCACTTGAGTCTCACTTTTACGACTTGATAAGCTGTTATTATTTTTGGACATGAGTGCTTCAGTGCCAAATATAGAGGCTTCATGATAAACTGTACTGTTCTTTGAAGCTTGGGCTAACTTGTTTCCTTTTTTCGTTTATGAGACCAGATTCTTTTTTGTTTGTTTTTGCTTTGTAAAGCTTAGACAAACTGCGGGAATTGTAAATGATATGACTTGTGCCACGATGCTTGCTTCTCTGACAAAACATGCACGTGCGTCCAGGAGATAAAGAGAGACTGAAAGGCATCCAGGCCTATGTGAAGCTGAAAAATTAATTACCCCCTTAAGAAAGAAATACTTTGGGTTGTCATTTCGTTATTTGCTCTTCATGAGCAGCTGTCATAAATCACTGATAATATGTGATACAACAAACTCTTTGACAATTTCTTTTTTCTGAAATTTTGTGTGTGAATCGCTATGCCATAAGCTTTGTTTAGCTTAAAGTGACATGTAATGACCAATAATACTTGATAAATAAGACAGTTAAGCCACACAATAAAGCCTCCTCTAATTGAAATACATTAGAAAAGGAGAAGAGAACCCCAGAAGCTGAGTACTTGCAAGATATGAAGCAAAGACGAGGCCATCCTAGAAATGACTTATGAAAATGTGGGCGGACTGTGGACTTGCTTTAAAGGCACAGTAATAATCAACTTAATTATACAATGACTAAGCTAACAATGGATGGGAATGCCCGATGTTCGAGTGAAAGTGTTGTTTACAACATGAGAAGAGCATTCTGAGTGATTTAAGGTATTAAATAACAATTTTCAATCAAAACACCACAGGGACGCCAGCAGGTGAAATTTACAATAATTAAATCCTGTTTAGCATGCTTCAGTGGCATATTTGCATTGGGCACCCCTTCTAATATTCATGGTACTGCAATAAGCTATTAATTACTGTGCAAAATTTGGTGCTTTTGTCAACTCTGTAACGATCCTGACCTTAAGAGATCTGACTAAGGAGAAAAATAATTTATTTTTCGCCTTCCCTAGCCTCGCGCTTCACGAAAAATGCCGCGTTCGCCTCGCTTGGCTCATAAAGCACCTGTTATACGGGCTAACCAAAACCGCTATGGTACGCAGGCTAGAAAATCAAGGGCCTCGATTCGGGAAATTACATCGTTACCAAAACGCCAAAAGGTGATCAACTAGGCGTATGCTCATCACGAGTCTCATTTGCGTTACAATGAAAGTCGTCACGATTCTTATCCCCAGTTTTCACGGTCGCTAGGAACGCCTGGGACCATGATCCCCTTGCAGATTACGACTTTCGGTGCTACGCAACCTTGGGTAATAAATTCCCTACGATTGCCTGAAGTTTATTACCGTAAATCCTATATTAAGCCCCGGGGGGGAGGGCTTATTTATATCAAGCCCATTTCAGGGGGGGCTTATTTGAGAAGGAGGAGCTTATGTAATTTAGAAACGACGATGGTATCAGTTCTCCATAAAGAACTAGAATGCAAAGTGGAAAAGCCCAAGTACAAGAAGTTGGAGGTCATGCAGACGAGGATCAGAATCAAATCCAAACTTCCAGTTGGTAAATGTTCCATCCCGGAACAGTCCAGACGAAATTCTACAGTCGTGATTGATTAATACAGTCTATATCATTTATTAGTGAAGGATAATTAGGAGAGAGGAGAAGGGGCTTATTATCTTTCTTCCCCTGAAAATGGGGGGCTTATTAGAAGGAGAGGGCTTATTTGAGAGGGGACCCTTAGCCAGGTTAAGCTATTTTTCGTAGAGAAAAAAACCCTAAAATTTTCGGATTCAAAAATATGTATGTGTAATCAAATGGTGACGAGTGAAATTAGGGAATAATTTCACGCGCGTTTTGTCCGAATCCTTATAATTTAATTATTAGGATTTGGACAAAACGCAAGTGAAATTATTCCCTAATTTCACGAGTATACCATTTGATTATCTATTAATATCATGGGTGACGAATTACGTTAGCAATCTTGGATTTTTGACATGTTTATCCCGGATCTTATCGATCGAGAACTTTACTCTCTCGAACGTTTAGAGCTTAAATTTGACTCAAGTTTAGAATTTTTCTACAAAATGCCTGTTAGAATCCTTCTTGATGTGCTCTTTGGTGAGTTCAGGTCTTCTAAAGCGTCTTTATATGCCCTGTCATCTTCATTCATGACATTTTAAAACTTCGTCGACATCTTGACACTGAGACGTGCGGAGGGTTGCCATGGCAATTTTGTAATTTCACAAGTGAAATTACAAATTATCGCTGAAATTTCGCTGCAAAATTAAGGAGTAATTCGTCACCTATGATAATAGCATAATTGCCCCCGCAGGGATTTTGCCCAGAAGGCGAAATCCCGAGGAGGCACTCTAGTAACTCGCGCGTATGTTAAGGAAAGTACTTACAGTTGAAATATACAGTCGTACGGTCAATATTAGCCTCCTACGCAGGCGTTTTTAGGGGAGCTCGTATTTCTTCCCTCCCCACCTTGACCGCTAGCCTGCGTAGCAAGCGTTTCCAACCGAGTTATTGCGCGAAAGTTAGAGCGGAAGCAAAAAAAAATATCCCCTCCCCCTCCCCCGTCATTCATTTTTTTTTTTTTTTGCTCTTGTCCCAGCTTTCTAGACGAACCTCGCGAGGAAACGCTTGCTACGCAGGCTACTTGACCGCAAGGTAATCTGATAATTACTCGATCTGCATTAAACACCGGGAAAGCTTTCTGACCTGTAATAAATGTTAGATTCAGAGCGGCAAAAATAAGATTTAGTCAAAATTCAGAATACTCCGTGCACTGCATAACCTTAGCGAAGGAAAGAAAAGAAGGAAAACGGTAACTCTAGGGTCACGTTCAGTCGTGTTTAGCCTGTCAACACTTTATTGCACAATAGGTGGTTTTCACGTTACATCATCGCCGCCATGCTGGTGGACGGTAAACAAAAGATCGCTCACTAGCTCGCTTTGTTTTTCCACCAGCATTTGTTCATCTCACCATTGTTATTTGTGTCTCCCGAGGATGCATGAAAACCACCTATTGTTGAAAATAAAATAAAACAATGAGAAAGGAATGTTGTTTTCCGTTGAGCAGGCGTTTGTGGGGAGGGAAGAAATACGAGCTCCCCTAAAAACGCCTGCGTGGGAGGCTAAGACAATATAGAAAAAATCTCGATTTGCTCGAACAGGGGCCGCGAGGAATCGGTAGGTAATGATGACGTTTCTATTGTTTGCGCCCGCAAGTACGAAATGGTTAGGATGACGTAAAGACAGAAAATCCCTAAGGGACAGCTCAGGTAGATTTTGTGACATTTATTGTTCAGTCATACTTCGATACTCTTTCGCGTTACGCAGTGACATTCTGTGGAGCAGTTGTTTTGAAAGTAATGGACCAAAAGACACTCGTTAAGCGCAGATGAGGTTATAAGGTGCGTTTAACTGTGTATATATAAATACTTGGAGAGTTTGCCACACACGAGTTCACAAATCTTTGATTTATATTGGAAACCTTGCCAGACACTCTTTCTCTCTCTTTGACCGGACTCAGACTCAGCCCCAAACAAGCAAGACGAGTGAACAACGGCTAGCTTATCACTAGCAGAACGATTGACGATTACAGAAATTCGCCGACAATCAAATCCTGTGCTGACTTATTCCCTCCTCCCAGATGTCCTTCCGTTATAAAGTTTAAAATAAGACTAGAATGCGCGAGAGTGAATCGATCAAACGTCCTTTTAATTTCTACGGCTTACTTTCCGGCAAATAAAATGAACTTAATGCAAAAACTGAAAGATAAATGGCGAAAAATTCAATGTCTAATTAAATCTTTTCTTATGGTTTAGAATAAACTATTCTCAAAACAGCGAATGTTTTGATCAAAGCTGTGTAAATCGAGCTGAAACTGTGCTGCATGGAACCTTGCGTTTCCTGTATTTATCTCACCTATTTTATGGAATATGTGTGAAAATCTTCATAATGAATCGGTATATTTGAAAGAGCTACACAACGAGCAAGAATACCGACAATATACAGAACGGGGGCAGCTGTAGTGTCAACTATTACTAGTAATAATATGCATTACCCTTTCAAAATATTTCGTAGCATCACTGGTTCCGTTTGAATATTTCAAGCGAAAACGTTTTCTTGTTTATGAACGCTATTAAATGCCATTTATGCTTCCGTCTATGGTTTTCGCAAGGAATCAATCTTCACAGTTGGTTGTAAGCTACCGACATAGAGGAAGACCTGGAAAAAGACAGTGATGGCTACAGCATTGGTGATCGTTTATGCAATACATCCCGGGAAAGCCACATGAAGCGATGTATATCTTCCTTGAGGATCTGGAGGGCATATCAAATAAGCCAGTGACCGCAGGATCATCTCTCGCATTCAGATCTTCTACGATTTCCTGACGATGAATAAAGTGGACAAAACGAGCCGTCACCAGGAACAGACAAACCGACACTAGAGATATAGCGAACAGAAACTTCATCGTACTAGCTGTTGAGCAGAAAGTTTGGGCAAAATTCGTCAATATACGCTGCATATCTGTCAAATAAACTTCTAGTAAAAGATACAAGAATAGGGTCACCTTAAGGATAACTTTATACCGCTGTCTTCACGTGCTTTTTAGACCATGTTTACATGGAGTGGGGGACCCCGGTCAGGTGGGGTAGGCTTCTTTTGTTTTGTGTCCCCCAGAGCGTGAAAACAAAAGAAACCAACCCCACTAGACCGGGTCCCCCACTCCATTTAAACAGGCCCTTACTCTCAAAGCACACGCATGAGTCATGAGTAGCCTGCGAGCGAGATCTCCTGGGGTTCCCAGGGCTACGGTACAGCCAGCAAGCCCCGGGAGGGCTTGCTCTAACGCATGAGCTAAGCGTAAACGTAAATGAGTAAAACAGGTGTGACTCATAGGTAAGAAAAAGTCTAGACTGCAGAACAGTCAGTTTTTTTCTCAAAATCGGTTTAGCTTGACTCTCACACGCACCAGGCGCGCGAGCCTCACACGACCGTATTTCTCAAGTCTCGCTCTCAGTTTTTACCCTCGCTTCAGATTTGACTGCTCGCGCGTGCTTGATTTCGCAAAAATACGGACTGTTTTGCAGTCTAGAAAAAGTCCATCAATCAATCAATCCATCAATAAGATTAAGTATTTATTTATACTTGACTTTGCTAATATTGGCAGAGTCACAGCAACAGCAGTCCAACGAAGTCCAACTCCTTGGTTTAAAAATAACCTCAATGTACCTGTAACCCGCCAGTTTATTGACAGTTAAACAAATGAGTAGCCTCCCCCGCAGGCGTTTTTACGATCTCCCCTAAAAACGCCTGCGGGGGAGGCTACCAAATGGGCGGAGTTATGATCATCACGAGTGTACTATATGCCTTGCATGAGGACTATATGCACAAACAAATATATCTCATGCCACTCATTCGTTACCAACTGAATTCAAGGTCCAGAGGCTAGAAGCCAGATTAAGGCAATTAGTCAATAATACTTAAATCACAAGATCAGTTTTAGATTTTACATTACTACTGATCATGCCTTTACCGCCTTCAAAAGAGACATTTCAGTCCTATGAGAGTTTTTATATTTTCAAGATGTTGGAGAGAAGATGATAACAAAGCTCAGCAAGTTTAAAACTCATCATGACTCTCGTCCGCCAACAGAAGTTTTTTTTTTTGGTTGTTTTAGGCGAATTTGACAAGAACAGAAGGTGAGAACGGGCGCGAAGCACGATAGCAAAAAATTAGAGAAACTCAAAGAAAGAAACGAAACGATCGTCCATTTTCTCATTTACCCTTCCCCAACACCCTGCGCTAAATGTCAATCATGAATCACCCGCGGTTTTCAATTTCAAACTGCGCGCTCGACGAGCTCTATGAAAAGAAAGTAAAGGGCTGTGAACAGGCTAGACTTTTACACCACTAACGTTTTGCGGAGTAGATCCAAAGCGAAATATGTGGTTAAGAAAGTGGCGCCCTTTTTCTTATCTTTTCATCCTCATTTCAAACAATCGATTTTAAAAAGCCTTTTGCTAAATGTAGAGAGTGTCGATTAAATAGAGAACACGCTTGTTTTTTTTTTTTCTTTTTTTTTTTGGGGGGGGGGGGACAAAGTTGATTTAGGAAGGAAATAAATTTGGATAGAAAAGGTATACACACAAACCAGTTAGTCCGCTATTGGGATCAGAATCACCTTGCTGTGGTGGTGAACTATCTGGTATTTCTGTACTATATTCACTTCATATTTCAATTTTCAGCAATCCCCAAATCCAAAATTTTCCAGTTTTTCCAAAATTTTAAACATCCCTCCCCGTCACTAATTTTTATACATTAAAAGCATTCAAAAAATCATCCATAAATTCTCAAAAAATTCTTGAATTGAGGACTCCAACTTGATTGAGTCATTTTTGGATTGAATGAAATCATGGTTAGATATTTAAGACAAACTGGGTGCGGGAAATCAACGAAAAATAATAGGTAACATTACTAACCTGAAATGCTGGAAGAACCTTCTTAGCAGTGATCGATCGAGTTGTTGGCAAGAATGACAAATAAATTTTTAGTGGGTGAGGGATTTTTATAAAGCACGGGATGTGATTGACAAGTTTGATCCCGTGTTAAAGAGTTACAAATTCGTGCGTCGTCACGTAGAGTGCACTCCAATCAACCAATATGATCAGTTCTTGTCACAATTCATGGATGTTTGTTTAAATTCATTCATGAACATCAAAACGAAGATAAACTAAAGAAATCAAAAATTAACTTAAACGCATTTTGTTTTAGTTTGTTTGTTTGTTCTTGATTTTTGCACGCGATGGTGACCGTTGGAAACCGAAGGCAAAGACCTCGTCAGATCATTCAACACAGGGTCTGGAAGAGGGGGTCTGGATAGCACGCATCAAGGGTTAAATTTCCGTAATTTCCCTTTTGGAGTCATTTCACGAATCACCTGATTAGGTGACGAACTAACAATTCTTAGTGGTGACGTGATGCCGACGCCGTGAAAAGTGTGGTGCGGATCAAACTGGCAATTCTCTGCTTTTTGTTTGACCACTACAAAGTCGACTGGCAATGAATTTTATTACTAAAAATCGAAGCTCTACAATTTTTCACTTTTACATGATTTAACTTTGAACCCTCGTCACAACTCTTACATCTGTTCGGTAGAAATCTCGATTGACGGACTACAATGCATGTTATGAGGGTCACGCGTCACGGTATTTCATGAGTTTTTCCGATTCACACTGTGTTTCCCCGTCAATTCACGGATCAAGCGAAACCCCTTCTAGACCCTACCTACGTTGGTCTCGTTGTTCACTTGTGATGGGAATAGATGCGCGAGTCCTATGCGCATTTGCTTGAAAATGTTAAGACAATCTTATAAATTGAATTATTTCCCTTAAATGCATCCCTAAGCTTCAGTCAAGCCTCCCACTCCTTTCCTCTTCCAATACAGGTTTTCACCGTTTAACGGATTTTTCACTATAGATACGATATATTTTTTAAGGCTTCATCCAAAATGAATGGAACTGGTTAATATCCTGAATGACTCAGAATCCCAGGAAAAGAGACTTTAGGGATTTAAAATCTAAAAGATTTCCCGGCTGAGCATGTCCCTGGATCCCCCCAGAAGCTTCGACCTTCGACGCTCGTTTAGGAAATCGGTCAGTATTTATCCTAGTTCGGCGACTGTAATAAGCCCCCTGCCCAGAGGTAGTGACAGAAAATAAGCCCAAGACTAGAGTACAAAATAGATAGATATAGATAAGACTATTATTCTTAATTATTTAAAAACAAAAAGATTTGAAATTTGCCACGAAAAGTCAGCAACATAATAGAGCAAGACCGTGGTGACGAGCCATACACTTACGAAGTAAGTTCCTGAGTAACCCAGTTGTGTGGGATTTCGATTCGAACCTCTGAACCTCGTCCCCAGGGCTTTTCCCATTTTTTAAGGGAAAAGCCCTGGGAAAGAGGTTCATCTCTGAAGCTACGGGAAAACGGGAAAACAACGTACAACTTGCCTCGCAACATTGCTGGAAAAAAAAATTGTTGAAAAGCGATGTTGCTTTATTTACCACTCACGTTCAAACCTGTCTTGTATCAAATCACGTTGTTGCAAGTTGCCTGAATACTGACTTCTGATTGGATAAAATTGCGCGGGATTCACGCCATATACGGGATTTACGTCACTTGCTGCAAAAAAAGTTTGCTTTAGGGCCCAGTTTGTGCAGCGTGTACAGATTTTGTTGGAAAAAGTAGAGCTAATCTCTAGTTTCTGCAAAAACGTTTTGTAACCTGCAGCAACCTGGTTGTTGCAGGGCAGGTTTGACTTCGTGGGTGGTAAAACGCCGTACGCGCCACATCGCTATTACAAAACGTGAAGCTGCACAAAATCTAGTTTTATAGTAGAAAGACTGAGAGCCTGGAACAGGCTAAAAGAATATCAACTCACCAAAAAGGTTGCTTTGAAGAGAATAATCGAACGTTTCCTCGGAATTCTTAGTAAAAAGCCTCCAACCCAATAGCAAGTACAAAGACATTTTACAGTCAGGTCATCAACCACTTATCAGCCTTCCCGTATGATATGCTCGCGATGTTATTTAACAATTAATGAATGAGGCTGAGTATCTTATGAACAATTATGGAGATCGAGGAGGGCGTTATCGGTCGAGGCCGTAGGCCGAGGCGGATAACACCCTCCGAGATCCCCACAATTCTTCATATGATACGAAAGCCCAATTCAATAATTGTTTTATTATTCATTCAAAATAATTCCTAGTTTAAAAACATAGCTAAAACATGCTTACCTCCATCGATGTTAAGTTCATCTTCGATAGCGCACGTTCAGGGTTGTTCAGCTCCGCAAATATTCTCCAAATAGCAGATGTCGCCCTTCGAGTTGTCTTCTTGCTGTTCTTGCCATGTTTTTAGCTATTACTTTGCCTAGTTCTTAGTCTTGAAACGAGTGAAATGTCCGCCATTTTTGTTTTCACAACCAAAACAACTCAACCTAGTCCCCAGGACTTCTTGGTTAACGGTGCATTAACCTGCAAATAAGCCGCACTTTTGACGTCATCGGTTGATTAATCGCAAAATTCTTCCAGATTTGGTCATCAAGAGCTGGTTATGGTGAATTATGCGTGTGCCTTACAAATTGTAAGCAGTTTGTAAGTATCAAGCCTCCCCATGATAGTGCCTATTAAACAACAAAGGCATGTGTAACGTGCATTATCTATTCTGAATGCTTAGTGTAACTGTACTAGGAATCTCAGCCCTTTCTAACCTAAATTTAGACTGGTCTATTATTTGGAACAGTCTAGAGTCTTGAGTCTTGCTGTACATGCAGATGATGAAAGAGAAAAAAATCTCCGTTTTTAACATATCTGGGTACGTGTGGACGAGGCCTGAACCTATTGCTTTTTATGACGTTCTTGTTGCCGTCACCCTCCGCTTTGCTTCATCTTATACAAATACCAGAATTTAGAGAACATCATCGGCCTCTGACGATTCAATCGAAGTTAAGACGAATTTTCGCCCATAATTTGCTTACACACCAAACTTAAATATTCATGAATTATCCGTCTAGGATGGGACCGACCTGTCGAGAGATTCTTCAATCACTTTGGTTCATGCTTTTATAACCAGCCGTCTTGACTATTGTAATGGTTTATTGTTTGGCTTACCAAAAGCGCAGATCGCTAAATTACAGCGTGTACAAAATGCAGCAGCAAGACTTATTCTTGGCATCGGAAAGTTTTCTGACATTACACCGGCGCTTTATGAGCTGCACTGGCTGCCGGTTTCTTTGCGTATTGACCATAAGATTTTACTTTTGACTTTCAAATGTATTTATGGCCTAGAGCCAACTTATCTTAGCGATCTTATTAGTATAAAATCGAATTCATTATATAATCTTAGGTCTACTAGTAAGCTCTTATTGGACCATCCCAAGGGAAAGATGCTTACAACATTGGGAGCAAGATCATTTTCAGCAGCAGCTCCGAAACTCTGGAATGGCCTACCTGTGGAGCTTCGTCAAGCAACATCACTTAACAGTTTTAAATCTCGACTTAAAACTTATCTTTTTAAGAAGTATTTTTATAGTTTGTAACTTAGTTTATTTTATTCTCACGGTAATGTATTTTCGTTTTCTCTTAAATATATGATTGTAAAGCGCTATTGATCAGAATATGTAAATACGCGCTATATAAATTGGTAAATTATTATTATTATTATTATTATTATTATTATCATTATTATTATTATTATTATTATTATTGACCGGTAACGTGTATCTCACGCACTGACGGATAATTAGTCTCTGGTATATATTATAAATCGGTATAATGTGCGCTCTATCCGCTAGCTTCTTTGGTACACCAATACATGTATATTTTGAATGGAATATGGTCAAGTCCAGTTCCTTTGTTAATGAAGTACTTTCTTTTTATCTCATCAAACAGCTCTCGAAAAGACTCCTTGATGCTCTCACTGCTGTTCATTATAACAGAAGAAGACGCAAAGAACTCGTAACATTCTTCAAAAGAGCCTGGAAAATCTAGACAATAGCTCAAATTTTCGTTCAAATTGGTGAACAACTTTCTAGGCGATGTGTCGAACACATTTTTCCACATCTCATTGAAAGGTAAGACTACGGACTGCTGTTTAAAAAAAGGGTCCAAGAACGCCCAAATTTCTGCTAGCCAAGGCAGGGAAAAATCAGGCAGGGCCCAAATCATACCAAACCTCCCATCGGTTGAAAGTACCCGATGAATCTCTCTAAGAGCGGATAGGTTAGCGAACCAGTGAAAACACTGAGCTGCAATAACCACATCTACGCTTTCATCTGGCAAACCTTTGAAATGAAAAAAGTTCGAGTCAAAGAAGAAAAGTGAAAAGGGTACACTTTGACTTCATATACCAACTCCCTCCATGATTCTTTCATCTCAGTTTTTCTGTCTTCTTCTAAAGTATGTTTTTGTTTTTACTTTGCTTTTCAAGATTCACTAGATTCTTTTCTTTGTCTGTTTGTTTGTTAGTTTGGTTTTTAACTGAACTTTGCAATGGCGTAATCGTTATATCAGTCAGTAGAAAAAATAAGAGCGGCATATCCGCTGTGTGCATGGGCGTATCGGCTCACCATTGTAAACTCCCATACAGATCGGGTCTAATATTTTATGGTATCACATGAATACTAATTAGATGAAAAGGCATTTGTATCAAAAGTTAAATCGACGGTTAACTTTTGCATCAACCAAGTTAACGGGGTCGGAGGTGTGAACTATTTATTGGTCTAACTTTTGATCAGTAATTAATGAATTGGACAATAAATGATGATAAATTGGAATTAAGCAACTTGAAGATAGGTTAATTTTTGATCTCTGATTTTCTGTGCCTGAAAAGATTAAAATATTTAGGCAGCTGACTTACTTATCTTCTCTGCAACACAATTGATAATATCAATATCAGGCTGTAGGCGTTTGAACTGTTCGCACATTTGGTCAACAGGATCACTTGCAATAACTCGAACATTCTGGTCCTTCAGTACTTCTAACATCACCCGAGTGAACTTTCCTGTACCCGAGCCAAGTTCCAAGACCTTTGATTCTGGAGTGTTGTCGTCAAGTAATCGGAGATTCTCTACGAAGAATTTCACTGCTTCAAGAGGGTAGTCCTGCCGGACCTTCTCATAATTTGACGCTGGTGCAAACGCTTTCTGGACAAACTTGAGGAGCTTAGGAGTGCTTTCCGTAGGTTCATTTTCGTCTTTGCTGGACATTCTTAAATGATAACTGAACCTGTAGTTAAAGATAATGTACGATCGAGTTAAAGATCAGATATTGACTAGAGTTCTGAAGAATCTTAGGCCCGTTTTAAACGTCGTGCTACGGCCGTACCGAACTCAATTGATCGAATTAAATTCGACTCAGGCTTTAGCACGGCAGTAGCTCGACTTGGTTTCAAACGTCGTGCTACCGCCGTGCCGATCTCAATTCATGAATTATAAATACATTAGAATATATTCAAAAGTTTGCTAAACCGTTTCTTTATTCTTGTGTTTTGTTTTTGGCAACAGCCGTTCTATTCGACTGTCATTGTGTGAATTAATTCTACGTCTGAAACCAAGTTGTGCTAATGTCGTGCTGCAGTCGAGCTACAGTCGAGCCAGCTTAGCACGGCAGTAGCACGACGTTTGAAACAGGCCTTAATCAGAGGTCTGAGTGCTCATTTCAGTAGTGACCGCATAGACAGCATAGAGGCTGGGTCAAGGTGGGTGGACCACGGCACGAAAAACGAAGTGTAGATTATCCGCTCAAAGGACACTATTCGAATCATTAAACCAAATTCTAACTGAAGGTTACTTAGATCTCTAAATAGTATTGGAATGCCCTGCCTATGGTGATAAAATTGAAATAATAATACTGATTATTGGAAGAAACCTAGTACAGTGTAACAATATTCTTAGCATTTTAAGGCAGATTTCTTGAGTACAACCTAGGAGTCAGACTCCTCTTAATTAATTATTTAAGTTAAATTCGAATTCCTAACAAACGAATGCCCTCCTGAAATTCACATTGTGTGATATAGGCTATCAGTAAAAAGAACTTTACTAATGACAATAAATTGATGATTAATTTATTGTCATTATTAATATTGACCTAGCCTGCGTAGCAAGCGTTTCCGTGCGGTTTCGGATCAAAGAACGAGGAACGAGAGTCAAAGACCGCCCGAAAAATGAGGTGAGTATGTGAAAGAGTTTCATTTTTTGGCTCTCGTTCCATTTTTCCGAAAATCCCGCGTTTCGATTCTTTTTGCTCCGAAACCAAACGGAAACGCTTGCTACGCAGGCTATTATTGACCATAAGAGAACACGATTTCTACCAAGCCTGACACGTTATTAACCACGGTAAAAAGTTTAAGGGAAAGGTAGAGCTTGATACAGCTTTAATTGCACATTGAATGATGGTAGAGCAAAGCTGTCGTCAAATTTTGTAAATATGGCTGGGGACTTACTATACAAGGTACCTCTCACGCTTTGATTACCTTTACTGTGCTTTTTTGACTATCAGTTGAACCAAGAGAGAATAATCTAGATTATTACATACATACTTTATTTGAGTAACTTTAGAAAAATATAGCCACAGGCTGATGTGGACCTACCAAATTACAAAATAGAGATAGCAACACAGACAAGAAACAAATCTATTTACAAAATTCAATTAAGATGAACCTAAAAAATTAAAAATAGATTACAATTCTTACATTATATAATTTTAAGATAAAGCTCAAAATATATTAAAAATAGATTGATTTCATTATAATAACGGATACTTCTTTGTTAAAAAAAGGCCTCCAAGTCAGCTTTTTTCCCAGTTTTTAAACCTATTTACACTGTCCGGAACATTGATATTTTTGTTTAAAAAGTTCCAAAATAATTTGTAACAAGTCCACTGCTCCTACACAGAGGCCATCATCTAATGCCTGTTTCCACTTCTCAGTCATGGATATAAGCGTGCTTTCTGTGGAGAGACCTTTACAGAAACCGCATTAATTCCGGTTCTTAGAACTGCTATCAGCGAGGTGCTCATCGATAATATAACACATCTGGCTTTCAAGAAACTTGCTTGGAATAGATAAGAGTGATATGGACCTGTGATTAAAATTTTCCGTTTAACCGCCACTTTCAAAGATCGCATTAATCTTTGCCATTTTGCCACGACGTAGGGAAGCCATAAATTATTAGCTAAACAGAACTTAAAAACTGTAGACAGCCCTACTGTCGCAGAAAGACCAGCAATAGCCAAGCTACAAGCAGAAATGCCATAGGAGCTAATAGTGCTTTGTTGCTTTTTATGTTCTTAAGATCGGACAAGAGTCTGGTGCAGTTTTCCTCCAAATGTTGAATTGAAGGGGTGACTCTATAGATATGCTGGTCGAGATTGCAAACACCTGGAAACTTTTCAGCTAAATTCTTCCTGACATTTTCTTCGTTCAACTTTGTCACTACACCTAATTGATTTGAATCACAGGTGAGCAGCCTGACTCTAGTCGGATTTTTCAAAACGTACCTAGCGAAATTTGCAGTCATTTGAAGAGGCCTATTTGGCGGGAACGTAAGACAAAAATGCAGCCAGATATACAGTACAATTTTAAAACTCAAACCGTTGCAACTGAGCAAACATCATTGTGGTTGAGCCGTGAAATCTCGATCTCCCACAAATCATAGTCTTATCGCTCTAGCCTTATTAATGTTCACTCCATGATCGTAATAGAGAACTTCCACCACGCCTCGTTTGGAAATAAAGTTCTCTGCACTTACGAGTGTTTTGGCGCAAATTAAAAACCCACAAACATAAGAGCCCCTTATGGTTCGTTCAGGTAAAATAGGCTCAAACGGGTGAGGTTTTACATATAGGGAACTTGTTTGGCAAAATTCACCCTGGTGGTCCGCAACTCTCCAGTCCTTTTTTTTCCTTTGCACTCGGTTCTTATCATTCACTCGTTTCGACTAACTGAGAGCTAGTACCATCCTACCCTGAGTAGTTCCAAATATAGGAACCAATAAACTTGACTGATTTGCGTCTTTGTAAAAAGATCAATATCACAGGTATACAGTATACCTGTGAATATACTTACAATTCTCAAAAGTGTTAATTCAGTGCCCCTAGCAACCTTGTTTGATACCTCTTTATCAACTGGAATTGTTCCTTCCAAATGTAATTCCAATTCATAAAAAAGATTCTCAAACTGACCTGTGTACTTATCGTCCAATCTCTTTACTTTCCACATTCAATAAGCTTTTAGAAAAAAATGTGTCTGGTAGACTTTTAAAACTTCTAGAAAAGGTGAGGTCAGGGTCAGTTTGGCTTCCGTTGTAATCATTCAACTGATTTTGCCATTCTTAGTATTATTGACAAATTTCAACAGGTAATTGATCAAGGTGACCTATCATGTGATATTTTTCGAGACTTTAGTACGACATTTGACACTGTAGATCATGCTATTCTTATTGAAAAACTTGACTTCTATTGCATAAGGGGCATTTCAAAGGACTGGTTTACTTTATATCTTACTAATCGCCAACAATTTGTTACTGTTAATGACATAGAGTCTGACCTTACTAGTATATCCTGTGGTATACCTCAGGGATCAGTCCTCAGTCCAATCCCTTTTTTCCTATATATTAATGACTTTCATCTTTGTTCAACACTTTTTTACTTTCACCTTCTTGCTGATGAAGCTAATGTCTTTTTTAGACACAAAGACATAAATATTCTACAACAAAATATAAATACTGAACTAAACAATGTTAGTATGTGGCTTCGTTCTAACAAGCTTTCACTAAATATAAAAACAGTCAAGACTGTTTTGTTATCTTCCATCCTCCAAAAAAGATTTCCTGTGATTTCCAGTTAATCTTAGAAAACAAGTGCTTAAATCAGGAGAAGTGTATAAAATATCTTGGTGTCTTCATTGACTCAAGTTTGCCATGGAAATCTCAGATTCATATATTTTAACCAAAATAAAGAGAAGTGTTGGAATGTTATCCAAGATTCGCTACTATGTCGATATTAATGTACTGTCTAACCTCTACCATGCTTTAATTTATCCTTTTTTGATTTATGGAAAAATTGCATGGGGCAACACTTATTCAACAACTCTCCAACCTCTCTTTACAGAAAAGAGCTATTTGCCTCATGACAAATTTTCATGAACAATCGAGTCCTATATTTAGGAAATTGAACATAATCAAGCTGGATGATTTCAGTGATATCATATCATATTGCAGTTTTTATGTAAAGATTCAACAATTCCTTATTACATTCTGCTTTTGATGCATTTTTCTCTAAAGTAAGTGAGATCCATCATTACAATACACGATCGGCAGCTAAACAGTCATATTACCTTCCCAAAGCTAGAACTAATTATGGAAAATTTAACATTAGATTTCAAGGACCAAAGATCTGGAACTCAATTGATGATAAGATTAAAGCTGTTTCTCGTTCTCAATTCAAATCAAAATTAAAACAACATTATCTTTCTCTGTACTAATATTGGTAATTATCTTGTACTTCGTAACTTCCATCCTACTTGTTCGCTCTTCTTACAGTAATACGTGATAGTGTATATGTGTGTGTGTGTGTGTGTGTTTGTGTGTATACAGTCTGGTATGCTACCATATTGTACCCTGCACAATAAACTTATTTAAATTATCTTACTGAATCTGGCTTCTTGGCATTTTTAACTTATTACTTTTTCAGGAAGTTAGTACCACTTTTAGTCAATTGATTAATTTAACAACTTGTAAAAAACTATAATATTCTGCTTAGGGTACAATAAATTTGTTGTTGTTGTTGTTGTTATCAAACAATCAGCAGCTGATGGTCAGATCCTGACCATCTCGTCTGCGTGAAAGTGAGATCCAAGTCCAGGGTAACAAGAGGTTTTTCTCTTCCTCGCCGCTTTGCAACTCGTTATCTGTCACTGGGAGATAAATAATTATTGAGGGCGGGGGAGCTACTTCCCATACATTCTCTTAAATGAAATCCAAACGAGGTTCTCACAATTACAAAGCGATCATCAAGAGTCTTTCAGCCCGCCCCCCCCCGCCATATTTTTAGTCCAAACTGAGGCCCAAAGGAACGCAAAAAATTTTTTTGGAGACCGCCCTCCCCCCCCCCCCCCAGTTATCTAAGGTTGTTGCCTAGCCCCTGTGTGGTGTATTCCCAGCCCTTCTCGGTCAAGGCATTTCGGTGACGTATCTGAGATGAACGGACTCAAAACTCACTCGCACCAGGTGACCCAAAACGCATCGCCCGCATGCAATAATGAGGCCTAGGGACTAGGCAAGTCCATTACATCAAAAACCAAAGAACTAAAAGGAACAAAATCCTGGGGCGGGTACTTCCTTATAAGAGGCTAATGGGGATGTGCCGCTGGCTGAGGACGTATTTTCACGACTGGGTTGACTATAATGGGGTCGAATTTTCAACAGAGTTACTAGAACCGGGTCGCACATTATCGGATTTTTGGGGTAAGACAGTTCTTCATATTTACAGTTAGCAAACATACCAGAATGATTGTACTGTGGGTGAAAAGTAAAATGTTCTTCATTCACTATAAGGTAGCTACATAAATAGAAAGTGACTAAGTTGGGATCGTGAAAATTACATATATGCACAAAAGGGACTAAGATGGGGTCTATAATTGGCCACAGGATAGACTATAATAAGGTCGGGGCTCTGAGAGGCCGGCAGCACATACCCAGCAAAAATTAACCCAAGTAGCCCCCGCCCCCCCCCCCCCCCCCCCCCCCTCCCGGGGCAAAAACATGACAGTCGAGGGCGAGACTGTCTCTCACTCTTATATTTTGAGTGTATGGTTTGCTTTTTCTTTTAAATAATTATTGTTTGGAATATGCAACATAAAGCTGCATATAGCTTATAAGAACTGCCCACGAGTTAACCTATCGAGTAGTGTATTGCTGCAAACCTAAGGAAAGTTAAGGTCACTTCAAGGTAGAGAGCTTTCAGCAATAGTTGTAATTTGTTTATTAGGATTGTTTTGAATATTAACTTTGAGTTCAAGGTGTTGACTGATCATAATAAACAAAATGAAATGTTATCACTGTTATTATGAAGTGTGAATCTGTTTATTCAAGTGTGTAAGCTCATATTAACTTTATAAAGCTCTACTGAATAGACCAATACTTCTGATAAATTTGACACTTTCTCCAGTAATTTTTATCAGCATCATAACTGCTATAATCTTCTGATGTCCTCCCCTGGCTAAAACTATGCAACCTACAAACTTTATTGATAGTCCAGCGCGTAACTTGCTTTCGGTTAAGAATTTACACGGTTGCAGTGACTGTCACTCGCATTTTCCAATTTCAGTAACAAAGGACAAGTAGGATATGAGAGAAAAACAAAGAGGCATAATATTATTTTTTTCAGTCATTGAATAATTTCCCTAGCCTATTCGCTTCTTGTTTCTAAACCAGTCATAGTTGTCACTAAATCTGCCCACGACCTTTTAAAAACCGAATTATGGCTCCATGTGGTTGTCCATTACCCTGCGAACAGAGTCTCCTTCGGCAGGGTGGTTGTCCATGTATTTGCCATGAACCTTTGAAATGCAGTTTTCGTATTAGAGTTTCCGAGTGTAATTCTTTTGTTTTCTGTTGTGTTTTCTCAATTATTACACTTTGTTTCCTGGTTTAATGAAAATCCTCATACATGTCATGCTTAGGATGGACAATTGTTTTTTATACATCCCATAATGAGTTCAACCAACAATGCAAATGTAATGGACCGCGTGTTAAACAAAAAAACCATCCTTACTAGTTGTAACTTTCGCTAAGTGCCGACGAAAGAAAAAGAATTTGCCTACATCACCGATTTTAGTTCCAATGTTTATAAAACCATTTTAGTTGCTGAGCCGAGAATTTCCACTACAAGCACTCCTCGTTCCTACATTTCTGCCATGCTCTTGGCCTTAAAATCTCTCTTATTCTTCTGCTTAGAAATTTTTGAACCTTAAACTTGTCGAGTTTCAAACAGCGATAGGGAAATGACATTTATAGGTTAGCGCGAACTTGAAATAGTGAGTTGTAGTTCGCACAAATACAGTAGTGTGGCAGTGTCCGAACTGTCGGTGTATGACATTTGCAGACTGCAGACTGCAGACTGGATCAGGCAGCAAGACTGTAAATTGAATGAAACCAAAAATATCGTAATCAAGGTGGCGTCATCATCAACATTACCTTGTTCCGAGAAGTACATGTAAGGCCTAGAAGCGAAGTTTTTTCATGCAAATTACACCGACCTGGTTCCTGAAGGAGTTGTTGGCTGTTCGTCTCGTATTGAATTAGAGCAGAATAATGTCTGCCGATGTCACAAACTCGCTCATGAATCCATAGCAACAGGCCAGCAATTTAGCCTGCACCATAGACTACGAGTAGTCCCCCATTTTTCCTCAGGGATAGTAGAGCGAGCAAAACGCGAGCACGCGTGAAAATCACCCCAACGCGAGAAAAGGCGACACGCGGCGGGGAGAGATAAAAATGAGGGACTACAGACAAAGCCCAAGCTTTTGAACTAATGCGTTGCTCTCACAACGCAAAACTCTGATTGGCTCTTCCATGGAAATCTGTCAACATCTGTCAAAAACGCGCCAGCCGCTATCAACACTCGACATAATCACAATTTACAGAACAAACAACTTCTCTCTCCCCGCCGCGTGTCACCTTTTCTCGCGTGGGGTGATTTTCACGCGTGCTCGCGTTTTGCTCGCTCTAGTGTCCCTGACGAAAAATGGGGGACTACTCGTAGTCTACCTGCACCACAGAAGAAACTAAACTCTGGTTATATAAGTCTGTCTGTGAAACAGCGCCAGAATCCTTATTCTTTGGAGGCCCCAACTCTGTACTAGGATTTGAGCATGAGCAATGATTGGCCTGTTAAAAAAGTCATTGTCGATCTGCCTATTTAGAAATTCAAAATGCACTTCCGGTAATTCGTCGAGTCCAGGTAGGATATGTTCGGTTTAGATTATTTGGCATATTCTTAAATACTGCTAAGATGAAATACGTCATTTAAAAGGTGTTAAATGTCCGTGATCTATCCTAGTTGTTTTTGTAGACGTAACTGTAGTGAGCACAAAGTGCTCGCAATCTAAACACTTTTTTTACAGAAGACTACTATTTAGACAGGCATTAATGGGCATTGCTACTTGTCATTATCAATTCACAATAGTCAAAGAAGAATAAAGAATCACCGCAATTAGTGATATGCCGGGTGAGTCAATAAAGAGTCGCGTCGGTGAAGAATAGCCAACAGCATCTTGGAAATGAGGCCAATGCAACTTTGCACAAAAACATCAACCTTGTTCCCAGGCTACTTTCTCACTTTCACACGATGTTATATTTTTGATGGTGTCACCTGACCTTTATTGGGAAGATTTTTGGTGTCTTCTAATTTACAATCTGCAATCTGTGGTCTGCAGTCTGCGGTCTGCGGTCTGCGGTCTGCGGACTGCGGTCTGCGGTCTGCGGTCTGCGGTCTGCGGTCTGCGGTCTGCGGTCTGCAGTCTGCAGTCTGAAAATGTCATACACCGCCGAACCGTTCACACCCAGGGGCCCCACTCACATATTTTAATGACGGGGGGGTCCGACAGAGGTTAATATTTTATACCCAAAAAAATCCCAACTTCAGAATTTGTCTACCCAAAAAAATCCCTACTTTTTTTAGCATACCCAAAAAATCCCTCAGTGTTTTTGCATCAGCAAATTTTATTATTTATCTTCTGGAAAGCTAAAACATGCCAAATTCAACTTTGGTTTTGGTCAAAAACAAAACTATAAATTTCGCTTATGTTATTTTTGATTTGAGCTGATGAAAAATACAATACCCATAAAAATCCCTCTGTTGTTTTCGCGACCCAAAAAAATCCCGGCGTCTTTCATAGACCCAAAAAAATCCCTTTTGGCCAAAATGTCAGACCCAGAAAAATCCTTCGGACCCCCCCCCCCCCCCCCCCCCCGTCATTAAAATATGTGAGTGGGGCCCCTGGGCGTTCACAGTAAAGGTCATTAAAAGTCACGTGAAACTAAGCGTGAAATCTAACGCTACTAAAATCCCCAGGGAAATATCTTCACCTTACATTACCCTTTTCACAGCACGATCGTGAATTTTTCTGCCTGCTGCAATACTTCGCGTGGCATTAAGCTGGCCGCCTCGCGAGCCGACCGTCTTCGCTCGGCTTGCTCGTTGGTAATTATCTATTTGTAACTAACAATAGAAATGTCCTGTAACTAATGTGTCGAACGACTGCTTTGGCCTCGAGTGTGACATTCTTGAACGCAACTGATATAAATAATTTCGCAGTAAACTAACCCTACAAAAACATGGACCACTGTTTATTAAATCCTGAATACCTCAATATAAAACAAAACCCGGTCATTTCACGTTAGCAGCTTTCTTGTTTTTGACTGGGTTTTGAAATATTTGAGCTATTCCTGATGTGGTTTGAATCGAGTCTGTAGATTCACGTTGCTGATTTGTGTCTGACAAATCAAGTTCAAAGTTCTGTCGATCCACGTTGCTGATTTGTGCCTGACAAATCAAGTTCTTTAATACCAAAAGATTCTAGTACTGCTTAAAAGAAATCGGAAAATTGCTGTACTACAAGATACTCAATGATAAAAATACTCACCTTATAGCTTGGAATGAAATCCTGACACAATTCGGCGAATGCGACTCGTTGCCAGATATATAAACAGTGCACGATTTGGAGAGATCTGATTAGGGACACAACGTTTGTGATCGCATCACATGCTCACACAATCACATGAGTTTTTAGTGACGTCACCCCAATATCACGCCGGTCTGCTCTGCCATAAACTTATCATATGAGGTGGCACAAATTTGGTTATCAGTACAAGGCTTTAAAACACGCAGCGTCACAAGATACAGTACGTATTACAAAGTATCACAAGGTATCACAAAGTATCACAAGGCAATCAGAAGGCATCACAAATATTGGCGAGCATGAATTTTGTTTCATCTAATTTTCCGTTGCACGAATATTTTTTTTGTACTTCGCCCGCCACCCCCTTAAGTTTTCTAATACTAACATGAGACAGTTGATTTGTTACTATTTTATCATTTTGAAAGTACATACATAAGAAATGTGGAAAAAAATATGTCATAAAATCAACAACAGCTAAGCAACAAATCAGCGCAAGGGGGGCTAGTCTGATACACAGCCGTTTTCAATGTCGTCACGCAACGCTCCTCCCCTTAGTGGGGAGGAGCATTGCGTGACGACACTAAAAACGGCTGTGTAGCAGACTAAAGGAGGGCAGGAGGAGGGTGCTTGGGTGCGGTCTTAGACTGCCAAACGTTCCATTCACCCCTTTCTGAATTTTCTGGTTCCACCCCTGGCCATGTTAACGCTGACCTGTTTTTTTTTCCCAGGGATACCTGTGGCACTCCCACGGTAAAAATCCGGTTCGGTTGTACCCAAAATTGCAAAGCCAGCCAACAGGATTGCCTAAAATCTTTATCGATTATCTCTTCTTCCAAGCCGACCAATCAGATTGTACAAACTCTGTATCGATTTGTAATCGATTTGCTTCCTCTGAAGAACGTTGAAATCGGAACGTTCCTTGCCAAATTTGTCGCGCTTGAGTTTCCCACTCGTGCTTTAGGATGGCTTGTTAACCAGCGAAATCCTTCGGGATACTGGCAAGTCACGAAAGGCGACCTAAGCCAAATTGTTTCTTCCCTTCATGATTCTTTTTTGTTTAGGTCTAGCTTTTTCATAAGGTTTTAGTAGTAGCGTCTGGTTGCGGGCCATGATTTCCGATAGATTTCTCTATTCGGAGTTCGCCAGTTTTTGCCGAGCACTGCTAGAGTTCAGTTTTTTTTCTTTTCTTATCGAAAACACCTTGACGATGGGAGGTTAAATCGCGTAAATTTCAACTCGTACCCTTGACGATTGGCGGTGAAATCGCGAAAATATTGTCCTCGTCGATCGACGACTCGCTTTTGGCGTGGATTGGACTTCTGGATGGGACACGGATCAGGACCTTAGTAAACTTATTATACCTTGGAATCAGGGATAATCATTGGAACTATGTTAACTTTGAGACCTTGGAAACACATTGCAATTAATTTTTAACCGTACAGTATGTTGCCCAGTATCCGGACACTTCAGTTTAAGATTGCAATAACTTTCCTTTGTTAATCGTAAGAGCTTTGAAATTTCGCCCAGAGAAGATCTATCTAGTGCTTAATATGATGAAAGACAGTTTAACTTTTTTGCCTTTGTTTCCATCGCGAAATTAATATTTTTGCAGAGCTCCTATGTTGCCCAGGATCCGGACAGCTGGCCCAGTATCCGGACACAACAATAACAACGTAACTGTGCATAAATTTCGACAGGCAAGCGACTTATAAGCTTCTCTTGCACTTGCAAAGTAGTCTGGCAATCGATTCCAAAAATATAACCTAGCATTGTGAAATAAAACATAACAAATGACTGGAGTATGGTGGGGAACGCGAGCGGCTGTTTTAAAAGTCGTATAATTCTTACTTCCTTGTCTAGGAACTTTTTCACTGATTTAGGGAAGGCATCCGTGGACATGCCGAAGCCACAGTTGGTAAGCTCAATTAGCCAATCTGCAAACGACTTTCTTTCTTCATTTTTATTTTAAAAAAAGCTTGGGGAAGGGACCTCAACCGGACGGTCAAAGGTCACTCTCCTATTTAGTCTGACCTGCAGTGTTGATTTCTTCATGCTCCGTCCCCACAATAAGCCTGCTTTTCTAGTACTAATTCCTCCTTCTTTCACATCTCTCAATCCCTTTGTGACATTTTTCAGACCGTTGCAACCCCCTTCTAGCAGTCACAACCGGGGAAAGTATGAGAATTCCAGGTTCAACTCAGACGCTTTCAGTTATAGATAGAAAATGCAGTCACGCAAAACAAGCCGTGCACACGAAATCAAGTCGCCTCTGATTGAGTGAAGAAAATTTCCATACGGAGTTGAGTAGAATTACATTTTTCGACTATATCATATATCCTAAGCTTTAATTATAGTTACTGATATGAAATAAATCTTATCCGGATAATGTACACAGCTAATTTATCGATTCTGTACAGCAAAGAAAAAACTGTCCGGATACTGGGCACATGACATCAAAACTTAGTGAATGTTTCTGGCCTCCGTTTTTCCAAACAAATCGAATTTCAAGAAGAATTAATAAACTTTCTCAAAACCTGACTTCCTTAAGTATCTTCACTTTAAAAATAAAACAGTTTCTTTGAAAATATCACACATTACCCTCCCTTTTCTGAGCAGAACTAATTTTACTGCGCAGTAAACAGCGTAAATTCAGTAAATATTAGCCATGAAAAGAATACTCACCTGAACAGAACGGCGTCTTCCTAGACTATTTCACAAGCTTTCAAATCGCCAAAACTTTCATCTTAAAGCTGAAATGTTCAGCTTTCATTCGAAATACTTCGATTACCGAGAACTGAAAAGGGCGCCACAAATATTGAGTTTTTGTTTCAAGTGTCCGGATACTGGTACCGTCCGGATACTGGGCAGCATACTGTATCAAGAGCATCTTGGAATATTAAATTTTCATCTTGGATTAAAACATTGGAACTTTATCGAACTTTGTAACCCTGGGTTCGACCCTGGATAAAGCAAGCGGATGTTTTGTTTTGTTTTGTTCCATTAACCTAAAACTACAATGTTTATTTCTCTTTGAAAAAGTTACCTGTGGCAACTTACTACCAAGCTATGACGTATCTTTATAGATATAGTTCCTGTTCAGGTTAATCAGAGAGCATTATGCGCATGTTCTCCATTACTTGTTTCCGTTAACATTCCAATTTAAGTTACACGGGTAAACCTTGTTTTGATGCAAAATAACTTCTTTTTCTTATCCAAATTGTGCTACGAAAATAACTACATTGCGATAGATCAAAACAAGATCAACTTTATCCTTGCGACCACTGACAACAATAAATTTAGCTTGCGTAGCAGGTGTCGAAATGGGTAGGGGATAGGGAGGAAGCAAAAAGGGGATGTGGATTGGGGAGAAATAGTAGCCTGCCAGGCAGGCTACTATAAATTCAGTCATAAGCACATTAAACCAACCCATACAGGTAACCTACTCATCGATGCTCATAACATGACACATCTTTCCGGTTTCCCTATAATTTTTCCAAATTCAGATAGAACGCCATTATGCTTCCATAGACCAACGCATCCCACGGAAACGACTTTAGGCGTCTTGTTATTATCAACGAACGGGCTCTTTCAGTAACAGAAACTGAATAGTGTCATAGTCAGCATCTGGGAGGATATCGGACCATGATAGGCCTTTTTGAATTCTTTGTAAAGAATACTATTACAGTCAGAACAACTCTCAAGATCAACAGAAACGTGAGTACCTATCTGCATGCCTGGCTCGTGCGCACTAGAGCTAGAGATCAGACTATCTCTGTATTGTAGATCGCAAAAATCATCACATGCTTTTATTCGCTTGTCAGTAAATATTTTGCAATTTATACGCTACATTGTCATATGTGGAGTAATTGTAGATTCTTCTACAGGACTGACACCGCGTAGCCTCCCCCCGCAGACATTCTTAGGGGTGCGTCACGCGTTCCTTCCCCACGAAGGGAAGGAGCAAATCGAGAAAAAATTTTCGCATACTAACAGTACGACGATTCGACACTTTTTCTTTACGCGGGGGAAATAAGGGGTGCCTCTGGGCCGGAACCCTGCGGGGGCAATGAATGTGGAAATTCTGACATTAGCATTTAATTGAACACCGTTGATGAACAACTTACCTTCCTTGTTGTCCCTTTTCAACTGCTCCAAACGGCGAATTTTAAGTGAAGGGAAGTGAAGGGTTTTGCTTAACGTACCGTACTATCTTTTTACTGCAGAGCCGATCGCAAAGCTTCCAATCTCCCAAACCGGCCAGATTTTTGAGAAGCTGAATCCTCAAAGTGTCATCTCGTATTACTCTATGGAAATCCGACCAAAACTTAAATGACCAACAGCTAAATAAATTTAAGAGATCCAGGAATAGAAGCACATTCAACAGTCAGTATGGACCTTATGGAGAAATTTAATGAGGACTACAAGAAATGTACCAGGGCTTACGCGGGCGAATAAAGGAATTATTGTTTTGCAAACCTCGTCCCCAGGTTCGAGAAGACCTCGGGAACGAGGTTTTTAAGAACAGTGTCGTTGCTTCTCAGGCCCGTAGGGAGGGGAGATTACGAAGGGTGGGTTCGCACCCCACCCCCACAGGCTTTGGAGTGCCACTTTTTTGTTGACCAACGATTTATAGCCTGTGTACAGACCCCGCCTCCTCTCAATAAAAATCGATTTTTGCTGAGGGGAGGTGGGGGGGGGGGGGTCTGTGCACAGGCTAACGATTTACAACAAAGTGAATTAGCGATAGTGGGCCTTCAATGTAATTACAAAATCGTTTTCAGTTTTGGAACAGTTGAACAATTTTTAACACAGGTTGCGAGAAAACGGGCCGAAAAGAGCAAGAAGAGAGGCCACCGCCAGATTTTGTCAATCAATAGATACCTCTCTTCAATAACTACCTAAAAGAGAAATTGAAATTGCCATCATTGAAGATTTTCTAGCTGCAGACGTTTATCAGAACCGAGTTTCTTCGTTTAAAAACCTAAACTTAGACATTTTTGGGCATTAGGAGGCGGAGGCCTTAGCGGGAGTGGTCTATCAGTTTGCTCTCATTAATTAAGTCAGATTTCTCCAGTTTCAAGTAATCAGTGAAATATAACCTGCGATCAGGTGTCCTTCATCCCTTGAACAGTTTTTAACACAGATCGCGAGGAAACGGGCCGAAAAGAGCAAGAGGAGAGGCCACCGCCAGATTTTGTCAATCAATGGATACCTCTCTTCAATAACTACCACAAAAAGAAATTGAAATTGCCATCATTGAAAATTTTCTGGCTGCAGGCCTTTATCAGAACCGAGCGTTCTTAGTTTAAAAACCTTGAGGGAGGAAAACATGCGAAAACGTAGACATTTTTGGGCATTAGGAAGCGGAGGCCCTAGCGGGAGTAGCCTATCAGTTTGCTCTCATTAATTAAGTCAGATTTCTCCAGTTTCAAGTAATCAGTGAAATATAACCTGCGATCAGGTGTCCTTCATCCCTTTTTGTTTGGGAGACGTGGTAAAAAAAACGCCTGATCGCAGGTTAAGAGGCATACGATTTGCATGTACTATCTAACAGACATTAAGAGTCGTTAATCCTAGATCGTTACTCTGGAAGAAGTCGTTGATCTGTTTGCGAAGAAGCACCCAACTTGGCATGCTAGTGAAAGATCATGATGATCAGCAGCAAACCTAGTGAATAATCGGATTTAAAACTTTCCTTATATTATTTTCTTTTCAAATGCATGTAGTAACATTGCCATTGTCATTCTCATTTTTAAAATGCATACATAAAGCTGTTTCTTTGGCAAACAAATCAATTTTAGGGTTCAAACATTTTGCGAAATATCCACATTTCGCCTTTTGGCTGCCTGTTTTCTTTCCACACTGCCTTCAAATCTCTTGAAATGCAGTCTCAGGCAACGTAACTCCCCCCACCCCCCCTCCCCCTAGAGACTTGTGCCTCCGGCCTCGTTTTGTCCCTCTCGTCGTTGGATCGTACCTTCCCGTCAAAAAAACCTGGTTACGGGCCTGCCACTTATTAGAACAAAATATTGAAATTACTGTGAACTGTCTTATCATTTAATTTGAATCTAAACAAAGATTTTGTTGTACATCATCATGGTAAACTGGCATTTACATTTACGCATATCTAACCGGGTCAGCAAACATCTTGTAATTTCTCTCTAACTCCTCCTCTCTTGGCTTGTTTATTTTGTGTTGTTTGTTTATGATCCACCTTTCTTGATTGTTTAGGGATTTGTGTAGAAAAGACTGGAGACAGAAAATCGCGAAATCGCTAGCTTTTGTTACTAATAAAACTTCAAGATTCTCAGAAGACTCTGGGTAAAGATTGTGTCAAGGAATCCGTAATGTTAAAATTTCTTCTTGTGGAATTTGGACTCCTGGGCTTTGGAATCCGGAATCGAGCTCAGTGAATCTGAAGTCCCGCTAACGATTGTAATCCGGAATCCAATTTCCACCTACAAGGAGTCCGGAATCCTTTACTTGGAATCTTGAGTCAGTAGTGTAAAATCTTCGATTACTGACCTAACATGGAGCGATAAGATTTTGCAAACGGGAAAAGAGCACGCCGTAACTTTGTTCCACAGAGAAACATCCCTAGTAAAAACTCTGAACCAAAGTTATTTTTCAAAAAAAAATAATAAATGTCCACAAAGTATATCAGGACATCAGTGGGATTTTCCAAATTCCAAAGCCCATGCATCGAGTGCCCAATGCGCTAGACTACGAGTAGTCCCCCATTTTTCCTCAGGGATAGTAGAGCGAGCGAAACACGAGCGCGCGTGAAAATCACCCCACGCGAGAAAAGGCGTCACGCCCTGGGGAGAGAGAAAAATGAGGTTCTCTCTCCCCGCTGCGTGTCACCTTTTCTCGCGTGGGATGATTTTCACGCGCGCTCGCGTTTCGCTCTCTCTACTATCCCTGAGGAAAAATAGGGGACTACTCGTAGTCTACCAATGCGCTAATGCCTTTATTGAAATCGAAATTGTTGTTTACTATTTTTAAAAACTATGTACAGTAAATAATTCATCGCGATTTCCAACAAGGAGAAATGCTGAGCATAATTAAGATGAACATCCACAGTAAAGCATTAGAGTGTATTGTTTGAAACCCCCGGGGGGTACTCCCCATAATGGCCTATAGGGGGAAGCTCCGCCCGAAAGAAGTTCCTTTTTTCAGGCACTAGGTATATGAAAGGGTAGGGAAATCTGTACATTTGGGTCTGTTTAAGACCCAAAAGGGCTAACTGGAAAACAGTTCTGGTTTTGATTCAATTAAAAGACAGAGAATTTACAGCAGGTAAAAAGGGATGTAAATTTCTTAACTAGGGGTAACATTTGTCGGTATACGATAGGGGTATCTTCCTGAAAAATGGTATATAAAAGGGTGAAGGGTTGGACCTCGAGGAGGAAACTGCCCGTATAAAACTTTGTTGAGCATACTCCCGGGCTTGTAACCCGCTTGGTAAGAACAAGTTGCATTCAGGGAAATGCTAGGCTTCTCGCAAGTGGGGGGGGGGGGAAAATTGCACCCCCGCAGCACACTGTATAAAATTCAGAATTTAAATTTTTCTACGTCATGAAGAGGGGACAAAATATGCCAGATTTTCAATGATACCTTCACAGGGGACTTGTCTTTGCAACATGTCCCGTCTTTTCAATTTACGACCTGCAGGCCGAGAGACTGGGCCAAATCGGGGCATATTTCATCAAAACATCGCTCTTTCCCCGAAAAATTTTGTTCGAGAAAAGGTGTGTGAAGTTTTTATAAAGAAGAGCATCAGCAACTTCCAGCATTAATCCGATAACCTGCAGCTCTCTATCAGATGCACTGGAGTAAACACTGTACAGCTTGTATGCAATTCTAATAGAAAGCTCTATCAATTTACAAAGGCAGTCCAGGACAAAAATTACTAACGTTATGTAGTAGCAGGATGCGATGAGGCGCCTTGGGGAAAGATTACCACTCGGAGGATAAGTAAAGTTGAGTTGAAAAATCAGACACACGGTGAGTAGCTTGGATACTACTACCCCGGCTTCCACCTGCTGTGATCCGCTGACGTGCTTCTGATCCTTCTGGGAAAGAATTATCACATCATGGATGACCACCAGAAAAACAATAAAATTTAGGTACCAGAAATAAGGTTTGATAACGAGGTAACGCATGACTCGCAGATTGGAGGCTGGACGCATGTCTTGAATGTGCCTGTTTGCAACTGGAACACAGAGAACAAATAGCCAGATGATATTAGTTAAGGCTGACCATGCCACCCACATGCCCTTCCAGTATAAGAGATGCAACCACTTATCAGCCTTCCCGTATGATATGCTCACGATGCTATTTAACAATTAATGAATGAGGCTGAGTGTCTTATGAAGAATTATGGAGATCGAGGAGGGCGTTATCGGTCGAGGCGGATAACACCCTCCGAGATCTCCATAATTTTTCAAATGATACGAAAGGCGAATTCAATAACTGTTTTATTATTCATTCAAAATAATTCCTAGTTTAAAAACATGGCTAAAACATGCTTACCTCCATCGATGTTAAGTTCATCTTCGATAGTGCACGTTCAGGGTTGTTCAGCTCCGCAAATATTCTCCAAATAGCAGACGTCGCCCTTCGAGTTGTCTTCTTGCTGTTCTTGCCATGTTTTTAGCTATTACTTTGCCTAGTTCTTAGTCTTGAAACGAGTGAAATGTCCGCCATTTTTGTTTTCACAACCAAAACAACTCAACCTAGTCCCCAGGACTTCTTGGTTAACGGTGCATTATCCTGCAAATAAGCTGCACTTTTGACGTCATCGGTTGATTATAATCGCAAAATTCTTCCAGATTTGGTCATCAACAGCTGGTTATGGTGAATTATGCGTGTGCCTTACAAATTGTAAGCAGTTTGTAAGTATCAAGCCTCCTTATGATAGTGCCTATTAAACAACATAGGCATGTGTAACGTGCATTATCTATTCTGAATGGTTAGTGTTACTGTACCAGGAATCTCAGCCCTTTCTAACCTAAATTTAGACTGGTTTATTATTTGGAACAGTCCTGAAATTGAGTCTAACTGTACATGCAGATAATGAAAGCGAAAAAATCTCCGTTTTTAACATATCCGAGTACACGTGGACGAGGCTTTTTATGACGTTCTTGTTGCCGTCACCCTCCGCTTTGCTTCAACTTATACAAATACCAGAATTTAGAGAACATCATCGGCCTCTGACGACTCAATCGAGGTTAAGACGAATTTTCGCCCATAATTTGTTTACACACCAAACTTAAATATCTATGAATTATCCGTCTAGGATGGGACCGGTAAATTGCATCTCTCGCACTGATGGATAATTAGTCTCTGGTATATATTATAAATCGGTATAATGTGCGCTCTATCCGCTAGCTTCTTTGGTACACCAATACATGTATATTTTGAATGGAATATGGTCAAGTCCAGTTCCTTTGTTAATGAAGTACTTTCTTTTTATCTCATCAAACAGCTCTCGAAAAGACTCCTTGATGCTCTCACTGCTGTTGATTATAAAAGAAAAAGACGCAAAGAACTCGTAACAGTCTTCAAAAGAGCTCGGTAAATCTACACGATAGCTCAAATTTTCGTTCAAATTGGTGAACAACTTTCTAGGCGATGTGTCGAACACATTTTTCCACATCTCATTGAAAGGTAAGACTACGGACTGCTGTTTATAAAGAGGGTCCAAGAACGCCCAAATTTCTGCTAGCCAAGGCAAGGAAAATTCAGGCAGGGCCCAAATCATACCAAACCTCCCATCTGTTGAAAGTACCCGATGAATCTCTCTAAGAGAGGATGGGTTAGCGAACCAGTGAAAACTCTGTGCTGCAATAACCACATCTACGCTTTCATCTGGCAAACCTTTGAAATGAAAAAGAGTTCGAGTCAAAGAAGAAAAGTGAATACCAACTCCCCCCATAATTCTTTCATCTCAGTTTTTCTGTCTTCTTCGAAAGTATGTTTTTGTGTTTACTTTGCTTTTCAAGATTATTTTCTTTGTCTGTTTGTTTGTTAGTTTGGTTTTTAACTGAACTTTGCAATCGCGTAATCGTTATATCAGTCATATCAGTCCGCTGTGTGCATGGGCGTATCGGCTCACCATTGTAAACTCCCATACAGATCGGGTCTAATATTTTATTGTATCATATGAATACTAATTAGATGAAAAGGCATTTGTATCAAAAGTTAAATCGACTGTTTAACTTTTGCATCAACCAAGTTAACGGGGTAGGAGGTGTGAACTATTTTCTGGTCAAATTTTTGATCAGTAATTAATGAATTGGACAATAAATGATGATAAATTGGAAGTAAGCAACTTGAAGAAAGGTGAATATTTTGATTTCTGATTTTCTGTGGCTGAAAAGATTAAAATATTTAGGCAGCTGACTTACTTATCTTCTCTGCAACACAATTGATAATATCAATATCAGGCTCTAGGCGTTTGAACTTTTCGCACATTTGGTCAACAGGATCACTTGCAATAACTCGAACATTCTGGTCCTTTAGCACTTCTAACATCGCCCGAGTGAACTTTCCTGTACCCGCGCCAAGTTCCAAGACCTTTGATTCTGGAGTGTTGTCGTCAAGTAATCGGAGATTCTCTACGAAGAATTTCACTGCTTCAAGAGGGTAGTCCTGTCGGACCTTCTCATAGTTTGACGCTGGTGCAAACCCTTTCTCGACAAACTTGAGGAGCTTACGACTGCTTTCAGTAGGTTCATTTTCGTCTTTGCTGGACATTCTTAAATGATAACTGAACCTGTAGTTAAAGATAATGTACGATTGAGTTAAAGATCAGATATTGACTAGAGTTCTAAAGCATCTTAACAAGAGATCTGAGTGATCATTTCAGTAGTGACAGTATAGAGGCTGGGTCAAAGTGGGTGGACCACTGCACGAAAACCGAAGTGTAGATTATCCGACAGTCTTAACACTCGCTCAAAGGACACTATTCGAATCATGAAACCAAATTCTAACTGAAGATTACTTAAAGGGACTGTGTCACGATACTGCGCATGTGTGAGCTTTGACAGTAACTGATTGTTTTTTAACCAATCGGAAGGGAGTAAGATGCAGGCAAGGAAATTTACATAATTCAAGATTCATTGTTCGCGAAGCGGGAGTCGTTTTTGTTCCATTTTATATATCCCCATAATTCATAGCGGAGCTCTCGCGCGCGAAGCGCGCAGCGGAGCACCATGGGTAAAAAAATGTGGTAAACTACCCATCCGAGAAAATTTGGTAATCACGTGACCGTACACCGACCGCCCGCCCGCCCGACCGTCCGTCCGCACCACAGACATACCAATGTAAAATAATTCAATTAACAGGTATGGCAACCCAAATGCAACTCAATGCCGCCCGGACTTTTAGAAAGAAAAACCAACAACAAAGTCGTGTCTTTTTCAACGTTATTTTTGATGTTTACACTCACGTGGATAACAGAGAAACTGAGCTAGAGCTAGTTTCTGAGAACAAAAGAGAAGAATTTTGTAGGAAGAAAAACATGAAAATTCAAAGCGGCTGTGAGACAATGAGAAATGCTAGTGGCCAGCAAGGTGAAAATGAGCGGCAGTGAAAAATAAAAGCGAACATCAACACAGGAGACAAAATATTGGGTAAGAATTCCTCCATAAAAATAATGTGCAACTAGGAAGTCTGACGTTTTAGTCCTACAAAACAGCGTTGTAGTTGTGCAAAGCAACGGCAAAGAAGGACGAAAAGCGTGCTGCACGTGCAAATTTTGTTGTTTTGCTAATTAGGAAAAAAGTGTGCTGCACGTGCAATTTGTTTTTTTGCTAATTAGATCTATTGATGCCATCCATTGGCCTCCCCGTTTAGCATTAGACGATTTAATTTTTTTTGTTTACAAGTTTTATTAACAAGAGCTTCGCTTTTAGCCCTGGCTAAATCTATATATTACTTATTCTCTGGTATTCCTCAGATACATGTTGCAGCCGATAAGAATAAGATTTGCAACCCTGTCCTGCTTTGAAACAAACATTTACCTACGAGTATTTTCACGTACCCACACTAGTAAACCAGTCTCGGATCGGTAACCAAAAATAATTTGTAAACAAACCTTACTGATCTCTCTGTTTGCCCTATATAAACTTAGAAATACCTGCAAATAGCGCCTGGCCGGTGACCAAAACACACAGTATCGGATGAGGCAAACGTTTTGCTTAAAATGCCAGCTAAATGCACACTATTTAACAATTATTCCTCGAGCCCGAATGGGCTCTGAGTCAATAGCCCATGAGGCCATTATTCTCTGGTATTCTCTGGTATTCCTAGCCCATGAGGCCGAAGGCCGAATGGGCTATTGACTCAGAGGCCATGAGGGCGAGAGGAATAATTGTTTTAGTAAAATTCGACTAGTTGGTCAAAAATATCGAGAATAAAAATTTTTTAGCTGGTTTAAAGCTAGACTTTAATCCTTTTTTGCCGCCAGAGAGCCCGCGCTTTTCGCTACTAGGGGGCTATAACATATAGCCTAGTGGTAGCTCAACCAATCAGAACGCCGCATTGATAATAGACCACTAGTTGGAGTTTTGCGTTCGAGGTACGAGATTTGAGTTGTGTGTTTTGTGCATTATTAGGTGTCCTGTGCAATTAATAAGAGAGGTTTTTTCGAGATTTCATTCGTCGTCGTCGACACACATTTTCCTCGCTTTGAGGCGTTTGCTTGCGTTTTGCCTCACTTTGACGCGCTAACTCACGTGGTGATGTGTGTGTCCTCGGCGTTCATTTTTCAAACGTTTGCTGAGGTCTGCTATTCTGTCTTCGTAAATCGTTCATCTTTTAAAAGTGTGCTGAATCTTCGTAAGGCGTACATATTTAAGAGTTTGCTGAAGGTCTACTATCGATCTGTGTTTAATGAATCTTCCAAAGCGTTCATCTTTCAAAAGTGTGCTGATTAAGCCTTCACATTTTTCTTTGGAAAATGCGTGCCACTCCTGGTGTATCATCAAACCGGGTTGTTTAGCTCGGCGTCCGTTGTACCACAAAGTAAATTTACCGGCGAGTTGTGAAGCTCAGCGTCTGTTGTGCCACAAAGTAAATCTACTGAGTTGTGTAGCTAGGCGGCCGTAGTGCCACAGGGTAAATCTACCGAGTTGTGTGGCTCGGCGGCCGTTATTCCACAAAGTATCTACCGAGATGTGAAGCTCACATTCCACTGAAGGCTTTGATAACTCCCTTGAAACGTGTGAAATTGAGAGGTGTAGTGTAAGTGAACCAGTGTTCAAACACAATCATTGTGCGCCGGCATTCACCACAAAAATGTGGTCTTGGGTCGTTTTTTAATATCATCACAAGTTAAGAAGACTTGCCAGTAACGGTTTCCGGCATTTTATAGATGTGGAATTCCCAATATTAAATAAAACTAATAATTACATCTAAAACTTTGTCAACTGTTTGCTTTTTAACAGTACCTGGGCCAGGTTGTTCAAAGCTGGGTTAAGATAACACAGGCGAGGAGGGTTAGTGCGAAATTTGAACTCATATGTGAAAGCGTCATTTTGCCAACAAGTTGATGATTGGACGCTCTTAAAAATAACTGAGAAAATTATCCAAAGAAATGCTTTTTAACAAAAGAAAAAGAAACCTGGGTTAAGCGCTGATCGGCCTTCGAACAACAGTTACTGCGCCCTGCAGAACATCTATTGCGCCAGTAAAACAAAAAGTTCTTTTCACACGCCCGAAGCACTCTGGCCAGTGTCTCCTCAAATAACAAGCACTTGAGACGAACCATACGATATCATGCTGAATACTAGCCTTCAAAACTTTTTCATTATGATACACAGTTTAAATCGAGGTTTCGCTGTACGCAACCCTTACGTTCAAAATATGCTATAATCATAGTCATCTATCGCAAGAACAATCCACCCTTTCCCCTGAACTACTACCTGTTCGCCTAGCAAACATATCGAACGCACTCTCCTAAGCTCCGATTACTCCTAGTACTAAAATAAAATAGGCCATGCCATGCGGCCGGCTAGCGCGATGAGCACTGCACATCATGAACATTGTAGCTCATCGTAGCAGTGTTTGAAAGCAATTTTTAATAGCGCTTCATCACAAAACGCTTTCATTGTAATAGTAGCCACATAACGTATAAAGTATAAAGATTATTTTAAAAGAACAACGCAAAATTAAGCATAAACAGGAGCCCATCACTATGGCATAAATTTCAATCGCTTCTTTCCGAGTCGTTGTGTCGGGTGTTCCGCAAAACAAACGTTATCGATTCAACACATAAAGAAACCAGAAATTAAACGGAACATACAGGCAACAATTTATTTTTAAAAGATCAATTCTTAAACATTTACGCTCATACAGCAAAGATACAAGGAACATTCCGTGTGAACCACATCGCTAAAGATCGCGAGGGGCTGTTGTCAGTACTATCTGATAAAATACAACTACTGATCGGAGTCATAAATCGAATGCCTGTTAAAACGTTTCATGTTCGATGGATTCTTTCCTCAAAACTCACACGACCACCTGTACAACAAAAGAATGCTGGGTTTTCTCCTTCTGATTCCAATCACTCGAGAAAGTAAATTGCTGCAGACAGTCGGAAGTCATGTCGTAGATCCAGGTAGATCGGCTTCATGTACTCGCGGCTGCGTCCTATTAGTTCCAGGGGCAGATCCAGGATTTTTTTTAGGGGGTGTGCACTCGTCTCTTGCTCTACTTCAACACCAATAAACCACATAGTTTTTTTTTTTAGCAGAATACCAGTTGTATTAGAAATCCGCAGGTCATCTCAGGGGGGGTGCGCACCCCCTGCACCCTCCCCCTAGATCCTCCCCTCAGTTCGATATTAGTAGTCCACGGCTGTATTAAGGAAACCCTTTTCAACTTTCTTTACATATTTAACGTTTAAGAATTACCCAGAAAAGGTAGATCGTTGACTGGAGAACTTAATAGACTTAATGAAAGCGAGACGACGACATTAGACGCCACACTTGATCAGTTTCTAGGAACACTAACAACAACGAACATGGCTTCGTGCACTTTTCCTCTTGATATCATTGTAATAACGGATACTTCTTTGTTAAAAGAAAAGGCCTCCAAGTCAATTTTTTCCCAGTTGTTAAACCTATTTACACTGTCCGGAACGCGCTAATAGTGATGTCCTAACACCATCAATTACGGGCCATACTGCACAACGAGTGAGCGAGAACTGCTGGCACTACCAGTGAGGAAGGGGGGACTAGGGAACCCAGTTGAGCGAGCCAGGTCCCCCCCTCTTATTTTTAGACCAAACTGAGGCCCAAAGGGCAGAAAAAATTTTTTTTGGAGACCAGCCCCCCCCCCTTATTTAAGGTTCTGGATGACCGCCCCCCCCCCCTGGATCTGTGACTAGGATTTGTGTACTGATCATGCGCACAACTTGCCTAGTCCCTGTGCAGCGTCTTCCCAGGCCTTCTCGGTCAATGCATTTCAGTGACGTATCCAAGATGAACGGACTCAAAGACTCACTCAGACCACGTGACCTGAAACACATTGGCTGTGCACAATAATGAGGCCTAGGGACATGGCAAGTGCATTACATGACAAAAACCAAAGAACAAGAAGGAACAAAATCCTGGGGGGTACTTCCTCATAAGAGGCTAATGGGGATGTGCCGCTGGATGGGGTCGCTTTTCACGACTGGAGTGACTATAATGGGGATGCATTTTCAACAAAGTTACTAGAATGGAGTCACACATTTTCGGATTTTTGGGTAGCAAAAATTAACCCAAGTACCTCCCCCCCCCCCCATCCCAGGAGCAAAAACATGACAATTGAGGGCGAGACTGTCTCTTACTCTTATATTTTGGTAATTAGCAAATTGATTTTATTTCACTTTTCAGACAAAGTGTGTGGTTTGCTTTTTCTTTTAAATAATTGTTGTCCTTTGAAGTGTTTGGAATATGCACCATAAAGCTTCGTATTACTATAGCTGATAAGAACAACCAAAGAGTTAGGCTATTGAGTAGTGTATTGCTGGAAACCTAAGAAAAGTTGAGGTCACTTGGCACCTCAGCCAGGAGGGATGAATGACAATGATGCCCATGTCTGTGAACCGATCTGTATAAACATGTATTGCAGAGCAAAACATAATAATCAAGAAAAAAATACCCATTCATTGAAGGAAGGAATAACAAAAATTTCAGAGTTGTAAATTTATTCACGGGCAGTATTTTTGCGATAATTTTATTTTGCACTGTGATGTTATTCGGTTCATAGGCTTGATCATCATTGTCGTTCGTCCCCCCTGGGTGAGGTGCGAATTCCTCGCAGAACTGCCGCTCATGCTCATTTTGTAGTCATAAACAAAGGTGCTGGACAGTTCTATCTGAGCTCTGATATGAGGTAGTGTCCAATCTCAATACTTTTTCCTGAGTTGGAAGCAACGAACAGCAGTAAAAGTCGTTGAAAATGCATTGCAATACATCAAAATGTATGCAGCAGGAGTTTGAGCCAAAACTGCCACGAGATATTTTAAAACTGTCGAAGAACAAGTAATTCTACTTCAGAGCAAGGTTTGGAGCAATTTATAGTGCTTCTAAGGGCCTGTTTACATGGAGTGGGGGACCCCGGTCTAGTGGGGTTGGTTTCTCTTGTTTTCACGCTCTGGCGGACACAAAACAAAAGAAACCTACCCCACTAGACCGGGGTCCCCCACTCCATGTAAACAGGGTCTAAGACTAAAAAGTACCTTTCAAAGAATAGCACGATAGGCAATCGGCATTTGTTTTAAGAATTAGCAAACGTTGAATTTACTTGTCCCGAAAATTCAAACTGGTGGCTCCTTCTACCTGATAGTAATTTATTTTTGAAATTCCAAAACAATTTCACAGCTGAATTTTGAGCGACTTTTAGTTACGGACGTCCGCTCCAACGATTTTTCTGAAATTCCTCTGGCATATTTATTACATCAATTGAAGCCGATACCAGAAATTTCAGTAAAAAATATCAGCCAAATTTTTTTCTAGACACGATTTTCTTTGAACAGTTGGGTCCTTTTAAGCACTATTTTCTCAAGAAATATTTACCATCAATGAAATTGGAATATTTCGTGTTATTGCCGAATGATATCTGTTGTTCTTTGCAAAGTTTTGCAGCCATCGCGTTAAAATCGAAAAAGGTAAGACGGAAAATTTGTCACAGCTAAATGCTCTAGTATTAATTACGGAGCCACCTTAACCCCATGCAAATATACGCAGTTCATTATTGCCCAACAACTCCCAGAATTGTTGGATGTTACATATTGCATCCATCTGCACACCCTGTTGCATTTTGGTGCGTGTTGTTGGGAGTTGTTGGATGTGTTTGCACACCAATGAAACACAGACACAACAACATGCAACATTGCTGTTGCGACAATGTTGGGAGTTGTTGAGTCCCTTTTCACCTACCTTTTGGCAAATGGGAACTACACAATACAAATTAAAATTAGGAGTAATCTTTACACTTAGAAGCAATATAAAGACAAGTTACATGAAGTATGATCATCAGTAAAAGAAACCTTCATTTCAGTTCATTTGCATTACATTTTGCATTACATTACTGTAAAAATCAGGGCTCGAACTTGGCGGTCAGGTCTACTAGCCAAATACCAGTAGATTTTGATTTTTGGCTAATGGATTTAGCTCATTTACTAGCCATCTTGGCTAGTTAATTTTCGCCCCTGTAAAAAACATAAGCCTTGAAATGTTTTCAACATTTTCCCACTTGATCTGCACCTTCTAGTAACCTCTTATTTCATTCCCCCATTAACAACTGGCATGAATAAAAGAAAGAAAGTAATTCTACATAAGAATAATATTTGTTAATTCAGTTTTCAGTATCACGTTTATTCACTGCCATCTTGAAATTTTGTATGACCAGGGAGCATGGGCCAAGCAGTACCCATGATGCAAAGCTAGCCAAAAACCAAATGTCTGCAATCTTGAATACAAATCTACGATCACAGTCCACGCGTGATTGTTATGGATATTAGGGCATTTCTGTTTTCAAATGCCTAAAGAGAGCAAGCGATGATTCTGCTGGATGCAGCACGTCTACATGTAAATCTTCATCAAAACGAAAATTTGAATGGACCTGGCTGAAAGACTTTCCATGGCTCACATATACGATGTTGAAGCAAACCAAATGTTGGACTTTAAACTGCAGACCAGCACAAGTGCTGTTGGGTTCTTGTTTGTAGCAGTTTGTAGAGTTCAGTAAAATTTATTATTGTATTGTAACTAAACATACAAGACAAGATGCATTTAAATTTTTCTTATGTTGCAATTTTTATTAACGTTTGATAACAACAGGATTTTTGACATTTTTTTTCATTTTATGCTGTACAGAAGTGCCTAGACTAGTAGAAACACGTTTATGGCTAGTAAAGCCCGAGCATGTACTAGCCATATGACTACTATTCAGTTCAAAAGTTAAGTTCGAGCCCTGAAAATGAATGTGGAAATTCTGACATTAGCATTTAATTGCACACCGTTGATGAACAACTTACCTTCCTTGTTGTCCCTTTTCAACTGCTCCAAACGGCGAATTTTAAGTGATTTAAAGGGTTTTACTTAACGTACCGTACTATCTTTTTACTCCAGAGCCGATCGCAAAGCTTCCAATCTTCCAAACCAGCCAGATTTTTGAGAAGCTGAATCCTCAAAATGTCATCTCGTATTACTCTATGGAAATCCTACCAAAAGTTAAAGGACCAACAGCTAAATAAATTTAAGACAACCAGGAACAGAAGGGTGTTCAACAGTCAGTGTGAACCGTATGGAGAAATTTTGATTTAAAAAGGATGACAAGGAATGTTCGTGGGCTCACGCGGGAGAATAAACACTAATGACGTCACAAATTTTCTGGTCCGTGCTATGACCTTATGACCTGGCTAGTTTCAAGTTTCAAGTTTCAAGTTTATTAAGAAAAATTGAGAAAATACAAAATATGATGTACCACTGCTCGCAGTTAGCCATAGCTATTCGAGGCGAGCAGTGGCTTGACACTAAGGAGAATAATTACAATAACAATACAATTAACATACTAAGTAGAATTAATTATTATCGTACAATACATTAAAATAAGCTGAATACTAAATACAAAGTGAATAATTACAATAACAATACAATTGCAATACTAAATAGAATTAATTATTATCGCACAATACATTAAAATAAGCTGAATACTAAATACAAAGTGAATAATTACAATTACAATACAATACAATTACAATACTAAGTAAAATTAATTATTATCGTACAATACATTAAAATAAGGTGAATACTGAATGCTGACTAGTATTAATAACATTTGGGAAAAAAACGAAGATTCTCAGGAGAAATAAGGCAGATTACATGGGAAGCTGGAAGGAAAATGTAGATAGAAAGCTAATAGAATGAACTGAGTTTAGTTTTCAAGACATATTCAAATCCAATAGATCAATATACTCATTCGCCTCCGAGAAGGAGCATATTGTGAATGTTGCGTTTAAATTTCACTTTAGGCATTTGACGAATTTCATTAGATAGTTTATTTCAGACTCTAACACCGTTTCTTGAAAAAGACATGTTTAGCTTGTCTAATCTAGAGTATTCGAGAAAGAAGTTGCCTCTTGTTGATGATCTTGTGTTATGTGAATGAATATTATGTTGGTAATTAAATAAATTACTTAATGAGGTGGCGATGTGTTATTTGAGACGTCATACATTAAGACGGCAACTGACTTGAAGTAAAGAAGATCTAGAGGTAGTAGACTGGATGAAATGAAGAAGGGTACTGCGTGAGCTTTATAATCACCAAAAAACATGAGGCGAAGGGCACGTTTCTGAAGACATAGGATTTTGTTTCTGTGGATTTTGTCTGCTCGGCCCCACGCTGTTATGCCATATAACAAATAGAGTTGAATCAGCGATCTGTATATAAGTTGTAAAGTATTAAGTGGTACGAAATGTCTTAGCTTAGCAATAATGCTAATCGATGTGCTTATTTTAGAGGCTATATGTAAAATATGACGTTTCCAAGAGAGGTTCTCATCAATAAGCACGCCTAGATATTTAACATAACTTTTACGTTCCTGCGTTTTGAAATTGGCTTTAATGGGGCGTGCTTATTGAGGAGCTTGTTCAGTTTATTGTGAAATGTAGAGAATGATTTGTTTATGTCTGTCTTATTACAAATTGTACCCATTAAGTCAATTTCAGATAGCTCACTTAGGAACTTTGTTTCTGAGTAGTTTGAGAAGTCACGAGTTAACCGCTTAGATTTCGATTGATCACAGAGATCTCGATTACACTCTTTTTTTTTTTATAAGAATATATTTTATAAGAATATCGAGGCTGAAATTTGCGAAATTTTAAGAATATTTTAAGAATAAAGCCGAGGCTGAGATTTTGAAAAGGATAGATATACAATACAATTTTACGTTTTTAACTTAACCGTATAAAATTATTCCTTTCTCTGAACGGCGAAACTAGCAAACAAAACGGAAAAACCTGCACTAGCTATAGCAAAATGTTCAACGCTAATGACATACAGTATTCAGCACAAAAGACATAAACTAAACCGCAAAAAAGTATGATGACAAATTCTTTCCTTTTTAAATAACAAAACCTAGCGATAATAAAAACAGCAAGCTATAATTTAAGAATAATACAAGAATATTTTCAGCCTAAAATCGGCAGAAAAATAAGAATATTCAGCCTGGGCCGGAAAAACAACATTCTTATAAAAAAAAAAAGAGTGTAGTAAAAAAGTTTAGTATACAAAATTGAGAAAAGTGGTCTTTTAGATCCGAGACTATGTTTCCACTACAGATACTATATTCTAGACTGTTAATAAAGATGTTATCAATTAATGAGTAAGAGTTGTTGTGAACTCTTGTTGGCTTGTCGATTGTCGGAGTCAGGTTAAGTGTTCAGGCTTTGCAAAGATAGCATAAAATGTTGGGCGTGAGTACTAGTATGAACATGGAGAAGATTTATATTAAAGTCACCCATAAGAATAATCTGTTTTCCAGTAGCACTAAGCTTTTCCATTGTCGAATCAAAATATTCCTGAAAACGCTCAGGGGAATTATGCTGCCTATACAATACTCCACATTTTATGTTTGCACTTTTGGGAAGATGTAATTCCATAAAAAGTGCCTGGAAGACTTCATTAGAACACCTCTCTATTGTTTGGTATTGAAATCGCTCGTCAATATACATGCCTACACCTCCAGCTGAAAGAGGCGTTGGCAGGTATTCAAAATTATAATGCAAAATCGAAGGATTAAAATCTAAGTTCTCAGTCGAGCTGTTTATTCTTGTTTCTGTTAGGCCTATGATATTAAAATGAAAATCTAGTTCATCTAATAAATGAGTTTGAAAATTTTCTAAATTACGTTTTAGGCTGCGGATATTAGCGTGCATAAACGAAATATTAGAATCTGGATAGGGATTAGTAGCAAACTTACTTTTTTGATCACAAAAACTATGTGGAGAGAAGTATTTACATCTTGCATTAGAGTAATAAGTGTTGGAGTCGGAGCTTCTATCTAAGAATGTATTCAGAGTAAATAAATCAAGGTCGTAATAACTTGGGAGACGATCAAGATATTTTTTGGTAGGAAGAGAGGAACTAAGAGAATTATTAAATTGGCCATGTGCGGAAATTAGATCGCTGTAATTGAAATATGGAAGCTCGCTTAGGAGTGTTTTATTTACCTTAGTAGATAGTAGTATCGTCGTCTTTAATTTGAAGATGTTTATCGTTAAAGGAAACAAAATCCAGCTTGGTTCCGATAATAAATATCCTGAAAATAATCAACGCGTGCCAAGACAGCGTTAAACAAGGAAAAGACTGTACAGATGGGTGGTTTTATTTCTTATGCGGCGTCATAATACTGTGGGCGAAATTATGTTAAAAGGCGTGGAGAGCAGGGCTTTATACTTGTGCTTGAAACGCAGGGGCGGATCTAGGGGGAGGGTGCAGGGGGTGCGCACCCCCCCCCCCCTGAGATGACCTGCGGTTTTCCGTGAATACAACTGGTATTCTGCAAAAAAAAAGAACTATGTGGTTTATTGGTGTTGAAGTAGAGCAAGAGACGAGTGCACCCCCTCCTAAAAAAAATCCTGAATCCGCCCCTGAAACGGTGCATTTGGTTAAATTTATAGGCAAAGGTTGCTCAATTATTTTTTTCGAGTGCTATTTAGCACTACAGTATTAAAGTATTCGTCCCGGATTCATATGGTCTACCTGGCCGCACAACAACAGAACAAACTCATACAATTTCCGGTTAGTGCTAATGTTGGTGTGCTTTTCACCTTAGATATTCTGTCTGATATTTTCTCTTTAGCAATTTTGGTTTTGGAGTATTACACAGCCAATAATGTTACTAGGGATCCGATTTCAGTAGCCCTCTTTGATCTAGTCGCTTTATTTTCTGATTTTACCCATTTTTTGAGTTACTGGACCAGGTTTTACTCCCTATAGCAGTAGTGCCTTTTATATATTGGAATTAAGCTAAAAAAAAAACATTTTAAAAACGCTCACTGCGAATTTTGTGAACAATTTTCATATCGGAAACGCTTGTTTCCCATACAAAGCCTTAGAGTAGAATGCGAAGTTTGTCTGAGTCACGCGGGGGGTCTAAGGTGACAACCTATTTCTAGTAACAGCGGAAAGCGCTATTGTTTTACAACCTCATCGCCAGGTTCGAGAAGACCCACAGGGTCCAGAGGAGTTTCCTGTAAATAAATGAATTACTTATTTAAAGTCTCACCTTGAAAAATGTCTATACCTGTCGCTTAGCACGATTAATTAGCCCAATGGGATCTTTATGAATCTACTGTAAACGATTTCTTCGCTTCTTATCTGACCCAGATGGACTTTGTTGTATCAATAACCGCAAGCCATATCCCCGCTGGCGCACGGCACGTCGCCCGAAAGGTGACTGAAGGGCGACCGAGGCACGAAGTGCCGGGTAAAAAAATGGATTACTGTAAGCCGATCTTGCAAGCCCTCAGTCTCTTGGTTTGCGGTCTATAGAATGTTTAACGAAACTGTAACGCAATCAAAATAACCCATTTTTTCAGAGGTTTTCGACGGCTTTTGATGTTCTAACGACAAACACATCTCCTCTGGACCCTGTGAAAGACCCTGGGAACGAGGTTTTTAAGAACAGTCTGCGTCCTTGCGTCTCAGGCCCGTAGGGAGGGGAGATTACGAAGGGTGGGTTCGCATCCCGCCCCCATAGGCTCTGGAGTGCCACTTTTTTGTTGACCAACGATTTATAGCCTGTGTACAGACCCCGCCTCCTCTCAGTAAAAATCGATTTTTGCTGAGGGGAGGTGGGGGGGGGGGGGGGTCTGTGCACAGGCTAACGATTTACAACAAAGTGAATTAGCGATAGTGGGCCTTCAATGTAATTGCAAAATCGTTTTCAATTTTGGGACAGTTGAACAGTTTTTAACACAGATCGCGAGGAAACGGGCCGAAAAGAGCAAGAGGAGAGGCCACCGCCAGATTTTGTCAATCAATGGATACCTCTCTTCAATAACTACCACAAAAAGAAATTGAAATTGCCATCATTGAAAATTTTCTGGCTGCAGGCCTTTATCAGAACCGAGTTTCTTCGTTTAAAAACCTTGAGGGAGGAAAACATGCGAAAACGTAGACATTTTTGGGCATTAGGAAGCGGAGGCCCTAGCGGGAGTGGTCTATCAGTTTGCTCTCATTAATTAAGTCACATTTCTCCAGTTTCAAGTAATTAGTGAAATATAACCTGCGATCAGGTGTCCTTCATCCCTTTTTGTTTGGGAAACGAGGTAACAAAAACGCCTGATCACAGGATAAGAGATATACGATTTGCACGTACTATCTAACAGACATTAAGAGTCGTTAATCCTGGATCGTTACTCTGGAAGAAGTCGTTTATCTGTTTGCTAAGAAGCACCCAACTTGGCTCACTAGTGAAAGAACATGATGATCAGCAGCAAACCTAGTGAATAATCGGATTTAAAACTTTCTTTATATTATCTTTTCAAATACATGTAGTAACATTGCCATTGTCATTCTCATTTTTAAAATGCATACATAAAGTTGTTTCTTTGGCAAACAAATCAATTTTCGGGTTCAAGCATTTTGAGAAATATCCACATTTCGCCTTTTGGCTGCCTGTTTTCTTTCCACACTGCCTTCAAATCTCTTGAAATGCAGTCTCAGGCAACGTAACTCCCCCCCCCCCCCCCCTCCCCCTAGAGACTTGCGCCTCCGGCCTCGTTTTGTCCCTCTCCTCGTTGGATCGTACCTTCCCGTCAAAAAAACCTGGTTACGGGCCTTCCACTTATTACAACAAAATATTCAAATTAGTGTGAACTGTCTTGTCATTTAATTTGACTCTAAACAAAGATTTTTTTGTACATCATCATGGTAACATTTACATTTCTAACCGGGTTATCAAGCATCTTGTAATTTCTCTTGAATTCCTCTGTCTTGGCTTGTTTATTTTGTGTTGTTTTTTTGCACCTTTTCTTGATTGTTTAGGGATTTGTGTAGAAGTGACTGGAGACAGAAAATCGCGAGATCGCTAGCTTTTGTTACTACAAAAACTTCAAGATTCTCAGAAGACTCTGGGTAAAGACTGTGTCATGGAATCCGGAATGTAAAAATTTCTTCTTGTGGAATTTGGACTCCTGGGCCTTGGAATCCGGAATCGAGCTCAGTGAATCTGAAATCCCGCTAACGATTGTAATCCGGAATCCAATTTCCACCTACAAGGAGTCCGGAATCCTTTACTTGGAATCTTGAGTCAGTAGTGTAAAATCTTCGATTACTGACCTAACATGGGGCGATAAGATTTTGCAAACGTGAAAAGAGCACGCCGTAACTTTGTTCCACAGAGAAACATCCCTTGTAAAAGCTCTGAACCAAAGTTATTTTTCAGAAAAAAAATAATAAATGTCCGGAAAGCATATCAGGACATCAGTGGGATTTTCCAAATTCCAAAGCCCATGCATCGAGTGCCCAATGCGCTAGACTACGAGTAGTCCCTCGTTTTTCTTCAGGCATAGGAGAGCGAGCGAAACACGAGCGCGCGTGAAAATCACCCCGCGCGAGAAAAGGCGACACGCCCTGGGAAGAGAGAAAAATGAGGTTCTCTCTACTACTGCCTTTAATGAAATCGAAATTGTTGTCTATTATTTTTAGGGTTAAAAAAACTACAGTAAATAATTCATCGCGATTTCCAACAAGGAGAAATGCTGAGCATAAATAAGATGAACATCCACAGCAAAGCATTAGCGTGTATTGTTTGAAACCCCCGGGGGGGTACTCCCCATGATGACCTATAGGGGGGAGCTCCGCCCGAAATAAGTACCTTTTTTGAGGCACTAGGTATATGAAAGGGTAGGGAAATCTGTACATTTGGGTCTGTTTAAGACCCAAAAGAGCTAACTGGAAAACAGTTCTGGTTTTGATTCAATTAAAAGACCGGGAATTTACAGCAGGTAAAAGAGATGTAAATTTCTTAACTAGGGGTGTAACATTTGTCAGTAGAAGCCGGAATGCGATAGGGGTGTCTTCCTGAAAAATGGTATATAAAAGGGTAAAGGGTTGGACCTCGAGGAGGAACCTCCCCATATAAAAATTTGTTGAGCATACTCCTGGGATTGTAACCCGCTTGGTAAGAACAAGTTACATTCAGGGAAATGGTAGCCTTCTGGCATGACATTCCCACGTTACCAAAAAAATCATGTTCCAAGATGGGGGGGGGGGGGTAAAATTGCACCCCCGCAGCACACTGTATGAAATCAGTTCAGAATTTAAATTTTTCTATTTCATGAAGAGGGGACAAAATATGCGAGATTTTCAATGATATCTTCACAGGGGACTTGTCTTAGCAACATGTCCCGTCCTTTCAATTTACGACCTGCCGTTCAAAATCAATCAAAGGCCGAGAGACTGGGCCAAATCGGGGGCATATATCATTAAAACATCGCTCCTTCCCCGAAAAATTTTGTTCCAGAAAAAGTGTGTGAAGTATTTATAAAGAAGAGCATCAGCAACTTCCAGCATTAAACCGATAACCTGCAACTCTCTATCAGATGCACTGGAGTTCACACTGTACAGCTTGTATGCAATTCTAATAGAAAGCTCTATCAATTTACAAAGGTAGTCCAGGACAAAAATTAGTAACGTTATGTAGTAGCAGGATGCGATGAGACGTCTGGGGGAAAGATTACCACTCGGAGGATAAGTAAAGTTGAGTTGAAAAATCAGACATACTGTGAGTAGCTTGGACACTACTACCACGGCTTCCACCTTCTGTGATCCGCTAACGTGCTTCTGATCCCTCTGGGAAAGAATTATCGTATCGTAGATTACCACGAGAAAAACAATAAAATTTAGGTACCAGAAATAAGGTTTGATAACGAGGTAACGCATGACTTGCAGATTGGAGGCTGGACGCATGCCTTGAATGTGCCTGTTTGCAACTGGAATACAGAGACCAAATAGCCAGATGATACTAGTTAAGGCTGAACTTGCCACCCACATGCCCTTCCAGCAGTAAGGACCACACCCAGGGGTTTTGTATGTGGTGAAGTTGATGTTACAGTTGACGCTGGTTTCGTTGTGAAATGCACTACACTCCACCATGAAAACCGCAAACATCCCCAAAGTATGAAGACGAAAGATTTGAAACATTAAATAAAGCATGAGAACGAAAATCTTAACCTGCAAAGAGATTCAAACTTCAATCAATTAGAAAGCACAGTTAAAAACATACCCCTTTTTATTTTTTCTTGAAAATACTCTTACTACAAGTTGTAGTATTAGGAACCTCAACTCGCCTCAAGTAAGGGATGCACCATTAGAAATGTGAAGGGGGGGGTAGGACTTTCTGGAAAGGCATGTTATTTTTTTCACAACCAGCAGGAGTGCAGGATTTTTTTTTCAACCTTCAAACCCTTGCACGATTTTTTTTTTTTTTTTCTTTTAAATGCAGCGGGATCTGCAGTGTGATTGGTGTTTTTGGGACATCTACTTTTGTTTATAGCTGTAAACTTTATGGATTCAAGTAGCAACGCATATTGTACAACACCAACTCCATAAACTTGCGTGCAAGTGGAACTATTGACGTTGTTAACACAATCTCACTTTAATCCCATTAAAACAAAAGTATTTCAATAAAAAAGTTTATTTAATTTATAAAGTTAAACAATTATCACCACAGTCTCTTAATTTAATACTATGGCAGCTATAGAGATCAAGGGCATCAGAGTTGGTTCAAATTGAAATCTCTATTTAGCCAGTAGAAATTGTTTTTTCTGCCTGAAATGTAGTTTGACATGAATTTAGGAAGTTGGGGGAAGGGGATTTCCTGTTACAGATCACAGATTTATTTTTCAGACTGTGTAATATATTGTCGCAGTCACATTGGTTATCCAAGCAGGATATTTTTTTCTGGTTTCGTTGCAATGCAGGATTTTTTTTTCTTAAAATTTTGTTTTGCAGGATTTTTTTTTTTGTTTTTGGACTCCCCCCCCCCTTCACATTTCTAATGGTGCATCCCTAAGGGAATCCAGGAAAGACGTTTGGATTCCTCATTTTACGTCCTATATTCCGGATTCCGTGTACTGGATTCCACACTCCTTGTCACTGGAACTTGGATTCTGGATTTCAATCGTCGGTGGGATTCCAGATTCCTCGAGCTGTATTGCGGGTTCCAAAGCCCAGAATTCCTGATTTTACAACTAAAAATTTCCCGGGTTCCGGATTACCTTATATGGGGCGAATCGAGACAAAAGATCACGAGTCGGGTCAATTTTATTCAAGTTACAAACAAACCGATGAGTTTGCGTGATTTACCAAAATTAACTTTGATATTCAATAACCAAAGGGAAATTTCCTGATTCGTATGCTGCTTGTGACGTCGGTAGTCAATATGAAACAAAGGCGACTGACCCTCTATTTCCCCTGGATTTCCCAGTAGATGATGCATGATGATTTAAAATTCTAACCACCGAACGTCCTTGAAGAATTGTGTTGACTACGTAAGCAGGGTGGTCAGGGTGAAGACAATTCCCCCACCCTCCCTCCCTCCAGTCAACACCAACTCAGAAGAAAAACCGTGATTCATGTGACTACTTGCTAAGTATCGAGGTCATGAGAAATCCCAAGAGTAGCCCCAGCATTCATCTTATTGTGCTGCAGTAATGTTAAGTTCAAACAGTTCAAACCTAAAACTGTGATGCAAACTCTTTTCAAAACCTCAGATCTGCTCGTTTATGTTGTAATGATCCCATCATAAAATCCACGAAGCACATACCAATGGCAACATTTTAATGTTAATTGATGCCTCTAACAAACAGACTAATAACTGACTAAGATGTAATTGACGCGAGGGAAAATCAACAGAGTCCCAGCAGCTGCCGTATACATGACGACATTACCCTTGTGAAGATGCTAGCGTCTCGTGGGGTGATTTTGGGGGCTTACGCATAAAAAATGCAGCATGAATACAGTGGAAGTTCTCGTAGGCAAGCTCCCTCGGGACGCTAAAAAGGTGGCCTTAAGTCAGTAGAGCTGTCCACCTACGGACATCTGTAAAAATACAGAGTTTGTATGGGAGTTGAGAAAAACGGAGGTTTTGTGAAGGTGGCCGTAAGTAGAGCTGTCCGCTTACTTAGCGTGTCGGTTAAGAGAGTTTCAAGTGTATACGCAGATGCTGCGAATAAATCAAACCGTTACTTGCTTTACGATAACCATGCAACAGCGAGGAAAAAGTGATCAGAAGAGACAAGGTCTTTTAGACAATGAATCTTGGCAGCTTCAATGAAATTATCTAGCTACTAGCGATCTAGTGCATATGGTGTGAAAAGGGTTTTCCCTTAATAAAAGTCTGCCCATCGCAGGTCTTCACAGCTATACTTTAAGATAATGAGGCGTAAAAAGGAACTATTTAAATATGTCTGCAAGATTCCTTAACTTACCATTTCTCCAAGTTACTAAAGATCCCGTCTTCAGAAAACCCCCTCGAAAAAAAATGAAGCCGTTATCACAGGGAAAACTCGGTCGACAGCTCCGACAGTACTATGACTAATACGAACAGATAGATTCGACGCTCTGATTCTGGGTATACCGGAAGTTTAGAAGTTCTGGTTAAGCCGGAAGTTAAAACGGAAGTCAACGCTGCAAGGTCTTCCATATCCAGCTTGAAAATTAATCTTTTCGTAATTGGTGGAAAATTCTGAGTATACTCTAGTGCACTGACTTATTCGTTGGAACTGTTTATTTTTATCGCTAATTACGACCTTGATTAATCGGTAAAGGACGAACCAAAAGTCTGTCTGGTCACGCATGCCCAGTCACGTAAAGATGGCCTGATAGCCTTGCAATGGCACTTTTGCGCATCCATGCATACTGTTGAATAGCCCCGGCCATGATGAAACACTACTAATCTGTCAGTATACGTGTTTTTATCCCATGCCATAGAGAAAACAGCCAATCAGAAAGCTGAAAACCCATTGCATGTTCTGCGGTATGCAGTCCCGGCGATGCTTGTGGCCTCTACGGAACTGGCCGAAGCAACTTGTTAAAAAACAATATAAAACCCGAGTTTCAAATGAAATTCGTATTTCTTAATAGTCATAGTTATAAAAGAAACTCAAGTAGGTTAAAGCCTGGTTCTTCACAGATTTCTCAGATTTTCAAAGAGGGATGGTCAATGTAACTTATTACATGGCTACAATAGTGCGCGCGCTCTGATTGGCTGTTTTCTTGTAATGACCGGGCATTGACTAGCTAGGTGTCCACGGCATATACAATCTGTGTTTAACTTGATAGTGGACATGCTTATGGACAAATATGTTATGATCAACTGACAGCTGTCAAGAAAGGGCATCTGCTGACCAGTGTCACCTGACTGTATCACGGGCTCAAGTGTACAACTCATTGAGGTGACGTTTTATAAAGTTATCCGCTGGCCAGTTGTCGTTTTTTTATCGCAGGCTCAGGTCCATAATGAAAAGGCCATGTAATAAATAACTTATGAACGTCGTCCTTTCGGTCATTACAGGGGAATCTCAGACCTCGGCCTAAGACGTTACAATTTGAAATATTGGTAAAATATATATTCCAGACTGTAAAATCAGCCTGGCTTCTTTTGATCAATATTTTCACTTATTGCTGATTAGATCCTTCATTAGGAGCCGGTCCTTCGCTTTTGTAGGCTGGTCGTTGCTTCAATAATTGAATAAGTAGCATGTGTTTTCAAGATATCCCATGACAAATAATTTAAGGCATTTCATTTTAAAAATTGCTTATAACTGCATCACGCGTCCAGCCACGCCCTGGTATATTGAGAAATTCTTTAGGTGGAAATGCCAACTATACAGAGAGCCAACCGTTTTCTTTTTGTGGGTCCAAACAATGGCTACTAATAGCCTTCGTGTAAAAACGGTTGGTAAGGAAAAATTTAGTCAGAGGAGGTCTGGTACTGGTCAATGAGCACCAATTGCACTTGCATATTGTAATGCTTCAAACCATTTCGAGCTGATTTCGTAGGATCAATGTTTTGATACAGAGGACTGAACCTAAACGTTTAGCAAGTGGCCGGCATCGTTGGTTGCAATTTTCGAACAACATGGGGCGTAGTGTAGTTCACGTGCCCAGGTAATTTGGATAAGTAATATAAGATTTTTAGAGTTTAGTTTACTTTTCCATCTATCATTCCTCGTTCATGTATTTAACAATTGAAATTACGCACAAAAATCACCGATGAGATACGGAGCCAGGCTTAAATTTACTTGAGAATCAAACAGACTACAAATGACAAAGAAGCTGAGGGATTTTTCATATAACAATTCGAAACATTGCAGGGAAAGTAGACAGAGATGAATACGAACTTTATTGATTGACAAGCTGTCGATCAAGCTCGTTTGGGCATTGTTGTTTACAGATTACATTAAGTCTTAAAGGTGGCCTTCTACGAGTTTATCCGTGATGTCAAGGTTTCTTATTTTTAAATACCTCTTCATGTCGAGTGACATGGAATAAAGTAGTGTATATGCAATGCCTTTCTCGTGGTACACCGTGAATATCCCACTCGCAACTTGATTTTCTCCGGTACACACTCCAGCCTTTATACTAAGAAAAATCAAGTCATGATAGCTCGTTGGATTTTTCACGGTATACCACGAGAAGAGCATTTGATAACTTGTCATCTCATCCAAAATTTAATTAAACTGTTGTATATAGTTGTTGTCACCGTGTTTTTGCAGTAGCCTACCGAAAATAAGTTAATGAGAGAACTTGTAAGACTTTCTTTAACTGATTCGCTTATTCTGAATATAGTATGCAGGAACCTATGCCGAAGTGAACCATTTATCCCTAAAACACAAAGTTTTTTTTCTTCTTTAATTTGTTCCTGAACGTTGTCAAAATGACATTATAGTTTTACTGTCGATTTCATCCATATATGCAGTCAAAATAGGAAGTCGCTGTTTCTTATAACTGATATGGTACAGACGAATTCGATGTCACTTACGAATCCGGCCTTTTTCACCTTGTAATAAAATAATTTATATCCTTTCAGATTCCGGAAATGAGGATATCAAATCAGCGGCTTCAATGGTAATTTAGGGGCCGACCATTGAACTCTTGAGGGGTGGGGGGGGGGGCGGTTTGTGATTTCTGGTCATCAAGAATTTTTTTTCTAGCAATCTGGTGGGCGGGATATTTTTTTCCCTTTTTTCCCATAAGCTTTCTATTACATTTGTGCTGCATGCAATTTTTTTCTTCCGACAAGCGCTTCCAGGAAAATTTTTTTCAAAATCACCCCCCCCCCCCCCCCCCCCCCCGCCCTTTCAAGAGTTAAATGGTCGGCCCCTTAGAATCATTTTTTTAAGAAACACTTTTCTCTCAAGACATGAAATTTTTGCTGTTTTCCGCCGCGGCGCCTCCAAGGTGGAAGATTGCCAGCGGCGAAAATTATGGTAAGAAATTATAACGTGCCGCTTTCCACCAGGGTTTAGCTAACTGTATGTACGTATAAACTTTACCGGTTTTTCAAAACGCTAACCTTGAGAAGAAGATTAAGGTGGCTTGATGAAATGAATAAATTGGGTGCCTCAGATTTGGAATATAAATAGTAGTTTTGCGTACCAGGCAGCTTTTTAGGCGCGTTTTTCATTCGTAGTTGACTGTGAAAACGAGTCAGGAGTGGGTGAGGGAAAGATTGACCCTGTCCAGCTTTTGCGCGGCCGCGGCCGTTTTCTAGAAAACTTTTGTTTCTCGCGAATTTCCTTCCGTAAAGTAAAATACCTTAAAATTATATAGATTTTGGCACAAAACAAGAGAAGTTCTGGTTTTTAGCAAGAAGTTCCATAGTACGCATTTGATATCCAGGGCAGGCTGCTGACAGTGTATACGGAAGAAGAGAAGATGCGACTCTTACTAGATATCAGGGTGTATCAAATTATTTTTATTTCTTTCCAAGAAGAAAAGGCGTAATAGGAATCTAATTACTTTTACTTCCCGTTGTAAAAAAGCTAATTTACACCTTTCAGCCATTCCAAACATTAGATCGTGATCAGGATAAATCACATCTGCGGCTTCTTAAAAGAAATGTAGAGAGAGCTTCTACTTAAACTATTTCCTCTCTCTGACGTGCGGTATTTTCAGTTGCTAGCTTGCCCGTAAGGCATGAGTCAAATAGCAGGTAATGTATCCAATTATTTTCTATTAAGAAAGAAATTTAGTTTAGTCAATTTTATCTCCGCTGTCACTCCTCGCTTGATAACAAGCTTTTGCATGTCGCGCTGGTGGAAGCTATATGGGAGTGTGTGAACAAGCATTGATTTTTCGAAATTTTGGCCCTGGAAGTGCGGTGGAACATATTCAAGACCATTCAACTGAGGAATTCTTGGGGGGTGGGGCGGGGTACGTATGTCCCTAGTCTGAATTCAACTGAGTCCCTCTTTGGGGGGGGGGGGAGGGGGCGGGGTACGTATGATCTGCGTATGAATTTGACTCATCTTTATGTTGTTTGTCCCCATTTCTTGTCTTCTGTCCCTGTTTTAAGGCCATGTCGCTTGTTGGAATTTCACTAGCCTACGTAGCAGACGCTTGGAAGTAGTGGGCGAAAGAGAGAACGGGCGCGCACGAGGGAGACTTCTCGCTCGCCCGTTTTTTCTTGTGCTCCAAGCGCCAGCTACGCAGGCTAGAATTTCACCCTACTGTGTGCTTCTGACAGAGCCTTTCAACTGCCTTTTCCGCACTTTATAATAAGGCCTTCCAACCCGGTGGGGGGGGGTACTGCCATATATGGGCTATATAGGTTTGTGCCGCTGTGAAGGGTATGGTTTTCAAGCAGTTTACTCTAGGATAGGGTATATAAATCAGAGCGTTTGAGTCTAGAATAGGGTATCATTTTTCAGGAAACTGATCAGTTGGTTGAAGATGTTAGGTAAACAGCTACTCTAGCAACCTCGTCCCCAGGGCTTTTCTCTCAAAAAATGGGCCCTGGGGACGAGGTTGCTACTCTAGGATAGGGGGATTTGGGGAGTTTACTCTAGTATAGGGTAGCAAAATTCAGCTGAACTAGCTCTGGTATAGGTTAAGGATTCCAGGGTCGCAGCGGCACATCCCCACCCAGAAATTCCTAAAGTACCCCCCCCCCCCCGGCCCTTCCAACTTGATCCTCGATTTCAAACTTGTGAAATACACCATTAATTATTGCATATTTATTTAGATAACACCTTGAAACTACAGGTATCTAAACAAAGAACACAATGCATCTGTGTTGCCCAAATGACTCTTGCTTGCGCAAGCTTTTGTCATGTGGTTTCGGGTACATCTAGGTGGTCTTCTTTGGAAAGAACGACTGAATGCAGGTTTCTTCAAGGGGAAACTCCTCAGGGGGCCTCTATACTCGTTTATCATCATATATGTAAAACTCATTCCAAAATGGTAACAGTTTACGCTTTTCTTTTGTCTCTACGATGACTGGCCCTCAATTTCTCGTCTCAGTTTTTCAGAGACAGATCTCCCTGCCCTTTCATATACTTTGACTCGTGAAATAAAGCTGGAGACTGAAAAAGGTACCTCGATCTTTCTGGCGAAGCCTCTCCCTATTGGCCATTATAAGGAGTAACCCCTCCCCCCCGGGGAGGAAAGGCATCCAGTGCTCACCTCTACAGGTGGCCCTCTAGGCGTGTTTTTGGTATGTCAGTCAAAATGCATGGTTCAGTCATGTACTGTCCACATGTAAGTTGTTCAAGTACATCACCACCATAAATATCTGATCACTTATAATCACTTATGCAGATTCAAAGGAAAAAAAGGAAGTGAAAGAATAACCACAGAGAAAATCTTAAGAGTCTTAAGAAAAGGCTACTCGAGGAACAAACAACTCAGTGGGTTCAAAAGAATAACGTATTTCGACGGACATTTAATTTGTGAGTTTCCCAAGACGCGGTCTCCCAATCTTTAGATTTCTACACCATGTTGAAATTGTACTGCTTAGCCTGCTCTCCGGCGCGAGGATTTCCACCGAACTCGTACAAGTAAAATGATTACTCGCTCTATTCTACCCTGTGCACTCGACTGTGGAACCCTGAGAAATCTGTTGGCACCGGCACGTCGTAAAAAATCTGGAATGTGCTGGCAACAGTTACGTAACATATATCAGACACATGATTTACACGAGGTTATTCTGACCTTGGAAATGTATTCCAGGTGGATGGATTTATCAACAGTAGTAGTTGCGGTTACGAAAAGGGCAAAAAGCGCTTTGTTTTCCTTGTCACGAGCTCAGATCGCTATTTCCAGAAAGAGTGCCAACCGTTCTTTCCCTCTGTTCTTTAATTTCTTTATTTGACGGGAACAAACTCGAGTGTTTAAGAGTGTGAAAGAAGACTATACAGGACTAATGGGAACAGTGTAGGTATAGCCTGCGTAGCAAGCGTTTCCGTGCGGTTTAGGAGCAAAGAACGAGGAACGAGAGTCAAAGACCGCGCGAAAAATGGCGTAAGTAAAAGAGCGGGGAGGTGCCCATTTCTCGCGCGGCCAAAACCGAGAATCCCGTTCCTAAGTCTTTCTTTTCCTCCGAAACCAAACGGAAACGCTTGCTACGCAGGCTAGTGTAGGTAGTTCCTCTGTTCTCACTGTCGGTCCGAGGAAATCACGCATTGATATCAAGCCAAAAGAAAAGAATTTTCAATCTCTTAGAAGACCGGAAGACATCGTTGATCTTTCCTAGCAACGCCTTAACCGCGTAAATTGGCTAATTCTCTGAGGTTTGTAATTGTTCCAGGAAAAAGATGTTCATTGATCTGTGCTCTGCGCATGTCAGCTTCCGCGCACTCAAACTCTGAATAGAAATTATATAGTTTCCACGTACTTCCTCATAAAAAAACTGTGCTTCTGATCAGTTTAATACAAAAACTGGTTAACGAAAAACTATCAATAAAAAGTGGCACCAGGAGCTCCTGGTATTACAGAAAACCTCTCATAACAAGTTTAACAAATTAGTTGATTCCTTCTGTCCGGCCCGGCCGAGCTCGAAATCTGAGTACATCGGGTAGCATGCGACCTTACCTGTGATCAGGTAAAAAGGGAAGAAGGACCGCCTGATCGCAGGTGTCCTGCGAGCAAGCTCACTTGTGCAAATTCGGGGAAAATTATTTGGCGGCGGAGCCATCCACGGACGAAAAGTGAGTGGAATAGCGGGTTCGCCGCCCCCGGGGCGGAGGGAGAGGGTACTTCCTCACAAGACCCTCACAAGAGGCTAATGGGGATGTGCCGCTGGATGGGGTCGCATTTTTCACGACTGGAGTGACTATAATGGGGTCGCACATTTTCCGGTTTTGGGGGGGTATTACAGTTCTTCATATTTACGGTTAGCAAACGTACCAGAATGTTTGAACCACAGATGAAAAGTAAAGTGTTTTTCATTCGATGTAAAAAATGGATCAATTCATAAAAATAGAAAGAGACTAAGCTGAGATCGTGAAAATTACTTATTTGCACAAAAGTGACTAAGATGGGGTCTATAATCGGCCACAGAATAGAAATGGGGTAGGGGCTCTGAGAGGCCAGCGGCACATACCCGGCAAAAATTAACCCAAGTACCGCCCCCCCCCCCCCCCCCCCCCCCACGGAGGTTCGCCGCAAAAAATTTTCCCCAAATTCCCACAAGTGAGCCTGCTCGCAGGCTATACATCGGGGGAGTAAATTCACGTCACTCTCTCTAGTACTCAAACGTAGATTTTTTTGACTTTGTCAGTTTACTGAAGAACGTCTTCGAAACGTCTGATTTTGAGCTCAGGCTGAACAAGGACTAGTCGTTCTTAATTGGAGTTGGCGGACCTGTACGACCGCGTTAAGGCAAAAAGAGGAAGCGTCGGGATTAAACAGAGATTAACATCCAGCCACACATTAGTGCACTGATTCCAGTTATAGAAATTTCTCCATATTTCTCATAATGAAACTGGTCCGTTGTCCATGATTGGCAGGGGTTTGAAGCGCGAGGAAGGACGAGCTAGTTAAGGTTTTCTTATAATCAGGCCGGAGCCAGCAACTGATCCCTTGTGACCGTGCAATCGCGTTTTCATAGAAACTATTATGTTAGATCAATTCTTCCGCGAGTTTTGACAATAAAATAAGTCTTCTTAATCAGTTAGCAAAACCGCGTAACTAGGAAATAGTATTGCTGATGTATTGGTGGCTTTTACCGCCTTCTTTGAGTTTCTGAAGTGTGCTTTTCATTGATTGATTGAAATTGTTCAGACATCGGATTGTCAGCATAGCCATTATTGGAAGGGAAGTGTTAATAATCGGCCTACTTAACTTTTATCACTATAAGAAGGAAAACGTTAGAAGCACTGGATACTTTCCAAAAGGAAGTATATGTATTGATGAGGGCTTCCTTCGGGCCCTTCTTCTCGCAAGATTAATGACTTTGCAGTATGTCCCCAATGGAAAAGAAAAGAACTTGATATTCAAGTAAGACATCTGTCGAGCAGTCTAAAGTTTATCCTGTATTTACAAGAGAGAGGAAGACACTGCCCCATCCCTTCTTGGGTCCAATCACGATTTACACACCCAATGGCACTCTGACAAATAAATATGCCTCGTTTGCTCCGGCACTTTAGCTTTTCGTGACGACGATATAGTTTGATTTATGCTGGAAGCGTTACTTTTGCTTTTCCGTCTTATTTCGTCATCTGATCTGATCGAACTGGCGCCAAGCACTTCTCTGATATCGGCTAACCCCTCTACGAAATACGTCCGGCTTTGAGATCAATATGTGTATGCACACTTGCGGCGAAATATGGATGTTATAATTGGTACTCACATTAAATACATAAGAGATCATGATCGTGAGCAGTCATAACCGTATCAAGAAATGGTCTATTGTACCGGGTCCAATTCATCAAAACAATAGCCTTTTGTCCTAGGTGATACTAGCGAAAACGGACCGAACAGTCTGTGCATGATCGTTTAATCTTCGGCGTGACAAATTTGTAATACTAGGGGGGAGGGGAGAGGGTTTTTTTGCCTTGAAGCGATGCTTTTGATCGGATTGCGCTTTTATACTGAGCGCTCTGAACAAAAAAAAATTTCAGTAATACCTTACAGAGAGCGTTCTTAAACAGTTATTAAAACAAGCTTATTATTTGCGCGTCCTACATTCAGAGGTGCGATCTTTGAATGTAATCCATACCTTTTTCTAAGATTGAACGACTTTCGTTCTTATTCTCACCCAAGCGGCCCAGAATACGTTTTCACGACCTTTGTAATCCGCAAACTTTTCCTTCTCTTTGTCAGACAACTGAAGCACAGGACTTAAATGCTTTTTTATGCAATTTTCGAACAACATGGGGCGTGGTAGTTCACGTGCCCAGGTAATTTGGATAAGTAATATAAGATTTTTAGAGTTTAGTTTACTTTTCCATCTATCATAGACTGCAAAACAGTCCGTATTTTTGCGTATTCAAGTACGCGCGAGCAGTCAAACAAAAGGTCTGGAATGAGGCTGAAAACAGAGAGCGAGACTGGGGAGAGACGCTAAAAATACTGACTGTCCCTTTTTGCATACGTTATATTCGTTCGAATTACCCGCTTCTCCCAGCCACGGGCAATTTCCATTGGCTAAATTTCGATGCAAGCTGTCACCAAGCTGTCAAGAATGTTTTCAACATGTCATTCACGTTGTTCCATACCGTGATGAATTGCTAAAGCTTTCGCTGTAAAATGACAGATGTTGATCGCCTGGATTTGCTCGCAAGAATTGGGATTTGTTTTAAAATCGGAGCAGAGGGAAGCTTTGGAGTTGCTACTCAGGGGAAAGGATGTTTTCTGTGTTCTACCAACAGGATTTGACAAAAGCCTTATTTATCAGATGTTTGTTCATGCAAAGAGTTCTTCAAGTTCCGTGCAACGGCCGACCGTCATTGTTATCTCGCCTGGCTAAAAAAGCGATCGGTAGGAAACACACGACTTTTACCTCATGCAAACATGCCGCTTGTTCCAATGAGTTGTTTTCTCTGTCGAGTAGATTATGCTTTGGAGGAAAACGTTTTGACTGAGCAAATGTGAATTTTGGCCGCTTATTAAATATATTTCATACTGAGAGGTCGTGACACGCATATTGATTTTCTCTGGTAGGCATGATTTGCCCTCTGACGTAAGAGCATTTTCTTTCTTGGCCCCTTTAGAAATGTAAAGCTCTTCATTGCGGCTGATTAAGGGTTCTAGGTTGTTTTATTTCTCCAAAGTGCCTCCTGGATTTGAATAATTTTAAGCGATTTTCTTTGTGTCCGTGAATGTGACTTTTTCCTGCAATGTTTTGTCACGCTGGGCCCAGCTCGTTAGCGTTTTTGGCAGGATTTTAAATTCTCACAGATAGTAATTTACAGAGCTAAATCACCACGACGTGGTTTGGAATGAGGGGATTTGCTCATTCTTTTCAATCGCAATAATTGTTCATTGTCAGTTGGCGTGTTCAGTTCTTCTCTAATTTGCGAAAGCATCGCCGTGCAGTTTCCCTGGGCAATTTCTAACCGTTGTTCCGCACGGAGAGCAAACTGCTCTTGTGGAGAAAGATTCTCCTTCCTTGAGGACAACGAAAAGTTCGTTTTTCAGTAGGTCGGCCCACTTTGGCAACGTTTCCCTTTTTCTGGTAGGCGCTACAAACGCATTTTCCGAGCTTATCCATCCATTCGCAAAATTGCCGAACTGTGTTTTGAAACAACAGCCGCACATTCTACAATTTGTCCAAAGCCCTCGGCTCTTTCGGCTTTCTCCCTCTTCGAGGAGCAGGCACAGGCTTTGTTGTCATACTGCCACTTCCACTCAATTTTGATCCTCCACTATATATACTACATTTCACTATATACACTACATTTCACAGGAAAAAGCTGCTTTAGAATTACTGGATTACAGTAATAATAATACAATATAATAACACGCGAGTCTATCAAATTCACAAAGAGGGCGGAGTTGCGAACAGATTTTTGACAGCTCGACGACATTTTTGAACCCCCTAGTCGGAACGAACTCATTGTATGGAAAACGGACAGTCGGTTTTTTTCTCTCGCTACGGGCGTGTGAGGCTCGCGCGCTTCGCGCGCGTAAGACTCTTACGCCACGCTTTACCGATTTCTTTACTGATTTTGAGAAAAAAACCGACTGTTTTGCAGTCTACATCTATCATTCCTCGTTCATGTATTTAACAATTGAAATTACGTACAAAAATCACGAATGAGATACGGAGCCAGGCTTAAATTTACTTGAGAATCAAACAGACTACAAATGACAAAGAAGCTGAGGAATTTTTCGTATAACAATTCGAAACATTGCAGGGAAAGTAGACAGAGATGAATACGAACTTTATTGATTGACAAGCTGTCGATCAAGCTAAAGCTCGTTTGGGCATTGTTGTTTACAGATTACAATAAGTCTTAAAGGTGGCCTTCTACGAGTTTATCCGTGATGTCAAGGTTTCTTATTTTTAAATACCTCGTCATGTCGAGTGACATGGAATAAAGTAGTGTATATGCAATGCCTTTCTCGTCGTGGTATACCTTGAATATCCCACTCGCAACTTGATTTTCTCCGGTACACACTCCAGCCTTTATACTAAGAAAAATAAAGTCATGATAGCTCGTTGGATTTTTCACGGTATACCACGAGAAGACTACGAGAGAGCATTTGATGACTTGTCATCTCATCCAAAATTTAATTAAACTGTTGTATATAGTTGTTCTCACCGTGTTTTTGCAGTAGCCTACTGAAAATAAGTTGATGAGAGAACTTGTAAGACTTTCTTTAACTGATTCGCTTATTCTGAATATAGTATGCAGGAACTTATGCCGAAGTGAACCATTTATCCCTAAAACACAAAGTTTTTTTTCTTCTTTAATTTGTTCCTGAACGTTGTCAAAATGACATTATAGTTTTACTGTCGATTTCATCCATATATGCAGTCAAAATAGGAAGTCGCTGTTTCTTATAACTGATATGGTACAGACGAATTCGATGTCACTTACGAATCCGGCCTTTTTCACCTTGTAATAAAATAATTTATATCCTTTCAGATTCCGGAAATGAGGATATCAAATCAGCGGCTTCAATGGTAATTTAGGGGCCGACCATTGAACTCTTGAGGGGTGGGGGGGGGGCGGTTTGTGATTTCTGGTCATCAAGAATTTTTTTTCTAGCAATCTGGTGGGCGGGATATTTTTTCCCTTTTTTTCCCATAAGCTTTCTATTACATTTGTGCTGCATGCAATTTTTTTTCTTCCGACAAGCGAAGCACCTGCCTTACAGGAAAATTTTTTTCAAAATCGCCCCCCCCCCCCCCTTTCAAGAGTTAAATGGTCGGCCCCTTAGAATCATTTTTTTAAGAAACACTTTTCTCAAGACGTGAAATTTTTGCTGTTTTCCGCCGCGGCGCCTCCAAGGTGGAAGATTGCCAGGGGCGAAAATTATGGTAAGAAATTATAACGTGCCGCTTTCCACCAGGGTTTAGCTAACTGTATGTACGTACGTATAAACTTTTTCCGGTTTTTCAAAACGCTAACCTAGAGAAGAAGATTAAGGTGGCTTGGTGAAATCAATAATTGGGCGCCTCAGATTTGGTAAATAAATAGTAGTTTGCGTACCAGGCAGCTTTTTAGGCGCGTTTTTCATTCGTAGTTGACTGTGAAAACGAGTCAGGAGTGGGTGAGGGAAAGATTGACCCTGTCCAGCTTTTGCGCTGCCGTTTTCTAGAAAACTTTTGTTTCTCGCGATCCTTCCGTAAAGTAAAATACCTTAAAATTATATAGATTTTGGCACAAAACAAGAGAAGTTCTGGTTTTTAGCAAGAAGTTCCATAGTATGCATTTGATATCCAGGACAGGGAGACTGCTGGCAGTGTATACGGAAGAAGAGAAGATGCGACTCTTACTAGATATCAGGGTGTATCAAATTATTTTTATTTCTTTCCTAGAAGAAAAGGCGTAACAGGAATCTAATTACTTTTACTTCCCGTTGTAAAAAAGCTAATTTACACCTTTCAGCCATTCCAAACATTAGATCGTGATCAGGATAAATCACATCTGCGGCTTCTTAAAAGAAATGTAGAGAGAGCTTCTACATAAACTATTTCCTCTCTCTGACGTGCGGTATTTTCAGTTGCTAGCTTGCCCGTAAGGCATGAGTCAAATAGCAGGGAATGTACCAATTTCTATTAAGAAAGAAATTTATTTTAGTCAATTTTATCTCCGCTGTCACTCCTCGCTTGATAACAAGCTTTTGCACGTCGCGCTGGTGGAAGCTATATGGGAGTGTGTGAACGAAATTTATGTGTTCTTGACTGGGCTGACTTATTTGGATGGTTGGGGTTTTAAGGAGTGCAGGAATTCCTTACTGTGTTGGCTTGAAAATAGACAGAGGGGGATAAGGGTCTCTACAAAAGCATTGATTTTTCGAGATTTTGGCCCTGGAAGTGCGTTGGAACATATTCAAGACCATTCAAATGAGGAATTCTTGGGGGGTGGGGCGGGGTACGTATGTCCCTAGTCTGAATTCAACTGAGGCCCTCTTTGCGGGGCGTGGAGGGGGCGGGGTACGTATGATCTACGTATGAATTTGACTCATCTTTATGTTGTTTGTCCCCATTTCATCTTGTCTTCTGTCCCTGTTTTAAGGCCATGTCGCTTGTTGGAATTTCACTAGCCTACGTAGCAGACGCTTGGAAGTAGTGGGCGAAAGAGAGAACGGGCGCGCACGAGGGAGACTTCTCGCTCGCCCGTTTTTTCTTGTGCTCCAAGCGCCAGCTACGCAGGCTAGAATTTCACCCTACTGTGTGCTTCTGACATAGCCTTTCAACTGCCTTTCCCGCACTTTATAATAAGGCCTTCCAACCCGGTGGGGGGGGGGGGGGGTACTGCCATATATGGGCTATATATGTTTGTGCCGCTGTGAAGGGTATGGTTTTCAAGCAGTTTACTCTAGGATAGGGTATATAAATCAGAGCGTTTGAGTCTAGAATAGGGTATCATTTTTCAGGAAACTGATCAGTTGGTTGAAGATTTTAGGTAAACAGCTACTCTAGGATAGGGGGATTTGGGGAGTTTACTCTAGTATAGGGTAGCAAAATTCAGCTGAACTAGCTCTGGTATAGGTTAAGGATTCCAGGGTCCCAGCAGCACATCCCCACCCAGAAATTCCTAAAGTACCCCCCCCCCCCCCCCCCCCAGGCCCTTCCAACTTGATCCTCGATTTCAAACTTGTGAAATACACCATTAATTATTGCATATTTATTTAGATAACACCTTGAAACTACAGGTATCTAAACAAAGAACACAATGCATCTGTGTTGCCCAAATGACTCTTGCTTGCGCAAGCTTTTGTCATGTGGTTTCGGGTACATCAAGGTGGTCTTCTTTGGAAAGAACGACTGAATGCAGGTTTCTTCAAGGGGAAACTCCACAGGGAGCCTCTATACTCGTTTATCATCATATATGTAAAACTCATTCCAAAATGGTAACAGTTTACGCTTTTCTTTTGTCTCTACGATGACTGGCCCTCAATTTCTCGTCTCAGTTTTTCAGAGACAGATCTCCCTGCCCTTTCATATACTTTGACTCGTGAAATAAACCTGGAGACTGAAAAAGGTACCTCGATCTTAAGAAAAGGCTACTCGATGAACAAACAACTCAGTGGGTTCAAAAGAATGACGTATTTCGACGGACATTTAATTTGTGAGTTTCCCAAGACGCGGTCTCCCAATCTTTAGATTTCTACACCATGTTGAAATTGTACTGCTTAGCCTGCTCTCCGGCGCGAGGATTTCCACCGAACTCGTACAAGTAAGATGATTACTCGCTCTATTCTACCCTGTGCACTCGACTGTGGAACCCTGAGAAATCTGTTGGCACCGGCACGTCGTAAAAAATCTGGAATGTGCTGGCAACAGTTACGTAACATATATCAGACACATGATTTACACGAGGTTATTCTGACCTTGGAAATGTATTCCAGGTGGATGGATTTATCAACAGTAGTAGTTGCGGTTACGAAAAGGGCAAAAAGCGCTTTGTTTTCCTTGTCACGAGCTCAGATCGCTATTTCCAGAAAGAGTGCCAACCGTTCTTTCCCTCTGTTCTTTAATTTCTTTATTTGACGGGAACAAATTAAACTCGAGTGTTTAAGAATGTGAAAGAAGACTATACAGGACTAATGGGGACAGTGTAGGTATAGCCTGCGTAGCAAGCGTTTCCGTGCGGTTTAGGAGCAAAGAACGACGAACGAGAGTCAAAGACCGCGCGAAAAATGGCGTAAGTAAAAGAGCGGGGAGGTGCCCATTTCTCGCGCGGCTAAAACCGAGAATCCCGTTCCTCGGTCTTTCTTTGCTCCGAAACCAAACGGAAACGCTTGCTACGCAGGCTAGTGTAGGTAGTTCGTCTGTTCTCACTGTCGGTCCGAGGAAATCACGCATTGATATCAAGCCAAAAGAAAAGAATTTTCAATCTCTTAGAAGACCGGAAGACATCGTTGATCTTTCCTAGCAACGCCTTAACCGCGTAAATTGGCTAATTCTCTGAGGTTTGTAATTGTTCCAGGAAAAAGATGTTCATTGATCTGTGCTCTGCGCATGTCAGCTTCCGCGCACTCAAACTCTGAATAGAAATTATATAGTTTCCACGTACTTCCTCATAAAAAAACTGTGCTTCTGATCAGTTTAATACAAAAACTGGTTAACGAAAAACTATCAATAAAAAATGGCACCAGGAGCTCCTGGTATTACAGAAAACCTCTCATAACAAGTTTAACAAATCAGTTGATTCCTTCTGTCCGGCCCGGCCGAGCTCGAAATCTGAGTACATCGGGTAGCATGCGACCTTACCTGTGATCAGGTAAAAAGGGAAGAAGGACCGCCTGATCGCAGGTGTCCTGCGAGCAAGCTCACTTGTGCAAATTCGGGGAAAATTATTTGACGGCGGAGCCATCCACGGACGAAAAGTGAGTGGAATAGCGGGTTCGCCGCCCCCGGGGCGGAGGGAGAGGGTACTTCCTCACAAGACCCTCACAAGAGGCTAATGGAAATGTGCCGCTGGATGGGGTCGCATTTTCACGACTGGAGTGACTATAATGGGGTCGCACATTTTCCGGTTTTGGGGGGGTATTACAGTTCTTCATATTTACGGTTAGCAAACGTACCAGAATGTTTGAACCACAGATGAAAAGTAAAGTGTTTTTCATTCGATGTAAAAAATGGATCAATTCATAAAAATAGAAAGAGACTAAGCTGAGATCGTGAAAATTACTTATTTGCACAAAAGTGACTAAGATGGGGTCTATAATTGGCCACAGAATAGAAATGGGGTAGGGGCTCTGAGAGGCCAGCGGCACATACCCGGCAAAAATTAACCCAAGTACCCCCCCCCCCCCCCCCCCCACGGAGGTTCGCCGCAAAAAATTTTCCCCAAATTCCCACAAGTGAGCCTGCTCGCAGGCTATACATCGGGGGAGTAAATTCACGTCACTCTCTCTAGTACTCAAAAGTAGATTTTTTTGACTTTGTCAGTTTACTGAAGAACGTCTTCGAAATGTCTGATTTTGAGCTCAGGCTGAACAAGGACTAGTCGTTCTTAATTGGAGTTGGCGGACCTGTACGACCGCGTTAAGGCAAAAAGAGGAAGCGTCGGGATTAAACAGAGATTAACATCCAGCCACACATTAGTGCACTGATTCCAGTTATAGAAATTTCTCCATATTTCTCATGATGAAACTGGTCCGTTGTCCATGATTGGCAGGGGTTTGAAGCGCGAGGAAGGACGAGCTAGTTAAGGTTTTCTTATAATCAGGCCGGAGCCAGCAACTGATCCCTTGTGACCGTGCAATCGCGTTTTCATAGAAACTATTATGTTAGATCAATTCTTCCGCGAGTTTTGACAATAAAATAAGTCTTCTTAATCAGTTAGCAAAACCGCGTAACTAGGAAATAGTATTGCTGATGTATTGGTGGCTTTTACCGCCTTCTTTGAGTTTCTGAAGTGTGCTTTTCATTGATTGATTGAAATTGTTCAGACACCGGATTGTCAGCATAGCCATTATTGGAAGGGAAGTGTTAATAATCGGCCTACTTAACTTTTATCACTATAAGAAGGAAAACGTTAGAAGCACTGGATACTTTCCAAAAGGAAGTATATGTATTGATGAGGGCTTCCTTCGGGCCCTTCTTCTCGCAAGATTAATGACTTTACAGTATGTCCCCAATGGAAAAGAAAATAATTTGATATTCAAGTAAGACATCTGTCGAGCAGTCTAAAGTTTATCCTGTATTTACAAGAGAGAGGAAGACACTGCCCCATCCCTTCTTGGGTCCAATCACGATTTACACCCCCAATGGCACTCTGACAAATAAATATGCCTCGTTTGCTCCGGCACTTTAGCTTTTCGTTGACGACGATATAGTTTGATTTATGCTGGAAGCGTTACTTTTGCTTTTCCGTCTTATTTCGTCATCTGATCTGATCGAACTGGCGCCAAGCACTTCTCTGATATCGGCTAACCCCTCTACGAAATACGTCCGGCTTTGAGATCAATATGTGTATGCACAGTTGCGGCGAAATATGGATGTTATAATTGGTACTCACATTAAATACATAAGAGATCATGATCCGGCTCCCGTGAAGTTACTTGAAAAATCTCGACATCCGTTTTCTTCTCTCTACATAAATCAATAAGCTTTAATTTTTAAGGAGTTTTTGAAACAATTTCTTGCGGGGAATCTTTTGCTCGGTGCGCTCATCGGCATAAGTAGAACCGCTAGAAACGACTTTGATTCAAATCTTGATCTGATTTTTAGGGTTCCAAAGTAAACGATCTTTTAAATCAGAACATTTTTGCAATACTAGCAAAAGGCATGGAGAAGATTTGTGCCTGATCATATCCACTTTCCTGTCAAGGACAATCGGAGCCAAGGACACTTTTCCGCGGTCAAAATTCAGCATCATCGTGATCTTTCTTAACGAGGGAAAATTTAGAACCCCCCCCCCCCCCCCCCCAAACAGGTGAAGCCAATAAACTTTGGTCGCAGTTGACTGAGCCCGTTAGCCAGTTTAAGATTTTCTCAGTGCCCAGTGACAGCCAGTGAACTATTTTCTTGATCAGCTGTTACTGAACTATAGTTCATGAGAGATCATGCATTTCGTGAGCAGTCATAACATTACCAGGATAGAGTAAGAGTTCTTTTTAGGCTCCTGTTGCTAGCGCCAAAACAGGGAATATTCGCTTCCTTATTGCATGTTTGAGGCCGGATGTATAATGACTGATGAGTTTATTTGGGCTGAAGACGACGTACGAAGTCTTCACGTTGTCGAAGCCAAGTATCTCGTAGGCGGAGGAATATAATGACAAGCTGACAAGCTAACTCGCCAAGGCAAGAAAAGCTGTGCGTGCCATGTATAACGCCCCACCTCGTTTGTGCCTTCTTCCCACTTTTCGTACTATTTAAACGGAAGTAACCAATAACCTTTTCAACCTCATTCTTCACGTCGCAAGCGTCAGAAAGAAGAGTAGCCTATAATACCCAACAGGACTTTCCGTTTTTCTGCACCGTTTTTGTATCAGATTCCTACTCTCTCTACCACTAAGCACCCGGCAAGCTAGACTACGCGTGGTCCCCCATTTTTCCTCAGGGATAGGAAAGCGAGCGAAACGCGAGCGCGCGTGAAAATCACCCCTTTTCTTGCGTGGGGTGATTTTCACGCGCGCTCGCGTTTCGCTCGCTTTCCTATCACTGAGGGAAAATGGGGGACTACTCGTAGTCTATCGGCAAGCTATAGAAGAAAAGAAGGGGTCGGAATCGTTCTCCACTATTCGCGCGAATCAAGTATAGAGTCCTCTTTCATAATTACCAAGCCGACTACAGCTTACATATGTACTCCAAATGCAAGGAACACTTTGACAGTCATCATATCCGGGCCGGATCTTGATGCAGACCAGGATGACCAACATTGGATAAAATCAAGAGCCATAATAGGTCCTATTATGGCTCTTGATAAAATATAAAACCAAATGCATGGGTAATTTCCCAATATTTAGTTTAGACAAAACTTCCTTAATCAGGGGCTCCATAAAGCTAAATAAAACTGAGGACCACCAACTTTTAATGATATTTACAGCTTAAATACAACAGAGAGCGAAATACGCGGGTACACTCACATGAAAATCGTTACAGTGCTCGCGAATTTCGCTGCATGGATAGGGTATCATTTTTCAGGAAACTGATCAGTTGGTTGAAGATTTTATCTAGACTAGGTAAACAGCTACTCTAGGATAGGGGGATTTGGGGAGTTTACTCTAGTATAGGGTAGCAAAATTCAGCTGAACTAGCTCTGGTATAGGTTAAGGGTTCCAGGGTCCCAGCGGCACATCCCCACCCAGAAATTCCTAAAGTGCCCCCCCGGGCTCAGTTTCCTTGAGGTTCGGCCGTCAACTCTCTCTAAACAGCTATCGGACACTTCTACTGGACGGACAACTTCCAAAATAGGACACTTTGTCCCTATCCTGCAGCGTTCTTCAGTCATTTAACCTGGACGGACATATTACAGTTTAACTCCCAACGCTGATCGCTCTCAGTGCTAAAGGCTTCACTGCACTCGTGGTCTCGTGTAAATTGTTTCAGTTGTTTGGCTAATATTTCATATATTTACAACAACGTATAAGCAACGTTATTTATCGCAAAGAAATACATATTATATACACACTCCCTACAGTTAGCGAAAGCTATTCAAGGCAGGTATTGACGCTACATACCGATACATTTTATCAAAAAAAAAAAAGGAGAACGGAAAACTTCAAAGAATTGGCGTGTTTACTCTTTTACTGGCTCTCTGCAAGGCCAGAAAGAAATACCTGACTGAAACCCTGGTTAGTCTTGTTACGGTTTTTTTGGCTCTTGGTTTTTAGTACAGAAAAAAAAGGTGTTACAGGATAATTCAATGATCGAGTGATCATCTGATTCCTTCTTGACCCTTGCCGTTGTCATCGCTACTATCACTCAATATCGAATAAGTGACCTTAATATTCTCGTTCTTTTGGCTCAAAGTGGCCTTTACCTTGACTCTTTGAAAAATGGAAAACTACAATGGGCGTCTCGGCACGTGCCACGTGGGTGCTCGCATCTCAGTTATCACACAGATTTTGCGTCGAAAATCAAAGATCAAACAAAATTTCATCAAAGATTCCCGGTGAGTTAAAAACCTTGATTGCTGACGGTTAAAATTGTCGCTAGTTCTCACTTAACGTTATACAATCTCATCTAATAACGCTACTAAACCAAAATCGCGCGGTTCGTTTACACAATCTACGTCAACAAAGAAACGTCGAAACAATAAGGGGATTTCTTTGCATTACGGAAGAGGCGTGATCCAACATAAACAGTTCTCTGACTTCTAAAACAAACGCTCCAAATGTTTTTCATTTGGTGTTGGCGTAAAATCAAAACAAACATGTGTAGTCTTGGATAAGAACTTAGTCCTCTTCTGATTAAAGTCGTGTAAATTCGAGCTTCTAGCATGCAACATGTAGATTATCGCATAGTTTGCGCTGCATTTATATTTGAGATTAGCGTTTTCAGTTTTAATTCATTGGCTTCGTTCTAAAGAGTCAAAACTACTCTTGACTAAATCGGTTAAAACAGTGAGTAAAGAGTAAAGACATGCAAGGATCTCAAAATACTGAGCAACACGTATTTTCCTCTCCTGTCACAACAAAGTGTTCATCACGCCATAATTTATGGCTTTATTATTTCTAACTGGAGCTTGCTTTTCTATGCTCTGTACAAATAATTCTCACCTTTGTTTTTTCATTGTTTTTGAAATAAATAAACGTTGAAGTTGTGCATCTAGAGGGAAAAAAATGCAGTGTTTCTGAGCATTGTGAGTTTCGGATTTGTTTGGGTCAGTTTTCCATAGGTCCAAGTCAAGAGTGTTTTGTGTTAGCACTTCGGCAGATAATTAAATTGCCGGAAGTCCATAGAAGAAAGTTTCCATTTTAGATCTCTCTTTTTGAAACAAACGGGTGGTAAACTTGGCGAAGAGAACGCATTTATGTCATAGATCGACGGCTTGATTTTTAAAGACTCACGCGGTCAATGTAAAGAAAGGTTATTACATAACTTCGTCCAAGTTATTTATCTGATAACTTGCTATCAGGCCCTGTTTGATTCGTTTTACTTGAGACGAAAAAAAAAAAAACAACAACAACAACGTTTTACTTGTTTTGGCGAGTTACTCTCTCCGGACAGTTCGATTTTTGCCCTTTGCATGCAGTGCCATTAACACTGCGAGTGTTTTTTTAATGAGGAAACTCTTTTAAAACTGGCAGTTATTGATGAGCTCTTTGGTAGCGAGTTTTCCTTCAGCGATTTGCTTACCTTTTAGTATCTCTCTTCGTCTCTCAACAAAGATATTTATATTTTTAAATTTTCCACAGATTTACAGCTCTCGGAAGTAAAAGAATATTAAAATACCCATAAATTTCTAATAAGCGCAGTAATACTTTTTGCCGATTTTCATCTTAGATCGATTCGGCGCGTTTGTTAAATTTACTGACCGTCTTCGTTGAGTCGCCTACAAAAAACTGTTTTGACCTTGAAACCACAACCCCTGTGGTCCTCACAATCTCGTCAGCGCCGTTCTTGCAATAGTTTTTATCACCGTTTTTAAACGGTAAGTCGCCCTAATATAAACATCAATGTGACCCTGTAAAGCGTATTGACTTAGAGTAGAGGTTATTACTGTCGAGCGGTTTTGATTTTGACTGTAAGCAGAGAGCTATCTATGATTCTGTGTATATTTGCATTTGGGCTTGATCTGATATTTTTCTATTCTTGAAACCGGTTTTAAAGATAAACGTACTGGATATCTGGTTTTATTTGTTTTTATGATAATGCGTCACGAGTATTTTTAATTTCGTACGACCTCATTCACATCTGAAATGTAATAGTAGCTTATTTCAATTTCCTGAATAAAAAGTAAAAGAGAAAAGAATACACTCCCCTTGTGGAAACCTCAGACTAACCTTGCAAATCCTGAACACAGAGCCCGCATTTCGTTTTCCCAGGTTTGAGCAAAGAGAAGAGTTTTGCGGATGTAGATTTGACCTCGTGGTTTTTAGGGGTCAAATCATGCTGGTAAAAGACTCTTCTCGAAAAAACGGGCGCGTATCCCCAGAAACTGATACCGTCAAAATTCGCGCAGACACCGGCGCGTTTGCTTCAATTCAGATTCATGTCTAATCGAAAATTTAAGCATCCTCTATTTCTAGCTGTATAATTTCTCTCGGTCATAAGGTATGAAAGTTGTAACCTGTCGGTGTGAGTTTTCGAAACAAGGATCGACGTGATTTTTTTTGGAACGTCAATCCCCATTTCCGGTACTGAATATCTGGTAAATCTCTTGTTTCCCGAAAAAGCTTAAAATACACACTACAAGTAGAGAACAATACAATAATGCATTAATTGTCGCTTACGCGGATTTCATTGGACAAAAGAGTTGTGAGTGGTGAGCTTGAGGTGATTACAAGGTTACATTAGCATATATACATGTAAACTTCTTGTCAACTTGTGTGGCTATTCAATACAACTATTACAATGCTTTTATACCTGAAATCAGTGAAAAGAATGACTGAAATTTGACACGAAAAGGTCAGCACAATTAAGAAGTTTTGTTCACGGGCACATCAACTCGCCAAAAATGCCTGGAGCATGCAAAATGTCAAACTCGCGACTTTTTGGCCATTCTTGTGTTTAAGAGGCGTTTAAGTGGTTCACAAAATTTGCATAGCTTTGGAGAAGAATGCAGATATAAAACGAATTTCAAGTGACTGAAAAAAGCCCTTTGCCTCTCTCACCGGCCCGTAACAAGTGGAAACCACAGAAATGTTTACATCGGAAACGAGCGAAAAATGCTTGGCAATCGGCCAGCAAAACAACCTGTTGGCCGTTGTTGTCCCTTCTTGTTGAATGTGAATGGTGATTTGTTTTGAATGACATGACATGCTTGACGAATCTTTCTTGTCAAATATAATTAGTTCCTATTATAAATACAACTTGCTGCTTACACATCGCTTTATGAGTGATATAAAAATATGGAACGAAGACAAGAATGCGCGGGAGGACAGTTCTAGAACCAAACATCGCGCTGAAACCAGCGCGTTCCAGGTTAAGGGCAATATTCTTGTCACGTAGGTTTGTTGCGTCCCTGGCCATTGTGTGAAATTACATTAAATTGGATGTAACATGCTTGTGTTTTTGGTAATTTACAGCCAGCAGGCATCGTAAATACGCAGTTTTGATTGGTCAGTGACCATGTTAACTCGAATTTTGATTGACGGCTAAGTGGTGTTCAGAATAAAATGGCCATGTGAGGCTTTTTCGCGCCACGCCTTCTAGTCAAGTAAGATCGTACGTGATTGGCGGTTTTTAAACCGGAACAAAGGCGGCTACGAGCTCAAAGGAACCGTGTGTATGAAAGTGACGCAGCGAATGAACACAGTGTAGTGAAACAGGGAGCATCAAATCACATGTGCTCACAGATCGCAAATCATTCCATTGCATAAATCCTTAGGAGCACTCAAAAAGACTGTGGCTTGCGCCCAGTTTACTCAGATTCAATGCGATTATTTTGTAGCGCTGAAATGGCCGAGGGCTCGGATAAGCTTGCTGGGCCGTACAAGATGCCTTGCCCGTTGTGTCATAACGGCTTCGAAGATCCAAAAGTTCTACCGTGTTTACATACATGTTGTAAAAAGTGCCTGACGGAAGCCGTGGAGAATGGTCGTTTGAGATGCCCGACATGTCGCCTGAATGTTCCTCTCTCCGAAGCAGGAATCGATGGTTTACCAACGAACATATTCAGTCATAATATTTTGGATGTGTTGGTGCCATGTCAAGAGAACATCGAAACCAGCAGCTGGATCCGAGCGGTGATTCAACATTGTATTTACTGTGGCGAGGGGTCAATGGTTACAGCTCGCTGTGTGGATTGTAGTGAACTTTTGTGTGATAGCTGTGTTCGTGCACATCAGAGAGTTCGATTGACGAAAGATCACCGTATCGTTACTTTCATCGAAGAAGCGGCATTGATGAGCAAAACAACTATGGCCACAGCAACTATCGCATCTTCACCAATAACCTCTGTCTCACCAGTCGCGGCGATTGCCGATAAAAATTCTTCTGAGGACTTGGTTCGTTGTAGTAAACACGAGAATGAACTTTTACGGCTTTACTGTGAAACATGCTACACTCCGGTTTGCAGTGAGTGCACTTTCAGTGAACATCGAGGCCACAGTTTTCAGTATCTTCGAGAGGCCGTCGAATCTACTAAAGTGATCGTGGGGAAGTTGATCACCGATGCTAAAACGGAGATTGCTAAGCTAGAAGAATCCGTGAATACTTCGCAAACGATTGCAAAGCAAGTGGAATACAGAGCGCAAACCGTTTCAAACGAGATTAGGCAAACTGTAAGAAGGCACATGGCTGCCCTCGAAGAACGCGAGAGAGAGCTTCTACGTCGCGTGGAGAAAGTGCGCCAAATTAAGGGCAAATCACTGCATTTACAAATCGATGAACTTAAGGCTAGTTTAGAAAAAGTATCGAGCGTATGCGAGTCTTCAGAGAGATCGATCAAACTTAGTACGGATCGCGAACTTATCGCCACTAAAAGTCGTTTGTCAGAAACATTGAATGAACTGAGAGTCAAACGTGGTTTTCTTCAGCCGCACGAAGATGACGCCATCTTATTCACACCTCCAGATCAGGCTCTTCAAACGGCTATTAGTTCTTTGGGGATCATTACAAGCAGTGCTTTCGCCCCGTATTCTACGGCAACCGGCGACGGTCTTCGCCGGGGTATTCGTGGAAAGGTCGCAATGTTTATAGTGCAAGCCAAAGACCATCAAGGCGAAAACCGCTGTATCGGTGGGGACCCCTTGCGCGTTCTAATTCAAGGTCCAGATGGGATTTTCTACCACGCTGAAGTGACCGATCGGCAAAACGGAACTTACACAGTTTCTTATCGCCCTCAAGTGACTGGAGAGCATGTAATTTCGGTGACGATTCGTGGCCGCCACATCTCTGATTCTCCGTTCAAGGTTGCAGTCATTAAAGGTCGCAATTATGCTGGCGTAGGGCCAGTGGTTCGATTTTTCGGCTCAGAGGGTGAATCGGACGGTGAACTATGTCGCCCATGGGGCGTTTGCTGTGACAGAGATGGCAATATCATTGTTGCCGATCGTAGTAATAACCGTATTCAAGTTTTCGATTGCTACGGGAATTTTCGTCTCAAGTTCGGATCTGCAGGCTCTAGAAATGGACAGTTTGATCGGCCGGCAGGGGTAACTTGTGACAATGACGGGCGTATTATCGTCGCAGATAAGGACAACCATCGCATACAAGTCTTCAACGTTGACGGAACTTTCATTCTCAAATTCGGCGAGAAAGGTTGTAAGAATGGCCAGTTTAGCTACCCCTGGGACGTGGCATGTAGTAGCGAGGGGCACATCCTAGTTTCGGACACGCGCAATCACCGTGTGCAGCTGTTTAACCGCGAGGGCAGGTTCCTTGGCAAGTTCGGTTTTGAGGGTATCCACTGGAAAGAGTTCGACTCTCCTCGCGGCGTTGCCTTCAATCACGAAGGCCATATGATTGTCACCGACTTCAACAACCACCGTATTCTTGTGATCAAGGCCGATTTTCAGCATGCGTGGTTCTTGGGAATAGAGGGTAGCAAGAACGCCGAGTTTCTACGCCCACAAGGGGTCGCTGTGGATCAAGAAGGAAACATCATCGTTGCCGACTCCAAGAATCATCGCATTCAGATCTTCCAGCCCAATGGAAACTTTCTCTGCAAGTTTGGAACTCACGGAAACTCGCCAGGCCAGTTAGATCGCCCCTCAGGTATCTGCGTTAGCAATGACGGGTCTATTGTAGTTGTAGATTTTGGCAACAATCGCATTCAAGTCTTTTAAAAGCTAGAATAAACGTTGAGATAATTGAAGCCCTGTTTTCCACACTCGTGTGAAGCAGATTACATGGCTAAAACTCTTACATCGTTAGATTTGATTAGATTTTGTTGCGCAAAATTTAGCAATATTCGCGAAGTTTATTACTACACTTATTAGTCGCTTGCCATGTCAATATAATTTGCATGAGAGATGATACTTATCACTCTCGTTTTTGTTTCATTTGTTCGAATTTATGTTGCGTAACGACTTTACTTCGTTTACCTAAACTAGTTGTTTATATATTAATTTTTTCACTGGTTATAAATGATTGGGGCTTGGTTCAATTTAAGAGTTTGATCCTATTTTTCTCACCTATTTTTTGCTTTGCATTGGTCATGTGGGCACAAATTTCACTCCTACGCTGCGTAAGAATTGCAATCTGAAGAAGCTCTGATCACTTTATGAAAGAATTTAAATGTGAATACTCACGGCAAATATTATTTGAAGCCTTGAGCGTGTTTCTGGGAGATATTTATATGATCTTTTCATCAAAAATATTTCACGAAAGTTGGGCAGAATATTACTGATGCTGTGCAATGCATGGTTTCTTCACGTATTTAACAATTTGTTGTGTTTGATTATTTAATGTGTTTTTCGAGAAAAGGAAACTTAGGCTAAGAGTTAATTATTTGTCTAAAGCTTTCCTTTGACAGGAAAACTAAAAGGCTGCTAGATAATTCAATTTGGACGCCGAATTCAAACAGACCGACGCATTACTTGTAGAAGAGAAGGTGTGAAGACTTTGAATAGAGCTTCATTCTCTATTCATTTTTCTGTTGAGCAGCAAGAAAGCTTACGGAATTTGTTTTGGACTTGTTTTGTTGTTAAACCGGTGCTATTGTTTCGCTCCGGTCAAAAATTTTGGAATCTTTGATAAAATAATTGTTGTGGGACGTTAAGGTATAAAAACAGTTTCAGTGACAGTGTCGTCCATTTTTATCCCAACAACCAAAAACGTTCGTTTTTGCTCACAGAAAACACTAACAATCAACGTCAGCCGAAAGTCTAAAACTAGGATTTTTCAGCATTGCTTTCTATCTTTGCGAAAAACAAATCGGTCTTTACAGAAAATGGTACACAAGTTTCCCCAGGGATTTGCCAGTTTTGTTTGCTGAACAAAAAAAAGTGATTGCGATTGGAAAGCACTTTGTTGCCTCAAGCAACGCGTAATTACTACCAGAGATCGAACGTATCTAAAAAGAGTACATAATGTTGGTTGAATAATAAGAACGTGCCAAGATTGTTGTAGAATTTTAAATAGGAATATTTTTTTCCGCGCGCTGGGTTAAAAATAGTAGAAACCGTAGTTCAGTAGCTTTTAGTACGTAGTCAACCGCGCTGTCAAACAGAGCTAGAATAGGTTTTCAGCCGACATAAAGTCGTACATGTAGTTTTCCCAGCCTAACGAAATACAAAAGATGTGATATTTTTTATCCAAAGTGTTACTGAACACGCGCTCCAGTGTACGATATTCTAGATAATTTTTCCTTTACATTATATTGTCACGAATCGACTTTAAGATATATTATTAAGATGTATATTCTTAGCGTTAAGAATTATTTCTTCCTAAAATAGCGGAAGTCATAATATTTTGTTTAAGATATGATAGGAAACTGCAAGACGATTTTCTTGGTGATGCGAGTCATCTTCCATTTCAGTTAAGCAACTGTTAAATTAAATTGTTCCGTGAAATGGCGCTTAACACGTGCCACAATTAATACTAGTTTTTCACTGTATTTTTCACCTGAGGAAATTTTTCGATTAACAAATTCATTACTTAGCAATATGATATATAAAATTGTGTGAAGTTAATATTTATAGTAATATATTATGCAGTTCTCGTTTTCTCAACAATCAAGTCTTCAATATACTTTATAAGATCGATGAACTTGGAAAAAATAAGATAAGTATTTCACGTTCCCGTTTAATAACGTAGGGAGTTATCCTTTATCGGAAAGTTCAGTTATGAACTACAGAAATTCTTGGAATGAATTTTTTCCTTTTTCCACTTCACAGTGAAGAGCGGTTTCTAAAAATCCGCTAACGAACATTTTTTTCCATATCTTGATTTCGAAAAGAATTTGAAAAAAATGAGCCAAGGTAGTTTGCAAGTGTGATCATCTAGTGAATACAGCATTCAAGTGAACCCGTTCAGAAATTAAAGTAGATCCATGTTTTGAATCCTAAAAGCAATAAGTCTAATCATAGTTCAGGTTTGATGAGGTTGATGATTTACCACTAAATCAAAGATTGAGTGTATTATTAATATATTGTGGCAAAGCAATTGTTGCTAATCTAATGATGTCTTGCAACTCATGAAATCAAAGTCAAGAACATATATTTATTGGGCTTAGATGTTCCACAATTTTACCAACTGACTTTTTCCTCAAGTTTATTATTTGTAAAATTTCGTTCACTTTTCTTGTAAAATCCACGTCTCCGACTGACTGTCAAATTTAAGTTGTTAGATTTGTTGATAAAAATGTTGAACTTTGATTTAATGGGTTGCAAAACTTAAATGATAATGTATCATTGCAGTACTGTTCAAAACAAGGACAGAGAAATGTTATGCTAATACTGAGGATTTGTTTCAAACTAATTTATTGAAGAATAAATTAAAGCAATTTGGATTTTTAAACTCTTGGTCTTGTTTTCTTTTAGTTGATGTTTTATTTCGTGCAAATTTTTTAAGTTCAGGGATCAAAACTTGAGTTGCATCTTCTGCCTGTAGTTTAACATACAAAGGGCTCCTGTCATGGGATAAAGCAAGTTCTCCCTCTGTGTTTGATCAACACACTCCCAACAAAACTGGGCCATTGTATATTAAGTAGTTTCCCTATAAATATTCAAGTTTGTAGTCGAAAACTCCCTTAAAAACTGTGAGAATAAGATTCCAACACTTGAACTTTCAACCATTTGAAAGCAAAGGCTTCTTGGAAGTTTTTGATTGTGGTAAAAAATTTTGTCCTCCCTTAAAAGTGGGTACTTGGAGTAAGCTTCAGTCATCTCCTTGACTTGTTCATTGTGGGCTAAAGGGCTAAAACTTTCATAAAATCTCCAAGGTGTGTGTAACTTAAATAGGGGGCTGAAATTCAGCATAGCATAATGCTTGTATTCTACGTTTAGAGACGAACGCAAGAAGGCTCTTTATCTGGGATATTGTGAGAGGTCATGGGTGAGTGAGTTATGAGAGATAAGCAGAGGATTGGGGAGATAAGTACCTATCTTTCATAGCTTGCTTACTGCCCAGACAGAGAGCTTGCTTACAGTCTGTTTCGAGCTAATCATTTACATTGTGCCAATAAGGACAAAAATCAAGTGATGATAGGGGAATCTTTATTGTTCTCCAAGTTAAGTGGGGTGGAGTGCCGACTTCTTATTTATAAAAGGATGGGCACTTTTGCCGATGCAAAGTGGCAAGGATTTGTTGTGTGGGGCAGCAGCAATCATCCAAAACATTTCATAAGTTCTGGTGGATTATTCCTTTCAGTAAAGTGGTACTCTAACTGTTGACAAAGCCTGCGAGTAGGCTCTCATATATTATTGTGGTGAGTGAAGCATCAATCTCCTTTCACAAGAGGCTCTCGCCTGTCCCCTTGCAACTCTCCCAAATGGAGAGCTAACTCGAAGGGTAATCTTGACATTACAGGGGCTCAACCTTAAACAGGTAAAATGGGTTAAGGTGCTTTATGCCAGCTATGCTACATGTATGTATCTGGACCGTCTGTAGTGGCATAAACTAAACCTAGATTGGAATACAGTGGAACCTCTCCTGTTCAAGGGACACAAAATTTGGTCTCAGAAAAATGTTTTTGTAATCTTTGTATTTTTGTTACCTCTGTTGAAGGGACACCTCTATTCTGAGGGGAAAGGGACACTTTCTCTGGGTCCCAAAACCCAGATTCAACCTCCACACCTTAGCACTCAAAAGGTGACTGACCACAAAAATAGTTGATAAGTTTAAGTGTTCACTAGTCACAATGGACACAGCTTTCAAAACATGAACTATCACATAAAAATGATGTACAGCACTTGTGGGAAGTCAGCACACAACATCGCAGAGATAAGTAAATCATGATTTTCATATATTGTCTAGCTGCTTGAAACAATGGCCACAGCACATTCTGAGGTAAAATAAAATGAAAATATTTCGTCCCAAGGGTGTCCCTCAAAATAATGTAGGTTCCACTGTAACCCCTATAACCATTATTCCTATGCTTTCTTGTGGAGTTCCAAGTATGACAAAAGATGACCAAGAATACTTATCCAAATTTAAACTCAGCTGTGACTATAAAAAAAAACAAAACATGGAAACCGTCATGACATAGCCCCTTTTAACTATCTTATGATTGAGACTGTCTGTATACTTCTTGCCTGCCTTAGAGGGGTACGGCTGCTTGTATAAATATTTTCTTTGCTACTGTCTGGTTACAGCCCTGATTGTACTCATAAATCAAACTAACCACTGCCTTAAAACTGTGTAAGGTTTAATTCAAATTGAAGGCCTATCAAAACCATAATAATGTTCATGTTGTATGAGAAGCGGCGAGTCATTCGTTCACCCAAGGTTAGCTGTTCTGGGCCCATTTCTCGAAAGTCCTGGTAACTTTCTGGACCTGACACCGAAAACTAAAATCAAAATCTAAAGAAAGAAAGCACAGTCCTAGCCAACAAACCAGTCCATTTTGTTCTGTTGTGTCATAGTTTATCACATCTGCAAAACTAGCAAAACCTTGATTGTGAGGGTAAACCAAACAGCTTTCTGGACCCTGGAATTACTGTGTCTTTATAGAAATAGGTCCCTGGTACCTGTATCCTTCAAACTCTAATATTGGCTGATTTGCTCCACATCCTCCATACTTTCATTTCCTATGGTACTGATGAGACAGAACAGTTGACAACCAGTTCTTCTTCACTTTTTGATAATTTCCTTTTTTAACAACCTTGATGTTTGAATGAGCAGTGTCATGATAAGAAAAAACTCTCAGGTGGTAAGAGTTAAAAACCTTTCACTCTCAGAAATGCCAAAACTATTTTGTATAAAGCCAGACACTAAAATGTTGTGATACTAAGGCACTGCTAAAGTTTCATTTGAATGATCCCACCATGCAGTTTTCTCCACTGACTTTGAAGTTACTCAATGGAAACTCTACAGGGGGGAGGTCTTGCCTGAAATTTCTCTGTGATGGGGTCATGGATTTTTCTGTAACGACACAATGTGTATCTTGACATAATTGACATATGCTTATAGTCAGCAATAATCTTGTAGCATGACCAGAAATATTCCTCCTTTATGTCTCCTGATATTGCCCATTTCCGTTTGACCTCATAGAGTCGACTATCAATAACATGTCTGTGCTCATGTACTACTCAGTTAGTTAACTTGAGATTTTTAACAAACTCATGTCTCCAAATTGATGTAATTCGTCAACAGTGTCCTGTCAATACGAGAGATCATACTTCTCAGTTGCTTTCCAGGTCCTATTTCAAACACTGTTATATCATTTCCACACTCCTTAGTGATGTTTTGAATAGTTTGCATCCAATTGACGGGTTCTACAAGCTGACGCAAAAGCAAGCTGAAACAGGAACAAAAAGCATGTCAGTGTGTGTGTCTGTAGCCTATAATCATTAGGCTGATTTAGTAACAGAACGGGAATGTCAGTTGACGACGGGAAAGCAGGCGGAAAGGACTAAATGCTACTTACAGTGCCCAATTTGCGGCTCTGCGATTGGTCAAGCCAGTTGTTTGATTTGTGTGCTCCATCGTCAACTGATGTTCCCATTCTGTTGCTAAATCAGCCTATTATGTCAGCCGTGACAGTAGTTAAATACTAACCACCTCTTCTCGCTTTATGTCACTACGGACGTTTGTGAGAGACGTCAACCTTTTGACCTTAAAAATTCCATACTGCTGACCTAAATCAACGTTTACATGATTTGGTTGTCATGGAAAACGCAAACTTCTTCTGGCGACTTTTGTTATGCAAGTTATAGAGTCAAACCCTCCTAATGCAGACTAGGCAGGGGATATAGAAAGTGTCCATATTAGTTATAAAAAGAGTAATACCAATCAGTGCTCCTGTCCAGATTATGGACTGTACATTAATCAGTATGGAACGTTTTGGTTCAAAACAAAGACATCTCTAGATCTCTCACAAAATGTGATGAACTGGAGGTGGCATTATTTGCTGGTTTGTCAAGTAGGGATATGGTGAATGGCACAATCTGAGATGCTGAGACCTTCTTTGAAAATCAAAGACATATTTTTGAGGCAAAATTTTCAAACTCCAACAAATACAGACTGCTTGCAACTGTCCTATCACAAACACTACAGGTGCTCCTGACATTTTGGCCACTTCCCCTGCACAGTAATGTGGTTTACATACATCTCAGGAAGAAGAGCTCATCTTACAAACTAGCATGTTTAGTTAGTAAACTCTACTTATAATAAACAATGTTTGCCCACAACAACAAACTAAAATGCTTTTTTCCACAACAGTTGTGTCAACTATTAAAAGGCTAATATTTATGGTGAGAAGTTAGGTACTAGCTTTTGCGAAGAAAAGGTATTAATATTGGATGTCTGTCTCACGGATCAAGTCCTGAACTCCATAACAACTGTTGCAGTATTTAACCAATATAAATACCAGTAAATAGCATGTGAAGAACTAAACAACCGCCGGAATTAAATTTTGTCTTAAATAGATACCATACTATTTATCTAATAACCATAACTATACCAAAGTTGGCTATCAATTGTCCTGACTTCAGCACTACATCTTGCCTCACAAACACTCCGCTATAATGGACCACCACCCCGATAATACGGACAGCAGCTATACATCTCAGGCAAAAAAAAATTATAGATGTTTGACTGAAATAAACTCCTGCTATTACGGACTCTGGCTGATGAGGACTCTAACTCAAGGCCTCGACAGTATCCACTATAAAGGGAGTTGAGTGTAATAGGACAGTGTAATGGGACAGTATACATGGTGCCTAACGAAGTAATTGGACAGTACACACCATCGTGTTCAAGCACTTAAATGGCTGCTGGTAAATCTCAGAATTTCTAGTGTTTTAATTTAAAACAAAACCTAAAATGTCACTTAATTTTGTTATGGTTATATGATTAATAATATTATTGGTAACAGAACTTTGTGTTGTCCAATTCATTTTGTAATCATAATTGTGATTCATCAGACAAATCAGACTCCCCAAACACAGTGGTCACAAATTTTGTTATAGTTATAGGATTAACAATATTATTGGTAACAGAACTTCGTGTCATCCAATTCGTTTTGTAATCATACTTGTGATTCATTAGACAAATCAGACTCCGTAGACACGGTAGTCTGATTTTGTTAATCACCCGCCTGATTACAGACTGAATTGGACTCCATTCAGTCCTAAAACCATTATTAATCATTCAAATATCTCCCCCCTCCTTCAAGTGCCTGCTTACACCTCCACAAAAAGATCACCTTTTTTGAAGCACTTAAAATTTTTCACTACTAGCAGTTGCAGTATATATGAAAATATTCAATTATTGATGTAACTCCTAAATTTAATTTGTAAACATCCTAAAACCAGTTAATTTCATCCACAGAATCAAAAGTTAAAATGATAAACTTTTCCATCATTTCTATCTTGGGGTGAAAGAGAATTAATGGGTTAAACCTTGTTTAAACTGCCAAGAATAAAGATTATTAATAGCGCAAATATATGTAGTGATGGTTAACTGCTTTCACTTTCCATTCTTTCCTATAAACAATAGTTACGGTATTTCTAGAGATAACAATACTAAGTTATTTTTAGTTATAAAAATCTTTTGTGTTAATGAATTCTGGCTAAATCATTGAAACATGTACTTAGTTTTAAATGCAAGAAATTCTCATTTTAGGACATAATATGTATTAGGGTTGCTCTACATGTAGCAAGAGCCAAATTCAAGGAAATGGTATATGACTCTCTTTTCCCAGCAAAAATAACATTTATGTTAGGCTTCGATGCTATATGTGTGATATGTCATTTAACTAAGCAGCCCTTCAACTCAAATGAAATATGCTAAGTACAGCACATTCCCTTTTCTAAAACATTTTTCCTGTATCTTCTGTCTTCTTTTCATACCAAAAGTTGTTTCATTATATTTTTCATTTTTCATTTATGCAAGGTGAAATTATTCATGTTTGAGGCCATAACGAGCTAACTGTTGACTGACCCCTGACACAAACTCCTGTATTCGTTGACCAATCTCATTGATATTAGTATAACCATTAAGTTTTCTTTTGTTACTTATACATCATGGTATTGTCCACCTAGAACTTGTTGAATGCAAATTAAATGTCAACTGGAAAGCTTGAATACTTTAATTTATTCAATACTTTCTTGATGTACTGCTTTGCAGAAAACACTACATCTCACTCTTAACTTCTCTAGACCAACATCAAAAAATAAAAAAGGGAGAAACTAAAACAAAAATTGTGACTTGTGATACTAAATATCATTCTGTAATATTGAAGTACATGTTAAAACCACAAATATTCAAAGGATTTGAATGTCATGACACCTAACAAATATTGCCCTCAAAATGCAAGAGACCAAGAGTGATTTTAAGAACTATTTAGGCCATTAAAATAATTGCGAAAGATTGAAGTGACTCTGATAAAAAGAGGGCTTCTTTCAGCAACAGTTGTAAGACTGTTGAAGGAAAACTGCAGTAACAAATGATTAGGAAAAACAGAGATGCAAATAAGTAAAATGTGTTTCTTGCTGAAAAGACTAATATTGCTTCTTTCTAACTGAAGACATGTTGGCTCATATTGTCATAATAAAAAACTAATTATCCCTATTAGGATCAACACACATTGCAAGCAAGCCTACAGCATACTTAAGCTGTATCATTTTATGGCTAATATCATTTAACACATGGTCATTGATAAACCACTCAAACTGGAATTTTTTAGTGGCCCCTTTCAATAGGAAACTATTGGCAAACCAGTATACATTTTGTGGTATTGTGACTGACACTATAAAAACTTGTGATTTTATAAAATAAAAATTCAAAACTTCTCTGAACAGAGGAAGTACAAACATTTCATAGGACTTGAAGATATGAAGTTTCATGAGTGATACCAATACCATAAATCATCATTCTTTAAGCAATAAAACAAGTTAAATCAATCATACACTTGAATTCTCAAAGTATGGATGCTTTTGTTCAAGAAGTTGATAGAGATGAAAATATAACATTATTTTGGTGAACAACAAAAAATACATGACCGAATCAATCTTTTTAGGGTGAGACTCTTTCAAGGTCAGAAAAATTTTATGGTACTTTGACTTTAAACTCCGCTCAGTGGTTCTAATACCAGTGCACATTAAGCAAAAACTCAACATGTTGTAAAGGAGAAAAGTGCATAAAGAGAATTGAAAAAGCTTAATAAGAATAAATTAGTCAAGCTTATTGAGGTCTGACGAAAGGATGAACGAGAAAACGTCTATTATGGTGGCCAATTTATCTCAGTCTGTCACTTACCTGATGTCAAATTATACGTTAAAATGTACTGCAAAAGTGTTTAAAAATTCAAAATCATCTATATCAAAAAATTTGCATGGCTAATTAATTTATATTAATTTGGCCATTTTGTTTCATTTGTTTTTGCTTATATCATATGACAACGTTATTGTAATTAGGACTACACATATAATATTCTTATACAAATAAATATTCATTCAGAGATGATATGATTACTTTGTTTATTCGTTGTCGAGCGGTTATCATTTTGATATCATTTAATGGTCTAATTCACAAGGAAATGATGACTGGGACAGATGATCTTAACCGCTGTCAAATGATTTGCAACAGTTTAGGTTTTAAATAAATTATATTGCCAACACACTGTCAGTTTTGCTTGGGCAGGAAGAGTTTTCAATTGAAAGAAACTCTTTAATTTTAGAACTTTAGTTACGTTAACTAACGATATTACACCTGTGTCCTCTTCCATGTTTCCATTTAATATTAACTGAAAATGCACTAAATAACCAAAATATACCTTACAACTTTTAAGCAATGCTTTCAGAATGGTTCATAATTTTGTTGTAGGCTTCCTTATTATCATAAAATTTACTATTAATTTCATAGTTCACCTTGAAGAATGTGGAATTGCAGCAAAGTGATTGTTTTAATAGTTCTTTGTTCTCAGATTGATGTAATAATAACAATAATATTTAATACTGGTAATAATAATAAAATAATAGTAATAATAATGACAACAATGTTATTATTATTATTAATGTCATTAAAGTAGAGCTTTTCTTCACAAAAATTAATACTGTAAATGCTTTGTTTGTATCTGATGCTCTGAGAAGTTCTGACCAATGGTGCATTTGACTGCCTAATTTGCAACCAAACTGGGGAAAATAATGTCAAATGCATTGAGGTTTGCCCCACAGACCAGAGGAAGAGGTTACTTTTGGAATTGACTTATACATTAATGTTACCTTTTAATGTGATCAGGAGTAGTAAATGGTTCACAGCTTGTTCCTGAGTACACTGTAAATTTAGGAGATTGTACATCAATGGACTCCAGTGCCCTCCTTAGAGGATCCTGTGCAGATTCCATCAGTTTGGTGTGGAATGCTCCACTAACTGGGATGATCTGAGCTCTTTTGATACCATGCTATAACAGTAACAAATGGGGCTAAATATAATTTAGCAACGTGCAAAGAAAGTAGTGTCTGATAGCCGGGAATAGTGAATTTTTCTATGGGGCTAGTGAATTCTGTTTTTAACTTACTCGACAGGCAGTGATGTTTTTTGAGGAATTCGAATAACAGAAGAACTGTGAAATTAATTCTGCTCGTCAAATGCTTTTGGGGCTAGTTAAAATGATGTCTAGGCTAGTAAATACTAGCTTCAGCTTGCCTGAATGGCAAACTGTAAAAATGATTTTCTTTGCACCCTGTTTAGGCAAGGTTCATCTCAAGGTCATGCTGGCCAGCAGTCTCCTTCACTAGCTAGCTAACTACAGTGTATACAGTGTATGTTACAGGTCAAAATTACATTCAGGTTGAAATTTTTTTTCACCTAGATTGATTCTCAGTTTCCTTTGTCTCTTCATGAATAATTAGGGCTAGAGGACTACGAAAATAGAGAATCCACCTACCATCAGGGACAAAACTCTTGGGACAGTTGTACAGTTCAAATGCTTTTTAACACAAGCAAAATTGTATCTGCGCACTCCTAACACTGTACATCCCTACCCTCCTCCCCCCACCCCACAGACAGTGTTGAAACCGTCAAGGCACAATTCCTTTGATCTTTCAACATTGTATTGGGTAAGGAGGGGGGAGGGGACATGGATTTGTAAGAAGACAGCACTGCTTTTTGCAACGTAACTTACAAGTGAAACACATAGAATTGAAGTGACGTTTTGACTGTCCCAAGGACTTTTGTCCATGATAACAATGTAGGTTAAAAAATTTCAACCTTAATTTAACTTTGACCTTTAACATAATAATGTAAAGAATATCTGTTTTTTTTCCCCTGGCAATAAATAACTGATACTGAAACTAAAAGTTGTTTAAAAACATACCTTGGACTTTCCAAACTCTAGGATGTACTGCAGGGATAAGTTATCACCACCCACCACCAATCCTCCTGGAAACAAATAGTTTGCAGTACACACAACTGGTTCTTGCACACCTCTGTGGCGTGACCATTCTTTTGCACTGTCACAGAGCTCCTCAACACTATGCTCTTTGGATGCCATTATAGATACCATGCAGCTAGGGTGCCGATCCGATGCTTCTTGCATGGCTTGTGCACGCAGCTGTACTAGTCTCAGACCTAGAAACAGAGAGGATTACTGTACAAATCATTATTGCTGAGATATTGCGGTAATCATAAACAGGCTTGTACTTCACCACAGCCCAGTAGATTGGTTAAACAAATAATAGTAGGGAGCTTAATTTATCAATGACAACAGTGATGGCAATGTGAAAACAATAACAATTGAAGCATGCTTTTTGGTGCACTTCTTTGCTGCTCTAACATGACACGAAATTTTCTGTGACATTTGGTGCAGCATGTAAACACTCAACAACAAATTCTTCTTTCTCATTTGAACTTGGATGCAGTTCTCAGGAATCAACCAAGAGAATCAAAATTCATTAGCCTACGAAAATAGCCATCTCTCTTTGCTCCTCGCCGCTGGGTTGTTTCGCCAGGAGAGGCACCTGCGCCTTAGTGAAAGCAATTTCATTCTCATGACTTAAATCAATATTTACATAATTTATGCGGTAGTCATGGGGTTCCAAATGTAAATAAATTTGTTCGATTTTAGGTTTCGCCTGGTCATTTTTGGTAAAGTTTTGTGTTCTTCTGCAGGCAAGCTCCAACAAAACTCAAAATAATGCTTCTTGTAAAAAGGAATATATTCCATGAATATTGACTGTTAGTAGATTCATCGCGTTTACATTTGACCTTTGTGGCCTTTTGTCTTTTGTCTGTCATTTGTAAACAATAGCTAAAACAATGTAACTACTATGTCGACCAATCAGAGCTCCTCGCCAGATTCTGCACAGATTTTACATCATCAGTATGGAATTTCTGTTGAAAGTGGTAGAGAGCTGAGGAGAGACGGTTACTTTCGCAGGCTAACAATTCCTGTACATTGGACACTTTAAGTAAGTAGGCATAAATGTGACAGTTTGATGGTAAAAGGTACTTAATATAGTGCTTTGAACAAGGATATTTTTGGAACCTGGATATGCGATGGCCAAAGAGAGGTAATTGGTAATGGGACGTTGCTTGTATATCCAAGCATAGCAAGCAGCTGAGTATTGAAAAACCCTACCATCTTTAAAAGAAAGTGCTCCAGAAAATATTAAGGCTGTCAACTCTCCAACACTAAACCCAGCAGTAACTGTTGTGCATGCATCGAGTTTATTTGACCAATCAGGAAATACCTAGAACAAGGTTTAAAAGGCTCCATGTCATGAGACACGTAGAAATGAAAGACAGCCAAAAATTTTATAGGTAGCAGTTTGAGACTTTCAGTGTATTTTTATATACTAATAATGGAATATTTACTTTTTCCCTTGGATTTCACTCCACTTTACGGTCATTCTTACTCGGTTTGATCTTGGAGAACTCAAATTCCTCGCTAAAGTCGAACTAAATTTCCTTTCCCTTGATCAAAATTTCACTAAAATTTTCCGCGATCATTTGAATGCCATTTCATTAGCTCTTCTCGTTGTATAATCGGTTAAAACACTAAAAATAACACTGCAGCAATTTGGTTTGATTGGTGCAACAAACAGATCACGTTTCATCATAAAAAGCACAATTATGTTACAATTTCTGATGACTGAAATTTGTTAAATTTGCACTGTACTATGCTCTGAAGTGCTGAAAAATCAGTAACTATTATTATTATTAAGATGGCTAATTTGACTTTCAATTTACCCTGATAACTCAACCCCCCCCCCCCCCCTCCACAACTCGAACTGTTTTTAGTTTCCCTTCAGAGTTCGAGTTAATGCGGTTCTACTGTATTCTTTAGCTTTTATTTTTAAAGAATGCCTTTGGATCTGAAGAATTACTGGGACTTTCAAGAAATCATCCCCAGGAGACCCATAATCTTGACCCCACTGGAAGGCACAGGCAGATAATCAAAATTAAAGTGTAAAATCTGTGAGGAGCCCCCCTTCCCAATAGAATGCATCCTCCCCCCACTGGTACACTGGATGTAGTCGCCAGAGATGTTGTTTTCTCTTGGACATGGTGAGCAATGGTACATGGCCTTGTTTTTGCTACTCACATCAGCCTCACTGAGATCTACTTAGCCTGCACCACAGATGAAACTAAACCTCTGGTTAAGTCCATCTACCAGCCAGTGTTACAGTAACGAGCCCAAAAGTGTGACCTCTGTTAATTAACTCACATTCTTCCATGCAAACATCAACCAATCAGAAGTCGACGACAGTGTCTAGCTGCCTTCTGATTGGATTAAATCTGTACGAAAGAATACGAATAAATCAAAAGTGGTCACAGTTGCTGTAAATCCCTGTTTTAGGTCGACAGCTGTGTAGCAGGATTTGCATGTATACCTTGATTAGCCTGCTGCATAAGCCATTGTTCAAATGACCAATAAGGCTGAAGGAAAATTTGCAATTGCACTTCCAATAATTTGTTAAGTCCATTGAGGGTACAGAACAAGGATCTTGGCACTGCTTAGCAGATGATACAAGCCAGGGTCGGATTATGTCTGCGACACAGGCTAAGATCTACTTTATCTACAAGGTTTGGAACGATGTTTTGTGGGAAATTTTACCTGTGATTGCTTTGCCCTGTGATACCGAAGTGCAGCAAGTGAAGAGACAACAACAGCTGGCTGACATGTCTCTGTTTTGTTCAACACTTCAGCGGGTCCATTTAAGCATATGTTCAGTAAATCATACCCCAATATCTTGTGAGCGTCGTCAAATAGTTGTATCACCGTTGGCTCTTTGAGAAAAGATTTACACATTCCGACATACTGAGCTCCTTGCCCAGGAAAGAAAAAACACGTGCTTGAACGTCTTAAATGTCCATGACACCTCTTGAAAAAAGGACGTAGAGGAGAGAACAGCTGACAAACCATATTCTACTCAAACACGTACATAAACTTGCTAATGTGTTTATAAATGTACACGCTCACATTACACGCATGGAAAGATAAAACGCGCCATTTCTTCTAACTACGGAACAGAGTGCGGTCAGCGGCTATCTTTGTCATCTCGTGCGCGGTCATCTTTGGAGTTCAAGATGGCGGAGGATGTTAACATTCAAGGGTCTGCCTATGACGAGGATTTGTGCGAAAACCCTTTTTTCAAATACATGCAAACTAAGCAAAAACAGCTCTATGACAAAGCAGCTAGTAATAGATGGACGGTAAGTTTGATGTAACGCTATGTCTCCGCGTGAATTTTGGCCCAGGACTGCCAACTTATTAAATTTGTAGATTCCTTACACGTTATTAGATCATTTCCTGTGGCTAATTTATGCGCATGTCTCAGCATTTCTCCTTATCTAAATTTTTAAATGTATGTTTTTCTATTTTTTTTTCCTCTCTGAGCTCCATTTAATTGATTATAGCCGGAAAGATCTCTATACAGCTTAAGTAACCAACAGCTATGAACAACCTATTAGTCTGGGCATTTTCTACAGATCTAGATCTGCTCAGGGCTCTGGCAATGCGGGCTGACACCTGCTCACAGGGGGTTTTGTTACGTAGGAAGGTGGTGATGTCTTAATTCTACCTCAGACAAAGCAAAGAGTGGCAAGGGGAGGGGCTACTCCTAATTATATGGGTCATCCCCGGTGTAATATAATTTATTTGTTTTCTTTGTTTTATGGACTATTGTCAGGGTTAGGTTCATTGTTAAGGATGTTTTTGTTTTCTTTGTTTTATGTCAGCTGTGAGTATTAACTTAATATAGCGCACCGGAGATGAGCCTATTATATGGATTACACTGTCATGGGTATAGAATGGTGAATTCGAGAATTTGCAAGACTGCTAGACCCTGTTTTCAAAATTCAGGAGCGAGACTTAAGTGTTTTCAGGGTTGTCACTAAGATTTTAAGTTGCCGGGTAAATACAACAAGTAGGCGGGGAATCAAACGGCTAGGGATTTCTTTTGGTTCTATTTTTCTTCTATTTTCCAATAAAAGTAGCTGGGGGCCACTCTCTTAGTAGCCGGGGAAAATCCCCGGCCCCCGGCTCTTAATGACAACCCTGGTTTTTATCAATTTTGAGCCTGAGCCTTTACTTTTACAAAATCTGAGCCTGAGACCCTAAGCACGAGAAATTCCGAGATATAAATAGAGAGTTTTAGATTCAATGATGAGGATGACTCAATTACAAGATTTGACTTAAAGTTTTTTCATGAATTCCCAAGAATAGAAACCCCAGGAAACTTCATTGTACCTTTTATTGAAGGAGGTTAAGCCCTCTCCCTTTTGCAATTGATAAAACTTGTAAGATTTTATAACTTGTTTTCTCCTCAGTCTATGACATTCTTGCTAAAACTCGTCGTAGAATGACAAATACTATCACGTTTTCCTGCCAAATTGATGATGGTTCACGCTCGAGCACTACTTAGTTGTGAGAAAATCTTGTTCTCGTAGTCGTCCACGTCTTGGAATCTAAAGCTCACAAATGGTACAACCACAACTAAAAAAAATGACCAAAAAATGCCAATGGAAGCTAGTGGAAGCCCACCAATATACTGCAAATGTCTTGATTTACTATCTAAATCTTCTACTATACATTCAGTTTGATAAGCTGTACCCATGAACTCTGAATAATTCAACTCCTGAAGACCAAACAGAAAGAAAAAACTACAAATCCTAGACTTCAAGACCTGTCGGCAAAGAAAATTTGAGACTCTGAGATGAAAGAATTACCCTGAAAACAAGATTTCGAGACCCATCAACAACACTTCCGAGATTTCAATATCTAAGACCTAAGTTTTTCGAGGTACCATTCTATACCCCTTCTTTGAGAGGATGTGCTGCTCAAGATAGTACATGACTTGTTTACCTTTTGCCTCTCCATCTCTGGAACCTCATATCACTATCACTTTTCTCTTTGTAACAGAACTACCGGTATTATTAACTTTACACTTAAAAGTTAATTTTCCATATTTCTGTACCCCATGGGGCAGAGATGCTTGTCGGAAATTAGAATTACAGTGTAAACCCTTAAAGATGACCAATATGGGCATGTGTCTTAGGCTTCATTTGATCCAGGGTTGTGCACTAGCAGTGCCTGGTGACTCCTTTCGACTAACTTTCTGTTTTGCTATAAAATAATAATATTGATCTGTCTCGAGTGTGGTCACACATAAACATTTACCTTTGGAACAGCTCCAGAAACTCTGAGACTCAGCCATATAATCCCATAATTTAAGGGAGAACCCAGGTTTGTTTCTAAGATTTAGAGTTGCCGGGTAAATACAACAAGTAGTCAGGGAATCATACAGCTAGGGATTTCTTTTGGTTCTATTTTTCGTCTATTTTCCAATAAAAGTAGCCGGTGACCACACTCATAGTAGCTGGTGGAAATCCCCGGCCCTCGGCTTTTAATGACAGCCCGAAGTACCCACTGGGATTTTAGCTGATACAATATAGATATGTCAAGTTAGGGACAGCTCATCTCCTAATGACTTCAGGGCTGTGCTCTAGCAGAGCCCGGTGGCCCCTGGCGCCTAACTTTTGCTCTCGGGTGACTAGAAAATCTCAGATTTTTCATACAAATCATATGCTGGGCACCTTGGATTTTACAGGTTCAGAGCACTGGGCTCCCTTCAATTTTCCTTAGAGCACAGCCTTGGACTTAAGATATTATTTTGTTATGGCTCAGGAGTACAATGGAGTCTTGGAGGTGGTTCTAACTATTGAGTTTGTGGACAAAATCCTGTGATGCACACCGTTCAAATGAAACCTCTTCAGGAAAATCAGTATTTCACTGGCAGCTGCTAGCAGTTGTCATATCTTTCACTCAACAATAATGAAAGATTCTAGACTGTTGGTTGAAAAATTATCGATCAGGAAAATCCAGCACTTGATGTGATGAAATGTGCCAAAATGTGATAATCAGTACATTTCTTGATGATCTGGTCATTAAAAACACCAGATTCTGGTGTAGCATCAAATATATGCTTGTTTAGTCAAATCTTTGCATATTACAGGAATGTTCTAAAGTGAACATCTTTTCTGACCTTCTTTCCTCACTTTTTTACCTTGTTTCAGCATGATTTGATTGACTGTTTGCTCCTGTCTTGCTCAACTGTTTAGGTATGCATTCCACGGCAAGGCACACAAGCAAGGGGAAGCTTTACTCTGAGTCATGTAGAGAATCATCTGCTGCTACCAGTAGAAGGCAAATCATCAGCCTACAAAACTGTAAACAGCAAGGTAAGGACATGTTTTTGGTTCCTCTATACAATGTACAGTACGGCTCAAAAGTAAGTTACGAGTCATGTCTTATTTCCAGGCAATGCAAATCATGTCTCATGCTACATGATTCCTGTTGCCAGACAAGGATCATGTAGCTTCATCAAACCGGAAATTTTTGGCATAAATTACAGTTGATTTATTTCGTGCAAATATATTCTGTTTCACATGGTGATTTTGTCTTTGTAGACGCAGGATTAAAAGATGTTTAGAGGAAGTCATTGCTCTTTCAGTTTCAGAAAAAAACAGCTTCATTCGTAATTTGTTAAGCATTATATATTAAGTTGTTCTTTAAAAGTCCATTTCATTTGATGTTGCGAGTTTGACACTGATAAATTAAATTTTGACTTGAATATGCAGATTCGCTTGAATTGCATTTTATTTTTATCATGAAGGTAGTAATCATCGTGGTATTCACAGGAATGTCACCATTCACATGTAATATTGTTCACCCATAACATTTTGATGCTTGTGCACAACCTTTTTGTTATTTTATGAGCTCACTGGTGACAGGTGTTATAGGTTACAGCGTCCATTAATGACAGCCAGAGTCCTGTTACATGCCCATTCACTGTGGTACAAAATTTCCATTTTCTAGAACAAGGCACATTCATTTGAAGGGAAAATTTGAATTTTGATGTGAGATTTTCTGTATGTATCAAACAAAACAACATAATGTACATTTTGTAATGTTTTCTATTACAAACATCTGTTTGTGATATAATAATATGATATTATTTGTTATTTTTGTGCAAGTACAAAGTGATGGTAAAATAGCATCTAAAATTGTTCAAACATTGTAGTTATTTTAAAACTGACATGAGAAACAACAATTCAAGGACTTACACTGTTGAAAGCAATTTTATTGAGGTCACTGTAATCAGATAATAATGACATGTATTCCCAGCTTACCATTCGTCATTCAAGTAACTTAGTGTGAGTTGTGTTTTGTTTTGTAGGAAGTACAAGTCAGTGGAGACTTCATTGTGACAACTGAAGGTTTTCAGGATGTGAAATCAGTAAGAAGCATACTGTATTACTTTTTTAGGGCTGTATATTTATGTTGGGTAAAATTGACCTCATCTTACAGCTGTACCAAAGATGCCAAAAATAATATTATTATTTTTCTGTTTTTAAAGGACAGATATGTACATGTATGTCTGACATACAAATTTCTAGCAAAGTCACTACTTTGTTTTGCAGCTCTTATTTTTGTATCATTTTTGTTTTTGTTAGGGTTTTTTAACATAGTTTTAAATGAATTTATTGTATTTTAGGCTTTTAAAATGTGATAATTATTATTTCACATTTTAGTAGCTTCTAAGATACAGGATCCCTGTGTAGACCAGCCTTCAAGCTCAATAGGCCCCCTTACCTGTTAAAATAAAGTTTGACTTTACATGACTGTATTACAATTTTAGTAAATATACACCACCAAGTCTGCATGAAAGTTCAGACATAAAACTTCCAATAGCCACTATTATAATATATTTATTTATTATTCAACATATAGGTACGAATTCTGTTTGAAGAGACATTTTTTAATAGCAACAATCAAAGCTTTTCTGTCCTGTGTATTGAGCAGCCATTAGAAGGAGGAATAGGTAAGAGTGACTTCAGTACTGTTAATTTGCATGCCAGATAGTCATGCTAGTGAATTAAGTACAGGTATAGTGGAATATTTTTGGGGTTAAAATTTTGGGTTTTAAAAAATTCACTCAAGTCAATATTATTATTTACAGTCTCGTTGAGTGTATGGTGCACAGTTGTCATGTACATGTAATGCTTTATTCTCTTTCAGGTGGTAGTTTAGAGCCAGCCGTGACATCTCTGGAGACTTTACAAGCGTGTTGTAATTTCTTATGGAATAATTCTGGTATGTCTATAATCGGTTATTCCATTTTATTGGTACTGTGCCCGCATTTGCAGGCAAGCTAGCTCTTGTAACTTTGTTATGCTTATTTTTTTAAAAGTTAGTGTATTATTTAAATAAAATAAAACAGTTAAGCAACAGATACAATGAAGCAATAGTAACATTATAGACTTATCCATCTAGAAAGAAACTCACAGTAGTAGCCAGATTGCCCTAGATATTAAGACGGAATCCATCAGGAAATTGAGTAATTTCAATTTTCAGTGGACAAAAACCTTGTACCAGAATAATTTAAACAATATGGCATTCTTTTTTTACATTTTTCAAGGGCCATAGATATAATAAGTTATCTTTATATATAAACACCAATGAAATACCAAGTGAGCTTTCATGTGAAGACTTGATATCTTCACATGTGAAAATAACATGTTATCTTCACATGTGAAAATACCACCATTGCTATGGCTTCAGACCATAAAACTATTTCAGTAAAATGGTTTGGTATTTCTTTGGTGTTTATATAATAAATAGAATATTGCATGGTTGCTTGGAGAAACGAAATTTCCCTTCTCGTGTGGAAAAAAATATTTCAACACTCAAAGAGAAATTTCATATCTCCACGCGGCCATGTAATATCCTCCATGTAATGACACCAAAGACCATTTCTCATGGGAGCCCGAGAAAATAAATTAATGTCAAATTTCACGAAAATTGTGAAAACACAGGTAAAATTCTGAAAGTTTCATGTGTGAGATGTCGTTTTGTGAAATTTGACATTTCTTTTCTTGGGCTCTTGTAAGAAATATTATTTGGTGTTATTACAGATAGCTAATTACATCTATAGCCCTTGAAAATGTAAAAAAGAATGCGATATTGTTTAAGTTATTCTGGTACAAGGTTTTTGTCCACTGAAAATTAAAATTACTCAATTTCCTGATGGATGCGGTCTTAACATTACTTCTTACAACATGATTTTCCAAAATAATTTAGGAGGATTGACGAAATACATATTAAGGCATGTAAATTGGCTTTATCTTGATTAATAGATGGGATAAAGGATTTAATATTATAAGTATTATACCAGTCCGGAATATCCCTAAATTTAAGGACAGGGCCAAATGGTCATGCGACACTTTTCAACCAATGAGAAGGCGCGCTTGTGTTTATCAACAAGCAAATCAAAACATCGCCGCTGTGATCAAATATTTTCAAAACAGCGGACGGAGTCGGACAGAATCAGTCATCGTTTCGAGGCTCTTACGCATATTTTTAAGACTTTTCATGAGGTATACACAACTTTTTTAAGTAGACAGCGTATCGGAAGCCACATTGGAAGTGTCTTGTGAAATATTCAGCACATTTTGTGGCTTATTTCTTCTTTTAAACAACTCGATGTATGGGCGAGAATTTGGTCAGTTTTCAAGGTAGGTGAACAAGTATCTATTATTTTTTCGATTCACAGATTTTTTTAAGAAGTTCTAGATATTTTTCCTTGATTGTCATATTGATTAACTTTTATCAAGTTGAATATGGGGATGGTAGACAACCTAGAATTGTGGTAGACCAGTTTTGAATTCCGAGGTCCAAAACACGTATGTTTTCCATTCCCGGGTTTCTCACAGAGCCGTGTTATTACTTTTTTCGCATCAGTAGGAGCCTTTGCCTTTTTTCTTTTCAAGGCCAAAACAACTTTATTAGTCTTATGGATATTCACGTCCAACATCTCGCCTCATTTTGTCGAATTTGTGGGGATGAAATTGAAGATCATAAGCGCAAGTTAGATCTATACTAACTGCTTTGTTTCTGAAATATTTCACCAAAACTGGAAAGATTTAATGTTTCTGGATTCTCCAAATGTTCATCCACCGTTCAAAAACAATCAAAGAAAGAAGGCAAATTTCAAGTGTAAATGATGTATTTCGCTACTTATTGAACATGCACTGATTATCTGGGATAAAATTAAAACATTGCAGGTACTACAGCAAGCAAGGAAAGCACCAGATGCGTGAAGTCAACACGAAACAACACCAAAAAACAAACAGGAAAAATTAATAAATTTGAACTACTTTTTATTCTTGTTATGATGACTGGTTCTTTGATTCTTGTCCTGTAGAAGCTAATAGATAGTACCAATATGATCTCAACAAATTCTCACACTCTCTCTAAGGCTATTTTTACATGGGACCAGTTTGTTACATGGTTCAGTTGGTTTGTTTCTATCAAAAATCTTGCAAACCATGCCAGTGAAGCCACAACCACTGCGATCGGTCCAGAATCAGTTTGAACGCCCCAATGATTCCTTGCAATGAATAATGCTCTTATTCTCTTACATGAAACGTTTTCTTTGAAATATTAGTATAGGTAATCACATGACTTCGAGTGCAATTTGGAATAAATAAGCACGAGTAAATTTTTCAAAGACTAACAAAAGTGCACGAGCCCGTAGGGCGAGTGCACTTTGTGGTCTTTGAAAAATTTACAAGTGCTTATTTAATCCAAAATGCACGAGAAAAATCATGTGATTACTTATTAATAATATACACGAAAAACATAACTACGACAACAAATTTTGACAGCGCGAGCGTTTTTAGTTCATTCAACTGATTGGCTGAAACAGACTACTACCTTTGTCAAATTCAAACTTTTTCAAGACCAACGCTTTCAAAATCATTCAGCTAAGAACTTGGAAATGTGCAAGGATTTTTTTATATAATCACCAGCCTGTTAAAGATAACTTGGTTTACAACAATCAGCAAAAGTAAGTGTTTTTAAATTCATCCTTGATTATGAGAGCTCGGCGTTTACAAGAAGCGTTTTCAAGATGTATACTGCCGTTTTTAAATCAGGAGAACGCTTCGAGCAGCCAAAGATGAAAGACACTTGCTAAGGATTTTTAACGACTGTTTATCAGTCTGTTCCTGAGACCCCATCATAGCTGGATTCATGGACAAATTTTTGAGATTTAAAACCCGAAAATGAAGGAGGCAATTTGTTTTCTTTCGACGCTACCATCGATGGGTGAGTGGAGCCACAGTTGTTGTGATGTCGGAAACTGTCAGTATTAATATAATATTTGCTTTTTCTCAGCGCTGGAGTTTTCATTATTTTATTTGGGCTAATGCAAGATTCATCGTAGCTCTTCTTCGTCGGCTTCATCGTAGTCGTTAAGGAAATTTATACCTCTGTGGCCTGTGACACTGAGGATATGTTCTGAACTTACAATCTTTGCTTTCTTCACCTGACTGCATGTTGTTTTTCTTGCACAATGATTCGTAAACTTTTTTCTCTCTTTCTTTAAGGCTAGTACCAGCTACGGATACTTTTCATTGTGTGAGTTGTGGTATTTTCACCCATTGGTTTAGTTTGGACCAGAAGTTTAAATTTTCAGTTTCATTTGCTACTGAGGTAGAAAAAAAACAGGCCATCACATGGATGTTTTAATAGAGGTCTTCGCTCCACAAAAGACTCAAAGAGAGCAACAAATAACGTACATGACTTGAAATCCCTGTTGTTATCATTGAATAATCGTTGTTCATTTAAATGCCTGAAGAGTGTAGCTGTCATGGTTTGCGTGTGGTTGCAACCGTTTTTGTTCTTTATTTTTTTTACTTTAGCGTAGTCTGTTATGAGTAGCTTTTTTTTTAGTTTCTCTGGCTCATTTTCGTCGATTTTGTCGACAGTATTTTTCTCTTAGCAACGCATTTTCAATACATTTAGCGAGAAAGACGTACTTTTTACCGTGTTTGGGCTTTTTGGAATATTTTTTTTAACTTTTCTATTGTTGTTTTGCTTACAAAATTTAATCCCGTCGTCGTCTGCTGAAAACCATGGCCATTTTCTTGAATCTGTGTTGTTAAAACAGCTCTAATCTGATTGGTTCTTGTTGGTTTCTTTTGTGTTTTCGGCCAATCAGAAAGCATTTGTAATTTGCACTCGTGTTACACATTTTGCACTTGTGTTACAGAAGAGCTGCACTCCTTTCTCAGCCAATCAGAATTGAGTAATTTTTTCGTGTATATTATTAAATGTGAAACCTAGACGAGTACTGTCAGCTCATCTTTAATTCTGTCCGTCGACTCCGTCCGTTGTTTTGAAAATTTTTGAACACTGGGGCAATGTTTTGATTTGTTTGTTGATAAACACAAGCGCGCCTCCTCATTGGTTGAAAAGAGTCGCATGACCAGCTGGCCCTGTCCTTAAATTTTAGGGATATTCCAGACTGTATATATACAAAAACAGAAAAGAGTGAGAGCAGTTACTAGTTTTCATTTTTCTGAGAGTTGCTTAAATTGTTGTGAAAATAAGAAGCGGAGGGTGCATGAGCAAAGAGTGTAACCATGACAACCCTGTATGTGGCAACCACCTGGCATCATCTTAGTAAACATCAATGGAAGGAACAAACTTGCCTTGTTGTATGTAGCTTCCACATACAAAAGCAATGATCTCTTAAATTTACAGTTTGAAAGAGAAGTGGACAAATTAATTAATAATTAATTAATTATAATGAACGTCATTGTCTTGTCCTGTCTTTATAATTTGTATCTCTTAGGCTGAAGGTTTTTGTTTGTGTTTACTTTTAGGAAGCAAAAATACCCAGAAACAACACATCGATGATATTTTGCTGTTATTTAATTCAAGTTATGAACAACTTGAAGGAGAATCCTTGCGGCATTTAATGGTAAGCACTTTTCCTTGAATGTGGATTTAAAGTACAGTGCAGGTTTATGTTTAGCCCATTTCTCCTTAGCTAGCTGTTAAATATTACAATGTACATGTTATGCTCTTGACTTTAACTTGTAAGCCTCTCCCTCTAAAATTCAAAAGTGAAGTACTGGTAAAAGGGCAGTAACATCTTGACAGAACAGGGGGACCAAATTTCTTGTTTATTTAAAGTGATTAAACATCCTTAGATGCATGAATCGCCAACCATGGTAATCAGCCGAGGCTAATCATTGTCATTATCAGTACATGTATCTCATGCAAACTTTATGGGAATACACACTCAGCCAGATGGCTTTATCCTGCTGTTACATGACTGTATTTAGAACTTGATATACAGCAAGCAGTGCATCCTCACTTAGAGTTAGGCCCCACATTCAGTGAACGAGACTGCTCATGCAAATTTAACTGGGTCACTGAGTGAAGGCCCCTGGCATTTACATGCCATGCAGGTGTACATGAAAACTATGTGAGCTTATACTGGCTGCTTGATAAGGTTGCTGGACTTGCAGTAAGTAAGCCCTCTCACTACACAATGTACTGTACTATGTGTAATTACATGAAAAGTATTTCTTCTTAGTACACTTTTTACTGGTTAAAAATAATTTAATATCCAATTGATCTGATTGCTTCTGGGTCTGTTTAATATTGAATGTGCAACAAAAAACACCCAGTCAAACCTCTGCCTTTAAACACTCCTATAATATGGGCACATCTCTTTTACAGACAGTTCTGTCTGTCCTGAAGATGTACCAAACTTTACTGCACTTTATTCTACAAATTTACACCTTTGTTTGCTCTGTTCCTTTGGTGTTTGTATTATGGAGGTTTCACTGTAGTTATTCTGTTTCTGTATTAATTTTTGGAGTCTCATCCTGTCTAGCTACAGTGCTTGTCCAATTTACACAATGTAGGCTCCATGGACTCACATATATATTTCACTTCATCTCCATTTGTTTTCTACAGGATGCTGCTCATGCTATTTACACAAGAGCCATGCAGGCAGCTCTGAAAAATTCACAACTTGTAAGTAAGCACGTGTAAATGGTTGTATACAGACAACAAAATTTTATTATTTCAGACACCTTGATGGTATGTGCAGCAGCTAAACCTACAGCAAAAGTTACAGATGTTTGACCGAAACCCTCATTATTATGGATGATATTGGCCTTGTCAATCAGAAATTGACCCAGAAATAAACTACAACTTGTGTAAAACAAAGCCATGTATTCTGGTTTAATCAGCTGCACACCAGACTAGCGTGAACAGAAGACTCCATAAACTTCTTCATATTACTGACAATGGACTGTCCCTTTTATGGTCAACACAGGCATCTTGACATCCCAACAGTGGACACTAAGGGGGCTTTCCAAAAGTCAGAACTGGCCGGCCAGACCATGGCGAGATTGGTCATTTTGAAAATGAAATAGGCTTTTTCTAAGAGTTTTTGATAAAAAAACGATTTTCTTCGTGCATGCTATTTAGGATTTGACTGATCTGGCTGGATAGCTTTGATTAAAAGCAAAATTCTCATTACAAAGAGAATGGCCTGGCCAGTCAGTTCTGATGAATGGAAAGCGCCCTAAGTCAGTGACAGCTGCCTGTGTCACTGACTGACTGCCTGTGTCATTTCACACACTGAAATGTTTATCTTTTGTAGAGAAAACTAGCTCAAAATAACAGCAGTTATATGGACAACGTTAAGCTTGCCATTGAGGTAGGTCACTTAGTATTACATAACATTTCTCTAGGTCCAGGTTAAAATGGTTTCAATCTTCTATTGTCCCTAGGCCTCATTTTGCAATGGGGCCTATGCTTTTCGGGTCACACGGTCCTGTTTGTCTTGATACATTTACATTGCCAAACTGCATGCACAGGGACTTGGCAACTTTCGACCTAGTTTCCAGACCCTAGTTAGGCATGATCAAGAATAATTAACATTTGGAGACAAGGAAAATCAAATTTCATTTTGACCAAACAGATATCAATGAGTTACTCTGCTTTTCATAAACACGCGAATTCTGAAGTTCAAAAGCCAACTGGCGTTTGCGTTTTTCACTGTCGTCAATCATATTAGCGGATCTCTTAGGAAACAGAAGTTTAGTCAAAGGGTGATTTGTGATTGGTGGATTTCGATCTGTTTTGTGTGTTTCTGTGTTTCAAGGTTTGTTGCTTGTGATTGTAATTATGATTGATGGCAGCAAAAAGCGTAATTGTGAAGGCGGCTTTTGAACTTCAGAGTTTGCTTGTTTTTGAAAAGCACAGTAAAGTTCATGGCAATAATCATCTCTCCCGAGATTATTAGCTTGCAATTAAAGCTCTACATCTCATTGCACCCACCACTGCTAAGGACATTTTGCAAATTTCCCAGTAGCAGGGGGTTTTAAGAGGTGGCTTTAGGACTATGACTATGTTTATTTACTTATTCTTAGAAAAAATTCTTTCTAGACATACGTGATGAATGAACTACATAGCCAGCTGTTTAGAGGAATCAGTTCTATTTTTGGAAAAGAAGTAAGTGGCCAGCATGTGACTTACAGCTGTACAAGTTATTTGCTTTGTAATTGCATATGCATTGTTGACCAAGCTTGTTTCGTCAAGATAGCTGAATATTGGCCAACTTCCTTTAGTTCACTTTTATGGACTGAGACAAAGTCAAGGAGAATGATGGAAGAAGAATGACGGCAATATCCAGCCATCTTGACGGAACAAGCTTGGTCAATTAAGGATTTTAATTTAATTGTATAACAATAAAAATAATTTATCTTGCTGGATTAATATGGAAAATCTAGTGCTTGGAAGATTATATATATTTAATTTTTTGTTGATTCTTTAAATAGATTTTGAAAACAAAATAGATGAATTGGCACCAAAAACATATTTTAAAATGCACTGACAGTTGTTGCATTTTAATCAAGGGACTAGGGACTGGTCGTAACATCATTCATACCTTCAGTGTTACTGGGTCTTTCATTTTGCAAAAGTTTGAGGGAATTTATTGCTTTAACTGAAGAAGCATTAGTTGAAATGATTATGACAAAGAGTGATGTGGAATTTCCTTAATTTTGCCAGAAGACAACTTGGAATGATAATAAAAATATGAAAATAAAGAGAAGACCTGAAACCCATGGGTGAGATGATGGCCTTTTGGCTGCGTGTACGATAACTATCTTTTTTTTGAATTTTATTTTTGGTGGGATTATCAGTTCTTGTGAGCTGAAATTAAAACTATATTGCAAACCTAATAATATTTATTTTTTATGTGGTCATTTCTTTATGTAACTCATTAACTTTTTCTGGATTTTTTGTCATGATCATTTGATTTCATAATCATACAGGATGCTCTTTTGAACAAGATGACTCGAAACTTGGCAGATATTCAAGTTAAAGATTTAGGAGTGAAGGAACAGTTACGGTAAGTATACCGGTATGCTGCATTTTTAGAAAAGAATCTACTTTTATTTTCAGTGTCTCCTTTATAAGCACCACTTAAATGTATTACTATTCATTCAGAATAATTCTTCATCTCTGATTGGCTGAAATCCATGTATAATTCATCATAACTAGCTATTGTCGACCAAATCAGAATTGCACACTATAACTAACTGCACTGCAAAATGCTAGCTACAGGGTGACTGCATGATCTTTGTGAGTACATGTATGTACAGAGAATATCTTGCTATTGAGCATAACTGCTCTTTGCTGTCAACTTTATAGGTAAATTGTATCTAACTGCATCAAATTGCTAAAAGTTCTTAGGTCTCACATATATTTTTTTAAAACAAATCATAGATAAGAATCCTTATGGGAGTATCCCTTTAACCCTTTAAGTCTCAAGAGTGACCAACATCTATTTTCTCCTCACAACATCAATACATAATGAAGAGAGAAGGTTAGGAGAATTGATAAAATCATCACCAAAGGGAAAATGCTTTGATCTTTGAACAAATGCTCTCAACTAATTCTGTAAAGAAGGGTATGGAGATCAGTTTGGAGAATTTGTATGTGGATATTGGGGCTTAAAGGGTTCAGTTAAATGAAAGTTCTGTGCGACTTTTCTTTTCAGGCCTTATAGTTACTAGGTTTATGAGTTTCTTATCCTACTTGTTATTGCTTTTAAACAGCACAAACCTACCAAGAGGAAGGAGAGCTCTTTCTTTTTTAAATCGGGTACGTTTAACTCTTTCAATTCTGAAACTCCAAAGATTGCCAATATATTGATCCTTAGTTTCTTTTGAAAATACTACAAAGTTAATGGAAGGTATAGTGTGAAGGTACTGCTGAAAAGATTTCATTTGAATGGACACTGTAGGATTTCATTCACAGGCTTAAAAGTTACATTTTTAAGTTTATACAGTATTGTAAATACACGTAGAACCATGTGAAAGTAGTGTTGTAGAGGTTTCACTCGAATGATCACACTATAGGATTTTGTTTACAATCTAAATGATGTGTATGTGAGAGCGAGGCATCTGTATTCACAGGCAGGTAGCAAGGACATTGGGTTCAGATTTTTTCTTTTTAAGTTATGGTAGTTTTGTAGCATTGTCACGTCCAGGGATCACTATTGTTTTGTCACACATTTTTTGTTCTTTTTTGTTGCAGTACAATACTCCTTTGGAAAAATTCCACTGCCTGAAAAAAGCTGTTACAATAGTGACAGACAGGAAGATGAAAACTCCAGAAGGTCAGTTTACATACCTTTATCTTCTGAACTGTTTTTAACACTCCCAACAGTACAGTCAGCTCTTGAATCTTAATGGACCACCTGTCAAGGTTGATACCTTTCTAAAATGGATGCGACCCAAAATCCTACACCTAAAGGTTGTCCCTGTCATTCAACCAGTTTCCTTTAGGCTCAATAGAGCGTTTTCACTCACGTGGTCAGCATCTATGCAAATCTATTGGAAAAAAGAAAGTTTTTAAATAAGAAAAGAGTTTAACTCCCACAGGATTGGTTTGAGACCCCAACATGGCCGCCGATTCATTGTTTTGGAACACCAATATGGCCGCCGTGACGTCATGTGAAAACTCTCTATAGGGATCCGGAGCTTATGCAACGATGACGGCGACCTCAACGAGAACGGCAAAAAAGCAATAGGTTTAGATTGGCAAAACAACAACTCTGCACGTGTATCACGCTTTTTTGTACATTTCTTTGCCGTCACTGCACGACTACGATGTGAAACGTCCTAATTCCACCTTTTTTGGAGAACGTGAATACAAGACCACGACTTTCCTTTTCTTTTCCTGAACTTCGATACAGTCTTTTAGAATTCAACTCCAGAAAATATTGCCAACATTTGACGGATTGAACGAGACGGAATAAGCGTTATTTAATTTGAAGCAGCCTGAATTCACCTGTCAAGTGACGTTTTCATAGCCGCCGCCGTCTTTGTTGCTTAAGCTCCCTATTAATAAGCTCTACACCCCCTCTAAAAAACAAGTACTTCGTGCCGCTCCTAATTCAGGGATGTTAATTATTTGTCTTAGGATGCTTACCATTTGTTAAAACTGATCGGTCAGATAGGTTCAATCGTAAAGGGAATTCCACTATCAATCAGGGCTGTCCAGCCAGTCAATTTCTAAATATTTTGCATGGCAGGAATGGGTTTTAGCGAAAAGTTCGAGCAAATACCAATATTTCATTTTCAGACTGGAGAGCTAATTATGAGCCTTGGTAAACGCTTGTAGAGAGAGAGTTGACTCACTGTACTGGAAATTGCACAGTTATATTTTGATTTCATTTTGACACAAAAGAAGTCGCAAAACTAGAGAAAGTTTAAGAATCTCTTCTTTTGCACAGTTTGGTTTTATCGTTGTCAGCCATAAGAATCAGTTCAACAAATACATATGCACGATATTTGGTTTGTTCATGAAAACACGAAAAATTATCAATGTTAACAGGCAATAAACTCAATCAATTTATTGCACTTGTGTGGTACGCATGAACCCCTTAACAAAGTGACCGGTTAATAGAGGCGAAAACAATAAAAAATACTTTAACTCAAGTTTACCTGGGTAGAGGTGACCACGATTGCTTAGTAGAGATCATCTTTACCGTTATTAACCAATAGAAGTGATATTTGGGACTGACAATAACTGTGCAGTAGAGGTTAACCTATTAATACAGACTCACTATGTTCACTTTTACTGCTGTTTCTTCAATTAATTGTGCATAATTATTGGTACATAACAGATGCAGCTGAAGCGATAACTGTGGATGACCTACTTCCAGCCTTAATCTTCTTAATAATCAAGTCAGACATTCCCAACTGGTAAGTGTTAGCTTGGTCCAGGTGTTCCCAAATTACAACATGGCTTACGTCAGTTTTTTTTTTTGTAAAATAGTTATTACTAAAAAGGAAAAGTACCTTTAAAAAGTAGTGCTGAAGAAATTTCACACCTTAGATTTCGTCTACAGTTTTTATACCCATTTTCATGGAAAAAAATTATCAGAGTTAAGATTTCTGTTGTCGGCCGTTGTTACATTTCATTTTTTCTCCTCTTTTCAGGCTTGCCAACATCACCTATCTGCATAACTTTCATTTTTCCAAGCGCGGACACAATGAATTCCAGTAAGTGACGAGGCTCAATCCTACAAAGACGATTGTCCAAATACCTTTCTTAACTCAAGTTCGATGATTTTGCAGTCAGCTGTTTTTTTGTGTCCTCTCGCAATGGCGAGGGGCGTTGCGTGACAACACAAAGAATGGCTGTGTAGGAAGGAGATAAGGGACTGCTGAGTCTGAGGACGGGCGGTACCCCTCACCATAGGGTGGGTCGATAAAGAATAGAAGCAGTTGTTTCCACATGAAAAAAATGTCTCCACCCTCTCCTCCCCCCCCCCCTCGCCATATAAGCGCACAGAAAAATGAAACAGCTGTCAGTGGTGTACAAACAAATCTTGTGGGGATTGCACTCTCCTTATATATAAACTTTCATGTGAGTGAAAACGATCACGTGATTGGAAACGATCTGGTAGCCATTCTGAGGTTTCCTGGAAGACTGGATTAGTGTTTTTATCGAATTGGATCATGGAACTTGTTTTGGGAAGGAGTTTAGACCCACCCTACTGCACAGCTTTGTAATAGGCGATATAATAAGCACCAGCGTCTCAAACAACTCCATAGTGAATTGATCCGTCACAATACCAACCCATTCCACTCTCAAGAAAAGTCCTAAATGGCCAATCGGTATTAGGTGAAGTGATCATTCTCTTCTTTCACTTTGGCGTCGTTGAAAAGTCTCAAATTGAAAGGCAACTGTACCAGTCATTCTATAATCTGAGTTTACCAAATGGAAAACCATGGAAAACCATATATCAGTAGTTCTTATGGTTTTACTTGCTTTTTGTCAGGGCAAACGGCGAACTTGCTGTTACTGTTTCTTCCCTCGCAGGTTCTTTTTGTCTTCAATAGAAGCAGCCGTTGAACACATCAGAGGAGGATATGTTAATGACGTTCTTAAGGGACTTTCGCCTGCTAAGGTTTGTATTGTGTTTGTCTGAAAAATCAGATCTTTATACTTTTCTGGGAATCTGCTTATCTACCCCTCCCCTAAGCCAATATTTTGCCCTAAGTGAGAAGTAAATGTTGGCGTAGGGGAAGGGTAGGTGGGCAGTTTCCCAGAAATGTATAATGATCCTAAAAATCATCCGAAACTGAGTGGCAAATAAAAAGAATGGGTAGAAGAAAAATCCAAAAAGGTGGGAGAAATATGTTACGAAAAAATGCGCATCTCCTCATCCTCGACTTTATCTGCCTCCTCCTCCCCACTGGATCTCTAAGGATGCTATAAAAACTTCCGAACTGGAAACTGACAAGATATCATCACCTTGTTATTTTGGTTGGGTGATCAAAAACTTCCTGGCATAACTCGAATGATTACTGAACATCATTCCGCGTTTCAAACGATTCAAAGTGGACAGACTGCAAATTATAGGAATTGCTAAAAAGGTATCTACGCGTCGTAACTGTTCATCAGTAGAATGACTAAAATGTGTGCAATTCCACAAGTGGTTTCGGCTGTTCGTTTAGTTTTGGGCGCTTACTGAGGTTCCGTCTTGATTAGTGTCTTAAAACCAGGGGAAAATAATTGAAAGTCGGTTTTCATTTGCGACGCAAGCGTAGGAGTCTTCTGGTGTCAAATGAAAGTGAATGCCGATAGAGTGGAAGCAGCAGAACACGAATGTAAGGAAAGGAAAATTTTTAATGAAACGTTATCATCAGATGTCTGTACGCTGTAAAATAACCTGGGAATACAACCGTCCCTAGCGGCGACGAGCCGGAGAAGAGAGGGCTGTATTCGAAGGCTAACTGTAAAACGCTTTAGACTTGCTTTGACGTCTGTTCTTTTTGTTGTTTGTTTTTATTGACCAGCTCTTCAAACCGATTTGAAACGATTTCTACAACTGATCGTTCTGGAGTTTTTGTTGGTCTTCAACTAAAAATAGCTGTCCATCACCAGATACCCAACACAACAATGTTTGAAGAAAATAGATTTACTAACGTGATATTCGTGTGATACATTTTTAGATGTTGCCTTCCTCTTGGCTTGTTATGGAGACGGATGGACCAAGGTCAACTGCACTAGAAAAGCTTTTTGAGGTAATTCTCTTCGAAGGCACTTTGTAGCAAACGAAACCTCTCATTCCATCTAAGGGGTTATAAAAATATAGCAAGACGGAAAAGAGTCTTGTGCCAGGTTTGGTCCCGGGGTTGGTCTATAATTCCATTTCTCTCCTCATTCAAAGCCGTATAGTTGCTTCTTTCCCTGTTTTTCTCTTAGACCTTATGGAAATGGACTACGCCATGGTATCAACCACGGATCATTTCACTCAGTTTGTTACTTTTAACTAAGTAAAGTGTGCCCCCACTAATACGAACCTAGTGGACTAGAAACTTAAGATCAGTTCAATCAAGTTTATCCAGAAACCTACTTTACTATATTATAAAGTCTAGCTCCGGTGGAAATCCGGCCTATCCCGGTACATTGTTTCCTTCCCAGATCTCTTATTATTCTACCAGACTTCCATCGCCTGCCAGAGTAACGTCAATTCCAGATTCACCTATGCATTTACAGTTTTTTTTTTTCGCTTTTCAGTTTGCATCCAACGGCAACGAAGAAGAAGTGGAGAAATTACTGTCTTCTGGAGGCGATCATGGCTCTCCTGGTGAAAAGTTTTGCCATCCTCTGTGTTCATGCGCCAAGTGTGAAAAGTTGCACACCAGGTACACACTGTGGCTCCAATTGGGCGTTTTCACTCAAGTGGCCAGCATCCATACAAATTTATTGGAACAAATGAAAGGGTTTACATAAGAAAAAAAACCCATTAGGATTGGTTTGGAACACCAACATGCGGGCCACCGTTTCATTGTTTTGGAACACCAATATGGCCGCCGTGACGTCACGTAAAAACGCTCTTAAGGCCATTTCCGAGTTACCCTAAGCCTCTGTTTCAAAACGAGGCTAAGTGCGAAGCCATTGATATGAAAATGTTTTTCTATTATTCATTTTCACAAGAAAGGTTTTGCACTTCGACTCGTTTCGAAAGTGAGAATTATTGGAACTCAGAAATGAACAGTTTTTAATGCTAAATAGTTTTTGTGTCGGTGATGTTCCGGAACATTTGAGTGCGGCACTTTGATTGTTCATTTTGTTTTTCTGGCAGGAAGCGCCATGACCCGTCCGCTGTTACAGTGTTCTCTAGAGACGACTTGGGAAGAACTGTACTTCACGTTGCGTCTGAATATGGTACGTGAATGTATTAACGGAGTTTACACCGTTGGAAATCACCTAATCACCTTCATAACAAGAGAATTGTGTCGGCTTAGTTAAAGATCATGGATGATGTTGGCGAGTGGGTCACTGATGTTCTTACTACATTTTCATTTCTGTTATCTTTAGGGAGATTACGCAACCACGACGACGACGATGGAGGCATCGAGATCTTAAAAAAAATCGAAAGGTTTACTGAGCAAAACGACAACTCTGCACGTGCATCATACTTCTTGTTACATTTCGTTGCGTTCACTTCACGACCGCGACATAAGATTTCCTAATTTTTGTCGGACAGAAACACAAGTCGATGATTTTCTCTTTCTTTTTAAACTTGGATATAGTCCTAGAAAATTCAATTCCAGAAAAATTTGCTTACCTTTGACAAGTTAATCGAAATGGAATATTCGCCATGAACTCTCTTTGTCAGTATAGTTTTCGCTGCTGTCGCCGTCGTGTTTGCGTAATTTTCGTCATAACTGAAAAGTCACCTGGCAAAATGGAATATTGATTGTTTTACGCTTTGTTTCTTTGTAATTAACAGGCCATTCAAATTTGATCTATAAACTGATCAAGAAAGGTGCAGTGGTCAATGCTATGGATTACCACGGTACAACAGCTTTGCATCTGGCTTGTCAAAGAGGACATGGCAGTGCTGCGGTGAGTTCACATCCATCATCCCTTTGGCTTTGAACAGCTTTGACCAAAGTTTTAACAGTGGAAACCCCGCCATTCGATCCTTCCGTTATCGGCCAGAGACTGGTAGGCTGTTCCAGGCTCCGAGATAGTCGGGTCTGCTGAATTGACAAAGCGCAAACGCGAAAAGCGTGTTCCCCACTATCTCACAGCCTGGAACAGGCTACCAGACTGGGTAAGTATTGTGTGGAATTGCACCATGGGAATGTGCAGTCTCGTAATAGCTAATGAAAGAAGCGTTAGCGACCCTAGAACAGCCTCACTGTGCAATTCGACGTAACACCGACCCTGTCTTTTACTTTTAAACGAAAGTACAACAAGTATAGGAACAGTTATGAGTCCGTAATAACAAGAGTCCCTTTATATCAATCAAACGTCTGTTATTTTAATACCTGTCGTCCGTATATTTCATGGTGTCAACACTGTGTCAGTTTACTACATCTCGTGTAAGGTCTATTCATGCAGTCCATCCAGGCATATTAATACAGAAAGTTTTACGAGCAAATGTAGTCGAGTTGCTAACCATAAATTCACGTGTTGGTTGTTTCTTTGCATTTTAGTTGGTGTTAATGCATTACAAAGCTGATGTCAATGCTCCTGATAATGACGGTAATACGCCCTTGCACTTGTGCACCGCCAATGGGCACGAAAAGGTAAAGAATCATTTTGGGTTATCTTAACGTCTATCGATAGTTTGTAGCTACAGTGTAATGTAATAATATAGATATCCATACGACTTTATCCTGTTGTATCACCAGTACATGCGATTATCAGAATTTACGAACAGTCGAACCCCTGTCTCTTGCTTGCTTTGTAACCTTTTTTACTCCCAAAAGTGGCCAGTTAAGACCCTGCAAAGTTTCCGAAAACTAAAGAGTACCATGTGAAAGAACTGCCAGAGACGTTCTATTTGAATGTTAACAAATTTCGTCTTTAGACTCAAAAGTTAGAACCGTTTTACAAGACTTGTCATTGTTTGTTGCAGTGCACGAAGGCGCTGGTATTTTTGGACACGCAAGTGAAAGTACTGAAGGTGAACGCTGCAAATGAGCATGGAGACACTCCACTTCATCTTGCTTCTCGCTGGGGGTATGGTAAGTTGCACTCTGAAGCCAGCTGTTACAGAGGTCACGGGTTGAGGTATCCGGATGATGATGTTGTATCCGAGACGATAGCAAAGTTCAGTTTCACTCTTGATTTTCATACTATACCTACAACCACTCCCCTTCACGTGGAAAATGGCCAAAGACAAACCCCCTAACGACGTCAAATGCGGGAGAAAAAAGTGGTCACGTTGTCGTCTCTGCCCTTTGCTGTTTGCCCTCCCTGTTCATTCAATTTGTGTGTCAGGCAATTAGCCTTTTAGTCGATTTGTGGACAGAAGGTCGCGGATAGAAAATCAGCAGTCAGCTAGATGGCAAGTCGATCAAACTAAACGGTCAGTAAGTTGGTTAAACAATTGGCAGGCAGCCAGACAGTCGATCGATCAGTCAACTAACCAGCTTGTCAGACATCCAGTCTGTGACTCTGGAAGTTGATATGTCAGTCGGTCAGACACTAATCATCGCTTTCTTTCTTTCTCTCTTGTTGTTTTAAGCTGAGATTGTCCGCCTTTTACTGGAGAAAGGCGCGTCTCTGGAAGCTCGAAACAAGGACAAGGCCACTCCACTGGACAGCTCTCATAACAAACAGGTGTTTGAATGCATGTCAAGGTTCCACTTAGTCTATAGGCTCTGTCTTTCAACGTCCTATCTACGTTCAGATTTAAGTTTTGAAGCAAGAGACCCTAAGATTGTTAGCTACAACTTAACAGGCTGGTATAGCCGGGCCTGGGCATTTTACAACGTTAAAGCGGATACTTAGGGCGCACACGGACACACGAGGTGAAGCCAATCTTCCGCTTTGATTGGCTTCTCTACCGGGAGAGGTGGACGCTGGCCTGCTTTAAATGTTTCCCAGGGTTTTTCCACTTTGTGCGCCGGATCACAACCGGGCAAACCCTAGTACCCCTAGTTAGCATGCGTAGCAGGTGTCGAAACGGGTAGGGGATAGGGAGGAAGAAGAAAAAAGGGGGATTGGGGAGAGAGGGTAAGGGACGCCACACCTAGTTTGAGGCCGAGGCATTGTCTCGCCAGCTCGCTTTTGCCCTTTCATATGGCAACCTTTCTCTATAATTATGATCAAGGGACTCTTGAATGGAGCCAAATACAGGCCTACTCAGGGAGTGGTTATTTGAATTATAACGGTTAGGGTAGTGCCACACAGTACTGTATAGACCTGTTGTTTCTTTAGTTATAAGCGTGTTAAGTTTTATTTCAAATTGTATCATTAACCAGGTATCGGAAATACTTCTTGAAGCTATAGTAACTGCAAGCGAAGAACAAGAACAAACAGTATCTTTTGCTGACACAGTAAGTTGTAAAATTCTTAGTAATAGCGTTGTAAGAAGTGTGTTTGAGATCAAGGAACAAATTTCCAGCACTTTATTTATCGGCTCTAAGGGGTTGACTTTCGTACCGGCGTCAGCTCACACCGGTTGCCTACCAGGAAAAACCATCCCGCGGAACGAATCATACCAGTTGGCCCAAGATCAACCCGGTTGCTGTACCGGAGACGGATTTCATTCTTTTGCGTGATTAAGCTTTATTTCAGTGCAAAGTCACTCAGCAGTGTCATGTACACGAAGAAAAATCACTCCTTTTGGTAAAAAATCGGCTTGTCGGAGGACCGGATCGGGTCACCCTTGCGTAATTTTTGTCAATCTGAGATGGTGTCGACACGTGGGACATGGATTGGCGGGGGGAACGTGTAAACGTGTACAACATCCTCTCTTGTAAATAATCATCCCAGTATGGAAGTACCAAGTAGTCTCCCCGCTATGGAACTCGCGCCGGTAAGAGTTCCTTCATGTTAACAAGCCCTCCCCCCTCAATCCCTTAGATCACTCGCATTTTATACTCTTCATTTAACTATTTGAAAATGCTTTACCCCACTTTGTTTTCCTTTGTTTACGGTCGTTTTTAGTATCTCAAAATAACGTTGGACTCTTCTGTAGTATTTCTTTCCTTTGGTCTTGAACTTGCAGCTTATAATCTCTCTCATTCTTCTCTTCGTATTTGCTTCTTTTTGGGTGGATATCACATGCTTTCAATCTTACATGAGCGTTCGTGTGTGTACTCAAACGTGTGAAACAGGCTTTTACCTAATCTTGCTACTTTTATTCTATTATAATTTTTTATTTTTTGTATTTTTAGTGAGAGAGAATAGCTGTAATTGAAAAAGACTTTAATTTGTTTTAATTTGTTGTTCTTAGACAAACTCAGTTTCAGAAGGTCCACCACTCATTCAGTCGCAAGAATTTCCCACCATCGTTTCCAAAGAACAGGAAAGAGCAAAAGAGGTATGATTATAGTCCTGGTTGGATACACCTTGGGCTCCTGCCTTGTGAAAGCAATTCAACATGCAAATTTTCTCGCAGTTGTAGTTATACATACTGAAGTAAAAGCGGTCACACTAAGGTTATTTCCCGGGTTACTAGCCTTGTGCAGTGCTTCCTTTTCCTGGGAAACATCATAGCCACTCTACCGTCTGGCAGGTTGGTTTTTTGTATGACTCAGAACCCGAGTCAAAGCATATTTTTTATGTTTCCTTCAATTGGTTATGCCCCATTGTAGAGGAAGGAAGCGGTCACACACGTAGTTTCTTTTTTATGAAATGAAAGGCGGGAAAAAGGCTCAGTGTGACCGCAACTTATCAGTCTTAAACTGGACTTTCTCTGTGTAATGCAAGAGCCAATAACTTAACGAGAATGAAAGGAACCACATTTGGCGTGCAATTGAAGTCAACTGCAGGAAAGCGAACGTCTGCCAAGTCGGAAATTTTGATTCCCTTCTGATGGGTTAAAAAATAATTAAAAACAAAAAATAAACTCATGCAACCTCGTCCCCATTTTTTAAGGGAAAAGCCCTGGGGACGAGGTTGAAACTCATGCATTTGTAATTGGCTTGAGAAAATTCTAAAGGGGGCATTTTAGACAAACAACTTGCATGTATCTCATGTCAAGTGTATTAAGACAAGACATTCTTGATTGAGGTCTTGTAAGTTTTAACCCATGTACAGTTGTTTGTTTCAGCCTTGGGTTTATGAGACAAATCAGTGATTGTTCTTTTTTAGCTGACATTATATGTTATCTAATTGCAGATTGACCGATTCATTCGCACAGTTGCAGATGGAGATGTCGAAATGGTAAGAAGTTACTCGAGTTCACCTAACGCGCTGTTGCGCGGTGGAAAGTGAGATCAATTTGCTTGAAAATACCTTTAAAAACTGAATGAAAACATGTTTGCGGAAAGGAATTGTAGAAAACGGCAGTGGTTGTTTAGGGCCGATTTTCATTTCATTGCCAACGTCCTTGCACATGCAAAAATTTGGTGAGTTCATGAAATCGAATGCGAATTCGTCGTGTGAGCTGTGCAGTAGCGGGATACGAGCAGTCTCTTGTTTTTCCCCAGAGACATTAGGTTATCGCGCGTAACACGCGAGCAGCGAGCAGCAAGGCCGCGAGACGCGAGAAACGAGGGTGAAGTATAGTGCAGTAGTTACTTGACGCGTAGTAGGCTAGGCTATTCTCATGATGAAATTAATTGACTGCAAGTCCCAGAATGCTTCCAAACATTTCTGTTTGTTCTTATTGAGCCCTTTTTGAAATTGCGTTATGTAATAAGGAAGGAAAAGCGAAATGAACCTTAGTACGGTAGTTATAGTCCAAAGATGACACCGTATTCACAAATGGCGGACACGCGGGAAAAAACTGGGGCCTAGTCATGAAAGCGAGGCGTTGGAGGGTAAACAAAAATTGCAAATGAAGACTTTCAGTGAACTTGCGGAGTGTTTAGCACGGATTCCACCTAAAATAACTTTGTATGGACGTCTTTTTAAATACAATGACGTGGAACGTCTTCTGCTTTTAATGTTTAGTACTGATTTGCTGTTTGCAATCACAAGGGACGCGTGTATCTTCAAGGAAACAGGATGATTTTGTAGGTTGCCGAAGCCTCAGAAGCTCGACAAGTGGGTGATGGCTGGAGAAAAGCGGCAAACATGTTGGCCCAAACTTCACGCTGAAACCGAATACGAAAGCCAGCTCACTGCAATTCTGTAAAACAGAAGTAAAAACAAATATTGGTGGCAAGAAAAAAAGAAAATAGCGACGGATAGATGGCATACTTGTCAACGGAAGAGACCTCCGCCATTACTCAAAACTGGTCAAGTCGAGAGCGGGTGAAAGATTCATTCACGAGACTCATTCATTCATGTCAGTGTCATTTTACACATATCTATGTATGTCTGTATTTACAACTTCCTTTGGATGATATTAATTCCGTCGCTTTGGAGTGAATTGTTAGAGGTACGTTGGCAGAGCTTAGCAAATTCAGTGCAAATCTAAAATCTTTTGATTTCTTTGCATTGCGAAATAAAATAATTTTATCAAAACTAGAAGCTCTAGTGTGTGAATCTTATGGCTTGCTATTTGCCTGGTCTCCTTTACGGCATTCTCTCAGAGAGCTTTTTGTAAAAAAGTGGTATAAAACTCACATTTTACTAGGTTAAACTTTTAAGGCAATGTTTGTGTCAGGACTGAACACGGCAAGCTTCTGTTTCGAATCATTAAATGCGAGTCTGGATCCGTTTAAGAAGACCATCATTTTACTTGTTTATGTATTCATTCACTTTTAAAACATTATGGAACATGAAGTTAAAACTCATAACAGCCAAAGATAAGAAATAGGAAAATTACTCGCTGAAATGAAATGTGGCCGGCTTACCGAGTCTGCCGAGTGACAAGTCGAAATTTTGAGCGTACTCCACTCGATCGCTCCTGCATTTATACCAGAAAGATAGTTCTAATTGATGTCCTTCATCGATAAAGACCAGAGAATAGCGTCCTGGCAAATAAACACCAAACATAACTTCATCGAAACCTAAGTCACCGCTTCTTTCCTGTCTTCCTTTTTTCCATCTCGATTTGAACTGTTTTGTTCAATGGCACACGTCTCTTGCGTTAACAAGTAGGTCATATATCCATCGCTTATTTCTTTTTTTCTTGCCCCCAAGATTTGCATTGTTTATATTTCTGTTTTACCGAATTGCAGTGAGCTGGCATCGCCCACTTGTCTAGCTTCTGATGCTTCGGAAACCTACAAAATCATCTTGTTTCCTTGAAGATATACGCGTCCCTTTTGATTGCAAACAGCAAATCAATACTAAACATTAAAAGCAGAAGACATCCCACGTAAATAATTGTATTTGAAAAGAAGTCCGTACAAAGTTATTTTAGGTGGAATCCGTGCTAAACACTCTGCAAGTTTCACTGAAAGTCTTCATTTGCAGTTTTTGTTTACCCTCCAACGCCTCGCTTTCATGACTAGACACCAGTTTTTTCCCGCGTGTCCGCCATTTGTGAATACGGTGTAAAGATGCGTTGTTCGTAAAAGTGTCCTATTTCTCTGTGTGCTGATGGCGAGACGGGCTCGAGTTTAAGTCTCGTGTAATCATAATCAGATAATTACAACCTACTTATATTCTCTGTCAGGTCCGGTATAAACTTGGTCCGAGTGACGATGAAGAAGACGAAGAAGATGGGAGCGACTTTCCGCGCTCCGACAAGGACCTCTGTCATCCACTGTGTCAGTGTGAGAAATGTAGCAAATGGCAAAAGGTCAGTGCTGAAATTTGTTTCCCTGGCAACGCGCTCTCTTTTGGTTAATAGAGAGGAGACGTCGTTTTGTCACGTTGCCATGGTAGCAAAATTTCCGGATGACAGCAAACCGAAAACGGCACTTAAAAAGTTAAAATTCGCACTGTTTCTTATTCAATTTCATTTAATTTGTCAAATGTTGGCGAACTTTTCTGGGTTTGAATCCGAAAGGATTCTAAGTTTAGAACTAAGTTTAGAAAAGGAAAAAGAAGATTGCATCTACTCCATTGGGGGGGGGGTGAAATTAGGAAGTTTCATGTTGCAGCAGTCGTTTACGTTCATTCAAATAATCCTCAACAGCATAGCCATCACGTGGATATAAGGGCCTTTTTACATGGAGGTGGCGGACCCCAGGTAGTTGAGGTAACCTGCCTGTCCATTTAATCTCTCATTTAAATTTGATCACGTTTACATGATTGTTGGGGTGACCCGCCACATGTTACCTCACCTATTATGGGGTCCCTCACCTCCATGTAAACAGGCCGTATGAAAGAATAATAAATATGCAAAAAGAAATGTGCCAAAAAGCGTGCTGCACGTGCAAATTGTCGTTTTGCTAATCAAACCTGTTGCTTTTTTGCCGTCCTCGTTGTTGTCGCCGTCGTCGTTGCTTAAGCTCCCTATTGTTGTGATCCAGAAATTTTGCTACCATGGTAACGTGACGTCACACTTCTCCTCTCTATTCGAGGTTGCATGGCATCTAACAATAAAACTGTTTGTTAATGATTTATGAAATAATTCATTTATGAACTTCGGAAATGAAATGAAAATGAAGAAATGATCGTCGCAGTGAACGCAATTTAGGCAATTGCGTAAAGAAGCCTGAAAAATTTTCAGGACTTCAACGGGGTTGGTCAAATGTGGGTTCAAACCCCGTTGAAGTCCCGAATTTTTGTTCAGGCTTCTTTACGCAATTGCATAAATTACGTCCACTGCGACGATCATTCCCGCCAAAAACTCTGAGTTGGTAACATTGCAAAGTCTGTGGCGTCAGAGGGTAGAGGTGCAATGTTATCCGCAAATGTTGACGTTTACTTTCATGAAATGTCAAATGTAGAAATGTGTTAAAGTTTATTGCTAAAATAAATTAACCGCCGAGTCCCCGCCGGGAAGAAATTCAAAAGCTGACGTTTCGGACACTCGCCCTTTTATTTAATTATGAGGTGGAGCTAAGTTATAAGTGGGAACTTATGACACATAATGTGATCTTGGATTATTCGTGTCCCATGTGGATGAGAATGAGAGTATGGATTAAATCGTATTTCTTGCTGTTTTTTTGTTTCAGAAGTCGCGCGAGGCGGCAGAGAAGGTCCTTCACACAAATGTAAGGAACGGTGAAGGCATTACACCGCTACATATCGCGGCGATCAGAGGATACGATGAAATGACAAACCTGTTATTACGACGCGGCGCTCAGACGGATGTGAAGAACTATACGCAGATGCGAGCACCGCTTCACTTCGCTTGTCAGTATAATCATCCCAGGGTACGTTACAGTGAAAATGGCACAGTACTCCGTATCCAGGGCGGAAGCCCGAGCGAAGAAATTGTTTCCTAACTCCGTCCCAATCTCTCATCCTTTTTTACCATTAACTCAGAGTTGCATAATTTTACTTTTGCTCGCCGCGTGTTGCCCTGAAGAAAGAAGGACGACCGCTCGCGGACTTAATCACAGTGAAAATCTGCACTGAAAAAATCTGTCGCTCTCTTTGGCCTACATAATGGCCCCACTGAAAACCGCCATAGCGAGTTGGGCTCCCTCTTTGAATGTTATTATTATCATTATCATTATCATTTAGAGCGGTTTTCACTTGACTGTCGTAAAACCTAAACCAAAGTAAATACACTAGCCAACCAAAGGGCGTAGTAAAACCAAAACCAAACCAATTCCTCAATTACTTTCGACAGTCAAGTGAAAACCGCTCTATCATTATCATTATCATTATCATTAACATTATCATTTATCATTATCATTATCATCATCATTTATCTTTATCATTATCATTATCATTTATCATTATTATTATCATTATCATTATCATTATCATTATTATTATCATTATCATTTATCATTATTATTATCATTATCATTATCATTATCATTTATCATTATCATTATCATTATCATTTATCATCATCATCATCATCATCATTATCATTTGTCATCATCATCATCATCATCATCATCATCATCATTTATCATCATCATCATCATTTATCATCATCATCATCATCATCATCATCATCATCATCATTATCATTATCATTTGTCATTATCATCATCATCATCATCATCATCATCATTATCATTTATCATTATCATTATCATTATCATTATCATTTGTCATTATCATCGTCATCATCATCATCATCATCATCATCATCATCATCATTATCATTGTCATTAATATATAGATTTAGCCAGGGCTAAAAGCGACGATCTGGTTAATAATACGTGTAAACAAAAAAAATTAAATCGTGTAATACTAAACGGGGACGACAATGAAAATGGCTTCAAGACTAACAGATCTAATTAGCAAAAAAACAAATTGCACGTGCAGCACACTTTTTCTTCTAATTGGCAAAAAACAAATTTGCATGTACAGCACACTTTTTCTTTTAATTAGCAAAAAAGAAATTTGCACGTGCAGCACGCTTTTTTGTTTCTCCCTTTCCGTTGTTTTGCACGACTACAACGCTGTTTTGTACGACTAAAACGTCAAACTTCCTAGTTACACATTATTTTTATGGAGGAATTGTTGCATGTGCTTACCCAATATTTTGTTTCCTGTGTTCATGTTCGCTTTTATTTTTCACTGCCGCTCATTTTCACCTTGCTGGCCGCTAGCATTTCTCATTTTCTCACCGCCGCTTTCAATTTCCATGTTTTTCTTCCTACGAAATTCGTCTCCTTTGTTTTCAATAACTCGCTTTAGCTCTTTCTCTGTTATCCACGTTAGCGTAAACATAAAAAATAATGCGGAAAAAGACACGACTTTTTTCTTTCTAAAAGTCCGGGCGGCCATGTGATTTCCTTCCAAATAAAACCTTGAGTTGCATTTGGGTTCCCATACCTGCTGATTGAGTTATTCTACATTGTATGCCTGTGGTGCGGACGGACGGTCGCTCGCTCCCTCGCTCGGTGTACGGTCACGTTATTACCAAATTTTCTCGGATCGGTAGATTACCACATTTCCTTAGCTATGGGGCTGCGCCGCACGTGGAGCTCCGCTATCATCATCATTTATAATTATCATCATTATCATTATCATTATCATTATCATTATCATTTATCATTTGTCATTTGTCATTTATCATTGATCATTGATCATTTATCATTTATCATTTATCATTTATCATTATCATCATCATTATCATTATCATTAGCATTATTATACACATTGACTAGTAGGATTCATTGGTAGATTATTAATTGTTGTTATCGTTCTAAGTATGGCCGTTTCTCTATTTTGTTGCATGTTAGGTTGCTGGTCTTTTGTTAAGCCACCAAGCTAAAGTGAACATCAAAGATTACAAAGGAAACACCCCTCTTCACCTGTGTTGCTTCACCGGACATGTGGACCCCGCTAACGTCCTTATAGGGGTACAGTAAAACTATATCCACAGGAGTTCCGGTTAAACTTGTAAACGCATACCAGCTTATGCTTCCGTCCATATATCAAATGGGCAAACAACTTCGTCCCCAGGGTACCCAGTTCCGTTTTCCAATGGAAAGGCCCTGGGAGCTGGCTAGTGGGCGAACATGGGTGACTTCACAAACAGATAAAAGTTCTCTTTTTCATGTGCAAAACCATAAACGCAGAATTTCGTATGCTTTTACAAACGTGAACAGACGCCTGTGGACAATAGTATTTGATGTGGTAATAAGAATACAGAAGCAATAAGCCTATTGAGAGGGAAACTACTGAAAAAAAAAAGATAATTAGATTAAAACAAAACTGTTGACCCAGAAGAGTTGTCCACTATCATCTTCGTCACTCCCTTCGGAAACACTTATCATGTGTCAGTCTTCTCGAATACCAATAGTCCAGTTTCGATTTCGTCGCGGACGCTGAATAGAAGTCTGAAGACTCATTTATACACTGTTAGCCTCGACCTAAGATAAATATATTCTTAAATTTCAGTCAGAAGAAGACCCGTGTACAACTGTGTCTATTGTTTTAAACTTAAATTCAGGCACCTTCTCGCCGCCGGTATTTGCGAATATTTCCCTGTAGGTCGAGGCTAACCCTGTATAAATAAGTCTTCAGTGCTTATATTCAGCCGTCGCGACGAATTCGAAACTGGACTATTGACCCACACTGACACACAAGTATGCGTACTTTGGACCGAGACGGTTGTTCTACTCCTTAATAGCAGAAAACTGGATTAACTATAAAGAAGGCTTTTATTGTTTTATTCTCGTGAAGTGCAAACTTTCTTAAAGTGGGTAATGTTACCGAGTAGTTGGTTCTGTTCAGTGTATAAGCTAAACTCTGTCACTGCTTTGCTATGACTAAATTCTTGTGCGTCTCTCCCTTCTCAACACTTTAGCAGAGTTTCTTTATAGGATACCTCTGTTATATAATAATCGAATTATTTTTAATTCTTGTTAATGAAATAGCACGGAGCAAGCGTAAATGTGACGAACGACCGTGGTAATACGCCACTTCATGAGGCAGCGAGGTAAAGGATTCACATTCATTGTTTGGCTTGATTTCTGTACCAGTGACTCAAATAGGAACCTTAAGGATACGTTGTTTCTACCAGCATGGAATAAAACTGGGAACTCCGAACACCCTGTAACACGGGTCTAGAACACGTCAAATAATAAAAAGAAAACCCAGACAATCAGAAACAAAATTCAATATTTTTCAAGTTAGGGTTAGGGTTTCTGTTTGCCTTTTGCGTTTCACCTATTACCAGGGTTTCCGATTTCTTTCGAGAGTGTTCCCGTGTTCCGGGTCATAGTACATGCCGTTTTTGCCTACGCAGTTGGGTAGCGGGGGCTTTTTTTAAGGCAGGCTTGACATATAAGGACGGTAATTCCATACGAAATAATTATTTTCTGATAAATTGGATAATATTGTTTCTCGGTTTATCAAAGAAAGAGTTGAACCGCCTTATTTTGCTCCCTTTTGTAACTCATAAAATCCGTCTAAGCATAAAAACGGACGGACACCTGTAGATTTATATTTATCATAATTTCCAACTCAAATTTTACTTGTTAATTGATTGATTGATTATTTTAATACATTGGAAGGGTAAACGGTTAACCATTTCTGGTCAAAGGATTTCAGAAAGTGGCGTATTAGAGAGTCCAATTTTCACCCCCCCCCCCCCCCCCGAACCCCCTAGAGGTTCGATCCTTTAGTGCTTTTGTTCGCGCTAAAGGCGCCCACCTCCGCTCTTTTCACCGACGAATCGGTCATCCGGTACTTGAAGATTTAACCGCAAACCCTGCGGGTAGGAGACAGGTTTTTAATGTACACGGTAACAGTTTCTTCGGGGTAAGGTGCAGCCTGTCCTTATTCATACACCGGAAAAGGGATATCTTAAGGTCTCCATTTGCCACTGCTTACTTTTGACAATCTTGTTTCGGTTTGTCTCTTTTTTTAGGTTTAACCTTGTGAAACTCGTTATTTTGCTGCTGGAAAATGGAGCATCAGTGACAATGAGGAACAAGCGAGAACTAACGCCTCTACAATACGCTCATGTAATTATTGACCACATTTTCTAATTGAAAAGTCATGTTTCTTGATTAGAAAGGAGCTGCTACACGTTTCATTCAGTTGAACTTTCCAGGTCAAATATAAAATAACCAATGCTATGAAGCGCTTAGGAGCTTTCGTTTTAATGATCACTTTGGTTTACTTCTGACTGGCTCATTGGATCGGTAAAAGCAAGCTTAAGGCCAGACTAGTCATTTTGAAACAAAAAGAGGCTTTTTCTGAAAATCTTTGGCTGAAAATCTTCTCCTTCGAGCATACTATGTAACATTTGACTGATCTGGTTGGATAGTTTTGATTAAAATTGTATGATTCTCATTACGACGGGAATGAAAAAATGGAAAGCGCCCTTTATTAGATTTCGTTTGTAACTATAAAATTTTGCTGCTGTTTTTCTTCCAGCGCGATGATGTGATACGTGCTCTGGATCAAGCGGAAGGGATCAGCTTCAATGCTCGGACAAAAAGACTGAGCTACAGCAGTTATACTTCACATAAGCCAAGTGAGTATGTGGTTCTTCCAGCCGGATTTTAAGATTGTACGAGAAGGAAAAGACTTAAAAATTCTTCTGGTACAGTCTATTCTTGTATTTTGCTGACCAACAAGAGGATTATTATAATTTTCCCTGCATTTTGATTTCTGTGAACAGTTGTATTAACTACATTAACACTTTTCCTCTTTGTTTTAACTATAGCTAATGAAGATCTAAGTTCCTCCAAGTCAAAGACTCGCTCAAACTCAGTGCCAATCTATGTCGGTACAAATGCTGCCGCGAAGCATCCCATGCCTGTTACCAGTCCTCCAAGTTCAACTCGGAGCTCAGCGGTTACGGATGAACCCGGTGACGAGTCACTGTCAAAGCAGGAAAGATTGAACAAACTGTTTGAAAGATTGGAAAGAGGAGATGTTGAGCGATTGCAAGACATCAGTAAAGCTGTCAAATCTTTTGACAGGTAAGTTGGTACCTGACTGCGTTGTCGACATGCCAGCTCCTCTGTGAATGATTTGTTTTAGAATACGTGATCGTACCACAGATTAAAGTAGAGCTATGGGTGGATAGTTCGACCAAGAATTACCGGTGAAAGATCACCAGTTCCAGGGCAGAGAACAATGTACTTATCAGTTTCCCTGCCGAAAAAAAAGGCCCTTGAAACAAACAAACAAACAAGGAGAGTGTGAAGAGGAGGATTACGATGCGTCCTCCTTTGTCGAACGCGAAGGCATACAAAGTATACTAAGCGTGTTCCATAGTTCACCGGTTGAGTGTTGCAATGTTGAATTTTTCTCTTGGCTGTGAATGAGTTCACATACGGACGTGGACGAGGTGGATTTCCACTGTTGCTTAATTTTTATGTGTTGGCACATGCGTAAATAAAGTAAAGGCAATTTATGGAAGGTCGCGCGTTAACGTAAAAGTTGAACCTCGCTCAACTATAACGTTTACGCGCGGCCTTTGCGGCATACATTGCCTCTATTTTATTAGCGCGCGTAAAAATTACGCGACAGTGGAAATCCACCCTAAGAGGCTCAAGTGTTGTTCACGGAACAGTGATGACTTGTCTTGCTTAAAGCCTTTCTTTATTATTTATTGCAAAGTGTGAAAGGCGGGTGTCTAATAGACCTTTCCGCCATTACGCTGCAATGAGCAAACATTAAGAAATGAGGACTAGGCTAGGGTGGGCAATTTCATACAAATCACTGTATTTTGTCCACCGAGCCTCGAGTTGGTGCCTTTGTTTACAGGAATGTGAGAAAGGTCTACTGCACTAAAAGTTTATTTTTTGGGCGTTATAATTCATTCGCAAATCGTCGGGGGCTGGGACGAGTTAAAGTAAGGCTTCGGTTTTTCTTCTCATCTTTTGTGTCCCGTTGAAATACGCCTGCTTTACGTGCTTGGATTTATGGTCTCTAATACATCAACTAAACTTTTATCGGGTTTGTTGATGTAGTCAGGTTGCTACGAAGACTAAACTTTTTAGTTGGGATCAAAACTTTCACAATTATAGTCGAAGCGTTTTAAGTACCAGTACCCCCTTAAAGCCTATTGTTTGATATCTTTGTTTATTTTAGACGGACATCACTAAAGAGGACCGAGACGATTGATAAAAGCTCGCCGCTGATTGATCTTCAACTTAGACATCAGGTAAATAGAAAAAAAAAACGATATGAAAAATTTAAGATATAGTCAACATCCCACTCAAAGAATAGTAGTAGTAGTTAATAACCAGGCCATGTGTTGTTGGTCCTTGAGGCGATTGAAGACTGGCCTGTAGGACGCAATGCAACGCGGAGATTCTTGTAGGGAAACGAGCGGCGTAGGCCCAAAAACCCCCAACAAGAAAGTCTGTTCGTGGGTTATTCAACGTGCAATACTGCGCAAAATACAACAAAGCCGTAGTGTTCACCTCTTAATTTTCTGATCTGTCCAGGATCAAACCTAATAAGAGCACAATTAGCCATCACAAAGTACAACGTGCTAAATAAGTTGTTCAAATAAACACAATTCATTCAAATACAAACCTGCGTTCAGTCTTGAACAGAAATGGTAGATTTAATTCGCCATTCAGAGTTTGCTTTTGTTTCAAGCGTTGTTTCCGTGAACATATTTTCAGAGGTGGCCACTAGAGACCTTTAGATTCTAAGACGTGGATGACTTTAGTCTCTATTCAGGATACACATGGAGTGCGATCCTGGTTACGATTTATTTATTGGTGCACTAACCTGACCTCTCCTCGCCTCTCCGCGCTCTGTTACCCATTATGCCCCTTCTTTTACTCGTATGAGGCCTTACCCTGCACTGTTAAGTATAATTTTGTTTTTGCAGCTCTTTATTCAGCACTTCGACCGTTCAACCCTTCGCAAAGTCCAAACACGTGATCACAGCCGACCAATGGTTGAGGAAGAGAAAGAATATGATGGTGATATTAGTGAAGATGATAAAGCGGATTCCGGCTTGTGATTGCCACGTGGCTATGACGTGATTGCAACGCATAAAACAATGAAGCGCCATGCATATGTAATAAGGATTGGCGGGAAATGGGACTTACGCCCTGTGCAGACTGCAATTCTTTAGCTTAGGTGTCTTCCGCAGATACAGTCTTTTAGTCTCATCAATGCGGCATAAAAGCATGGGAAACGACAGGTGTATTGGCAGCTTAATGTTTGGTCGCCGATTTAAGGGGCTCGTTGGTAAATTTGTTTGTAAATTTTTCTCTTTTTTTTTTCTTGTAGAAGTATCCAGAATCGTTTTAGTGTAACCTTGAAAGGCCCAAGAGCTTTCATTTTAGTCGGTTTACAGCCCCTCTATTTCTCAGCGCAAAGTGCAAAGAACGCAAAAATAGTGAGCGAGAAGCGTGAGGGTAGTTAGAGGGCAGCGGAGGAGTATTTTTTCTATTTTCTAGCTTCTCGCTTCGAGCTGACGGGATCGACGTTGGTGTCCAATACTCGCTTACACGGAATAAAATACTAAAGAAATGGGAATTATCATTTGAACAGGAGATAATTGAGCAAGTGAACATATTTTTCCGCTCACTAAAAAACTAGAACAAAATCTCTTACTTGAATAGAACGATTTTATAAGATATTCCTAGTTTATTAAATATAGAATATTATTTCAAATGCTCTCAGTGGAAGCATGAAAATAAAATTTGTCATCACGTTTCAAAAGGGTTGGTATTAATTTCCATTTGTCTTTAATTTTGTATTTCTCAAATTAAAGCAATTTTGGTATACCTTCACCGTAAATTAACTTTCCCTAAAGGTGTATTGGTCGTGATGGATCTAGGCGGGGAGGTGGGGGCGGGCGGGAAAACTGTGGTCTGAGGTCCGGATCAGCCCCCTTCCCCCTGAAGCCATAGATCCTAGATCTTCCACAGATCTAGAATAAATCGCGTACCATTCTATTACTTTTTTCGCTCTCGCAAAGTCTGATCATTGTGCGCAGCTAAGGTAGCAAATTATATGGCCGGCCTCTGTTTGTGATTATCACTTTTTCCTATGTTGAGTGTAATTCTTTTCTCTTTAACCCCCCGCCCGAAACCCAACCCAACTCCCTACTGCCAACATTAGCTTCTCTGTTTCAGGGGAAGGGGAAAGGGGGCTAAGGGGCCTGAACGCATAAAAAGGTCAAAAATAAATTTCGTTTTTCGTTGATTTGTTTATTTTCCCTTAGGACCTACCCCGTCGAACCCTGAATTTTTTCATTTACATGGCAAAAGCACAACAATTCTCGCAACTTAATTAGAAAAGTAAAGGAAGAGGACAAGAATAGTCCTTTTCGACTGTTTGCCTTGTGTCTTTTCATAAATTATACACACATATGGAGTAGGGCGACATTTGAAAGAAACAGTTCTCTGAGGTAACATCACGTGGTCTAAAGTGGGAAAACAAGGCTGGCAATACGGCAAAGGGCTGATTTATTTGGGGCCACTATTTCGGCTAACAAAACAAGCCCTCCTCAGGGCCAGAGCTACGTCGAAACATGGACCCCGCCAGCCTTGCATTCAGTTTTGTTTTAATTCCCACTTCAAGTAAACCTCGTTCCCAGGGTTCTCTCCTCGCTCCATGGGGGCGGGTAGGAGAGAACCCTGGGAACGAGGTTGACTTCAAGTGACGTCTGGCTCTAGCATCTCAACACTAGAGATCCGTCAAGAAAGAAGCAGTCGGTTTTACTTACGCGTTGAATGGACCTCAGCATTCAAGGATATTTACTAAAAAGACAGACCAACCCATGACCACATACACAGACACGTTGCAGCCATCAAAGCAGTTTTCGAAAATTGACTAAGTAGTTTACATGGACTATCATCAGGTTCCAGTTTCGCGAGGGAGTTATAAAACCTGAGTTGTCGGCTATTTCTCTACTTGTATTCAAATGTAGGCAGTTTTGTGATCAAGGAGTAGATCACTGTATAAAACGCAGGGCAAAACGGCTTCTCTCTATTTTCAGGTTCTCTTTCTTGGGGAACCTGTGGTCAGACGTCGGCGGTAGCCTGGGCCCTAGAAGAGGAGAAAATAAAGATGGCGGCGTGGGCATAGTCTTTCTGTATTGAAGGTAAATAATCAAGGATTTCTTGTTATTCTTTGCTAACGATGAAGTCCGTTTCTTGCACGAGGAATATATGCCTTTGGAGCAATTGTCGATTTGAAAATCCAACTGTTTGCTTCACAAACAATTCGTCTTTCAGATATATGTTGTTGTTAATTTTTCATCTCAGGTAATTTTTGTTTTTCTTTTGTTTTTGGGTATGGTAATGTTGCTAATGAAGTTGAAACAAAGGAAAAATGAAATTACCTGAGATAAAAAATTTACTACAACATATATATTTCCAGCCTCATATTTCTGAAGGCCACTACTATTCTTTTTAGACGAATCTGACCTAATCCAGTGGCTTTCAGTTACCCTCAAATCTTTGCCATGTCGAGCAAAGTCATGAAATGTAGGCATTTGCAGCTATCCTGGCTTTCTTTGTCAGAATGGCACAATGGAATTTTGAGTAAGCGTAGGAAGCTTGCACTAGAATCTAGCTTGTTCTGATATTTACGGTCCTTTCAGCGTACTTCTTTTGTCGTTCAGGAATCACGAGCTGCTGAACATAAAACTTCTAAGTACTAAACTATACATCAGCCAACTTTGGCGCAGCTGCGTTTGTATGCAAATGCACTGTGTATGCACATGGAAATCCTGCAAAAAGCAAAGGGTGATGCCAAAATCGGGTGTTACGAAAACTTTGACCTTCGAAAACTAAGACTTAAGACCTAAGACCCGTCTCAGTTTTCGAAATTACAGAAACTAAGACCCTCTAAAATCAAATCCGTCGAAATATGAAGTCAAAATCAGGTTTACAAGAGCACTAAGCATTCGGTTTTTTCGGCTCTAGTTTCACCCGCTGAGAAAAACAGTGGGTGAAACTAGAGCCGAAAAAAAAAACGCATGCTCTTGCAGCAGACGGCAGAATATTATGAAGAAATCTAAACCTGGCTAGTGATGCCTATGAAGCAGCCCTAAGATCCTTGTTTTGGGCCCCCATTGGACTCAATGAATTACTGGAAGTGGAATTCAAATTTCCCTTCAACCTAACTGGCAATTTGACAAATTATGGTTTTTTAACATGCCAGTCATGGTGCATACTGAAATCATGGTACACAGGTTGGGCCCCAGAACAAGGATTATTTTTATATAGTAATAGATCTTTTTAATAAATTCAACAGATAAATATACATGTCTCAAGTTATAACAAATAAAAAAATGGTTGAGAGCTCTTAGAACAATAATAATATTGTACATCTACTTACATTAAGGAATTAATATCATAGCTAAAGACAAGTCTATTCACATAGGACGATTTGAAGCGCTCTGTTGCCACTATAGGATGATAAAGCATGGTTTTCTTAGTGTGTAATTGGTTAAATTCCTTTCCAGTAAAATCTTCACAACAAAAAAATTGGTGCTGTCTTTCAGACAGAGAAAACCAGAGGGATAGCTTTAACTGTGGCCCACGCTTCATTATCATGGGTGTTCTTGAAATTAACGAGTCAATTTTTTATTTAACTTCTTGTCTTTTACAGAAATATGCAAAAAGATCAAAGTGAACCCCAAGGTATCTTAACATCCATTGAAACTTTTGAAAAGAAGGTGATGCCAGATGAGCACTGCTATGGGCGGTGTAGACCAGTCACTGAGTTTGAAAAGCTCAATCGAATTGGAGAAGGAACTTATGGTGTGGTGTACAGAGCTCGAGATACTGTCTCTCATGAAATAGTTGCACTGAAAAAAGTGCGCATGGAGAGGGAAAAGGATGGAATACCACTCAGTGGTTTGCGTGAGATAAGTCTGTTGCTGAATCTGGGCCACAAGAACATTGTACAACTTAAAGAAGTAGTTGTGGGAAGACACCTGGATAGTATATTCCTTGTTATGGAGTACTGTGAGCAGGATTTAGCAAGCTTGTTGGATAACATGTCCTTGCCGTTCAAAGAAGCAGAAATCAAATGTCTAATGTTGCAACTTTTTCATGGAGTTAAGTATCTGCATGACCGGTTCATTGTGCATCGAGATTTGAAAGTGTCCAATCTTTTGCTAACTGGAAAAGGAATGCTTAAAATTGGTAAGTCGATGGAGGAGACTTTTCTTATGCACTAGTTATTGTTGTTTGCTCACTCAATATTAATCCTAAGAACTCAAGACAGATGCCAAATTATATTTTCTAAAATATTGGGTAGAAAATGCTGCCATGTGAATGTACTACCAAAGAGGTTTTATTTGAATGATCACACCGAAGAATTTCATTCCCAGACTCAAGTTACATACATATTATGTCTTCCAAATTGAAAGATTTTGTTGTATAATAATTGTAATGTATTGTTGTGATTGAGCTCTAGGACAACATGTCCTCTTGATATTATTGGTTAACAGCAAGAATAAGCTTAAATGTCAGCATACAATCAAGACACTAACTAGCAGTCACTATCTGTTGATTTATATATGCTTACAGTAACCCAGCCAGCCTATGATATGTATAATGTGTGAGGTTATTATCATAGCGGTAGAGGTTGACCACACCCAACTCTTTTTAACAGCAGTGTAACAATGACAGGCCTAATGCTGCTGGCTATTGTCTCCTTATAATGCTATGTTTATACTCTACACCAGATCAATCTTTGCACCTAATTTGGAAATTCAACTGGTATAATTTTAACTTCCCCAAAAGACAATCGATAACCAAGCTGGTGCAGTAAAAGGGTCTATCACCCGAAGAAACAAACAGATCACTATAATGGTGGTTTGTCACAATAATATTTTATTTTAAGGCAGTTTTTAGGCCAAATTAAAATAATTATTTTGTTAAAAGTTGCATTTTTTGCATGTTTTTAAAAAGCCACTTAGAGCATAGCCCACAGTGTAGACACATTGTTTAGGTAAACGAAAACAGCTTGGTTATGTTGGTAGTGCAATGGCTGCCATCGTTGACATTGTCACTGAATATTGGGGAGAATTGAAATAGCAACCCTTGGGGGTAGGTGTTGTGGCAAAAGAGGTGGTGGAAGGGGAGGGGAGAATAAATTGATTGTTGGAACTTTAACCTTTTGGTATGTGTCCACAAAAACACATGGATTTGTTACTATCAAAAAAAAACTGACAGCCGCAATGAAGGTGTAAAAGGCAGTCAGGGCTGTGCTTTAGCCGAGCCTGGTGGCCCCTGCCTCCCAACTTTTGCTCTTGGGCGACTAGAAAATCTTCGTCTTTTCATACAAATCATATGCTGGCACCCTGGATTTTACTGGTCCAGAGTACTGGGCTCCATTCAATTTTCCTTAGAGCACAGCATTGGAAAAAGATTGAAAGAGAACTGATTTGATTTGTTTTGTTTTGTTTTGTTTTTTTTTTAATCAGCTGATTTTGGTCTGGCTCGTGCTTTTGGTTATCCGTACAAACCTATGACACCTGTAGTGGTAACCCTGTGGTACCGTGCACCGGAACTCCTGCTAGGATCCAAAGTACAAACTACAGCTGTAGACATGTGGGCTGTTGGCTGCATATTTGGCGAGCTGCTCGGTAACAAGCCACTGATGACTGGAAAATCGGAGATCAACCAGTTTCAATTGATTGTAGACTTACTAGGAACTCCCAGTGACCAGCTTTGGCCAGGATTTTCAAAACTGCCCGGGGCCAAATCCATGAACTTCAAACGACAGCCATACAATAACCTTAAACACAAGTTCTCGTGGTTAAGTCCCGCGGGACTAACCCTTATAAATCACTTGCTGATGTACGACCCATGTAAACGGGCCTCGGCAGCTGACTGTCTGGAGAACTCATATTTTGTTGAGAAGGCACTTCCGGTTGAACCGGATATGATGCCCACATTCCCGGAACACCGGAACCGGAACTATAGTAAAAGGCCATCTGATTATCAGGCTGGAGAGAAACGGCCAGTTGCTCAGGAAACTGAACACTCGTTTAGTAGAGGATTTGCCGACTTTGGACCACAGCTGCCACACTCGAAAAAGAGGAAGTATTAAAAGGCTTTTACTACTGTTTATGACAAAGGATTATATTTAGGGAGCTTAAGCGATGACGAGGGCGACGGCGAGGAGAACTTCAAGAAGGCAATAGGTGTAATAAGCAAACGACAATTTTGCATGTGCAGCACACCTTTGGTATGTTTCCTTGCCGTTCCTGCACGACCACGACGTGAAATTTCCTTATGCGACGTTTTTTTGGAGGACCTACACAGACAAATAATAAACAATAATTCAGTTCCAAATTCAGTTCAAATTATAATTCAGTTTTCTTTCTCCTTCTGAAGTTGGGGTACAGAGCCCAAGAATTCAACTTCAGGAAAATTCACCTCTATTTGACAAGTTTAGGCGAATTGGAATAAACGCGACAAAGTCTAATAAAACGCAAATTCACTTTAATAAGTCGCTGTCGTAGCGGTCGTCGTTGTGAAAGATCCCTTTTGCTCTGTCTTTGAAGTCCTTCGAAGTCTGTTTTTGTAAAGATTTGAATGCTAAAAAGGTACTTCGTCATCGCAATTAAATATCAGTTATCATGACGCTATGCATAATATGTGATCATGGTGATATCGCCACGATATTCGGACTTAAATAGACGAAGTCCTTACCCAAAAACTTTATCCAAAGAAATTCAGATCCGGTTCATTCCAAATAACTTTGTTTCTGTTTTCACATCGGAAGGTTAAATCGACGCCATTTTCAGACCAACAGGCCACATTCTTGGAAGCAGGCTCCATCTTATTTTGAATGTCATACTATAGCTAGGCAGAAGTAACCCACCCCTTATGAAGTTCTTCCCACTTCAAAATTCTTAACAGCCGAGAGAAATTAAACACCACTTAATCATTGTCATGACCATAAGAAAAGTGTGCGGTTATATTCAGCAGCATGATTCTTATAATTTAACCTATTTCTTAATAATTTCAGTTTCAACTGCCTTTCAACACAAATGTAAATGCCCTCTCTTTCACCTCGGTTAGATCCCGCGAACGTGGCGGGTGTTTCTTCGTTTTCTTTTGTTATGATAAGCGTGTGACCCAAGATTGTGTTCTTTAGGTTTCCTCTCTGCTAAAAAAATAGGGGAAAAAACTAGTAATAACTCAGGGTAGCTAAAGAGGAATAGTTATTTTTAATTAGCAAAGTGAGCTTTGGCGAGCCCAGTGGCGGAGGCTGTTTTCGAAGCACCAGTCTTATGGATATATGATATGTCAAGTCAAGGTTGCCTAGTAGCCTAGTCCCTGTACGTCGTTTTCCCAGGCCCTCTCGGTCAATTCACTTCGGTGACGTATCCGAGGCGAACGGGCGGGAAACATTTTCGCTTGGACCACGTGACCCGAAACGCTTCGGCAGCGCGAAATAATGAGGCCTGGGGACAAGGCAAAAGTCAAGGTAAAACTCGGACTGTGATTTCATGTCCTGCAATGGTGTTGCAGTTAGTTGTTTTGTTCATTGAAAATCGTATAGAAACAAGTCATAGCATCAGGGAAAATATCGACGAAAATAACAATTTAAACTGAAATGTTTCAGGAGTTGCCTATATAGAAACATGTAAATGATGAAAGGAAACAGGAAACTTGAGAGAAGTTTAAAAAAACCTAATCTAAGGAAATGCCCGATGTAGTATAAATAATAAGACCCCAATCGCATTTTCTCGAGGAAGCCAAGTTTCACTATGAAACTGTAATATTAAATTTCAACTTCCTGAGGCATATATATTAAACAATTTTTCAAATATTTGTTACCAAAGTAATTTATATATAAATCAGAATCACTTTTTTTCTCATTTTCATATTGTTGTTTATATTCTTTTATTAAGTTTAAACTCGATCTTTCAGTTTGTCAATACTGCATCGCACCGTATCATTGTTGCTGTTATCACCTGGGATTCAAATTGCACTCTAACAATCAGTTTTGGACTAGACTAGCCTTTTTTTTTTCAATAGCTTAAAACAATAATGTTTAATTGTTGCTTGACGTTTCCGGCTTCCCTTGTTTGTTTAGAGATCCACGGTGTACTCAGTAACTTACTTCAAGAGAATTACATTCGAGATTAACTTTGTTATTCTGACGCTAGTGTTTGCTTGGTTTCAAGTTCCAACGTACATTTAATCATATCAAGATTCCTCAGTTGCCGACGAAATAAGTCTCTCATTGGTTAAGCTTTACCTTGGTTGGCTCTGTTGATATTAGTTCTTTTCGTATTACTGCTTTTTTAGTTTAAACCGTAGTAGTTTGGCTGCGGTGACAAGGGAAATAAATCGCTCACAAAACATACACCTTGTTTTGGTGACAGCCACCTTAATTCGAGGTAAGAATTACATTGACCAACTTTCTCGTAATGGACACTTAGTTCTCTAAAAGTAAGTGCCTAGTGTTGTCTTTTTGGTTTATTCGTAGTATTTCCTTGCAGTTTCCTTTTAGTATATACACGATTTCAAAGACTTAACAGTTATTGGACGAGGTTGAACAAAATATCGTGAATTGTCAGTGGCAAGCAGATCAATTATTTGCCGAATCCGAAGGTTGAGGCAAATAATATTGATCACGCAAGAGCGATCGCAGCCAAACACAGTTGGACGACATTGCGCATGAGCAGACCATTATTCGTAGGCAGTAATTTGCAGGTGGGCTTTCGGTCAATGAAAAGGAAGAAAAATTTGCATCTAATGATAATAATTGTTAAATAGTACAACCGCAAGTCAGATAAATGTACCTTCAAGACTGGAATCACGCTAGGTCAGCAATATCCTCCAGAGAGTAAAGTGAAAATTACCTGCTTGCCAGGAATAAACTAGATAGGATGTCATCACCGAGAATTTAGATTTTGATTCTTCAGAGAAGCACAGTGCACTGAGAGTATTGTTCAGTTTTGATTTTAGTGCCGTTTACGGAGAAACGTTGTAAAGCGCTTTCTTTCATAGGAATCGTTTCGGTGATTTAAAGCTCATATTTCCTGTTACACCAATCACAAGCAACCAATAATTCCATCGTACTTTGCAATAAACTTTCAGTTTGATCTTCGTCAAGACAACTTTTTGTGACATGTCACCATGCTTGTATTTTTATTTCCGTTTTCATTGTGGGAGCATTCACCAGATTCACAAAAATTATCGTGTCCGTGTTGCTATTTTCCAGGGGTTAGCAGGAATCTATCTAAGGAGCACCATAGCGGTTTGAGGCTCTGAAAAGCTAGGTAAATAACCAACAGCTGGTGTTTTTTTTTTTCTGCTTATTCTTATTATTTTGAAAACAGCATTCAACAAATAATACTACGAAATC
>OZ037776.1:36083873-36111373 GCA_964035525.1 Porites cylindrica
ATTATTATTACTATTTTAGTTGTTTGTTGTTGTTGTTATTACTATAGAGAGAGAACAACGGGAGAGCTAAAATACCACGCTGGAATCGCGCACTGAAAAGGCCAAAAATGCCGATAACACACCATTGTGAGTAAATCAGTGGAAGAAAGACCCGCTATAAAGTATATCCAAATCAGCTAGACAGACTGAAGAGAGTAGAAAATTACATTGCATCAAATCAAAGCTCATCTTTTCTGAAGCTTCCCATCTTAGTGGCCTAAGCAGAATGGCGCGAACGTTGATTTTCCACGCAGAATTTCTCGTCTAATTTTACAATAATTACAATAGCCATTGAACAGTTGCTTGCTTTGTGGCCTGCCCTTTGAATAGAAGCAAGCTGGAGTTGACTTTGCCTTGTTACAAATCTTCCTGTTTTTAACATGCAAATCATCATATCCACGGGCTTGGTAGCATGACAATTACAGGATTTGCTCATGAAAGGCTGGAAAGTTTTTTTATAAAGCAAAGTCACCTCCAGCCTTGCTTATATTCAAGGGCCAGAGGCCCGTTACTCGAAAGTCCCGGTATGACTTTTCGGGCCCGAAATCAAATATTCAAATCGAAATATAAAGAATAAGAGCGCGGGTTCTGGCGGGCAAACTACCCTATTTTGTTTCATTAACTGATAGTTTTATCATGTTAGATGCAAAACTATTGAAACCTCGATCTTTAATCTAAACGGCAACAGCTTATCGGAGCCGTTAATTATAGGGACTTTCGAGAAACGGGCCCCAGGGCACTTATTACACTTTAAAATGGTTTATACAGCTGCTCTCTGTACTATCAGGGTGTCCGCAAAAGCGAAGTGTCCAGAAGGTGAGAGTTGAGCATGTTTTATAAATTGCAGCAGTACCAACAACGCGAAACTTAGGAGCTTGTGCGGTAGTCTGCTACACAGCCGTTTTTAGTGTCGTCACGCAACGCTCCTCCCCACTAGTGGGGAGGAGCGTTGCGTGACGACACTAAAAACGGCTGTGTAGCAGACTACTTGTGCGGTTGATGACCCCTCGTGTCTTGTAACTTTAAAAAACAAAACATTAAAAGCGTGATATCCGCTTTGCATAAAAAAACAAAGGGAAAGATGTCAAGTGAACAAGCAAAGAATCGGTACCTGCGATGAAAGTAGAAAGCTTTGTCAATGCGACAATAACGCGGGGTCAAATACTTCTAATTGACCACTCCAGAAATACCATAACATACCATAATGCTCTTTGTTTGTCACTCCAAAATTGTGCTTGAGCATTGTCTTCAGTTTCTCTGGGGAGTTAAAATGGCCCCAAGAGAAACTAAAAACAATGCTTATGCAAAAGTTGGGGTGACAAACAAAGAGCATTTTGGTATGTTATGGTATTTTCTGGAGTGGTCAATTGGAGCGCCATGTACTATTAAGTCGCACGTGAAGAATTTACATAGCTTTACATCCAAGTTATGAATATTTGATTCAGTTTATTCCTTCTAATTACTTGGCTCGTCAAAGCAAATAACGGACATTTATAGCAAGATTCATCTAGCCACTTGCCTTTTAATTTACCTGCCGCGAAGTCTTGTTCGCTTCACACACCAAGCCTGAACCAAGTTTACAACGATGCCCACCTCACGTTTTGCCGTTTTCTTCTTTTTGGTCGTTTTTCAGGGCCTGCATCACGTTGCGCGCGGTAAGTTAATAAACTGTCCCGGTGTTAATCAAACGCTTAAGTTTTGATTTTTTGTTAGCAAGAATGGCGTTAGGTCACAAGGAGTTCGCCTACTACTGCTCCTTTGCTTAACGCCGACTGCACAAATTAACTTTCTCCTAACAGCGGAGTTCTTGAGAAATCACTGAGTGCTAATTAATTGCTTTTGCATGGTATGGTAACACTCAATGGAGTGTAGTAAAACTACGCAAAAGTGAAAAAAACTCGCGTTTGCCATTTAAAAGGTTTCAGTTTCACTCAAAATTAAGCTGAAATGAGTTATCATTCACAATAATGAATTTCTTGACGAGGAATCCAAAAAACCAACATTATTCATTCGTCCCTTTTTAAATTTGTTTGCCTAAAGAAATTTGCATGACCATTGTTTCCAATTCCTCTCAGGTATTACAGTCGTCTCAAAATAAATAGAAAACTTGTTTAAGCAAGGTTTTGTGGGGCAAACGAGTTGTAGTATTATGGGCAATGCGAAAGTAAGACATTCTCGTTACTTGTGTGATCACTGTTTGTTTATAGGGTTATAGCACGCCATTAGATGCTCGGCTTGTTTCTCTTTCTATCTTCTACCCTGCTAGCAGAGTCGTTTCGATCTTTCCTAGGTAAGTCGGGAAAGAGGAAGCGACTTATCTAGGAGGATCGAAGGAGAGTCTGTTCGCAGGGTGTCTATCTTCGTACCCTACGTAAAAATTATGGGCAAAGGACACTTAACACTAAACCCCATTCAGACCCTCTACAAGGGGTTTTGTTTTCAGTGGTTTAGCAATAATTTTACCCCCCTCCCCTGACACGCTCCTGTAAATGGACGGTAAACCACTAGGCAGGGCTCTGATCTGTGGTTCTATTTGTCTTTTCTACCACAGGACAGATTGATACTGTTGACTACATAGCGATCGGTTCTTCTCTGGGACTTGCAGTGTTAATTTTGACAGTACTTGGCTACTTCTTGTGGCGGGCGCAAAAAAGAAGCGACATGGGAGCAAACAAAGAAATGGGACAAGTAAGTTGCGTCAAGAGCCCATTATGGCTCTTGGTTGGGTAACAGTTTTTTTATTAATATTATAATTAATTAATATTAATATTAATATTAATTTTAATATTTATTATTATCATTACAATTTCCTTGTGTAACCTTCTGTACAGTTCTGAAATATAATAGTTAGTAAGTTTAGTTTTGGTTTAGGATATTTAGTAAAATCCAACTAGCGGTCTATTATCAATGCTGCGTTCTTATTGGTTGGCGAAAAGCGCGGGCTTTTTGGCGGCAAAATAGGATTAACAGTCTAGCTTTAACTAGCTAAATTTTTTTATTCTCGATATTTTTGACCAACTAGTTGGATTTTACTAAAACAATTCTTCCTCTCGCCCTCGTGGCCTCTGAGTTAATAGCCCATTGGGCCTTCGGCCTCATGGGCTATTGACTCAGAGCCCATTCGGGCTCGAGGAATAATTGTTAAATATATGGCGTTATATTTCCGCCAAAATTCAAGCTATAAATGCTCGTTTTTCCAATCCAATATTTGACTTCCATAATTCAACATTGTTCAATCACTATTCAACATTCATATTTCAAAAGTCAATATTCAGCTTCTCAAGATTGCGCATTGACTTTGTGCAGTTGTGCGAAAGACGCACGGTTATTCGAAAAACGCGCGGAGCTGGGGAGAGAGAGAGAGGGCGGTGGAGCCAGTACGCACTCTGATTGGTTGGTTTTAACAGAGCCCCCTTTTCCAGATCAAGCCCGTCTTACTTTCGTTTGATTTATTTTATTTCTCTGACGTCCCTACCTCCGAGAGCCTGGAACGGATGGTCCCTGTCTTTCTTTACTCTATTTAGTTAACTCTTAATAACTATTGACGGACATTAAGAGAGAATGAGCTAGATACTTCATTCTCTCTTGCGGACATCTCTTCACGACGGACACGAAGATGTCGGTCTTAAGAGAACTGGCTGAACTTTAAAAGTTTTGATAGCGTGTCTACTGCGACAAGCGACAAGCGTTAAGGGGAGGAAAGCTGGAGCTAGAAAATCATTAAGGTAGTGGAAAAATCATTTAAACCGTTAAATGGTAATGTTGACTCCCTCTTCTGCTTCGGTTTGCAGGATAACCATGTTTTTACAAATGGCAATGCAGTTGAAGAGGGAAATGTGCATGGGATAAGCATGAAGCAATTATCAACTGCAACCGGCTAAGAACTGATCATGTGTAGCTGTTTAACGTTTGTGAAGAAGACTATTAACGTGTGCATCACAATTTGCTCAGTACTCGATCAGTTCTGTATACTGAGTGAGAATAGTAGTTGAACTTTTTTTCCTTTTCAGGCATGGTGCAATAGACACAATGTTACAGTTCTTTAATATTTACGGCTGATCTTAGAATTCCGGGGGGACTTCCATATACAAGTGAGGGGGATGCTCGTCGGAAAATTAAAATTAAACCACTAAGGGAGACCAGTGTGGGTGTAGCTCAGGTGACCCCTTAAGCCAAACGATATTTCTGTGTGGTCAGTGTCACGGCATTTTTTGTAAATTTCTTCATGCACAGCCCTATACGATACCTGAATGGGAAAATATAGTGACTTTCTGTCCCAATGTGAGACCAAAATATGCAATTTACATCCTTAAGCGAGACGAGGAGCATCCCCGTCACTTTTACATGGGTGGTTCTCCCCCCGGGCTTGGAATCCCGATTTCTTGAGCCACCTTAGTAAAAGCAAATTGGTTCCGTAAAATCGGGGGTAATTAGAAAAATTACAGTGTTTCACTGGTCGAAGAAAAATTAAGGATGGGTCAAATTATTGGGAATTTTGAAAAACCGAGGGTTCGAGAAATCGGGAATTTACTGTACACTTCACCCACACTTTCTGAGGGTGGTTTTGATCTAATGTGACGTCCAACAAGTTTTTTTAGTACAGTCACTGTGAATAATTTACATTCGGATTATCGTCATAGCTCACTGAGACAGAAAAGAAATAAATCCATCAAATTTTCCGAGATAGCTGAAATAATAGGGCAATTAACAATAGCTGTGTTTAGAATAAATTTGCTGTTGCCAGTGATTCGTGACAAATTGAATAATCACGTACCTTAGGATATTTTTAAAATTCATAAGCTACGGCAAAACCCAAGCATTCGCCAAAATATCGGCTGCAACTTTTACCGGACCTGATTTACTCTAACATCTATTCGCTTATGTTTTACTCTGTGTGTCACCTTTAAAGAAGCCCACAAGCTGTGTACTTATTTAAAAAAAGTGTAGACGATACACTCATTTTGCATGCATGAGTAGCGTGACCCATTTCACATACTGTTGACACTGTGAGCAAGTGGCGTGAGACCCGACCTTTACCCACAATCTTCTCGTTAAAAACTTTAAATTATGGCCTCTTCCAAGGACGTTGCAATCATCTTCTCTTGCTGTTTGTTTTTCCATGGACTATCTAAAGCTGCTTGTGGTAAGTATGGTTTGATTATGCTGTTAAGGCCTCTAAAGAATGGAACACTTTAATGCTTGTACTTTTCTGTGGTAAACAAGCTGTTTTGACGCCGCTGCCGGGCGATTCAGTTTTCTGAAACATTCGGCAAAAAGTCCTCAGATTGGACTGATACGAAGAGCATTGTTTAAAGAGTTTTTCTAGTTGACTGGTTTCATCAATTCAGAGATCAAGAGCACCGTTTGGCGTTTATTGTTACGTAAAACATTACCAATACCATAAGATTCTCAGCCACAAAGGCACTGATACAGAACGCCGGCCGGCGTTTATGAACTTTGGACCTGTAGTTTCAATCATGAGAATGCTAAGATTGTAAGAAAGTGATACGTAGTTAATTATTTCAAATACAGTATCAGTAATCACACTCTTGAACTTGCATGTCATCAAAACAAAAATAGATAACTCCAAAACGGCGAAATAGACCCAAGGCATTGCAAAAGCTAAGCAAAAGAGAGTGTATTTACTTCGTTTCATAGAATCGAAAAGGAAAAGAAACCTGATTCAACGAACTTAGTTTAAGGCGGCCAACGGTGCTTATGACACAGGACCACCAAGTGCAGGCAGACCTCTGCTCGATGTGACGCCATCCGGGGGAGCCGTAAGCGAGCGATCGATGTCGGGCCGTCTTATTCAGGCGCCGCCACTAGCGGCGCCGTGTCTAATCTTTCTTATTATTCATTCAAAATATGTCTCCGATTCTGATGGCTCAAACACCACGGATACCTAATTCTTTTTAGTATTTACCAAATCGATAAATAGCAATTTTCGCTCGTTTTGATTGGCTCCCGTAACTCGGCTATTCACTGTTTTGCGACCGGAACCAAGATGCCGTCGAAACATTTTCGGAAGACGAAATTTGAGCGATAAATGAAGCAGACGTACAAAAAAATACCAAGAAAGCGACGAACTTTGGCTTTACGGTGTTCACTGTTTGGTAGAAAATTATTTTCATCCTGAATTTGCAACAAAATCGTAAAATGCACTTGACAATCCCCTAAATGTTCCTACTTAGTGACCTTTTTAATTTACAAAGTTTCTTTTTTTCAGTTTTATCTAATTGATTTGAAACAACCATCCCCCTCAGGGTCGGTGAACACCTCCTCTTCGGCACCATCGCGTATCGATCGAGATATTATAAGCATGTTTAAGCATGTTTTTCTTTATTGATATTGTTTTGTTTCTTCTTTTAAAAACTAGGAATTATTTTGAACGAATAATAAAGCAGTTATTGGATTCTGCTATCGTATGATTCTGAACCCCAGAAAGACATCGAAATACGAGCTAAGACAGAAATTGCAAGAAGCATCATTTTGATAAAACTACACTTCGTCAAACTTAAAAGTACCCTCTGTGACTACAATGTTTTAGTATTTTTACCAACGACCTCATTTATGGCCGTGTGTTCACGGTCACTCGCACACACTCTCGAAGCGGTCAGCATTAGATCCCATCGGCCGTAGCCCCTTTCTCCCCTCATAAAATTTACACAAGGTAGGCTGACTGTTTTCTGCTTTTATATCACACTTAGATGATATTTCAAGCTGGAAATGTTCATGAAAGTTCATGTTCTCTTCAATTTGAATTGATACTAAAGACAGTAGGATTCGAACAGACGACCCAGATGGTCCAGTATTCTACGCTAACCACTAAACCACTGAGGATTTGCTGGGTCTAGGTGAAATAATTTAAGTACATATAGCATCAACCCCAACCCCAAAAAAGAACCTAACCAGTTTCGAAACAGTGCTTAACCCTAATCAGTAAAGGCAGTGCTTAACCCTAATTAGTAAACTTCATGAGGTGTCCGAAGGGGCTACGGTCGATGGAATCTTAATAATAACCTCTCGAAGCACACGCGAGAAGTTTATGGAAGTAGTTACAGAATCACATGGTTACATGCAGTGGCAGAATTATTCCAAACTTCTCACGTCATGTCAAGGCGTGGCTTGTATCGGCGCAATTTTAGAATACAAGTGTGCGAGACAATTTATTTCCATTTCAGTACCTTGTTTGTAGGTCTGAACTTTTTAGATTGACTCAGTCAGTTTGTGTTACATATGATATAGCCTCCCACACTGGCGTTCTTAGGGGTTCGTCATGCGTTCCTGCTCCACGAAGAACCTCTGCATGGGAGGCTACATATGATCGCGGTCGTCTTCACTCGGTCCTTATTTGATTGCCTTTTTTTCCATTTGTAGGGGATCTTGAGAAGGACGACCGAATTGCCATTGGTGTTTCTTTGGGTTTAACAGCCTTTATTTTATTATTTCTTGGTTTCTTCTTATGTCGCGCGCTTAAAGCATACACAACGGACACAAGGGTAAGAATATAACTCACATTAAAACCCCAGGGGTATTCAGTCTCTAATAAACCGGCTCTATAGCCGGTATGTCCGGCCACCTCTTCTCGTCTAAAATTTGGTAAACATGACAGCTGTTTAGGTATGCTGAAATGAAATAAGGTTTCCTACTTTCTGGAACCTGGGTCTAGGTCTAGAATTCCGTTTCTCTATCATCTCTCCTTGTGTCAAGGCCTTTTATATCTGAAATGTTGTGGGGGGGGGGGGGGGGGGGGGTGGGATCTGGCCTTTTATTGGTCGCCAGAAAAGTAGGAGTTTCAGGGAGGACGTACACTTCCTCAACTAAATTTTCCCGGCCGGAGCCGCCCCTGGCTTCCCCTAACGTGAGGACGAGATCAGAAAACCGCTGAATCTGAATTATAAGACTGCTAACATTCGCGCGTAAGGATGGTAAGTGCGAGCCTGCTTCTTCTCCCTTGCGCGTTTGTCTTTTGCGGTTCATATGTACAATTTATGAGGAATCCAACGAAGAAAATCTCGAATTACGCCTTATCCAATAATTGCCAATTATCTTGAACACCATTTTTGTTTCATTTACAAGCTTAGCTTCACTGAATAATCTGTAAGTTGTCATCTTTGGAGATTAGCAGGCTAGCTGACAAGGAGACGAATAAATTAATCTCTCTTTTATTTTGAACCAAAGGAAATTTTGAAATAACTGAGTGAGTTGTCTCTCGATGATTGTTCGAGAGCTACGGTCTATGAGAATATAGACTAAGGAAAATTGTTGTCCATTTGTTAATGAAGCTACACACGATAAATGAATTAGTTAACTGCATGGTATCTCTTAATGCAACGCAGTCTAAGAAAGCAGCCGACATTTCCCAACACCACCAGTACCTTCCCTGCAAAATGACGTCTGAGAGAAAGAAACGTCCGCAGAAATCCATACCGCTAACGTGTAACTACCCAGCCAACTGGGTAGTGCTTCTGATTGGTTTTACCAAATTTAATTTCCCTCACAGCACGACCAATCAGAAGCACTTCCCAAACATGCCGGGTAGTAACACGTCATCAGTATGGAATTTCTGCGTTCGTTTCTCAGACGGTTGGTTTCACGGGGAAACCAGTGCTGGTGTCACGTAATCTCGGCTGTTTTCTCAGGCTACATGCAACTCTTTCGTGTTTACGTTGGGAGGAGCCTTGCCTGACGACGCACTAAAAAGCGAAGCGGTAACAAGTTGGAACATTTTCGCTGATTTGTTTCAATACCACCGTTACAGAAATATCCTGAAACAGATACTTTCAGTGCGCAACAAATTGGCGGTAAAGATTATAAACGTTTTCTAATTGTACTTTTCTTTCAGGATAATCCTTCAATAACTGAAACAGGAAGTGTCAGCATGATGCCGTTACCTTCCTACAATACCCCTTCTTTGACTGAGACAGGGAGCGCTAGTTTAGAGAATCCTACAAATGTAAACAAGTCCTGGGTATCTTACGTTTAAGCGTCAACGTGGAAGAGACGTCCAGTTTTTACATTTGGGGTCTGGTACCCAAAGGCTACGTCGTAGACAGCCCTTTATCTTACGACGAAAAACTCCAAGGCAGCCCCGGGGCAATTCAACTCATCACTTCAGCAGACCTGTCGGCCACCAAAGGCAGTCACGTGCAGTGACGTAATGATGGTCTCTAGACTTCAAGACTCGATCAAAACGTCGAGAATAATAACTTGAATAATAATGAAGATATTTGTTCGCTACAGACTATATCCACCTCCACAGACTAATCCGCTTGTTCGCAGTTCACGTGATGTCTTATGGACATTACCTTATAGAGTATATATAAAAACGTTGAATGATTATAGACCCAATGAAAAAGTGGGTACTGGATTGATATTCTCTTGTTTGAATCAAAACTACGTAGCCTGACTAGCCTCGCTTGAGATAATGTATCCTGAATTTTGTACTGAAGAACTAATCTAGTCAGGCCAATTTTATATTACACAAAAGCAGACAAAAGAATATTCATCCGCCAGCCCTTTTTGCGTTTGGAATTTGAATTTATTTATTTATTTTTTTTTCAGTTTACTATCAATATTTTATGTAGTGGAGGTTTAAATTACCTTAACAATTTTTTTAGGGGAATAAACAGTGAGGAGACTTTTCTTGTGTCAATTTAGGTTTGTGTGACACTGCCCACCTACCCCTTCCCTAAGCCAACATTTTGCCCTAAACGAGCATAAAGTGTTAATGTTGGCTTAGGGGAGGGGTAGGTTGGCAGTTTCCCAGAAACTAAAATTGATCCCTTTTCTTAAATGACGAACTGAGGAACTGGGACCTGGAAATGGAGATCGGGGATCGGGGGACGCGGTACGAGCACGAGGAACGGGAAACTAAGAAACTTGGAACAAACCTAGCCCTATCAGTAATCCCCAATTCATTCCTTTTTTGTTTTTCAATTTTCATTTTCCCATTTCCCGTGCTCGATCCACATTCTCGGTTCTCCATTCCCGGTTCCTCCCTCTCCGCTTCCAATTTTAGTAAATTAAAGTCCAGTAATAAAACTCAGGATAAAGCCATCAACGCCTCCCAAAACGCTTCATTGAAAAATAATATTTGAACACAGTAGCTCTGTGGAATATTGCATTCCGTTTACCAAGTTTGACAACAAAAGTGGAACATGTACGATTATCATCCAAATGCATTTATCCTCACGGTGGCTGTACATGTCATAAAATTCAAAATGACTCGCCTTTCTCTGATTAAAGGAACGCCTTATTCTAATAGCGAAAATCAACGAAGCAGACGAAGCGGAGAAAACAAAGGTAAAGCTTACATGCGTGACGCACTAATATCACGAAGTGAAAAAAACCTGCATGACTGCAAGATCGCGAATCTTGTATTTACTACAGACACTACAACATTTGAAGCTTTAAACAATGTATTCTTCAAACGTCGGAACTCTCGCTCTTTGTTGCTTGTTCCTCCAGGGATTTACTGAAGTTACTGGTAAGTCGAGTTCCTCTATGAAAAGCCCTGTAGCGATTGACGCCGGCCGGTTTGTATACTGATCCGTTATTTACATATACTACAGTCATCTCTGTCAAAAACGGAAAGCGTGAGGACAGAGGCAGTTCTAGTTACCGTCTGTCTGTCGTTATGTTGGTTATGGGAAGGGAAAGGAAAGTATCAGGGAGGAGGGGAGAAAGTAAACAAAAAATTAGCGAAAAGGGATAAATGAAGGATGACGTTGATGGGGTGTACAGAGCAAAACATTTACTTGGAAAATAAGGATGGAAGAATACTTTGAGCCGGTTCGGATGGCAATTTCCAACGAAGTTTCTTTGTAGTACTTGCCTGTAACTTTGTCTTTTAACCAAGCGGCAGATTGCAGTATTTTAGTATTTTAGAATGAATAAAATAAAATCGATGATAATTACGTTCTGTATCAAGTGACTCACTTGTTCGTTGCGATCATTCATTGACTTTTAATTTGATATACGTCAACACTGAGTGTTAGTAATGTGCTTGAAAACTATATGGAGCGCAAGCTGGAACATTCCATGAAGAATTCTAAATACATCTTAGTCAGCTTAAATGTCACCAAGTCAAAAACTGCACTTTTTAATTTCTCAGTTGATTTAAAGTACAAACAGGCTATGAAAAAATTTTATGACGAATCATTACATCAAAGGGCACAATCAAGTATAAAACTCATTGAATCGTGTCGATCAAACTGACATCATAGTTAGTGCCGATAAAAAAATATAAATGTTAATTTAAAAAAAAAAAAAATTGCACAATCGCTTGAGCTTGGGGCCAAATCATCAACTCGCTTAATTAATTAAAAACTCCCCGAGAATTACAGGCTAGGAGAAGAGAGGAAAATCATTTTTTGCTCTCTGCCTCTCCGTTTCTCCAGTTTCTCAGAATGTGTCTCCTTCTTGCTCGGCTAAAAATCGCCTGTTATTATTTATTCAAAATATTTCGCCGTTTCTGATTGGCTTAAATTCCCCAGGGGCCAGCTAGCATTGCCTGAATTTAATTGGAAGATATTTAGCTGATATCAATCGACTTCTTGCTTCAATCGTATTCTGATAACCACGGGAAAAAACAACAAACAATAAGTTTAAAAGTTTTTGTCCCCTAACGAACTGAACATAACATTTTCATTTTTAAAATTAACATAGCTCTTGCGGGAGCACAGAACGGCCTCTGGTAATCGAGTCTATCAACTATGCGTGTTAAAATTATTTTTTTAGCAGAACATGTATTTAGTAACGATACTGAGATTTCACACAGTAGCTTTCTGGACAGTGTGTAGCTCGCCAAAGTGATTTCGCAATGTTCGATCGCCTGCCAATTTTTACAAATCAACCGGCCAGTCAAAGGTATGTCCAGCTGATTTGTGTTGTCGTTGCTACTTAATTATAAATTATCCGAATTAAGCGTTTTCAACATCACGCGAAGCATTTCTTAACACTTTTTCAAGAACTTTTGTTTCCCTGAAGCGCTCGTAATCTGCAGAAACGACGACGTCTGAGGTCTATGACGTATTTCCGTTTTCTTTCTGCTAGGTTCGTGTCCAGGCTTCTCGCGGGTTGAGTTTTTTATTACAAATGCGTTCTCCTGTCGTCGAAGGCAATAAGTTGCGTTTTTAATAGTATTACACAGTACGGTATCGTTATTTTTTGACTGCTGCTTACATTTAAACCATTCTCGGAGACCCATAATTTTTTAAAGGGATTAGTTTTTGTAATTCTTTTTTTAGTGAAGGGGATGAATATGCCGGAAATAACAATTCAACAATCTTCCTTGGATTTGGCTGCTAACGTCACTGCGGCCATTGTGGTTTGCAAGAACAAAAGCATTTCCCTCCACTTCCTAAACCATAGTTTCACGCAAATTCTGCGAAGAGAGCGAACTGACCGGAGAATATGTATTATTCTGCGAACCAACTTGACCACTTTCACGTTGTTGCAAACCAAGGATATTGGATCACTGACGTTGTTGAGAAGATATGAAAAAGAGCGATCGTTGTGGGGGGTTCGTTGTCACGATAGTTTCAGTACTTTGCTATTTTTTTTTTTTTACCTTCTTTCTTTCAATCTTTCTTTATTATTTTTTATAGCTACGTTTGGAACGCTTACTGCTGGTCTTAAGCCTAATAAAGACCAGTAGTTCGCGGTCGAAACGTCGTGATCTATAACAATGTGACTGTCGTGAGACAACGTTAAAACGAACCCTCATACCTGACGATTAATTAATAGTGTCTTTCATTACCACTGAGTACTCGCGCAACTGACACGATATGCTTTTATCCTGGCCCTGGCCCTGGCCCAAGACTAATTTTTCTTTTTTCTTAAAAAAGAAATTCCAATTTTTATTTTTAATCCTTTGAAGGGATTAAAAAAACAAGAATCAGCCATACAGGAAATACAAGCTTAGCTTTACCTCACAATTGCGTGACTTCCTGACGAGGAACAAACCAGGGGCCGGGCACAAACTCAAAATGACTTCATCATTGAACTACTTGAATTAACTACAACATTTGAGTCAGTCCAATAATGTATTCCTCCGACGCTGCGAACTTGTTTTTTTGTAGTTGGTTTCTCCAGGTCCTTTCTGAAGTTACTGGTAAGTCAAATTCTGTTTCAGGAAAAGCGGTATGAGTGATTAACGAAATTGTAAACTTGACTGTGTTACTCAGTCGACACTTTCGAAGATAACACACACTTAACGAGCGATACACATTATTCATTAAATTTGGAAATCTGACTGAAGAGTAATGGTAGTCGTTTACAAAATGCCGTATTGCAGTTGCAAGCTGTCAGGGTCTACTTTTCAGACTTTTTTGGCTTCTATACGTACCCAAACTACCGGTCACAAACTAATTGAAACTTCGTGTCAAAGGTCATCTAAAATTTTAAAACAAGCTTAACTCACTCGGACTAGACGCTCATATTGTTCTTTTTTTGTTTGGGCTAGCTACAAGGCAACAACAATAAAAGTTTTTTAGCATTTAGAAATTTTGCTCCTTGCATTGGTATCAGTTTAATGGTATTGTAAAAATGAAGTTTCTTTTTCCGAAAATAAGTAAGATTTGGTGGTTGATCTTGAACAATTCATTAAGAGACACTGGAGACGAAAGCTTTAAAATCATGAAATTTGAATCGTACTTATTCAATGAAGTTTAATCTTCTATGATGTGGCCAGCAGTACGTCAGCAGTGCTAGGGATTTTGCGAGACTCTTGATTTAACGATTTCCTAGAAAATTGGGATTGGAGATTGAGAGAGGATCAAGGATCGAGAATCGGGGATCAGGGATTAAGGATCGTGGATCGGTGATAGGGGATCGATTTTCTTTTCTTTATTGCTTTTGTCTTTTTGTTTGTTTGTTTGTTTGTTTTTATCATCGCATGTCATCGGACTGTGTAATGTACCGGTCAATTTCAAAACTGCCCATCCCGTCCCCCGGGCGGCATATTCGTTTGCGGTCCTTTGCAGTTTAAATGTCAATTTATTACTTATTTTTTGGGGCCGTAGGTCCATTATAGATCCGATATGCTGTTCATTTTTTGCATGGTTTTGCCCATGTTTCTATAAGGTTGGTTTTGTCCATCCGAGACATCATAGACATGCACTTGGACTCTTGCCCTCTCTCGGACACGTGATGTGGCGTGATTCTGTGAGTGTCTGAGTTCGGTGTCAGGGTAGCCTGCGAGCAAGCTCTCCATTTGGGGGATATCGTGAAAAGTACACGCGCGAGAGGCACGCGAGAGGAGACGCGACTGCGGGGGGCGGGGAAGAGAAAGGGATCTCCTTTCGCCGGCCCCTCGCGGCTTCGCCGCTCGCTCGCGCGTTCGCTCGCCCAAATAGGAGAGTTTGCTCGCAGGCTAGTGCCAGGGCTCCTAAACAGAGTGTGCGGGAATCGAATTTTAGAGCAGAGCGTCTCTGTTCGTTGCGCCGTACTGACGAGCAATAAAAATGGGGAAACAGCTGTCTACTGCTACGACCCCGCTCTGTTTTTGCTTATTCAGAGTCGTGTTGATGTTTTGCGAAGTTAATTTTCACTTAGTACGATCAGCTTTGCAGAATTCAGTGTGTATACCGCCGGGCATTTGACTAAAGTTTTCTCCGTACAGTGGGAAATTATGAGGCCCGCTCAGCTCAGTCGGGCATTTGAGCTTCGTGTCAAAATGCTGGTCAGCGTTGCAAGCAAAAGGATTTTGTAATTCTTTCGGCTTTTAGAACGGTGTACCGCGTTCACAGGCCATTCCTCCTATTTTTACTGTTTTGTAAGAGCATTTATTTGAGAGCCTTTGAAAAAGCCCGCTTAATGTTGCAGTAACGTGGGCTTTCTGGAATGAACAATTTCATTGAAATGAACAAACCTCCGTAAGACAGTTTTCCGAGACTTAAGCTAAATATTTCAGTTGTGTCTAGAAGGATATTTACATTTGAATAAAACGGTAATGACTCATGGAAAAATTTTGGAATGTAGTCGTTGGTGGGTGGGGGATTTGACGCTCTTAACCGGTGGGGCATGTGCATTTGACCAACTAAACAGCTAAAGTTTTTCAAAAAAGTTAAATGCAAGGGGGGGGGGGGGGGGGGGCGAAGGCTGGGCATGGGTGGTTTTGGGATTGACTGGTACATAACAGAATCATAACAAACCGAATTCTGACGCAAAGTTCAAAGATTCATCCTATGGAATTGTATTGTGTTGCATTACATTGTATTGTTGTATTTTATTTATTTAAAACTTAATTTAAATTAATCAGGAAATTGTCGACCGACTTTTCCAAATTTTATTTATTTGTTGCATTTTCTTTTTTTTTTGTAGGAGATCTTGGAACACAGGAAAGCATCGCTGTCGGCGTTTCCTTAGGATTAACAACTTTTATCGTGTCATTTATTGGTTTCTTCTTGTGCCGTGCTCTATATTTTGACAGAGGTGTAAATTTCAAAGTAAAAGACGTTGATAAAGTGAGTATAATATTCGTCGTAAGTTTGCACCACGCAACAATGGCTAGGTACAAACTTCGTCGTCATCATTATCATTATCATTATTATTAGTGTTCAGTTCATGAGAGCGTATTTCTTCTCCAGAGGCGGGGTCCAAACCTTCAACCTGGGGCGCTTGATAGTTGCTCTGTATATATTGTCACTTGATGGATAGGACCGAACTTCACCCCGGATAAAAATCTATCCAGTGCATAAGGCAGTTGGTTTCCCTAATACATATCCACTGGATAGTGATTTATCCTAGGGATACCGCTATCCAACGTTTGAACAACCGAGGCCTGACTTTTATACTTGAATTCTTTTTCCGAAACCTTGGTGGAAGTGATCTACTATTATTATTATTATTATTATTATTATTATTATTATTATGGTTATCATCATCATCATCATCATCATCATCATCATCATCATCGTCATTGTTATCGTTGAAAAGGCCCTTTGAGGAGGTAACAATACAGTATGTACAATTAAGTACGTATGTATCGTCATCGTCATTATCATTATCATTATCGTTATCGTTATCATTATCACCATCATCATCATTATTATTATTATTATTATTATTATTGTTATTATTATTATTGTTATCAGTTACACTTATTATCTGTGTATTTCCAGGATATTCCTGCTGAAACTGGAAGTGTAAACATGGAACCACCGCCTTACCGATACAGATATCAGAATGCTTTTACGGAGACAGGAAGCTTTCATATGGAAACTTCGCCGTCCCCAGCGCATTACCAAATAGTTAGCCATGTTTGAAGAGCGGAAAAAAATATATTATGAACACAACTGAAACTGACCGAGGAAGGGCATTTTGGGTTTTGACAGCGGTTTTTCGAGCGGTCTTTGACTCTTGTACCTCGTTGTTTGCTCTGAAACCAAACGGGAACGCTTGCTACGCAGGCTAATTTTTTTGTGGATTGATTCTTTGGCCATCATTAACCAGAAGTAAAAGGGTCAACTCTGAACATCCTAGGTCGTACCTCTGTTGAGTCGTTAAACCCTGCGACGTTCGCCACCTGTAGTAAAGGAGGTCTATCCACTATGCCGTGCCTTTTTTCGTGTATAGATTGTTCCTTATTAACGATCCCCAATCTTAGTTATTGTCAGCTTTAGAAAACTTGGAAATGGAGCGTTTGGTGGACCACCTTAAACTGGCTTAATATGTAAATCCCTTTTATGGTATTTGGAAGATAAGGCGGCGCACTGTCTGCATATTACCGCTGTTTTAAAGTCTTAAATACTCCCTTAAAGTGTAAATTCTAAATCTAATTAATAGGGCGAAGAACAGTTTTATAAAGTGTATTCATGTAAATAGTTATAAAAATAAGTATATCCGAATATACTTCCACATGTTTTATATTTAACAACTGTGGCAATTTTTGAATAGGTTTAATACGCAATTCATCGACAATTCAGCTCATGGCTGCTGCGTATTTTTGAAATAAAGTGTCTATCTATTTGTCTGTTTATCTACTAATCCGTAAACAATAGTCTGGAATAACTAGCTTAACATGTTACCGATCAAATTTGCCACTCAAAATATGCCCAATATAGTGAGCCTAGAAAACGGCAATGAAGAAGCAGTGAAACATAAACGAACAAGTTCGACAATTTCTGTTCCTAACAGTCCTCGTTCACCGCTATTGGAAACCGACGTTTTTAAAAATACACTCCGAAAAGTTCGGTGACCGTCTTGGGGGATGTGTGTGGACCGTTGGCTATTCCCAGAAAAAACGCCTGGGGTTTCAAGAAAAAAGGATGAATCTGGGCGAAGGCCTCAAATTTGTTAAGACCATTTTATTTGCTGTATTTGTTCTAAACAAGCGCTGTAACTCCCTGGGGATTTTTTTAAAGATAAGTGGCCAACTACTGATTTTCCATGTGATGTATTCTCGGACTGAACGCATTATTTTAGAAGGTATTAAACTAATCTGCAAACAATAATACTAGCTTACAGAAATACAGTGGGTTTGAATAAGTCCGTTGTTACTGGTTACGTGGCTCTTTAATGATAAATCAATGAATAAGTGACGACTTCAACAGTTTTTTCTTCAAAAGCAAGTACTTTTTAAAGTTACTTATTTTTCTCTATTGAAAGATATTTAAAATGACCAAATTATTAAGACATTAATTTACAACATTTGATTAAAATATTTACAAATAATTTTTACACCCAGTCCAGTACATTCACTCAAATAAGGGAAAAAAGGAAGAATAAGTACGTAACATGAAACTATGATATTTTGCAGAAATGTAGTGCGAACAAAATTGAAAAAATACTGCTCGATTTGCATTCTCAAAATTTTATTTTTGTAACTTCACGGGACGTTTTTGATATGTCACTAACAGAAGTAGGAAGTTTGGCCTAAAATGATAGAAACCGTTTCCGCTGTGCGGTCAAGGATGCAACATCCAATGGGATAAACAATTTATGACTTCAAAAATGCTTTACTGTTAAGATCTGAATAAGACCGCCTCTCAGATAACCACGCCCCCCCCCCCCCCCCCCCCTCCATGATATAAACGCCGCCAGTATAATAGACGCCGCCATGACAGTTGCTCCAAAATACTAGGAATTAGCGCTAGCAAAAAGGAGCAAAATCATTCAATTCATTTGGTTTCTTGCTTGATCGATTAACTAGGGTTTGCTCATTACATCTCATTCAATATCAAGTTCCAAGTAAGGATAGACTAACCATGATAATTAACAATGACATCAAAGTCCTGAACGATGATTCTGACATCGAAGTTGGGATTTGAAATAGCGATATGGACCTCTAGACGGCCCGTGGACTGGATATATTCCGCTATTTATAAACATTTTTTTGATATTTTTGCCGATAGCATATTCTGTTTTGTAAAGATTATTACAAAAATAAAGGAACAACTAAAACACCTCGATCTCTCTTTTAAACGTCTCCTATCTTTGAACACCCCCTCTGGGCCACTAGAATTAAATAATCGCTCCTGGAATCTATCAGCTCATTTACGGTTACTCGCTCGTTTACTAATCCGAAGAGTGAGCTGAGTGAGGGATTTCAAACACTTATTTAGAGGAAAAAGCAATATTGAAACTTCACAATCACTTCTTTAACTGCTCTAGTTTGAGAGATAATGGTAATAATCCATTCATATTTAAGAGAATAGTTTGAAGGAATTATTCTTGCCTTTTCAGTTCATATCCCCTTGGCTTCTCAGATAACTATTTGGTTTGAATATTAGAATGGTCCAAGTGAATTTAAGGGTGGACTGAGTACAATCAGTGACTTCAAATTTCGTCTTAATGTTAGATTATAAATTTTTAAACTCCCTTTCGGTGGCTTCGTCACCAAAACTGATACAAGCAAAATATTAAACAGAATCGGGTGTCTTTTGAATGACAACGTCTCCTGCGGATTCGACCCAGAGCAAAAGTCGCAACGACTTCATTTTAAAGGGATGAAATTTATTGAACAATAAACTAAGACAATAATTTGACTCCTTTTGAAGTCTGCTGGGAGGTTTTATTCTTTGAAGCCGATATTATGATCATGAAAAAGGAAGGAAGGGACGAACCGAAACAGGTTAATAGTCCAATGAAAAGAGGACTGCATTCCCTCTCATACGTCGGACGAAATCGAAAGAAATTTCCACCCGGAACCAAACCGACGAGATAGAATCCTATGCCCGTCAGATAGCAGAAGTAGCCAGTGTCTCATTTGCTTCCGATCCTTGTTTAAACGGCGCCGATTAATTTTAGCCAATCTCAATATTGTTCTTGAGGAATATTTGTCAGTTGTAATTTTTGATATTAGCCATTCTAAATTTGTCTTTGATTACGTCGTGTGCTTTACATTTTATTTTACGTCTACATTACCTTGCTTATTCATGTTACCATATGTGCAGTGATTTAACTTCCGAGTTTTACTAACGTGAGCGCGCTTGTTGGAGTTTAATTTTCTTACGCCCAAAGCCAAGTCCGGCTTTGATCAGAAGACGCTGAGGTGTACTAAATTGCCCTTGGAAATGGCTCATCGAATATAGTTCAAGAGTGTGATGCCGTAAACCTCCGGGCAGAAGACGGTGTACTTGGTTTCCTTCTATTCACGGCAGCTGGCATAAGAAGTTTGGAATAAATACTTCCTTGGTCGACCTACGTGAAACTGAAAACAAAAAACAATCTTAAACTGAAAGGAATATAAAAATTATATAAATGAAAAATTGTACATGTGTGCCAAATGATTTCGTATTCAGTTTGGCAGTTTAGAATGTTGAATCTATTTTGGCTAGGAATAGCGTGTTTTACTTTGCTTCAAGACCCCGCATCTGCAACAACTGGTAAGTCAAAACATTTATAGCTATAGATTAGATTTGTTGTTTAAATAACAATTTTATGTACTTTCATCGTTATTTTGGTAACAACCAAAAAGGCATTGCGATACCTTAACTAGTATTGAGCTCGTTTTGTTTTGGTCGATGGCGTAAACTATCTCATGTATAAACGGTTTTTTGAAAGGCTTTAAGAGAACAATGTTGGACAATTGTTGGACTATGAAAGCTTCGGCATAACAGGCATGGAGCTAAACTATCCACCGTTTAAGATTTCATATAAAGGATGGAAAGTAAATTATATTCGACAGTCCATAATAAATTTGATGATGAGGTAAGGAAGGATTGCTATCGAGAAGCTTCATTAATAATGATATTATAAACTGTTTTGATATCATCCTTGTACTAGAAGGGCGGGGCTGGGTGTGGTGTCATTGAAATTTGTGACTTTTGAGCCGTGCAATTTTGCTGTTTCTTTTTTTTAACACCTGCGGTTGCAGCTTTTGTAGTAACACTTCAATGGTATAAGGAAAGAAACTTTCGAGTAGTACAAAAGTAATTCCGCTTTCACGCTTCTGAGAAGGACCACTATTGTAGTTCGAAAAATATCAGCATCATGTTTATTATCCGATGCGCAAATACTGAGAAAAACTAACGGATAATGATAGTGATAAACATGCACACATAGCAGTGATTGGATATGTTTACATTGTTGATGATGATTGTTGTTTGTTTTCTTCAACACTTTGGGGCAACAAAGTTCATAAACACCTTTTTCGATTTCAGAGGTGAAGTGAGAGCCTATATATTGGGTATTTCAGACGAAATCGGGGTTGCGACGATCGTCTATGATAAGGCCACGATCTTAGCGGTTAAAGCGAAGATCTCATAGCCATTTTAATCAAGTTGCTTATTTTCTCTCGTTTCTGTCTTCGTTTTGGCTTCGCTGAGTTGGTTAGTAGGATTACCACGCAAAGCAGTTTATTCTTGATATGCGACGATGTCACCTGAAAAATCGACGATTTGACGGAAATCGATTTCCGCAGGTACCCATACATGCCAGACGTTCAATTGAGATGAGGAATCATGATAAACTAAAGGTCGCTTGGGTAAAAATGGGACCGGTCATCCTCCTAATTTGATTTAACTGAGTCCATGGGATTTGCGACAAGAGCATGAGAATGGCCTCTTGACTTTAAATTTTGACTCGTTCGCTTTGTTGATAGCACAGCGCCAAAGTACCTCTTAACAAGCAACAGCAGGAGCATGCCTAGGGGATAAAAACCTCTTTTCCGCAAAACGTTTCATAACTTTCTAGAGAGCCATCTTTCAAAGATGAAACTTCTAGTTTCCGTCAGTCCACGTCAGTGTTGTATGAATGTTCATGTTTTTTCAGTTACAGAAATTCAGACAATAGAGGAAGGAGGCAATGTCAACCTTACTTGTGGAGACAGAAACCACTCTTCCAGTACCGTATTGTCCTGGAGCAAAGACGGCGAAGATGTGCTTGTTAACATTACCTCTTTCAATCAGTCCATGCTAGTGTTGTCTAATCTCGAGACAAGTGGTAGTGGCTTGTACGTTTGTACAGCTAACTCGTCTGTGGTATTGAGAAGAGTAAGGCTCACTGTCATGAAAGGTAAGAAGTGAAAACCGTAACCCCAAAAGATTTGAGCACTGTTCTCTTTCAAGGACACACGCGTCTCTTTACACAACTTGACCGGACTATGATAATGAATTACTCGTATTTGAAACTGGGGTTAACGATTCGGTGAGGTAATGCATGCTCAATATTGGGGAGACCACTCTAATTGCCAAAAAAACGATCGATCTTCTGAAGTTATTGGATATGGCTTCAGTTTCTTCAGTGTTATATCATAGCCTATATAAGAACCTTGAAAGGAATCCCTGAAATGCAATTTGTTCTGTCAAATTCTGAATAACTGGATTTATGTAGCAAATTCATAAGAATGGCCAGTCTCTGGACATCTAAGGGAATTTTAAGTAAGGAGACGAAAGGTAAGCAACGGCGGGGTAGAAGACCATGCTAACGGTGAGAAATGAAACTTTTATGTTACAGTGAAATCTGTATTAAGCGGACACTCCCGGGGAATGCTGTGGTGTCCGCTTAACACAGGGTGTCCGCCTAATACAGGTTTCGATATATACATGTATATAACGCCATATGAGGTGTCAAATGCCATTCAAATGAACAGCGGAAGCGTTTATAATACTCGCAGAGACTATGACGATAGACGTTTGCATTAATTTCTTTATCAAAGTGAACCAATTGATCATAGTACCATAAACATGGATTGCGACTCAAATTTGAAGAAATCAGATGAGTGAAACAAGCTCTATACAAACAAAACGAAATAGAAAACAATCCTGTACTGTGGAACTAATCAAATAAGTTCGTCAAGTCACGTTTTTTAATGTAAAAATCGAAAAATTTGTGGGTGGCAATTCGAGGCAATCTTTCGCATTTCTGGTGTCTGGTGTGTTGGGTGGTGGAATTTAATTACAAGTGTCCGTTTAATACAGGTTGGCAACAATAGAAATGACCATTTCAGGTACTTTTTAGGTGTCCGCGTCCGCTTAATGGAGGTGTCCGCTTAATAAAGGTTTCATTTAAAGTAAATAAGGGAAATAAATTTGGGGACTTCGGCTACTGTCCGCTTAATAGAGGGTGTCCGCTTAATACGGTGTCCGCTTAATACAGGTGTCACTGTATTTGTTAGGTGGGGAAAAATATCAGCTAATATGGTAATATGTGACTATAGCAAGGTAACAAAGTTGGATCATTTTAGCCTAGCAGATAACATTGGCGCATATTAATGAATTATTATTTTTGTTTTAATTTTTTTTTTTTATGTGGCAGGATACGGGACAGCGCTGCCTATTTCTCAATTAGTTGCCCATCGGTAACCAAGCCTTTAGTTATGATTGATGTAACATATTCTCTGGACTAAGTTACAACAAGGCAAATAATACGTTTTTGAATAGTATTAGAAAGAACGAAGTTGAAGCCCAAATTGAATTTACGTTAAAAGTTTATGGAAAGGAAGGGGTCAGCTGTTATTGATGTACCAGTGAAGAAAGACAGTTTGTTAGTTTATGTACTTAGATTTTTCGTAAATTTGGCGGATCGGTGAGGTAGTGAAGTGGTAAGGGAGAGAGATTAGGATACGAAAAGTCCGGGTTCGACCCTGGGATGCGACATTCTTTCTTTTTAATAGGAACATTCTCAATACCAGGTCAAAAATTTTCCAAGTGTTATAAAATAGGCAGCGACCGTTTACGAAAGAGACAACCTCGCCGGCGTTACTCACAGGTCTCCACTGAGTCACTTGTGTCCAGAAATGCACATAACTCGGACATGCAGAACTTCATATTAGACGCAATAAAGTGTAATTCTGTACAACGCATTTCTCGTTAGGGTCAGGGCCTTGTTGAAATTAAAGAAGGTGACATCTATCATAAAGACCATGAACATCATAAGTGTACATTTAAATACAGTGAAACCCCGCCTTACGGCCACCTCGTCAGTCAGTACGGCCACTTTTTTTGGCCGCCTGGCAAAACGGCCATACATTTTCTTATATAAGACCCTCGTTAATACGGTTACCTCTTAATACGGCCAAATTTTTTTGGCCCGTTGGTGACCGTATTAACGGGTTTCCACCGTAGAACCTATTCACGATACCCGTCATCTTTGAACGCGCTTTAAGAACTGATGGGATAAAAGCAAATTACTCCTATTGGCAAATTTTAACACATGTTTGCCCCCTGAGAAACCACGTGACATTGCTCTTTTCCCATGCATCCTGAAGCGCCTGCAAAGATGGTGGGCATCATGAATAATAAGGTCTATTCTGGTCATAACTTGATTAAAGTTAGTTTCTATCTTTAGAATTAACACCGGTACAAGAGGAAACAGCCACACCACAGGAAGGACTGACACGAGTGGATATCATTGCTATTATCCTTGGGCTTGCCCTTACCACCTTCATAGTTGTCTCAATATTACTGTTGCTGTATCGAGCAGAAAAGCGTCGCAAAAAGACGAAATACGTGGATAGGTGGCAAGTTGATACACAAACAAATGTGAGTAGAGACTACTAGAGACCAGAGAAGAAAAACAAACTACAAATTCAGAAATTCGGAAATGCAGTACCTAACCCTCCCAAGGGCGCCAGAAATTTTAACTAGTGTAAAGTACTAGACAAAAATTTTAACCTCGTGGGTGAAAGTGTAGCCAAATAGCTTTAAATGGTTTAAATTAGACCAACCTCTGAATCAGCAAGAAGCCCAAGCTACCAAACTACACAGTATTGCTCGGTATCACCGTATGGCTATACTTCCACGATGATAAAAGGAGGCTAAAGCACGACTCTGACGACAACGGAAAAGTCAAAAAGCAGTAGGTTTAAAAGGGCATAACAATCTTTTCTACTACACGTGTCTTTGCCGTCACTGCTTGGCTACGACAGGAAACTTCCTAATATTTCATGTTTTGTAGGGGACATACTCTCAATTAATTAAGACGACGCCTCTTCTCTTTCTGAAGTCAGTTAAAAGGAAAATATCGGCTAAAATTGACAAATTGAAGCCGAATTATTGTTTCAAATTTTTGAAGAAATGTTTGTAAGTACTATCGTTTTCTCAGTGTTAAATCAGAACCTCGACGACGGCAACTAAGGAGAGAGGTCTTGCGAAGTTACTATACCGTAAATGATCGATTGAGCGCCGCGGCACTAATTTCATTTTCCCTATTAAAGGTGCGGCGCTTATTCGAGAACGGCGCTTAGTTCATCTACTGGTAAAACACTGGGGGCAAAAAAGAGAGAATTACTTGAGCCGCCTACTAGGTATGCACAATTTAATAGAAAATGATTTCGAATGAAATACAAGAGGTATCATGAACACAGTTTCTCGGTCTCAGTGAAAGTATTGCTGCTCAAATATTAGAGGTAACATGAACACAATTTCTCAGTCTCTTTGTGAAACAAAGGTGGGGCATTTATTTGTAAATACCCAAATTAGCCGCGCGGCGTTTATTAATTATTTTCGGTAAATGAGCGGTGCTTATTCGAGAGCACGGCTTATTCGAGTAGCGGCGCTTAATCGATCATTTACAGTAAACACATCACTTAGTGTTCCTCTAGATTAAGTTGTTTTCGTAAAACACTCTTCAGGAAAACATGTCGGTAGAAGAGCTCACAAGAATCCCGCCATCTCGTCGTGCTTTCTTCATGAGGACTGGGCGAGAGCTAAACAGACCACCACCGCCATACAGAAAACCAACGAGTCAAGTCAGCGACAGTTATGGCACAAAATATGGAGTTGACGAGAATGATGCAAACGAAAACAACAATGATAGAATCTTGCAGTGGCGATTTACAGCTTATTTGTAAATACATATATATGTCTTTCCTCCAGCAAACAGAACTATTCCAGTCCCAGAGGAACAAACTTGATGACAACGCATGTGCATTGCATCATGTGTGCTGCTTCGTCCTTAGGCTTTCTCCTTTCCCTTCTGCCCCCGCGAAACTCATCACTTTTCCCAGGCCAAGTTTACATAAGGACTGATTAGAAAGAGCCTTACGTTTTTGTTTGTATATAACTTTATCCTAAAGCTGAATATGTCTGTAAACAGCAATGTAGTACTAAAAAATTTTTTTGAAAATTAGTCTCCCGAGATCTTGGAACACGAACAGAGATAAGGATGGACTAATTGGCGTTTTGCCACAGGTAACAGAGCTTTATCCTCTCTTGCCAAAATGCAAGCTGATATTTTCTCCATTATTTCTATTTCAACTGGTTTATGTTCCGGCCGGTTTCATCCTTGGCTCAAAAAATTGAATTGAACTGAGGATAGAAATGGAAACTCAACAAATGCTACCTCGATGCCTACTGTGTTTTCCAGTGCTGATGGCCCCAAATGTTACTGACCTCACAGTTCGGCGATATACGTCACCTGTTTTGCTAACTCAAAATTAAAAAAAAAGTTGTCGATATTCTATACAAAGCAACCTTTAATTTGGACGCACGCAGGAGCCGATAGGCGCGCGAATGAGCATCTTTTGTGAATTATGTGCAATTGTCAGAAAATGAATGTGTTAAGTAATCGTGTCTCTGGCTTTTCACTGGTGCATCGTGTTGGAGACACAATTCAAAATACGGTAACTTTTCAAAGTCGTTTTGGGTAGAGGATCAGCAGCATAATTATATCATTGTGATCCTAAACTTTAGATAGCTGTGTCAACACACGCCATCCGAGAAAATATGTCATTCTTTGTTGTTCACAAGTGTATAAATAAATCTCGAACTTCAAAAGCTCACCTTGTTATTACTTCCCTCTTTTACACGCCTTCTAGACGTGCAAAACATATCATTTTAATAACGAGTTTGTATAACTGAGTGTGTTACTCAGTCAACACTTTCGAACCAGGCGTCGAACTACATAAACATGCGCAAAGAGCAATATATTCTTCATTACATTTGGAAATCTGACCAAAGAGTAATAGTAGTCGTTTACAAAATGCCATTGTGCATTTGCAGGCTGTCAGGGTCTACTTTTTAGACTTTTTTCTTTTTTTGCTTCTATACTTACCCAAAGTACCAGTAACAAACTCGAAACTTAGCATCAAGTCACATGTCAGTAATTTTAAAACAAGCTAGTCGCCCGGACTAGACGCACATATTGTTCCCAGTGAACTGGGGCTAGCTAGAATGCATCAACAATAACAATTTTATAGCATTTAGAAATTTTGCTTGTTACATTTGTATCTGTTTTAAAAGTGTTTTAAAAATTTAGTTTTGTTCTGAGAAAATAAGTAAGATTTGGTTGATCTTGATCAATTCATTAAGAGACACTGGAGACGAAAGCTTAAAATCATGAAATTTGAATCGATTGGTACTTTATTCAATGAAATTTTAATCTTCTATGATATGCCCAGCAGTACGTCAGTAGTGCTTGGGATTTTGCGAAAACAAATTGGATCAGATTTGATACTTAAGTAAAGACGATATTCTAAATTTTAAATTGGTTTAGCGGTTTCCTGAAAAATAGGATCGGGGATCGAGAATCGGGGGGATACATGTGATTGGGTTTTCTTTCTTGCTTTTTCTTCGTTTTTGTTTTTGATTTTTTTTTTTAACATAACATAACAGTATCATAACAGACCGAATTCTGACGCCAAGTTAATTGATTTATTGCACTGTATTGTATTCTATTTCATTGCATTGCATTGCAAGGTATATGTATAGGTAATCACATGATTTTTCTCGTGCAATTCGGAATTAATAAGCACTTGTCAATTTTTCAAAGACCAACAAAAGTGCACGAGCCCACAGGGCGAGTGCACTTTGTGGTCTGAGAAGAGAGGTTGTCGAAACCACCCTCGTTCATTCATGCACACAATTTATAGACTGCCAACCTCGTTTCCAGGGGGGAGCGTGGCAAATCAGTCTAGGCAAAAGTTAAAGACTTTCAATACACCTCCTTCCCTCTTTATCGATAATGCCTCTATACATCAAGTTATATCTACTAAATCTCTTGGTGTTTATGTGGATGAGACTTTGTCATGAAATGTACATAGAGTGGTTTTCGTTTGAGTGTCGTAAAAC
>OZ037776.1:36116373-36148873 GCA_964035525.1 Porites cylindrica
TGGGGGGTTACTGTTTGGTCCGGGGATTTTTTGGGGTTTTGATTTTTGCCTCCATTCGATCATCCCCGTCACTTGAAATCCGGAGTACCCCAACCCACGGGCTTTAAAGAAGCAGTCGGTAGAAATTGTTCCCGCAAGTATGGGTTTTACAGTTTGCTAAAAAAAGAGGATTTAACTACTCTGTGAAAAAGTTGCTGGACAGTACTCCCCTGTTGATGTTTAGGTTGGACACGTATTTGATTGTATATTACCCAGAAACACAGGACACTAGGGGCAAGTTATATTCTGGCCGGACTTTAAGTTCTGGTCCATTTTCGGTTCAAAGTTACGAAGCGAAGGCAATTCCGTTTTGTGTCAACTGATTCTTCGTAATTCTGCTCGGTTCTCGGTCATCACGAAGTCGATACACAGGTACATGTGTTTTTCTACTACACTAACCGAAGGATTAGACTCTTATTGACTAACCGGAGGGGGTGCAAAAAATTATTTGAGCAGGAATTTTTTTCCTTTGTCCAAGTTGTCTGCAGAATGTTTCTTCTTCTGGGGTTCAGGATGGTTAGCGGCTATCATGGGGTGTGGACGTGTCTTGACGAGCACATTTCTTTTGCTGTATTTGTTTATCCGTAAAAAAGCAGCTCTTAGTTACTATTCCTCATTGTTCATAAGAAATGGGGAAAAGGCATCATTGATGAGGTACAGCTCTGGATTCTCAGCAAGGATTCATCGGCGGATTCTTCAGATAGTCACCGTCCGCGAATTGTTAAAGGTACAAGATCCATGATGGTCGAGGGTAGGCGATGTGGTAATGGCTCAGTCAATTCCAAGCTTGCCCATCCCCCCGTCCCGGGAATTTGTTGGGCACTTGTCATCTTGTTGGTCCCGGCGGTAGGGAATTTGTCAGAAAACCTCTGCCCCGGGCGTGTGGCATTTGTCAATTCTTCTAGAAGCGATTAATATCGTTCCTTTTTCAATATTTCACTTAAAAATATGCCTATTTGCAACCGCGTTCCCAGGGCTTTTTCCCCATTTTTTGAGGGAAAAAGCCCTAAGAACAAGGTTGGCCTATTTGGATACGGCTATAGATATTTTTTATACATATGCTTTAAAAAGATATGCGTGGTTTTCGCTCCATCACCAGAGGGTATGATTGGGATTTAGTGTTTAGTGTTCTTTGCCTATAATTTTAAGTGTTGTCTGTTAAATTGGCCGCGAAGCGCGCGTGGGACAGAGCCCCATACTCATAGAATATGGTCAACCTCTTTTCTTTTGGTTGTCACGTGACTGACCGAGCGTACGTACGTACGCGTCTACAGATTGTACGGGTAGGGTAGGGGAGACTATCAAAAGGAAAGGAGGGGTGTCTCAGGCGTGTCTTGGCAAATCCACATTTTTTAAATTGGCCATTCACAATATGGTCAATTGACAGCTGTCAAAACAGGATAGCCACTGACCAGTATCACATTGTCATATCAAGGGCTCATGTGTCAACTTATCAAGGTGACGTGATTTATTTGGAAGCTGTCCGCTGACCAGTTGTTTTACTAGATCGCGATCAATGTTCAATCTCATACTTTCTAGCTTATTTGAGAGCACAGAAAAACTGATAATGCACACATCCATTGGACATCAATGTTGTGATCAATTGACAGCTGTCAAAACAGGGTATCCGCTGACCAGTATCAATTGACCGTATCGCGGGCTCAGGTGTTGACCCATCGAGGTCATGTATTTTTTTGAAGTTATCCGCTGACAAGTTACTAGTTTTCAAATGATCGCAGGCTCAAGTGTGATTTTTTTTTCATTCATATGAAATATGTTTTGTATTTGGGCCTCACAATTAAAATTTTGATGTAAAACTGACCTCGGACCCGAAAATTCAGCCAGCTATTACGGGCAGGGAGGACAGTTGCTTTTGACTTTGCTCACCATGGTCACGCGTTGATCAGGCTCTACGTCCATTTTTTATGCTCTGATTGGTCAAATTTGAGAGGTGGGCTCATGCAGAAAATTTATGCAGCACCTTGAATCTTGTTTACCTGGACAGCTGAAGCTGACAGAGTTTTGTGTCAACTTGTGATGTTTTTAACTGTCTTTTTCCACTGGATGCACAAAATGAAATTCAGCTGCTATCAGGAGTCTTCTGTTATTCGTGGCTAGTTGGTTTTTGGTTGAGAAATTAATACACCACTTGTAATAGTCGGGAATCGGATTTCGGATGGCATTGTTTTCGTTTTTCACCTTGCTTGATGCGTAAAGGTCTGAAGCGATATTGGCCTTACTTGGTTCCCTTTAGGAGCTGCATCTCGAATGGTAAGCCTCAGTAATTATTGTGTTTGATGTTTGTTTTTTATATCTAATTTAATGAAGTCGAGCGTAGTTTATGCGTCTATGTAGTTTATGCACGTTTTTAGGATTTGAGACAATTTGATCTGATCAAGAATCAGGTTTGATATAAGCTTTTACAACTTTAAAAAGTTTTTAGACATTTTCTCACCGCAAATAGAAAGAAAACGTTCCAAAGAACATTTAGTTATAATTCTGGCTGTAAAAGAAAGCTTTGAGCGATTTTCTTGCCTCGAGTTCATCTTTGAAAAAAGTAAATACCGGGAAGCCGGCTTAAAACATAAACTTAAGCTTTATTAAAGCTTGAAGACTCAGGATTTTTAGTGACACTTTAATACTTGTCTTCGTGAATGAAAAATGTTGTCTCTGTATATGTTTCGCCGAATTATATTTATTTTATTGATTGTTGGTAGTCTCTCTTGTAATTTTAATCGCTGTGCCGTTTGTTTTCAGTCCGTCGTTCCATCGCTTGCAGGAGTACCCAAAATGCCGTGCGTATCAAACGCTTTTAAAGATTACACATCAATAAAGCCATTAAATAAAAAATTAACATCATAATTTCTTTATTATGTTGGAGCTTAACTCTAGTATGTTCGTTCAAACATTCGCTACAACTCGCACTGCAAAAGTGAGAACCAGCTGGCCGTATATGTGATTTTGGAAATTTTTTTAACGGTTTAGGTAAAAGCCCACGCGTGGTTCGATCGTCCTGAATATTGAATGAGTGCAATTTGTGTTGCAAAATTGTGAAATACTGCATTCTGTCCGAGGTCTGTATGATAAAAACAGTACGTCATAGTACTGTTTCACCTCAGATGTGATGTATAAATGGTATAAAAGGTTGGTTTACACGCAAGATTTTGTAAAGTAAACTTGTCGAACGCAAAATCTTAAATGTGATCGAAGATTATTGCTATTTTTTGGTTGCACATATGAGGTTATCAACTCGATGTAAGAGTTTGTTCAATCTTGGGCTGTATGCAAATTATTTTTCTTTAAAATCACTTAGTCTTTCCCTTAAAAGTCACATGAATGTGCTATGTGCTCTAAAGTTAACTGAATTGTGGAATACAAGTTTATTGTTTGATTTAAATTATAAATATACTAATGGGAGCCTCGCTTTTAGCCCTGGCTAAATCTATATATTAATGCATGTTCACTCTTTCCCGAGAAAATACTGTTCAGTGTTTGGAGTGTTTTGCGTGAAAACCACAGAGTCTTTTAACATTGTCAGTTCTTATCTGCTCTCAGAAAATCGTTCATAAAATCACGCATGAACTTTGAGCCTGTGGTCAAAAGGGCTGAAAGGGTTGAATTCCACCAATCACAGCGCATGAATAGACTTAATTTGCACCCCGTAGAAGCACAACATTCTTGATTTCTGAGAGGTCCGATCTGTGACAATGATTAACGGCTGTAAAAAACGAAACCGTTGGTTTGGTTTTGAACTTCAGAGTTCGCATATTATTCTCAAAAGTGGTGTTTAAAGACCTCCAAAAACTTAAATGTGAGGACACAAACCAGACAACTGATCAAATTCCCAGTCAATTATTTTTTTGGTGTTATAAGGTATTCGACGCGATATCTGTCTTGTTTATTGCATCAAGTCAAACTGTAGGCGAATTCGATTTAGCAAAGAAAGTACTTTTGAAAATCACTTGCTGTAATCTGAATGCAATAGTCTTTTTCTTGAAGTAAAATATACTGGTTCCTTAGGGTTTAAATAACTCGTGGAGAGACGAGGCGATGCGGAAGCAAATCGATACTTTAGGGTACCTTGAGGAAAAATGGCCCTATAATCCGTCGTTATTTTGGCCGTAATGTAAAGGCTACCATTACTTCCGCGTTTCTCGGAAGAAGTCGGTCACGGCCAAGACATTACCGCCAAGACATTACCGGTAATTTAGAAAAAAAAATCCTTAGTCTTAGGCTACAAAGCTGTTCATACTGTACATTTAAAAAGATGAAGTACATTCAGTCAAAAATCTGAACGGTTCTCGGCAGAACAGACTGAGCAACAATAAGAGTTCCAGAATTTCTCAAAGCGCAACTCATTCCCTGCTTGTCGTCTAATGTCCTTTTGGATTTGACATTATTTGAAAGAGTTTTGTGGAGGATACAGACTTACCCTGTCTCTGTAGCAGGTACTACTATCTTCCTCGCCAATTCGACACCTCCTTTTCGCTCTACTTTAACACCTAACAAGGACTGCAGAGGTAGGCTAGATACGCAAACTTAATCTGTTGGAATATAATACTCCACAGTGATCAAGTTCACGCGCCACCCAGCTCTTGGAACAACTCACAGGATTGGGTGAAAAAACAGTAAATAAACCATGAATCCTAGCCCTAAAACAATAGAGCTGAGTACTATCAAGATCTTATGAAATTACAAATTCTTAAGAGCTGCGTCCTATCCAAAGGTGACAAGCTCCCTCTGTTACTGTAAAAACAGGAATAGGAATTGGGAATGGAATATTGAAAAATGGGAAATATGGTCAGCGTCAATAAAACAAATAAATGGAGTCGGTTTTCGGTGAAACGAGTGACGGCGTTTCTAGAAAACTGAGAAACAGTATAACAAGGTTACAGTTATATTAAGAACGTAAACTTTTCAGTACAGGAAACCTTTTTAATTTTTACAGCAGCATACATGCGGTCACATGCGTGGTGACAAGTGCATTATTTTCTTGCAATAGACTGCTGAAAGTCCCTACTTTTCGATTTACACTATCAATACATTCTTTAATACTTTGATCAAACTGTTGGCCAATGTACATACCGCTACAGAATAGAACGTATTCTATTCTCATAAAAGAACTGGCCCTCAACTGATCCCCTTGAATAAATACACAGTAACAAAGAAAGTAAATTCCTGTTTGTGCGTGCAGCTGCTACTACGTCAAGGATGCAACGTCCAATAGGATAAGCAGTTAGAGTAGAAGTAGTAGATGTCACAATTTATGACTTCAAAAACGCCTTTCCGTTAAGATCTGATTAAGGCCGCCTCTCAAATAACCACGTTCCCTCTATGATATAAACGCCGCCTGTATAATAGAAGCCCCCGTAACAGTTGCTCCAAAATACTAGGAATTAGCAAAAAGGAGCAAAATCATTCAATTCATTCGGTTTCTTGCTTGATCGATTAACTAGGGTTTGCTCGTTACATCTCATTCAACATCAAGTTCAAAGTAAGGATAGACTAACCATGGTAATTAACAATGACATCAAAGTCCTGAACGACGATTCTGATATCAAAGTTGCCAAATTTAATAATAAAGAGCAGTATGAACCTCTAGACGGCCCGTTAGACGTATCAATTGATGGAGTGGATATACAGTTTCGCTTTTTATAAACATTTTTTGATATTTTCGCCGATAGCATATTGCGTTTTGTAAAGATTATTACAAAAATAAAGGAACAACTAAAACACCTCGATCTCTCTTTTAAACGTCTCCTATCTTTGAACACCCCCTCTGGGCCACTATAAAATTAAATAATCGCTCCTGGAATCTATTAGTTCATTTACGGTCACTCGCTCGTTTACTAATCCGAAGAGTAAGGGATTTCAAACATTTATTTAGAGGAAAAAGCAATATTAAAACTTCAAAATCACTTCATTATCTGCTATAGTTTGAGAGATAATGGTATCAATCCATGCGTGTTTAAAAGAATCGTTCGGACGAATTATTCTTGCCCTTTTTCATATCCCCTTTCTTCCCAGGTAACTATTTGGTTTGAATATTAGTATGGTGTTGGTGAATTTAAGGGTGGACTGAATACAACCAGTGACTTTAAATTTCTTCTCAATGTTAGATTATAAATTTTTAAACTCCCTTCGGTGGCTTCGTAAGGAAATACCAAAACTGATAAAGACAAAATATTAAACAGAATCGTGTGGTCTTTTGAATGACAACGTCTCCTGTGGGTTCGACCCAGAGCAAAAGTCGCAACGACTTCAGTTTAAACGAATGAAATTTATTGAACAATAAACTAAGACAATAATTTGACTCCTTTTGAACTCTGCTGTGAAGTTATATTCTTTGAAGCCGATATTTTGATCATGAAAAAGGAGGGGACGAATCAGGTTAATAGTCCAATGAAAAGAGGACTGCATTCCCTCTCACACGTCGGACGAAATCGAAAGAAATTTCCAACCCGGAACCAAACCGAACTGAATGGATCAAATCAGCAACGCCCTCGTTCTTGTCGCGAGATGGCGAGATAGAGGGGAGATAGAATCCTATGCCCTTCAGATAGCAGAAGTAGCCGGTATCTCACTTGCTCCTGATCTTTGTCTTAAACGACGCCCATTAATTTTAGCCGATCTCAATATTGTTCTTGAGGAATATTTGTCAGTTGTGATCTTTGATATTATAGCCATTCTAAATTTGTCTTTCTATTTCGTCGTGCGCTTTGCATTTTATTTTACGTCTACATTACTCTGCTCGTTCATGTTACCGTATAAAGTGCAGTGATTTAACTTCCGAGTTTTACTAACGTGAGCGCGCTTGTTGGAGTTTAATTTTCTTAGGCCCATTAAGTCCGGTTTTGATCAGAAGACGCCGAGGTGTACTAAATTGCCCTTGGAAATGGCTCATCGAATATAGTTCAAAGGTGTAATGCCCTAAACCTCCAGACAGAAGACGGTGAACTTGATTTCCTTCTATTCACGGCAGCTGGCATGAGAAGTTTGGAATAAATACTTCCTTGGTCGACCGACGTGAAACTGAAAAACAAAAAACAATCTTTAACTGAAAAGAATACAACAGAAATTATATGAATGAAAAAAAGTCTCAGCAATTGCACATGTGTGCCAAATGATTTCGTATTCAGTATGGCAGTTTAGAATGTTGAATCTATTTTGGTTAAGAATAGCGAGTTTTACTTTGCTTCAAGGCCCCGCATCGGCAATAACTGGTAAGTCAAAACTTTTAGCTATAGATTTGTTGCTTAAATAACAATTTTATGTACTTTAACGTGTTGACTGTCATCGTTTAATTCATCGTTATTTTGGTAACAGCCAAAAAGGCATTGCGATACCTCAACTAGTATTGAGCTCGTATTGTTTTGCGAATGGCATAAACTATCTCTTGTATAAACTTTTTTTGAAACGCTTTTAGAGAACATTGTTGGACAATTGTTGGACTATGAAACCTTCGGCATAACAGGCATGGAGCTAAACTATCCACCGTTTAAGATTTCACATAAAGGATGGAAAGTTCATAATAAATTTGATGATGCGATAAGGGAGGATTGCTATCAAAGAGCTTCATTAATAATGATATTATAAACTGTTTTGATATCATCCTTGTACTAGAAGGGCGGGGTCCATGGGTGTGGTGTCAGTCATTTGAAATTTGCGACTTTTGAGCCGTGCAATTTTGTTGTTGTTTTTTTAACACCTGTGGTCGCAGTTTTGTAGTAGCACTTCAATGGTAAGGAAAGAAAATTTCCAGAAGTACAAAAGTAATTCCGCTTTCACGCCTCTGAGTAGGACCACTATTGTAGTTCGAAAAATATCAGCATCATGTTTATTATCATGCGCAAATGCTGAGAAAAACAGATGATGATGGTGATAAACATGCACACATAGCAATGATTGGATATGTTTACATTGTTGATGATGATTGTTGTTTGTTTTCTGCAATACTTTAGGGCAACAAAGTTAAACGCCTTTTCGATTTCGGAGGTGAAGTGAGAGCCTAAGTATATATTGGGTATTTCCGATGAAATCGAAGTCGCGACGATCGTTTATGATGAAGCCACGATCTTAGTGGTTAAAGCGATGATCTCATAGCCATTTTAATCAAGTTGCTCATTTCTCTCGTTTCCGTTATTGTCTTGGTTGCGCTGAGTTGCCTAGTTGGGTTACCAACCAAAAAAATTTATTCTTGATATGCGACGACGTCATCTGAAAAATCGACGAAATGATGGAAATCGATTTCCGCAGGTACCCATACGTGCCAGACGTTCAATTGAGATGAGGCATCATGATAAACTAACAGTCGCGTGGGTAAAAATGGGACCGGTCATCCTCCTAATTTGATTTAACTGAGTCCATGGGATTTGCGACAAGAGCATGTACGGCTAAATGAATAACGCAGAATGGCCTCTTAACTTTAAATTTTGACTCGTTCGCTTTGTTGATGGCACAGCGCCAAAGTACCTCTTAACAAGCAACAGGAGCATGCCTAAGGGATAAAAACTTCTTTTCCGCAAAACGTTTCATAACTTTCTAAAGAACCGTCTTTCAAAGATGAAACTTCTAGTTTCCGTCAGTCCACGTCAGTGTTGTATGAATGTTCATGTTTTTTCAGTTACAGAAATTCAGACAATAGAGGAAGGAGGCAATGTCAACCTTACTTGTGCAGACAGAAACCACTCTTCCAGTACCGTATTGTCCTGGAGCAAAGACGGCGAAGATGTGCTTGTTAACATTACCTCTTTCAATCAGTCCATGCTAGTGTTGTCTAATCTCGAGACAAGTGGTAGTGGCTTGTACGTTTGTACAGCTAACTCGTCTGTGGTATTGAGAAGAGTAAGGCTCACTGTCATGAAAGGTAAGAAGTGAAAACCGTAACCCCAAAAGATTTGAGCACTGTTCTCTTTCAAGGACACACGCGTCTCTTTACACAACTTGACCGGACTATGATAATGAATTACTCGTATTAAAAACTGGGGTTAACGATTCGGTGAGGTAGTGTAATGCATGCTCAATATTGGGGAGACCACTCTAATTTCCAAAAAACGATCAACCTTCTTAAGTTATTGGATATGGCTTCATTTTCTTCAGTGTTATATTATAGGCTATATAAGAACCTTGAAAGGAATCCCTGAAATGCAATTTGTTCTGTCAAATTCTGAATAAGTGGGTCTATGAAGCAAATTCATCAGAATGGCCAGTCTCTGGACATCTAAGGGCATTTTGAGTAAACAGACGAAAGGTAAGCAACGGCGGGGTAAAAGACTTTAGCGGTGAGAAATGAAAGGTTATACTATTTGTTAGGTGGGGAAAAATATCAACTAATATGGTAATATGTGACTATACCAAGGTAACAAAGTTGTTTCATTTTAGCCTAGCAAATAAGAAAGGCGCATATTAATGAATTATTATTTTTGTTTTAAATTTTTTTATGTGGCAGGATACGGGACGGCGCTGCCTATTTCCCGTTGCTACCATTGGTAACCAAGCCTTTAGTTATGATTGATGTAATTTAGTAAAATCCAACTAATGGTCTATTATCAATGCTGCGTTCTGATTGGTTGAGCTACTATTAGGCTATATGTTATAGCCCACTAGTAGCGAAAAGCGCGGGCTTTTTTTGTGACAAAAAAGGATTAAAGTCTAGCTTTAACTAACTAAAATTTTTTTATTCTCGATATTTCTGAACAACTCATTGGATTTTACTAAAAACAATTATTCCTCTCGCCCTCATGGCCTCTGAGTCAATAGCCCATTCGTCCTTCGGCCTCATGGGCTATTGGTTGACTCAGAGCCCATTCGGGCTCGAGGAATAATTGTTAAATATTCCCTAGATTAAGTTACAATAAGGCAAATAATACGTTTTTGAATAGTCTTAGAAAGAACGAAGTTGAAGCCCAAATTGAATTTACCTTAAAAGTTATGGAAAGGGAAGGGTGAGCTGTTATTGATGTACCAGTGAAGAAAGACAGTTTGTTAGTTTATGTACTTAAATATTTCGTAATTTTGGCGGATCGGTGAGGTAGTGAAGTGGTAAGGGAGAGAGTTTAGGACACGAAAAGACCGGGTTCGACCCTGGGATGGGACATTCTTTCTTTTTAATAGGAACACAGGTCAAAAATTTTCCAAGTGTTATAAAAATGGCAGCGACCGTTTACAAAAGGGACAACTGCGTCGGCGTTACTCAGGTCTCCAATCACTTGTGTCCAGAAATGCACATAACTCACACATGCAGAACTTCATGTTAGACCCAATAAAGTGTAATTCCATACAACGCCATTTCTCTTAAGGATTAGGGCCAAGAGGAAAACTGGTGATGTCTATCATAAAGAGCATGAATATCATAAGTCTACATTTAAAAACAGTGAAACCCCGCCTCACGGCCACCTCGTTATTACAGCCACTTTTTTGGCCGCCTGGCAACACGGCCATAAATTTTCTTGTAAAAAACCTTCGTTAATACGGTCACCTCTTGATATGGCCAAATTTGTCGGTTTGGCCCATTGGTGACCGTATTAACGGGGTTCCACTGTAGAACTTATTCACGATACCCGTCATCTTTGAACGCGCTTTAAGAACTGATGGGATAAAAGCAAAACTTGACCGTGATTACTCCTATTGGCAAATTTTAATACATGTTTGCCCCCTGAGAAACCACGTGACATTGCTCTTTTCCCATCCATCATGAAGCGCCTGCAAAGATGGTGGGCATCATGAACAATGACGTCTATTCTGGTCATAACTTGATCAACGTTAGTTTCTATTTTTAGAATTAACACCGGTACAAGAGGAAACAGCCACACCACAGGAAGGACTAACAAGAGTGGATATCATCGCCATTATCCTTGGGCTTGCCCTTACCGCCTTCCTAGTTGTCTCAATATTACTGCTACTGTATCGAGCAGAAAAGCGTCGCAAAGAGACGAAATACGTGGATAGGTGGCAAGTTGATATACAAACACATGTGAGTAGAGACTACTAGAGACCAGAAAAGAAAAACAAACGACAATTTCAGAAATTCGGAAATGGAGTACTTAACCCTCCCAAGGGCGCCAGAAATTTTAACTAGTGTAAAGTACTAGAAAACAATTTTAACCTTACGGGTGAAAGTGTAGCCAAACAGCTTTAACTGGTTTAAATTAGACCAAACTCTGAATCAGCAAGAAGCCCAAGCTACCAAACTCCACACTATTGCACGGTATCACTGTATGGCTATACTGCCACGATGGTAAAAGGAGGCTTAAGCAACGACGACTGCGACGACAACGAGAAAGTCAAAAAGCAATAAGTTTAAAAGGGCATCACGTTCTTTTGTACTATACATGTCTTTGCCGTCACTGCTTGGCTACGACAGGAAACTTCCTAATATTTCATGTTTTGTAGGGGACATACTCTCAATTAATTAAGAGGACGTCTCCTCTCTTTCTGAGTCAGTTAAAAGAAAAATATCGGCTAAAATTGACCAATTGAAGCCGAATTATTGTTTCAAATTTTTTGAAGAAATGTTTACAAGTGCTGTCGTTTTCTTAGTGTAAAATCAGAACCTCGACGACGGCAACTAAGGAGAGAGGTCCTGCGAAGTTACTATACCGTAAATGATCGATTAAGCGCCGCGGCGCTAATTTCATTTTCCCTGTTAAAGGTGCGGTGCTTATTCGAGAGTGGCGCTTAGTTCATCTACTGGTAAAACAATGGGGGGGGGGGGGGGGAAGAGAGAATTAAGTAAGGCGCCTACTAGGTATGCACAATTTAATATAAGATGATTTCGAATGACATACAAGAGGTATCATGAACGCAGTTTCTCGGTCTCTGAAAGTACTGCTGCTCAAATATAAGAGGTAACATGAACACGGTTTCTCAGTCTCTTTGTGAAACAAAGGTGGGGCGTTTATTTGTAAATACCCAAATTAGCCCCGCGGCGCTTATTAATTATTTTTGGTAAAGGTGCGGTGCTTATTCGAGAGAAACGCTTATTCGAGTAGCGGTACGGTAAACACATCACTTAGTGTTCCTCTAGATTAACTTGCTTTTCGTAAAACACTCTTCAGGAAAACATGTCGGTAGGAGAAGAACTCACAAGAATCCCGCCATCTCGTCGTGCTCTCTTCATGAGGATTGGGCGAGAGCTAAACAGACCACCACCGCCTTACAGAAAACCAACGAGTCAAGTCAGCGACAGTTATGGCACAAAATATGGAGTTGACGAGAATGCAAACAAAAACAACAACGATAGAATCTTGCAGTGGCGATTTACAGCTTATTTGTAAATACATATATAATTATAATTTATATATATATATATATTTCTTTCCTCCAGCAAACAGAACGATTCCAGTCCCATAGGGACCAATTTGGTGACAACGCATGTGCATTGCATCATGTGTGCTGTTTCGTCGTTAGGCTTTCTCCTTTCCCTTCTGTCCCCGCGAAACTCATCACTTTTCCCAGGCCAAGTTTACATACGGACTGATTAGGACGAGCCTTAAGGTTTTGTTTGTATGTAACTTTATTCCAAAGCCGAATATGTCTGTAAATAGCAATGTAGTACTAACTGAAAAATTATTTGAAAATTAGTCTCCCGAGATATTGGAATTGGAAATCCCATAGTGAAAGAACCAATTTTACCTAATTTCAACACGAACAGACATAAGGATGGAATTGGTGTTTTGCCACTGTTAATAGAGTTTTATCCTCTCTTGCCACAATGCAATCTGATATTTCCTTCATTATTTCGATTTCAACTGGTTTATGTTCTGGATCGGTTTCACCCTTGGCTCCAAAAATGGAATTGAACCAAGGGTTGAAAATGAACCTCAACAAATGCTACCTCGATGTCTACTGTGCTTTCCATTGCTGATGGCCAAAAATGTCACTTACCTCACTGTTTGACGATATGCCTCATCTGTTTTGCTGACTCAAATGTACAAGAATTTGTCGATATTCTACACAAAGCAATCTTTAATTTGGGCGCACGCAGGAGCCGATAGGTGCGCGAATGAGCGTCGATCTCTCGTAAATTATGTACAATTGTCAAAAAATGAATGAAGTAAGTAATCGAGCTACTGGCTTTTCACTGATGCATCGTGTTGGACGCACAAAATACTGTACTATAAACCCTTAAGCTGGAAAACGCTGGAGATTCAACGGAACACCTGCGGCTAGGTTTATAAGTCGCTAAATGGCCTTGCCCGAATATTTGAATTCTTTGTTTTCCTATCGTAACGAATTCTTTAGTTATTCCCCCAGGGATTCCGAGGGCAAGCTATCTATTCCACTGCCCCGCACCAATTACAGTGTATATTAAAAACAGTTTTAGCTAAAGAGGTTCGGTGCCATGGAATAGTTCACCTGTTGAGCTGTGGCAAGCGAGAACTCTTCTTTTAAACACAGCTGCAGTGATCTCTTTTGAAATATTTCTTTAATCACGGTAATCATGTAAAGCAGGTACGTTTAACTAGTTAGAGTTTTAAATTAATTAAATAGGTTAAATTTTTTAAGTAGTTCACTTTGCCTGATGATTTTTAATCGTGGATAAATTAAGTTCTTGTTGCTGAACGAAGTTGATAGAATGTGAACAGCCCTTTTTCAATCTTTTCAGCCCCATTCTCGTCCCCAGAGCCCCTCTTTTCTTGGTCACGTGGTCTTAAAACGAGAGGCTCTGAAAGCAGCCGTTCCCGGATATCAGAAAATTTCTGACATCTGGTCACGCATGTGCAGAAGTTACAAATATCACTGCTCATGCTCATAACGGATTTTTGTCTCTCACCGCTCATTCTCGTCCCCAGAGCCCGTCGTTTCTTGGTCACGTGTTCGTTACAAATTAAGCCGAGTGGCTCTGGGGATGAGAATGTTTCAGCCCTTTTTCAGAGTTAATTGAAGATTGGTAGGAAGGCGAATTAGCGACTGAATCATCCTAGTCTATTCGAGGTATTTTACCCCTGCATTATAGATCAGGAGTCGTTACATCATTGCCCCATTGAGTAGCATTTGCCCATATAGGTAGAACCCCCTTCTTTTCGCGTTTTGCTACGCGAACCAATTAGCGAAAGTTTTCCCCTACGCCTCCGTGTTATGTAACGTGTACCCTCTTGCAAGTATTTTCAAAGTCTCATTGCTGGGCAAAAGTTTTTCCCCATAACATATCCATCGTTCGGCAGTGAGTGGCTGTTGTGGCAGTGAAGATTCATTGCCATATAACGGGATTCGAGTTATTGAGGGTAAAACTGTAAAGAGAATGACCTGAAGGAAAAGAGAATCACTTCGAGTTATCGAAGCTTCCTTCAAAATGTATGGAGCTAATCCGATAGTTCGAGTTGCCAGAAGTCAACTGACGTAATTCAAATGTCCTTCCCCCTTCCCCCTTGAAATGTTGTCTCCGTGGGCGTGAATTAACTCGGCCCGAGTCAACATTGCTGGGGAGACAAACTGCTATAGTGAAAAGGTTGAAGTGATCATATAAAATTGACCGACATTAAAGTAAGCGTTCAAGTCTTTTTGGCAAGGATTGTATGTTTACTTCTTTGTGTTCCATTAGGGTATTTTATTTCAGTTTAGTAACATCTTTATTACTTATGAGACAGCCATTTGCCTACGCTATCCAATTTAAAAGTCAGATCTATTTTTAAGACACTCGTAAAAGAGGAGAAAAATCTATCCCAGTAGTCTATTATGGTAATGCACTCAATCAAATTCTGATAACTACGGATGTAAAGCCAACAAAATCTGCAAAAAATGAAGAAAGTTTTCGGTCAATAACTGAGCAAAAATGGATCAGCCGTTAGGGGGAATCTGTTTAAGATACTTTTAAAACCCTCTAAATTACCTTTTTGACACCCGTTCTATCCTTATGCTATGCCCCTGATGCCTGGCTCGTGATATCCCGAAGCTCTCTTCTGTTTACCCGTGGCCTGAATGAGGCGCCCCTTTTATACGGATCCTATACAGAGCCGGCATTCATTGGGGTAAACCACTGTGCTTGATCTAAGTCCAACTTCTAGTTTAGATAAAGAGAGGCTGGCGTGACTTGAAATTCAGTAGTTAAGATAATACATGTTCTATATCAATCCTAAAATACTTTTCTTACCATTTTCCTGTATTTTGCTGATATATAATTTGTTTTGTAGTAGAAATAGTAATAGTAGAAATAGTAAAAATCGATTTGAATCGATATACAAAACAAAAAAAATTGTCTATCCTAGTAAACAGCATTGTTATTTTGACTAAACATTTTCCACATTCTATTTTTCATCGTTCTATTCCATCTCTCAAAAATGTCAGGAGCCGATTAATCGGCTCCTGACAATGCTTAATTTCGCTTCATTTTCAGTGTGATTAAACAATTTGATTCCTTTTTTACTAAGAAAATCCTTAAAATGTTTACCGCTAAATCAGAACCTTTATCAGACCAAATCATTTTGCTAATAAGAACCAAGATGATTTTCCAAGTGATTTTGAGGGGGGTCTTCGTTTTCTACACACCGGGGAATTGTGTAGAAAACGAAGACCCTGGTCGAAATTTTGTATAATTGAAGATATTATTGTTTCTTACCAAGAGACTATAAAGGGGACAGAGAGGGCATCCCCCATATACACCCTATTCCATAGGTAATTCGTCTCGAGTTATTTTTAAGACCACAGATCTCAAGGGGGATTAGACAACAGCCAATCACATAGTGCGAATGTGTTCCGCGTGGATGACCCACGCTGAGAGCCACACGTCCTTCACGAAATGACGCAGAACAAAATGGGGGAAGACGCGGAGAGCGATTTTGCTATTCCTTTTGTCGACGAAAACGACTACAGCGAGATTTCTGGGAAAGCTGTGTCAGCGAAACCGAAATTAAAAAAGAATCGCCCTTCCTCTCTTGTATAGAGCTAACAGTAGAGCAGGGAAATCCTTAATAACACACTGAATATTCTCTCAAGATCATTTATAATTTACAGTTTGAAGGGAACAATTTCTGGTTTGATTTTTATTTTTTTCAGTCTTTATAGCGATTATTCCTACCCACTTACCTTGTCAATTGTAGGCGAACCCTCCTAAAGCTGAATTTCAAGGGACCATATTCAAGCTCAGAAAGAGAAATAAAATTTCGTCGTTGCTTATTTACGTCCTCCATAAAACGCGAAATTAGGTATTTTCACGTCGTAGTCGTGCAAAGACGGGAAAGAAATGAACAAAAAAGTGTGTTGCACGTGCGAAGTTGTTGTTTTGCTAATTAAACCTATTGTTTTTTTGACGTTCTAGTTGTCGTCCGCGTCGTTGGATTTTAAACTCCCTAAATTGTACAAACGACCGGTTTCAATAGACCGGCGAAATTTCTCATTTTATTAAAGGACTGAGGTTACGACAACTTCGAGTTAAACTGATTTCACGGGTTGTCAAAGAGACCAGCGATTCCTTTTTCCCAGGTGAGCGCCGACTCATTTCGTTTCAATATTCAGGAATGCTCTCGATCTTTTTACGCTTTCATTGCCTCTCGCCCGACATGTTTTGCACGGCGTTTGGTCATGCGAAACCTCCACGAAACATCCACGCAGCGCGCTAGGTAACTTTATCCCGATTCTAAAAATAACTCGAGACGAATTACCTATGGAATAGGGTGTATATGGGGGATGTCCTTTCTGTCCCCTTTATAGTCTCTTGTTTCTTACACATCTAAGGTCGGGATCGCGGGATACCCGTTTCTAGATTTTTGTAAGTGATTATGAGGGGGTCTTCGTTTTAGACCCAGGTTTTGTTTGCGTCCTCTGCCACGGAAGAAACAAGTTTTAGATACAATGTTCTGAGCGTCAAGTATTTCTTCGATTAGCCATTAGCTTTCGATTGGTTTCCAAATATTTCATGACTTATTATTAGAGCTGTTCTGATACGAAGTTCTGACACATGGGACGAAGTTTACTTTCCAGGTCCTTTTTTTGTTAGCACCTCTGCTGATTTCCTGTTTTGATTTCTGCTGTGATTTGCTTGCATTTTAGCGTTTTCGTTCGAATTGCGCGTCGACGTCGCTTCACTGGAATTGACGTTTGGCTGCTTTGATTGTTTTGCGCGACGATTATTCCCACTTCTCTGTTTGCCTTTTGCTGTTGTTTATTTCTTCCTGCCGAGGTTCCAGTACTGAAATTGAAATTTTATGATCGCTGTCCGCTGACTTCAATTCCTCCTAATAAACTGATATATTGTAGACGGCCTAAATGTAATAAACGACCCTAAATGTAATAAAGTCCTAAATGGAATAACATTTTGTCCTAAGTGTAATAAACTCTTAAGTTGCAAATTACAGTAATGGCTCAAATAAGCGCCGCCCTCAAATAGGCACCGCATTTGGGGGATTTAATAAGCGCCGCGGTGCTTATTCGCGTAAATACGGTACTAAGAGATATTACTATGGTTTTAAGCGCCACATTTTTGGAGAAAAAATTACTAAGCTTCGGTACATTTCCTTATGCACTGTGTAACTTGACGTTTACATTTAAATTCCTTGTAAAGGGGCAAAATAAAAAAAAAAACTTGTAAGTCTTAAAAAGTTTTTCACACTTCATATTTGTTAAAGAAATTTACTGAAAAACCGTGGACGAAGATCCTGTTGCTTGTCAACGTTGGATCTCTAGAAGAGATCTAATCAGCTAAAATATTAAGAACAAAAAACGAGAAGTCTAAGGGCCTGTTTACATGGAGGTGGGGGACCCCAGGTAGGTGAGGTAATCCGCTTTGGTGGGTAACCCGCCTGTCCACATAATCTCTCATTTTAATTTGATCACGTTTACATGTTAGGTGGGGTGACCCGCTGCATGTTACCTCACCTATCTTGGGTCCCCCACCTCCATGTAAACAGGCCCTTAAAGACTACTGCACAGCTGATAACAACGTTTGTAAATAACTAAGATAGTACGCGCGCGCTCTGATTGGCCGAGAGATGTGTTTGCATGAGAGTATGTAAACATGTGTGGAGTCAAGATGTTTTTCTCTTCGCGCGCTAATCACACTAGCACGAATTTTAAAATGTTTTGAGTTGAAAACTCGACAAATTTACTTTATTTACCCATTCCCTCGTCGGATGAAACTTGGAAAATCAGTTAACAAACATGTTGTGCCAATATTTTTTCGCTTAAGGTCCTTAAGCTGACATTTTAAGCGAGAAAAACCCTTTTTTGGAAAGCATCTTTATTTCAAACATTAAGCTTTGTGTACAAGACTTCGCGACTGGTAAGAATTTCTCTTTTAATCAGTAACCTAAACAAAGAGTTTTTCTTTTTTCTCGGGAAAGTTATTTTATAAAAGTAATAGAAAACCTTCTTCCTGTGTTTGCATAGCCTGATATAAACACTCGAGGGGTTGGAAGAATTCTTGACAGTTATGCAAACCCAAGAAAAATACTGTTACTTTGTCGTTTAGAAACAATTTATTTGTAAACGTTAAGTTTCACAGTGCATAAGGAAATGTACCGAATTTACGCGCCGCGACAATTTCCAAAAATGCGGCGCTTATTTGAGAGCGGTGCTTATTACCTATTCTAATTGGTCAAAAATAACTTAGGTGAAATTCACATATCCCAAGGGCTCCACTGAGCGTTTCCGTCTCTGTTCCATTATGGTTCTCGATTTAAATTCTCCTTAGTGATTTACAGATCCAAATTTCGAAGAATGAATGGCAGCTTAAACTGAAGCTACTTAAATTATGGAGAACTGCACTGGGACAAGATTGCTCTTTAAGCAATGATTTTTAAACTCCAGCTTGTTTTTCTCTTTGGGCTGGAGCGCGTCCTTCCTCCCTCGGTAATTACTTTTAAATTAGCTTAACAGTCTTGCGATCGCCGGTTTGATTGACAGATTAGAGATAAGGTCAAGGTCCATCTAGCACGGTAAATCAGGGCGCTCTGCGCCAGAGGTTTTTTCTCGCAGCTTCGCCGCTCGTGCCTGCGGCAGACGAAGCTCCTCGTCACACGCGTGAACAAATCTCTGGTACCCAGGGTACGTATCCTTTGGAATCACTTTTAATTATTTTTTACACACTCTTCAAAATAATCATCAAATGCTTTTAGCTTGGGTTTTGCTTTCTATTTTGGTTTTGATGATTTGTTATGTTTTTGCTCCCACCTTAATATTTTTTTCTTTGTTTCTCTATTTCAGCAATTTCATTATTTAGTTTTCGTTTTTCTTTTTCGTCATTATATTCATTTAACTCCTTTATCAGTTTACTTTTTTACTCTGTTTGATTTTTTTTCAAAACTTCAATTGATAAGTTATTTAAATCGACAGAGCTCATGCTTTTATTATATTATTAGATAATTTCTTTAAATATCAATTTTATTTTTTTGTATATCAATTCAAATCGATTTTTACTTTTTTCTACTACACCTACAAACGGGCAACTTTTATGAAATAAACCAAATTGCCACACCTGCCCAAACATTATCTGATGTTAATCAGTTTTGAATCCGTGAGTGGTTCACAGAATCGTTCACAGAATGTGAACAAGTCATTTGTGAACTAATAATCGGATTGGGTAAAATCGAAAAAACCCCTATATTCTATATCATTCTGTAAATCACTAGATATTCTGACATAGTCAAAAGAACTGACAGGTGGTAGCAAAAGGGGATTTAACTTGACATAAAAGATTGAATATGTTTATGGTAGTTAAGATAATACATGTTTTTCTTTTAATAATACATTTTAAAAATGACCCGCAAATGCCGTAGGAAAGTACTGGAAAAAAATTTTCTGAAATTAAAAAATTGATAAAGACGTTGGAGTAATGATAGAAATAAACAGAGAAATAAAATACTCAATAAATTTAAAAAAATCATATATCAAAAAAAAGAGAAAAATGTTAAGAAAAAGTATTTTAGGATTGTCTAGAATATGTATTATCTTGACTACTAAATTCACTCTTATCAATGACCTATTTATACTGAGCTGAAATAAGATTAACGAGGCTGTAATGTACATATAACTGATCGAAAAAAAATCTCGCCATTAATATTGCTAGGTCAATCTCGATATTACATACTGAGTCGCTTAATTGCGAGTTTTTATTTGTCTCTATAGAGCCATATATACTTAACTGCAAAAGTTGCTATTTTCAAATCATTACCGGTTCCTACCTTTTCGTGGTTGCCACAGCTTTACTACGGAGGCGAACAGGCTAAACAGGCCATGCACTCCGATAAACACGAACAAATGTCCACACACGCATCACAAATGTCCACACACACAGCACAAACGTCCCTAAAAACTGAAGAGCCAGTTGAAAAGCACTCCCGAAAATCATTATCATCACGGGAGCGTTGGTCAATAACGGCCGGGCCAGGTGCTACTTTGTTCATTTTGCTGAAAATGTAAACAAAAACAAAAGACCGTGATCGGACAGCCATAAGATGCAGAAAAAGTGTTACTTTGTAACAGAGCTGGGCGCTTAGGGAAATAATACGTTGAAGCGGCCAACTGTAGTTTAAAGTCATTCCTCTGAAACAGCCGAACCTAGCTGCCCTGAGATTTTTGTCAAGCTTTACCCATTGGTTGTTAATCTTAAAGGGGCTATGTCAACCCTGGCGGAAGCGCGAGTCAAAAAAACAAAGCCCTGAAAACGTCGGCCCGAGTTTTTCAAGTTTTGTCGGAGATTTTGAAGGCTGTTTTTGTCTGTTTAAGTTTCGGACATCGTTTGATATTAAGCGAAGTTTTGTATTAAGAATCGTTCTATGGTGATTACAGAAGAATTTTTTTTTTGCGTTATTTTTGAAATTGTTTGCCATTGGAATTTTTTTACGTGGATTTACAGTGTCCTCTTATCAGCGGCCGATGTACTGGCAGAGAATAATTACTGAACAATGGCTACTGCACACGGAGTGATGGAATCTTACATAAAATCTTCCTTATAGTTCACAGAACCTTTCTGTTGAGTTATTTTAGAGGCTGCTGGCTCCTAGATGTTTTTTTGCGCTCAAAGTATGTGGACATATCATGAAGCGGCTATCGAGCTCGCGGCGGCTGTATTAAACGATTACAACAGCATGGCCATGAGTTTCCTGTTGAAACTAAACTTCTGGCGAAGGAAAAGTTATAGAATTCGGCTAGATTCCTTCTTGTATTTATTTTGATTCACGACAACGATAAACACGACCGTTTGCTCGTCCAGCTTGTTCTCAACAGACTTGCAAGTGAATGCCATGTTTTTTAACTGTTGGTGTTCGAGTATATCTTTGGAAAATAGCAGAATTTATACTTTCTATTTTTATTCACCGACTGCTTACTATGGAGTAGCATACCAATGATAATTGGTTCTATTTCTTAGACGTCGCAGTGATTCGGCACGATCAAACAGTTTTGCGAGATCAATGTATGTTTCCCTAAGATCAAAACAAATACATCAAAACCGGCGTCCCTTTTGTTCTGTCAGCAATCTAAATTATGAAATCAGTAGCGACAGATAAGTCTAATTGAAGACGTTTTTCAAAAAAGTTCAGCAAAAATCCGACATCAGAGAATTTTGAATTGAAGAGGAAGTGTAGCAATAATGCCACCAAACAAAGAAGAATAGCAATCAGGTAATACTGGAAAAAAGTATCAGGTACTATGAAGTCTGATCCCCAAATAAGTTTTAATTAAATATTTAGAAAAATATTTAGACCATTCATAGACTTAATTCGAGAAGAAACAGGGTAACATCGGTGATATCTGCCTGAAAGTTAATGATAAGTTGGAAGGGGATCGAACAAATATGAAGTAGTTAACCACTTTGCTAATTTTTTCCTCTGCCCAGGCTGATGAGATTGCATGGATGTGACCACGTACACTAAATGACTTTTGTAGAGAGTGATTTCCGTTATCATAACGCTCTTCTTAATTAATGTATCGACTTCTCTTAGCAAGAGAGACTCTGCAGAAATACCACTTTGAATTTAAAGAAATTGCCTGTGAGGAATTACGAAAAGTAATAAGTGAACAAAATCTCCAAAAATAAAGGGGTTATGATAGGATGGACCCAAAGATCCTTAAAGTAGGCGCTACTGAGTTATCCCCATCTCTTTCTGTGATTTTCAATCAAGGGATTAGATTGAATACAAATGAATAGCAAGGCTTACGCATTGCGAAAGGATACCAGTACATAAGAAACTTGCGGAATGTACTTAAAATCGGATGGTTTCTTATCAATAAGAGAAGAGATTTGAACCTCCTGAAATCGTGCTTTAAAACTTTGTATAACATTGAGATTTGGCCAGATTATCTTAAAATAATAAAACAGGAATTCCGCGCGAGGAACTACGCTCAAGCAATTCAATTAGATTAGTGGTCCTGACCGAAAACGGCACTTTCCAAGATAGTGCGTCGAAGCTATTTAACAACCTCCAGAAACTATTAGAAAACTGTACAGATTACAGAGACTTTCAAAGAATTTTTTGTGTAACAGAGTACAGAGTGATTTCGATTCTGTTAATGCTGCTTCGACTTTTAACTGTATATTGCAAAATTTGTAAATAACTTAATTTTATTTATTTTTAATTGAAATTGATGTACTTTAACAGAGAAGAGCCACCCAGTGGATCCGTTAATAAACCATTATCATTATTATTATTATTATTATTATTATTGTTATTATTATTATATTATTATTATTATTATTATTATTATTGTTATTAGAAGGATTATAAACCAAGGGAAATAAACTATAGACTAATCAACGGTGTTGCCAAGGGTGGATAATGTTTATGACGTTTGTTGGGGCAACAAGTTAGTAAGTTTATTGATGACAGACTTTGGGAGGCTATCACTGCTTATCGTGCAAGGAATAGTATTGAGACTGTGCTGACAAGGCTGACCAAAACCTGGAGAGCGGAAATGGATAGCAAAAAAGTTGATTCGCAAAGCTTTCGACTCTTTTAGCCCTCTGTTGCTCATAAATATACTGCAGGCGTACAAACTCTATGACGAAACTACACAGCCAATAATATCGTATTTCAGGGGAAGAGAGAAGAGGATGAGGGTAAATACTGTAACAACTGATTGGGTCGTGGCGAAGAAAAGATGTCCACAGGGGTCCATGTTTGGACCACTTATCAGAACGATTATGCCTGATGTAATATGAGATGCTTACGTTTCGATGTATGCGAATGACCATCAGGTTTTTGTAGCAAAGGGAACAACGAAAAGCCTGGAGACGATACCAGTGGAGAATGGCGAGAGGATGACCAAATGGTACCAAGAAAATCTCTTGAAAGGCAATTGCGATAAATATCAAACTAATGAAATCCAAAAGGAGAAAGGAAAGTTGATCAGGATATATGTAGTGCAAAAGTGAAACAGACACAATCCATTAAAAACTTAGGTTTTAATCTTGCTGATGATCTCCAAACTCAGTCAGAGATCAGATACGTGGCGTGTGTAATAAAGTTGGTGGGATGGTCGGAACCTTGGAAACCACCAGTTACACAAGATTTTTAACAGACATACCCGTAAAGTCAGCTACTCATGTATGCCAAATGAAAGCCATCATCTCATCTCACAATAAAAAGATCCTGTCACTAAATACCGCTACACCAGCACCCACACAATGCAATTGCAGGAGTGCCACTACCGAAGAAAACCAGAATGCACGTTTGAAGGAAATTACCTGCAAACAAACGTGGTTTATCAAGCGACCGTTTCAACTGGAACGACAGCAGAATCGTGCATTGGACAGGCCACTAATTTCAAAGATATTGTAGCCGCACACTTCAAATCTTTGAAGTGGTTGTATGCCTAGAAGATATAGATGTCTCGCTTTTTCAGCTTGATAATGAGTGGCTGTAATACTAAAAGGCAATGTGTTAACCTGGGTGATGATGAATCAGCATAAGATACCACTTCGGAGCTGTTCGCCTTGCTATTGTTGTCAGTTTCCCTTAAGTTCCAGATAATTTCCTCAAATAGCGCTGCGCACAGATGACGTCACAAAACGTTCCCCCCTCCCCCCGCCGAGACTCACACAAACATTGGCCATTTCTGTTTGAGGTCGCAAGAACGCTGTATGGAAACGCACAGTTTGCAGCTAGTTTGCGATCAGTTCTGCCGCGCCGTTTTAGCGTTTTTAGGAGCGTTTTAGTTTCGAAATTCGAGGAACGTCTAAGAAAATATAATTTAGAACAAATCAAAACATTGCTCAACTGCAAAGAATTGAAGCAGAGCGGAAAATGGGAGAACTTTTAAACGCCGTAGCTCGATACCTTTAATATTTGTAGCCCAACCGGTAAATGTTTTCAAAGAATTCTCATCAAATTTTTTAAAGAAAGTTTGATAATTGTTTAGAAATTTCGATCTCTGTGCCGAAGTAGAAAGAGTCGTAATCGTACCAGATATTCGATAAGTTTAGATTTTCGTGAAAAACAGAGAGACCTACGTATAGTTACATTTTAGACTGCTGGGCCGTTCCGGGCAGTATTCTGATTTCCGTCCCCGCGATTCGAGATTCGAATATGCTCTAGCCCGGGGAATTTGTTCACTACAAGACCAAACCTGTTTTAGAATTGCTTGGCGTTTGCCAACAAACATCAAATGTTTCAGGGAGGTTTCGATGATAATTTTTCTGGATATCCTGAAAACTGACTCAGTGCGTCACTCCGGTGAGGTGTTTAATCGGAGAATTCGTGAAAATGGAATAAATTTAAGACTGTCATGTATCTACCTCTTTCAAAACATTTCCCGGCTGCCTTAACACTGTCACAAAACACTTTCTCGCTTTCTTGCCGGATTCCTCGCGTTTATTTAGTGACTCAGACCACTTTTTCAGGGATCCTTGAGTCCCTGTCACATTCTTCCCAGCCGCAACGCTTGCTGTCTACCATATCCCGATAAAAATACGCGAAAAAAACAGTGTTTTGACTCAACACCCGGTAAGCGCGCATACAAAGCCTTTGAGTGAGAAGCAAAGTTTGTGTTATGCGGGGGGTCTTATCAGACGAAGACTATTTTTAGAATCTGTGCGTTGCCTGCGTGCAGACGTCTCCTATTTCCTTTGTTGCACGCGGAAAAGGGACGTCTGCGTAACGTCGTCGCTAATCGTTTTCCAGCGGGGTTCCCAAGATCTTGGGAACATTGTTCGACTTAACGCTGATTGGTTGTTATTGAATCTGGTCTGATAATGTATGCAGTGATTTATGTAATCGGGGTTTTCCAGTCAAAACAAATCAAAACATGTGCCACTGTGTCCCTTTTCTGCGTGCAACAAAGGAAACAGGAGACGTCTGTACGCAGGCAATCTGTGCGCAGCGCTATTTGATTTGCAAACAGCCGCTCGGCATGGCCTCTAGTGCTATTATTTTTGATGGGAAGTAAAAAGAAAAAATCATGCACTTCATGGCTTTTAACCTGGCGCTATGCTTCCCACAAGCTGAGCAATGTTGTCCTGCAGACCTCTTTCTGATCTTCATTATAATTATAAGACTCTAACCCTCGTTTTCGCCTCCTACTGGGGAGGGATGAAAAACGAGCTCCCCTAAAAACGCCTGCGTGGGAGGCTACCCTCGATATCAGCGGCATGTGATACCTTTCTAATTTGTTTTTCTTCTTTGCTTGAAATTACAGTCAGTTTCACAGGCCAAAGGAGGGTTCCGGAACCCCTAGAACCCTCCCCTAGCTATACGCCACTGTTCAGACGAAGGTGTAAGGTATTCGGCCCGATGTCTGTCTTTTTCCACGGGGCATGAGTGTGGGCGAACTCGATTAAGCAAAGAAGGTATTTTTAAAAATCACTCGCTGTATTCCGAATGCAATAATCTTTTTCTTAAAGTACAAATCTTTCGTTTTTATGTCGAAATAAGCTTTCAGAAAGTATAGGTTTCATGGGGTTTAAAGGACTGGTAGAAGGACTAAACCGTTCGGAAGCAAATCTGTATTTTGGGGTACCCTGAGGGAAATTAGCTTAGTCCGTCGTTGATTGGCTTTTCATAGGGCGTCGTTGCTGTATGGGGGGCGACATGAATAGCACTGTCAAGCGGAACAAGCTGATAACCTCCTGAATAGTTAAAAGGGCCTTCTAACACAAATTGACACTGGCAAAACAACGTTTTGAAGACTATAATTTACTGAATCTAATCTTCATTTATGCAGTTATTCTATTAAGATTATTAACAAACGTCCGACAAGGCGAAAGTGGTGGTAAGTGTGCATTATTATGCATTTAATGGAATCAACTCATGCGTAATTAATGGTAGTCTTTACTCTAGGCTGTTAAGACTTAAGAGCTACCCAGAGCCGTAAAGTGCTGCTTCACCAAAAACTAAGCGTGTGAAGGCCTAAGTGAAATCTCAAGTTGTTTTACTTTGCATTGAAGTCGAAAAGAAACGACACAAGAAAGTTTCAAGTGACTTGAGACTGAACGGTCCCCATAACCCAGTCACTGTTTTTGAGACAACCGCGTTCTAAGGTATTCGACGCTGTCTGTGTTGTTTATCGGGTCATTCCAAACCGTAGGCGAACTCGATTTAACAAAGAAGGTACTTTTGAAAATCACTCGCTGTAATCTGAATGCAATAGTCTTTTTCTTGACGTAAAATATATGGTTCCTTAGGGTTTCAATGACTCGTAGAGAGACGGAACGATGCGGAAGCAAATAGATACTTTAGGGTACCTTGGAAAAATGGCTCTATCCGTCGTTATTTTGCCCCTAATGTAAAGATTACCATTACTCCCGCGTTTCTCGGAAGAAGTCGGTCACCGCACAGACGTGAGAGAACGAGAAAAGAAAAGAGAGAGAAAAGTTTTACTCAAAGAGTTTTTCTCGCTAAGAAAGTGAAAACATTTCGGAAATGGAGTGGAATAGTTTCGTTGGTTTAATAATAATAAACACAATACCACATGGAAAGTGCTTTGTACGGTATTTACGCACTCGTTGTTTTTGTATCAGAAATCTTACTAGTTCGCTGCGCTCACTCATTCCATTTCTGATACGTCAACAACTCGTGCGTAAATACCGTACGCCAGCCCTTTCCATGAAGTATTCTCTATTTGTAACAGAGCTGGGCGCTTGGGGAAATATCACTCCAAAGCGGCCGACTGTAGTTTAATGTCATTTCTCTGAAACAGCCGAGCCAGGGATTTGTTTGGGTTTTGTTTGAAGCCCTAGGGATTTTCATGGGTTTTGATTTTTGCCCCCATTTGATCAACCCTTCTCTTGAAATCCTGAGTACTCCCCTGGCCCAGGGTTCTCCGTATTTCAAGTGAAGGGGATGATCGAAGGATTTTTTTCGGTTTGAAATTTTCGATTCCGGGAATTTCTTGGGTAGAAAAATTTGGCAAGTATTTTCTTGGGGGGTGGCTTGATTTAATTAGGGATTTTTCGGGCGTATTCAAAATAATCTGAAGATTCGTGGTGGTGCCAACGTATTCCGGCCGCGTAGTTCTGCCAATAAAGTACAACCAAATAAAGTACAACGTGTTATATCATTTAATGCTTTCAAGAAATTTTCGAGACTCGGAAATTCGGCATGGGATTTTTGGGGGGTTACTGTTTGGTCCGGGGATTTTTTGGGGTTTTGATTTTTGCCTCCATTCGATCATCCCCGTCACTTGAAATCCGGAGTACCCCAACCCACGGGCTTTAAAGAAGCAGTCGGTAGAAATTGTTCCCGCAAGTATGGGTTTTACAGTTTGCTAAAAAAAGAGGATTTAACTACTCTGTGAAAAAGTTGCTGGACAGTACTCCCCTGTTGATGTTTAGGTTGGACACGTATTTGATTGTATATTACCCAGAAACACAGGACACTAGGGGCAAGTTATATTCTGGCCGGACTTTAAGTTCTGGTCCATTTTCGGTTCAAAGTTACGAAGCGAAGGCAATTCCGTTTTGTGTCAACTGATTCTTCGTAATTCTGCTCGGTTCTCGGTCATCACGAAGTCGATACACAGGTACATGTGTTTTTCTACTACACTAACCGAAGGATTAGACTCTTATTGACTAACCGGAGGGGGTGCAAAAAATTATTTGAGCAGGAATTTTTTTCCTTTGTCCAAGTTGTCTGCAGAATGTTTCTTCTTCTGGGGTTCAGGATGGTTAGCGGCTATCATGGGGTGTGGACGTGTCTTGACGAGCACATTTCTTTTGCTGTATTTGTTTATCCGTAAAAAAGCAGCTCTTAGTTACTATTCCTCATTGTTCATAAGAAATGGGGAAAAGGCATCATTGATGAGGTACAGCTCTGGATTCTCAGCAAGGATTCATCGGCGGATTCTTCAGATAGTCACCGTCCGCGAATTGTTAAAGGTACAAGATCCATGATGGTCGAGGGTAGGCGATGTGGTAATGGCTCAGTCAATTCCAAGCTTGCCCATCCCCCCGTCCCGGGAATTTGTTGGGCACTTGTCATCTTGTTGGTCCCGGCGGTAGGGAATTTGTCAGAAAACCTCTGCCCCGGGCGTGTGGCATTTGTCAATTCTTCTAGAAGCGATTAATATCGTTCCTTTTTCAATATTTCACTTAAAAATATGCCTATTTGCAACCGCGTTCCCAGGGCTTTTTCCCCATTTTTTGAGGGAAAAAGCCCTAAGAACAAGGTTGGCCTATTTGGATACGGCTATAGATATTTTTTATACATATGCTTTAAAAAGATATGCGTGGTTTTCGCTCCATCACCAGAGGGTATGATTGGGATTTAGTGTTTAGTGTTCTTTGCCTATAATTTTAAGTGTTGTCTGTTAAATTGGCCGCGAAGCGCGCGTGGGACAGAGCCCCATACTCATAGAATATGGTCAACCTCTTTTCTTTTGGTTGTCACGTGACTGACCGAGCGTACGTACGTACGCGTCTACAGATTGTACGGGTAGGGTAGGGGAGACTATCAAAAGGAAAGGAGGGGTGTCTCAGGCGTGTCTTGGCAAATCCACATTTTTTAAATTGGCCATTCACAATATGGTCAATTGACAGCTGTCAAAACAGGATAGCCACTGACCAGTATCACATTGCCATATCAAGGGCTCATGTGTCAACTTATCAAGGTGACGTGATTTATTTGGAAGCTGTCCGCTGACCAGTTGTTTTACTAGATCGCGATCAATGTTCAATCTCATACTTTCTAGCTTATTTGAGAGCACAGAAAAACTGATAATGCACACATCCATTGGACATCAATGTTGTGATCAATTGACAGCTGTCAAAACAGGGTATCCGCTGACCAGTATCAATTGACCGTATCGCGGGCTCAGGTGTTGACCCATCGAGGTCATGTATTTTTTTGAAGTTATCCGCTGACAAGTTACTAGTTTTCAAATGATCGCAGGCTCAAGTGTGATTTTTTTTTCATTCATATGAAATATGTTTTGTATTTGGGCCTCACAATTAAAATTTTGATGTAAAACTGACCTCGGACCCGAAAATTCAGCCAGCTATTACGGGCAGGGAGGACAGTTGCTTTTGACTTTGCTCACCATGGTCACGCGTTGATCAGGCTCTACGTCCATTTTTTATGCTCTGATTGGTCAAATTTGAGAGGTGGGCTCATGCAGAAAATTTATGCAGCACCTTGAATCTTGTTTACCTGGACAGCTGAAGCTGACAGAGTTTTGTGTCAACTTGTGATGTTTTTAACTGTCTTTTTCCACTGGATGCACAAAATGAAATTCAGCTGCTATCAGGAGTCTTCTGTTATTCGTGGCTAGTTGGTTTTTGGTTGAGAAATTAATACACCACTTGTAATAGTCGGGAATCGGATTTCGGATGGCATTGTTTTCGTTTTTCACCTTGCTTGATGCGTAAAGGTCTGAAGCGATATTGGCCTTACTTGGTTCCCTTTAGGAGCTGCATCTCGAATGGTAAGCCTCAGTAATTATTGTGTTTGATGTTTGTTTTTTATATCTAATTTAATGAAGTCGAGCGTAGTTTATGCGTCTATGTAGTTTATGCACGTTTTTAGGATTTGAGACAATTTGATCTGATCAAGAATCAGGTTTGATATAAGCTTTTACAACTTTAAAAAGTTTTTAGACATTTTCTCACCGCAAATAGAAAGAAAACGTTCCAAAGAACATTTAGTTATAATTCTGGCTGTAAAAGAAAGCTTTGAGCGATTTTCTTGCCTCGAGTTCATCTTTGAAAAAAGTAAATACCGGGAAGCCGGCTTAAAACATAAACTTAAGCTTTATTAAAGCTTGAAGACTCAGGATTTTTAGTGACACTTTAATACTTGTCTTCGTGAATGAAAAATGTTGTCTCTGTATATGTTTCGCCGAATTATATTTATTTTATTGATTGTTGGTAGTCTCTCTTGTAATTTTAATCGCTGTGCCGTTTGTTTTCAGTCCGTCGTTCCATCGCTTGCAGGAGTACCCAAAATGCCGTGCGTATCAAACGCTTTTAAAGATTACACATCAATAAAGCCATTAAATAAAAAATTAACATCATAATTTCTTTATTATGTTGGAGCTTAACTCTAGTATGTTCGTTCAAACATTCGCTACAACTCGCACTGCAAAAGTGAGAACCAGCTGGCCGTATATGTGATTTTGGAAATTTTTTTAACGGTTTAGGTAAAAGCCCACGCGTGGTTCGATCGTCCTGAATATTGAATGAGTGCAATTTGTGTTGCAAAATTGTGAAATACTGCATTCTGTCCGAGGTCTGTATGATAAAAACAGTACGTCATAGTACTGTTTCACCTCAGATGTGATGTATAAATGGTATAAAAGGTTGGTTTACACGCAAGATTTTGTAAAGTAAACTTGTCGAACGCAAAATCTTAAATGTGATCGAAGATTATTGCTATTTTTTGGTTGCACATATGAGGTTATCAACTCGATGTAAGAGTTTGTTCAATCTTGGGCTGTATGCAAATTATTTTTCTTTAAAATCACTTAGTCTTTCCCTTAAAAGTCACATGAATGTGCTATGTGCTCTAAAGTTAACTGAATTGTGGAATACAAGTTTATTGTTTGATTTAAATTATAAATATACTAATGGGAGCCTCGCTTTTAGCCCTGGCTAAATCTATATATTAATGCATGTTCACTCTTTCCCGAGAAAATACTGTTCAGTGTTTGGAGTGTTTTGCGTGAAAACCACAGAGTCTTTTAACATTGTCAGTTCTTATCTGCTCTCAGAAAATCGTTCATAAAATCACGCATGAACTTTGAGCCTGTGGTCAAAAGGGCTGAAAGGGTTGAATTCCACCAATCACAGCGCATGAATAGACTTAATTTGCACCCCGTAGAAGCACAACATTCTTGATTTCTGAGAGGTCCGATCTGTGACAATGATTAACGGCTGTAAAAAACGAAACCGTTGGTTTGGTTTTGAACTTCAGAGTTCGCATATTATTCTCAAAAGTGGTGTTTAAAGACCTCCAAAAACTTAAATGTGAGGACACAAACCAGACAACTGATCAAATTCCCAGTCAATTATTTTTTTGGTGTTATAAGGTATTCGACGCGATATCTGTCTTGTTTATTGCATCAAGTCAAACTGTAGGCGAATTCGATTTAGCAAAGAAAGTACTTTTGAAAATCACTTGCTGTAATCTGAATGCAATAGTCTTTTTCTTGAAGTAAAATATACTGGTTCCTTAGGGTTTAAATAACTCGTGGAGAGACGAGGCGATGCGGAAGCAAATCGATACTTTAGGGTACCTTGAGGAAAAATGGCCCTATAATCCGTCGTTATTTTGGCCGTAATGTAAAGGCTACCATTACTTCCGCGTTTCTCGGAAGAAGTCGGTCACGGCCAAGACATTACCGCCAAGACATTACCGGTAATTTAGAAAAAAAAATCCTTAGTCTTAGGCTACAAATCTGTTCATACCGTACATTTAAAAAGATGAAGTACATTCAGTCAAAAATCTGAACGGTTCTCGGCAGAACAGACTGAGCAACAATAAGAGTTCCAGAATTTCTCAATGCGCAACTCATTCCCTGCTTGTCGTCTAATGTCCTTTTGGATTTGACATTATTTGAAAGAGTTTTGTGGAGGATACAGACTTACCCTGTCTCTGTAGCAGGTACTACTATCTTCCTCGCCAATTCGACACCTCCTTTTCGCTCTACTTTAACACCTAACAAGGACTGCAGAGGTAGGCTAGATACGCAAACTTAATCTGTTGGAATATAATACTCTACAGTGACCAAGTTCACGCGCCACGCAGCTCTTGGAACAACTCACAGGATTGGGTGAAAAAACAGTAAATAAACCATGAATCCTAGCCCTAAAACAATAGAGCTGAGTACTATCAAGATCTTATGAAATTACAAATTCTTAAGAGCTGCGTCCTATCCAAAGGTGACAAGCTCCCTCTGTTACTGTAAAAACAGGAATAGGAATTGGGAATGGAATACTGAAAAATGGGAAATATGGTCAGCGTCAATAAAACAAATAAATAGAGTCGGTTTTCAGTGAAACGAGTGACGGCGTTTCTAGAAAACTGAGAAACAGTATAACAAGGTTACAGTTATATTAAGAACGTAAACTTTTCAATACAGGAAACCTTTTGTATTTTTA
>OZ037776.1:36153873-36286373 GCA_964035525.1 Porites cylindrica
GGAATTTTAAGTAAGGAGACGAAAGGTAAGCAACGGCGGGGTAGAAGACCACGCTAACGGTGAGAAATGAAACTTTTATGTTACAGTGAAATCTGTATTAAGCGGACACTCCCGGGGAATGCTGTTGTGTCCGCTTAACACAGGGTGTCCGCCTAATACAGGTTTCGCTATATACATGTATATAACGCCATATGAGGTGTCAAATGCCATTCAAATGAACAGTGGAAGCGTTTATAATACTCGCAGAGACTATGACGATAGACGTTTGCATTAATTTCTTTATCAAAGTGAACCAATTGATCATAGTACCATAAACATGGATTGCGACTCAAATTTGAAGAAATCAGATGAGTGAAACAAGCTCTATACATACAAAACGAAATAGAAAACAATCCTGTACTGTGGAACTAATCAAATAAGTTCGTCAAGTCACGTTTTTTAATGTAAAAATCGAAAAATTTGTGGGTGGCAATTCGAGGCAATCTTTCGCATTTCTGGTGTCTGGTGTGTTGGGTGGTGGAATTTAATTACAAGTGTCCGTTTAATACAGGTTGGCAACAATAGAAATGACCATTTCAGGTACTTTTTAGGTGTCCGCGTCCGCTTAATGGAGGTGTCCGCTTAATAAAGGTTTCATTTAAAGTAAATAAGGGAAATAAATTTGGGGACTTCGGCTACTGTCCGCTTAATAGAGGGTGTCCGCTTAATACAGGTGTCACTGTATTTGTTAGGTGGGGAAAAATATCAGCTAATATGGTAATATGTGACTATAGCAAGGTAACAAAGTTGGATCATTTTAGCCTAGCAGATAACATTGGCGCATATTAATGAATTATTATTTTTGTTTTAATTTTTTTTTATGTGGCAGGATACGGGACGGCGCTGCCTATTTCCCAATTAGTTGCCCATCGGTAACCAAGCCTTTAGTTATGATTGTTGTAACATATTCTCTGGACTAAGTTACAACAAGGCATATAATACGTTTTTGAATAGTATTAGAAAGAACGAAGTTGAAGCCCAAATTGAATTTACGTTAAAAGTTTATGGAAAGGAAGGGGTCAGCTGTTATTGATGTACCAGTGAAGAAAGACAGTTTGTTAGTTTATGTACTTAAATTTTTCGTAAATTTGGCGGATCGGTGAGGTAGTGAAGTGGTAAGGGAGAGAGATTAGGATACGAAAAGTCCGGGTTCGACCCTGGGATGCGACATTCTTTCTTTTTAATAGGAACATTCTCAATACCAGGTCAAAAATTTTCCAAGTGTTATAAAAATGGCAGCGACCGTTTACGAAAGAGACAACCTCGCCGGCGTTACTCACAGGTCTCCACTGAGTCACTTGTGTCCAGAAATGCACATAACTCGGACATGCAGAACTTCATATTAGACGCAATAAAGTGTAATTCCGTACAACGCATTTCTCTTTAGGGTTAGGGCCTTGTTGAAATTAAAGAAGGTGACGTCTATCATAAAGACCATGAATATCATAAGTGTACATTTAAATACAGTGAAACCCCGCCTTACGGCCACCTCGTCAGTCATTAAGGCCACTTTTTTTGGCCGCCTGGCAAAACGGCCATACATTTTCTTATATAAGACCCTCGTTAATACAGTCACCTCTTAATACGGCCAAATTTGTTTGCCCCATTGGTGACCGTATTAACGGGGTTCCACTGTAGAATCTATTCACGATACCCGTCATCTTTGAACGCGCTTTAAGAACTGATGGGATAAAAGCAAATTACTCCTATTGGCAAATTTTAACACATGTTTGCCCCCAGAGAAACCACGTGACATTGCTCTTTTCCCATGCATCCTGAAGCGCCTGCAAAGATGGTGGGCATCATGAATAATAAGGTCTATTCTGGTCATAATTTGATCAACGTTAGTTTCTATTTTTAGATGTAACAGCAGTACAAGAGGAAACAGCCACACCACAGGAAGGACTGACACGAGTGGATATCATTGCTATTATCCTTGGGCTTGCCCTTACCGCCTTCATAGTTGTCTCAATATTACTGTTGCTGTATCGAGCAGAAAAGCGTCGCAAAGAGACGAAATACGTGGATAGGTGGCAAGTTGATACACAAACACATGTGAGTAGAGACTACTAGAGACCAGAAAAGAAAAACAAACGACAAATTCAGAAATTCGGAAATGGAGTGCCTATTCATTTATTTATTTATTTATTTATTTATTTATTTAATTGCTTTCACCATGATTACAATACTAAAAAAGACTAGGGAAAAAAATACATTTGAACAAGACACAAAAACGAAGGACGAAGGTGTGGGACACACAACAGAGCGAGGCTCCAAATTAAGTGTGCCCTTACGGAAAATATGTAAACATTAAACATTATAAAAAGTATAAAAATCCCATTTGTAACCCTTTCTAACCCTCCCAAGGGCGTCAGAAATTTTATTTAGCGTTAAGTCCTAGAAAACAATTTTAACCTTGCGGGTGAAAGTGTAGCCAAATAGCTTTACTGATTTAAATAAGACCGGACTCTGAATCAGCAAGAAACCCAAAACAAACTACACAATATTGCACGGTATCACCGTATGGCTATACTGCCACGATGACAAAAGGGTAACGGATGATGACGACAACGAGAAAGTCAGAAAGCAATAGGTTTAAAAGGACATCACGTTCTTTTGTACTATACATGTCTTTGCCGTCACTGCTTGGCTACGACGGGAAACTTCCTAATGTTTCACGTTTTTTAGGGGACGTAATCTCAATCAATTAAGACAACGCTTATTCAATTTTTCTTTTTCTGAAGTCATTTGGATAGAGCCGTTAAAAGGAAAATATCGGCTTTAATTTGAATTATTGTTTCAAATTTTTTGAAGAAATGTTTAAAAGTGCTGGCCGATCCTATACCATTAAACACTTCAAATGTAGTTTTCTTAGTGTTAAAATGAGAACCTCAACGACGGAAACTAAGAAGAGAGGTCCTGCGAAGTTGACTATAAACACATCACTTATTGTTCCTCTGGATTAACTTCCTTTTCGTAAAACCCTCTTTAGGAAAACATGTCGGTAGAAGAAGAACTCACAAGAATGCCCCCATCGCGCCGTGCTTTCTTCCTGAGGACTGGGCGAGAGCCAAATAAACCACCGCCGCCTTACAGAAAACCGACGACTCATGTTACCGACAGTAATGGCACAAAATATAGGGGTGATGAGAATGCAAACGAAAACAACAACGATAGCATCTTGCAGTGGCGATTTACAGCTTATTTGTGAATAAAACAGCTATAGGGATTTGTATCATGTATGACATAAGTAACAGACTCCATCCCAGCCTTTCTGGGACAAATTTGATGACAAAGCTTGACAACACATGCGCATTGCATCATGCTGCTTCGTCCTTCCCACAAGAAGCTCTTCCTTTTTCCACGCTTTTGCATGAGGAATGAGGACGAGCCTCTTTTGTCTGTATATTTGTTTATTTTTTCTCAAAACCCTGTAGTAAAAAACGATTGCAGTACAATCGAACCTCTCTAATACGGACTCCGAAGGGAGAAAGCGAAGTGTCTGTATTTGAGAGGTGTACGTATAACAGAGGTCACTATGATGACGTCACTTTTAAGACCCCACTGACAGGATTGAGTGTTCGGTATAAAGCCCAAATTTCAGTGTCTTGATAATTTCTATTGGCATGTTCTGGTACTGGTATCGCTGACTGATAAAGTGCCAATGTTTGTGTAACCGCCAACATAAAATGGTACATACCGCAAATTATCGACATCTGTTCCCTGGAGTGTCCGTAATAAAGAGGTTAAAGTTTGTTTGAATTTGCTCTCAAGGGCCGAGATTTTGTGTCCGTTGTGCGTATTAGAGAGGGTCCGGATTGTAGAGGTTTTTTTTAAAGAGGAAATGTATGAGAATTTCGTTGGTACATAGGAAACTGTCTGTATATTGGAGAGGTGTCCGTATGGAGTGGTTCGATTGTACTGAAAAAGCAGAAAAAAGGGTATTTGAAAAGTTAGTCTCCAGTCATTTTGAAACTGGAAACCCCCTCATTTTAAAGAATTTTACCGATGCAATTAGACCACGAACTAAGGCAGGAGTGTTTTACAATAAATGAACGTATAGGCATTAGCGCTTTGTCACAGGCAACCAGGCAACCAGGCAACAGAGTACAGTAAACACCCTCCAAGTGAGAACCTACCTTTTTTGAAGTGTGGCAAAATAGGTTCTTGTATTTTGGGATACTTATCGGCAATTTAGGCTAACCAGGTTCTTAATTTTTGTGAAGGAGATAATAGAATATTGATTTAAAACTAGAAAAATAAACAATATAGCTATAACTGTTATGACCCTAACAAAACTGATTTACAACAGTCAAAGTTACACTCCTTTGTTAAATTGCTTAAAAAAATTTAATTGTAACTCACATATAAAAACCCGGTTTGATCATGCTTGGTGAACTGGGAGAACAGGTTCTTGTATTTTTGGGTATTAAAGTGGCAAATTTCTGACAGGAGGTTCTTAATGCACATGTTCTCATTAGGTCTTATTAGCAGGAGCTAGCGGGTGTTTACTGTATTATCCTCACTTGCCGCAATTAAGATGATATTTTCTCCACTATTTCTTGCATTAAGTACTAATTAGTACTTTCGTTGACCAGAATTCAACTGGTTTATGGTCTGGTTCGATATCATCCTCAGCTCAAATTTTATTTTCCTTTGATTTTGTCTTAAAGACATAAAATACTGTGCTATGAACCACAGTGTCGGTGAAAGTAGTAGATTTTAAAGAGATTAAGAATCACGTATACAGCAAACGGCAATCGTCAATTTGTACCAAATGATCAACTTTTCCCTTTATCTGTCGTGTACTGGTCAGTGTTTCTACATACACAAACTTAGTAGCTCCAAGATTGTTTCAGTACTACTACTACTACTACCACCACCACCACCACTGACAATGATGAGGTCATGCAAATGAAGCAATTTATTACTTACTACTACTACTACTACTACTACTACTACTACTACTACTACTACTACTACTACTACTACCACCATTAATATAATTTGAACAGTTTTTTATTTGCTCATTTTCTACTCTAAGGCCACGTTTATATCTTGGAGAGAAAACTTGTCTTGAGTAGAAGGGTCACCCTCCCAGGATAGTCACCTAATGGAGAAAAGTTGGCCCGGCTACTGAGGAGGGTACCCTGCGAGCAGAGGTTTACTACGCGACTGATAGGTGACGCGAACGACTTCGTAAACGCTAAAAGACATGCAAGAGAGAAACCTCTGCTTGCAGGGTATCAAGAGAGTGACAAGACCATCAACAAAGGGTGACCCAGCCAGGCGGGTCACCCTTCTAGCCGAGCCAACTTTTCGTTTCTTCATGTAGACTGTTCGCCATGTTTTGTAAGGAAATGTATGAAAAGACTCGCCCAGGGTAGCTCGGGTAGGCGGGTGACCCTGCCACCCGAGACAACTTTTCTCCATGTAAACTGGTCCCTAAGAAATCGTCGACTTAAATTTTTCGTTCACCGTTTGCCGCAAACGTGATTCTAATCCTCTCTGTTTACAAAGCCATTTTCCGTAGCTAGGGAAGTTATAAGCAGCATTTATTCTTCTGATCATAAACTTTAGATAGCTGTGTCAACTCACGTCTCTCAAAAAAAAGTCACTCCCTTTTGTTTGAAAATTGTGCAAATAAAACATAGCGCTTCAAAGTTACACCTTGTTATTGCTTTTATACCTGTTTTACAGTCCTTCTAGACGTGCAAAACACATCAATGAGTATAACGATGGAAATGGTGGGGTAAGGGGGTACTGCATGACACCTCTTTCAGCCCGTCAATCGTCAACTTCTTTGGTTAATACATAGCTGATAAAAAGGCTACATTTTATTCCTAGGAACCGTGAGGCCAACCTATTCACCCAATACCACTGGACTCCACGATGTTAACAAGGCTAGTCAAATTTAAAAGTCTCTTATAGACTGCGTAGTTCTCAACCCTGCTCAGGGTCCCTCAGTCTGCATCGCAGACTTAATTTAATGCTGTTTATTGGGGAAATGTCGTCTGAAACGCAACGTAACGGCCCGGCTCTCTTTTGCATGGGCTCCCTTGTGAGACCGCTCCAGGGAACGCGGGGATATTTCGAAGGACTACCACCTCCCTGAATAGGACCCAACTTACGTCTAAAAACAAACGGCTGGTCACTATAACTCTGTTCTTGCATCGATGGCAGTTATAGTTGCTAGGTATATTGAAACACTACATGATATGTTTTTTTTAAGGAAAGGGAAACGGAGCCTTTTTATTCTTGGTTTATCAGTGATGGAAGTAAAAAATTGAAACCTATAACTTTTTCGAATTCCAAGGGGATGTCACCTAACTTCGACTCCCCTTAGGATATTACGGGTCTGGGTTGTTATGGTCAAATATTGCTCCAATGTTTCGCTCTTAAGGAGAAAACTGTAGATGTAAAAATGTGTATTATTAGGCTCAAGTCAAACTCACAGCCCACTAGACTTGTTATAGCCCTCTCGAACCCCAGCAACTTTTAGAAACATTCAAACCTACCTAGTAAAGCTAAGTGCTAGATAAACTTGATAGAGTCACGAGGGAGTTACTGAGGTTATCCACCGGCATGGTAAAAATTTTTCTAAAATAACTAATTTTTGATCGATTGATATTAGTTGTGTATTCAGTTTTAGTTAGTGTTGGTCAGGGTTACTAAATAAATAAATATGTTACGTAGACTTCACTTTCAAATGAGAGAGTTTTAGAGCGTCACATTTAAGACAAACGGCAAACGTGAAATTGTGCCAATTTTACTTGTCTTTAATGTTCTTTACTTCGATAAAAAAAATAAGTAGTTTCACGTTATTTCCATCCATAAGAATTGTTTTAGACTGTTTTTGTCCGCTCATTTTCCTGATTTTGAGAAATTTCCAACTTATTTTCCGTTTGTCGTTCGCCGTAAACGGCGCGACTTTCACATTTCCCTCGTATGCAATCCTAGCGTGCCCTATCACAAGAATAAAAAAGTCCATGAATGATATACTCAGAAAAATTAAACGCAAAGTTTTTGTGTAGAATATAGTTAGTTTTTCATTCTTTTAATTTGTTACCAGCAACAACGAATGATTTCCAACGACATCTTTGCAAACATCGTGAAGACGAACATTACAAATACGCGCGGGCTCCTTTTGTCCACTTGTTTGCTTACGTAACAGATCTATAACAAAAAGCGTCTCAGTCCACTGGGGACATTTGCATTTTTTTCAAACTCATTCACATGCAAATTTTTTGACGGATTTTTGCGCGCTGAAGAGGCTAAACTATCCTTCGTTTGTGTTTGGCGTGTTTATAATTGGAGGTTGTTCAATTACGGTCTCTTAGTCGTTCTGGAGTTTTGAAACTTACTTTTTAAACAGGAAGAACAGAGAGGAAGGCGTTTGGCTTAAAAATCGCCGGTTTGAAGTCTGTAGCACGTGGAGCACCGGCATACACGTTCATACTGACTCAAACCACAAGGATTTCTGATTTATACGCACTGACTGTCGTAGTAGCCCATGTTATTCGGTACCGGAGTAAAATATACGGTCTATTCCTGGCAAAAGGATATTTAAGGGGCAAATGTCTGTGTTTCTGGTCATCTTCGCCGGCGTGCTGCTTCAATCTAAATGCAGTATAGCAGAAGGTAAGTGACTATTTTGTTCATTGTATCCTTTACCAGCTTGACATCGAACTCATCTTATCACGAAATGATCAGATCCGAACAGCCTAAAGTATTTTAAATCCACATTGCTAAGAATCATCCCTCTGACGCCTTCAGGTCAGTGACAAGACGGGCAATGTGGTTTTATATTCTCTGCTAGCCAAAAAAACGCTCAATGCACACAGGGTACGAGAACTGCAAACATACTAGCAGGCATACATGGCAAGCAATAATTATTGTAAATAAGCAAAAGCCTTTGAAATTTTATTTTTATCATAGTAAGAATATAATAACGGCATTGCGTAAAACACCTGCTAAAAATCGGAATATCTACAGATTTGTAAATATTCTTATTGAATGAAAAAAAAATTCTTTAAGACCTAATCATTAGCAGTAACAAAATTCTCAGAGTAAAGCGCTAGTTGTCCTGAGCGATTTATTTTTTTTTTTTCGCTGGATGCGATCTGATCAGAGATGACAGGTGAATTTGCTGCCAACATGCGTGATTATTCTCTAAACACCCCTCGCTGTTTGTCCTTTTAATAGAGTACGTTTCTTTTACCGTTTACTTTTAATTTTGGGAATTGTACAATTATTTTTTGAAGGAAGTAACATGCTTTCAAATATTTTTGTAATCACCAAGAACATTTTGGATAAGTATAACGAAATATTTTAAATATGGTTACAAACGATTAGGGACCGAACGTCAATTTAGTGTATTGTAATGTACATAATCAGTGTCCTATTTTAAATGAGGTTTGAAAAACATGCTTTTACGCATTACTATGAACGTATTCTAGTCCAATTATCTACGTAAAAAAGAATTTTTCCTCGCTTTTACTCTGGAGTGATCTCTTGTTCTTTATTTGATAAGAGAGCTCCCACAACAACAACAACAACAACAACAAGTTATCCATAACTAATTCTTGATTCGTTAATTAATTCCGAAAAAAACTAAAAATAAAGTTAAATTATTGGTGATTTCTTGGATCGCACAATTTTATTGGTTGATAGGATAAAATTTTTATAAACAGCTCATTTTGCTTAATAGAAGACTTGAAAACATTATTACCGCGATACGAGTTTATTAAAGCTTAGCTGTTATTCAGGTCGATGAAAATCTTGCAAAATTAACAGCGTTTCTGCACGAATGGACACATTTTCATCTGAGTATGAACACCAACAAGCAACCATATAGTTTGTACATTTAAGAAGCTTTCATTTAAGTACTTTGTTGCGGATTTGACTACCACAACGTGGCTTCTACAGCATAAAGAATTAACAACAGCATGGTGCAAAAGCACAGACCATTGAAATCGAAGGAGTAAAATTATGCCACAGAAGTTTAGGAAAATTGATAGATTACGGTTTTTTTCATTTGTCTTTTTGGCAGTAATACATACTGAGGATAGGACCCATGGATTTAACCCTTCCCCCTGCGAAAGTAGTTAATAGTTTACTTTAAAATAACCGAGACAAGCAAGCAAATACAGTAACACGGTGGAAAAGTCCTGTCAATGAGGATTGATCTGAATCGCCAAGTTGGGTTTCGACAACAAACCACCGACGCTTATCACCTGCTTATGTGAGAAGTACTTCCTCGGAGATCCCGAGGGGAAGTCGCTCAGTCGGGTCGGTAGGAACGGCGCGACAAAAGTCTTAGTGATTGAAACCTTTCGTCGTACGTTAGCCCTCCCTAACCAAGTGTCTGCCCTAGATCTTCGAGGATGGTGAACTGAAATACTGCTTATAGGAGATTTCGTACTTCAGTCATCCACAGACTGGTATAAAACATTTGAAAAACAAAGAGTTTAGAACGTCTCCCATTCAGTTAGCCTGAGAAAACAACCGACATTTTGCGACGCCACCAGTTGTTTCCCCTTCGAAAGCATGGCTAGGTCTGGCTAGGCGCAATATCTCTTCCAGCAAGTTCGAGCCTAAACCATGGCCGGATGGCTGGGCCATTTTGTGGGGATGCTTACACCACGTACCTACCTTTGCGGGGAAACCAGGACCGCTGACCAGTGGTGTGGTCAAGAAATGTCGTTTGCCTTCTCAGGATAGCATGTAGGGGAATGGTGTATTCTGGTGGGCGGGTGGCTCTTTCAACCTAACACACTTCGAAAGACCCTCAAAGACAACTAAACTGTAACGTACAATCCTGTGAAATGAAAGATATATTTTACTCTGTAGATGTGCCTGAAATCCTAAATAATGGAACGTCACTTGATACTGAAGATAACGACATAGCACATATCACGTGCTCATCACGTGCGGATCCTCCACCTGTCATTCGATGGGAGAAAAAAGGAGTAGAGGTCAAAGACGGAGACGAAGGGGTAGCCATTTTATCAAGAAGTAACGCTAGCCTAGAGGAAAGTCATCTGTTTGTCGCTGTAACCAGTAATGAAAGAAGAGGGGAATATATTTGCATTGCAACCAATGGAAAAGGCATCTCAAAGCAGGCTTTTCTAATAACAGGTATTGTACTTTTAAACCGTACCTGGGGTCAATTTAATAAAACAACTACAAGTGTAATTTACAAATGCAGTAGCCATTGTTTTAAGAGTCTGAACTGACAATATACATGTACTTAAGATTTGTTTGGGTTGAGAATTTATTGGAAAGAACACATTTCTTTTTTGAGTTAACTTCTCCGATTATTCACATAGGACGGTGCAAATCTGCCCTCTTTTTGCACAAACCAATGAGGAAAAGAGCACCTCAATTATGGAGTTAACCGTTGGCTGTGAAAAGGCCAAACGTTTTCGACGTCGGTAAAAAGTGGGAAAAAATTCAACCACCACTGGCAGTCGTTATAAAAAATTGGCCTTAAAAATTAAAATTTTCCTAACCACAACTTTTTATTTAGAGGTTGTGGAAATTGTTTGTTACGACTTTATTGGCATGTGTCTCGTGGATGATGAACCGTTTTTAAGCCTCTGCCCATCCAAGAAAGGTCCTTATAGATCGTCCTCCAATATAAGGTAATCGGGATTCCGGACAACGGGAAATTTTTGCTTGTAAAATTTGGAATCTTGGGCTTTGGAATCAAGATTAATCTCAAGGTATCCGAAATCTAACTAGCTATTGGAATCCGGAAGCCAAGCTCCATTGACTAGGAATCCATAATCCAGAACCTGGAATCTGGAATCTACAGCGTGGAATCCAGAATCCAAGACTGTCTTGAAAGCGACCTAGAAGCTTATCAACTGACCTTACTGAAAAATGGTTTTCCAACGACATCAACAACAACCGACAAGTAATAAAGTCCTTCGACAGTATATTCCCCACTCTATGATTGATACCCTAGTCGCCTAGTTTTCTTAGAATAGGGGGAATGATGATAAATCATATTCATTAAATCTCTATTTTCAGGAAAGTCGAAAGGACTTTCAAGGGTGGACATTGCTGCGATAGGTATCTCAGTTGGAATTACTATGTTTTTATCACTGGCCATTGGGTTCTTCTTGTGGCGCGGAACTAGGAATAAAAACCTGGCGAAAAGAAAGGAAAGAATAAGGACAATATCAGAGAATTCCGCACAGGTAGGTTGATGTTACATTTACTGGAGAAAAGATGTCGGTTAGCTCTGCAGAGGGGCTCCCTAGGAAATACCCGCTCTTTGTAATCTACTCGTGTGGCTTCCTCTTCAGAATTTCGAAGCAAACAAAATGGCAGAAGAAAAGAAAACCGCTGCTGGTTCATAGCTGTACCATTTTATTGTTGAGTAGTGGATACTTCAGTATTCGGTTGCGGACATTTTTTAACTCGAGGCTGAGTATTTTCTGATTAATTCACCCCGGAAAAAAAAATAACAACATGACATTGTGGATAGGTGCCGACTTTCTCCGAACCATCAAAGTCCGTCAAATTCTAACCGAACCCTTAGCCTAAGTTTGAGTAGGAATGGCGGAACACTTTTTCCTGTGGGGAGGGGGAAGGGAGAGTAGGAAAACTGAAGAGACTTTCCTCCTAGCAATTCTTTATGTTTCGGAAAAGGTAGGGGTGAATGAGCTTTAACCCCTCCCCCAAATCTCCCCGGCTTCGCCTTCTCTGTTGGAAATTGAAAATTCCGTCTCGCAGGACTCGCCATTATGGGGCATGCTTAGCAGCCTGGTTTTCTATTCGTGACCTCACTTTGTCCAACGTGAAAGCTCAAGTGGGGGGAATATATTAATCCTTTTTACTTCTTTAGTTGATCGATCGGCTCCATCTTGCAACAGCTAACCAAAAAAGGAAAGTTAAAGAAGCCACTTGCTCTTTATTTTCCCCCAATTGAAGTTTGGTCAAGTAACGTCGCGAAACGAAACGTAATCAGACAGGAGCCCATCAATTGGATGGATGATTGGCTCCTGAATCAGACTAATCATGTTAGCTGGCTTATTTTTGTGTCTGCTTGTTTTCCCCAGGTAAACGGCGCCTTAATTGAAGAAAGCCAATCACCGCCCAAGGAAGGCACGAATGGTGTTAGAAAGCCAAAAAAGAGTGTAACGACAGTTTGAGATTAGTCAATTCTATGGAGTGTGGAACACTTTTGTCTGGAAAAATTAGTGAGTTCACGGGAGCACACTAAGAACATAGACTTTTTTAAGCCATAAGGCACAATCTTGCGCTTTTTATCTAAATATAGATTTAGGAAGACATCTTACCTTTAGTTTAAAGTCGCTTTACACTTCACCGACCTCATCCGCTCCTCCTGGGAAAACCTACTCACCTCTGATTGGCTGAAAGTATATTTGGCGCAAACACAGGACTTCACAGGGGCCCTCTTCTCCGTACAGGCCTCTCGCACGATTACAGACCAAATTGGACTCCACTCTGTCCTATTACCATTATTAAGTTTGTCTGCAGATCAGAGCAGGCAACTTCTTGGTAGGCCATCCTCATACTACGAAATTCTAACTACATGTACTTGAAATAACCCAAAAAATGACAACCAGACTCAAATTATGGCCAAACAGGTATCAGCTCGCTTGGAAAGAAAAAACGTCTTCTACGCCTTCTGCTAAAAAGGATCATTTTTTTAAGAACAAGGAGAGTTCTGCTGCTTACATAATATATAGTAAAGTAATATAAAAATAAGCTGTATGAAAGGATTCCAACAGTTTTAAAGTTAACACAGTTCTAGGTTTACCATATTTTTTATATCATTTTAAACTGTGTGAAGAATAAAATTCTTTTAGAGACTGAAGCTAATAAAAGCTTTGCAAATACCATGCCAAAAAGGATAAAGTGATAGAATAATCTGTTACGTTTCTTATTTCAATTCATCCTTGCTCTTGGAGTCTTCTCATTTTCCAATATGGCGGGCGACTGCAGAAGACAAAAGCATTTTTTGAATCTCCTCGACGCCATTTGCCGTGGGAAAACAAAGAGCAGCCTTAGAAAAGCTTCATTTTTTGAAAGCAAAATTACCATAAACCTTCAAGAACCATCATCTCTAATAAGCCCTCCCTTAATCTCGTAACCGGGTCTGGGTACAAGATTACGTCCCCCCTTTTTTTAATGGGAAGAAAGTTAAAAAGCCCCCCTTCCCCCCCCCTCCCCCTTCCCCATGATAGACTGATCAAGAACAACAAGGAAAGTGGGCTGATTCGGCATAATTTATTCACGTGCTAGAAGTTCCGAAACGCATCGGCCGTGCGTGAGACCTACTAGTCAAGGAACTTATCACATGCACACCACTTGAAGTACGGTGGATTATACCGTAAAATAAATCGAGAGTACACGAGGATATCACGACCTAGGCCATTCAAACGGAAATATTTTAATCAAAATATTTGAGGTTTTTGCCCAAAACTGCTTCCGAGTATTTCTGTCAATTCCAAACTGTCCAAACTGCATCACGTTTCGGGTTTGCTCATATCATGGAAGCCAAGTTTTTCTTTGCAGCGTTGGTTCTCAATGCTCTTTCCCCCATTTCAGGCTTCAACCAAGGTAAGGTTAATTCGTTTAATTTGTTTAGCCCAAAATTTGAACAATTATACAGGATTTAGTATGTATTTATTCATATAGAAACGTCAGAAGTGATGGAGCAGATTTGACCTCTGGCATCATGGCTCATGGTATTAACCAAAACGAAGCAAAACTGAACAATCTTTAACCACACACAAAAACTGCTAGATTTCTTCAGAGGAGAAGCTACACGTTAGGTCTATCTCAGTGGGGAGGAATTTTGGTCCCCCAATCAATTTAATCTCTATTACCCTCTTGTTCAGCGCTAAATACTAACGGAAGCTCAGGTGATACAGTGATAATTCAAGTTAACGAAACCGTGATCTCAAACTTTTTCATAAGAGGCTGCATGCGTTGCTCTAAATTATGTCCTGTCAGATTAGGCAGATGTTGCTTCAGTATAGTGAGAGAGGAAAGCTTCCGTTTTCCTCCTAACAATTTGGCCATGTCTTGTTTCGCTGCTAACGAACGGAAGGTTTTTTTGGTCATAAAGCCAGTCTTGTTCTTTCATGCTAACAGAGGCCTCTTTTCTCTGAGCAAAGTATTTTTCTCTCCTAACAGTTTGGTCACGGTAGCCGTCTTGTTTCTCGAAATACGAGTCGGAGGCCTAGTTGCATTGACGAAATAGTGAACTTTCTCTCTTTTTTCATAAAAGACTAGTTCTGAGGTGACGCGCTGTCAAATCAAAGCAGACATTGCGAAATTAAAAGGTGAAATACTAGTTGTGTTACGCATACCAGCGTAAATAGGATTCACACACTTGGTAAATAATAGCAAGGTAAAGTAATCTGGGTTTACATTACGGCACGTTTCAAGCATTCGCCGAGGCGATACGAGACGAAAGCTTTGACCACACACAAAACAGACTTTCTAGATCGCCGCGCTATAGGCGATATAGGAAACACAAGCGGTGTCACGGGGAAGCATTTTACAGCCCAAGCAATATTTTACAATCTTGCTCGAAAGCCGCAACTAGTGAAATCCTTGTTGGTACAGGCAAACCCCGTTATTACGTAAGTACAGTCGACTCTCTCTTAACGGACACCTCTCTAAGACGGACACCTCTGTAAAATGGACACCTAGTGTTGGTCCCTGCCTTTGTTTATTCCCTTTATTTGACTCTTTATAAGACGGACAAAGGTGTCTGTCTTTCAGAGAGTTGACTGTACACTGAAGGGCCCATGGAAAGTATCCCGGAGGGGTACTTTAGGAATTTCTGGGTGGGGATGTACCGCTGGGACCCTGGAACCCTTAACCTATACCAGAGCTAGTTCAGCTGAATTTTGCTACCCTATACTAGAGTAAACTCCCCAAATGCCCCCTATCCTAGAGTAGCTGTTTCCCTTGTCCAGATAAAATCTTCAACCAACTGATCAGTTACCTGAAAAATGACACCCTATTCTAGACTCAAACGCTCTGATTTATATACCCTATCCTAGAGTAAACTGCCTGAAAACCATACCCCTCACAGCGGCACATACCTATGTAGCCCATATAAGGCAGTACCCCCCCGGAAAGTATCCGTATTAACGAGGTGCCCGTATTAAGCGGGTCATCTTATTAAAGCCAAAAAAAACTTTAATTAGAACAAAAATTCTAAAAAAAGAATAGAGGACATAAACATCGTCAAATTAAACATCTCTTATAACCTTCACAAAGCCGTCATTCCGCAGACTAAATCTGCGAAAGACTCAAAACTTAATTGCTCATCTGGCATTAGTTAATCAAAAACCGTGCGTTCTCTACATAACTGTCATAACTCGTTTGATGCCAAAATCGGTTGAAATTGACGTCTACAAATCAACCTATCCGGTGTACTGTAGCGCTGGGAGCATCGACATGCTGTCAACTGAAGGTTTAGGATGGGTAAGACTGGCGAGAAAATGCTTTCAAGTCAGTCTGGTTCGATTTCTCCTTTTTTCTGACTTTTGTGACGTAACGACCCCTGAGTGACCCCGAGCATGCCAGATAGAACGTCTTTTATGGGCGGACAACTTAATTGTTAAATTACTTCGGCGATCCTATTTGCCCTTTGGTCCGGAGAAGGCACATTTTACGGCAACAAAAAACAACGACAACAACAAAATTAAAATCTGATCGATCATTGTTTCGATCGTTTTATTAAAAACTGAGCCTAAGTTTTTTTGAACAAAACGACCATGGAGATGAAATTGACTTGGAAACTATAAGGCTGACTACGAGCAGTCTCTCTTTTTTCTTAGTCCGTCGAAGGAAACGCGCGATACACGAAAATGACCACGCGCGGGACTGAAGGCGCGAGACTCACTCACTAAATCTAAAGAAAAAGAAATGCTGCTCGCAGTGTAAAAAGGCTTCACCATCGTGACTTACCTATTGCTTTCTTACGGGAATACTCAAATCGCTTTGTTACTTGCTTTTTTTTTATTACACTTAATTGGTCTTTGCTAAAACAGCAAAATTTGGATACCGTCATTATTTTAAACGTTCTTACTCAATATAATCTCAGGCTGTAATCTGGCGAGTTTTTTGGCGCGTATAACTGAATTCATTTTGCCTTCACTACCCAGAAAGACACCCATACAAGAGTAGAAACAGGTGCCTGTAGGTCAGAAAGGACTTCAAAGCCAGTTTAATGCAAAATTACCGGAAGATTATAAGACCGCACTTAATTACAAAACACCCTATGACGGAAAAAAAAACTCTAAAAAAGCTAAGTACGACACCGCCGGATACGAAAACCCAAAACCGCTTCGTGGAAAAAGGAAACGTATACCCCGGCACCTGCTGACTGATCAGCTGCGGTGCCGACAACTCGGGAGCAGAGTTCCGCAAAAAATGACGACTGCCAAATGCTTACAGACAAAAATAACAAAATTGGCAAATAAAATAAAAGTTAGGAGCCCGAATGAATGCTGACCTAAACTGATTCATATTTGTAACTAAACATATCTCAGAAAGCGGCCCACAATTCCTCCTAGCCGACCCAGTCCTCTCGTCCGTGCCGGCAAAGTAGCTATTTCTGTCTGTTCCGTTATACTACACTTTTCCAGATGTGATATTTTTCTTTCTGCTAACTCCACCTTCATTTCGCTACTTTTTCAATAATACAGGTTCAGAGAAAAGTACAGTAAAGACAATTTATGATGATATAGCCCACCTCACGTGTTCAGCGAATGGTAACCGTTTGCCTTCGGTTAAATGGGAAAGAGACGGAAAAGAATTAACGGATGAAAGTTTAGGCATAGTCATCATATCCTGGAACAATGGTACACAAATCAACAGTCACCTGATTATTGCGGTCAACGGTGATGAACGCTGGGGAAAGTACACTTGTGTTGTGTCCAGCGATGGCAAAGAAACGCGGAAAACTTTTGTCATAGAAAGAGGCGAGAAAGGTCAGTTAAGATGGTAATCCATGTTACTAATCGATATTAGTAAAATTCAGCTAGTGGTCTATTATCAATGCCGCGTTCTGATTGGTTGAGCTACTACCAGGCTATATGTTATAGCCCCCTAGTAGCGAAAAGCGCGGGCTCTCTGGCGGCAAAAAAGGATTAAAGTCTAGCTTTAACTAGTTAATTTTTTTTATTCTCGATATTTTTGACCAAATAGTTGGATTTTACTAAAATAATTATTACTCTCGCCCTCACCGCCTCTGAGTCATTCAGCCTTCGGCCTCATGGGCTATTGACTCAGAGCCCATTCGGACTCGAGGAATAAATATACGACGAAAGAAGGATAAAAACAGCATAAAGTTGTATTATACTTGCTCATTCGTTAATCTGATATTAAAAAAAAAAACGAAAAAAGAAAAGGTTTATACATGCTTTCTTTTTTGTTAAATGAACTCGCAGGAAATGGAGACAAAAAGTTGAAGAGTGTGGATTTAATCGCCATTGGTGTGGGGTTTGGAATAACGCTATGTTTATCTCTGATGATCCTCTACTACATGATACAAGGAATTAGGCGACGTAAAAGAGAAAACCCTGATGGCGAAAAGTCTGTAAATGGAGAGGTAAATGTGTATAAATGCCTTTTTTTGCCGCGAGGTTTCAGACAGATCTACGTCGACAGTGGATTGCTGCTGGTTTATTACTGTTTTCCCATAAAAAGTACCGCTCCCTCTATCTCGTCTCCTGTCTCTCCTTGTTCTTAGGTGACGCGTCTGGCGAGTGTCTTGGAGAGGTTGTCCTTTTCCGACGACGCACTGCGCTCTATTTTCCTCCCGAAAATGTCTCGTGACACTTCTTACATGACTTATGTTATGTCTTTTTCATGGAAAAATAGATCATGTTCAGTAGTCTCAGCTTGGACTAGCCCGTTTCATTTTCATTATTTTCCTACAATTTACCTACTCTCTTGGAGTTTCAAACTGTATAACGAAGTGGTGTTTTTACTTAATCGTTGGAGTAGTTTTAATACGTCTAACAAAGCTCTTCCGAGTAGTTTCGATGTGTCTCCTCTCACAGTTTTTTTTTGTTTTATTTTCAAAACAGGTGAACTCAGGGCTTGACGGTGATACTGCCTTATAACTTTGTTCCAGTTCAGTTTCGCGCCATTGTGCATGCCTTATCGGTAGATCAAGCCACAGAGCTGTAGATTGTTAGCTGAATACCTTGGTAGCTAGTGCTTGCTGCAAGAGGCACACATATATACTATAACTAGTTGGAAGTTAATGAAGTGCGTTCAATACCCGGGAGGAAATATCTAAGAATTCTTTGTTGGCGCGTGCCTATAGAGTATGCCAGCTGGAATTTTGCCACTTTATACTTGATTGGTCTAGTCCAGTCCAGTCCAGAGTCCAGTCCTGGTCTTCCAACTAGCCATCACAACCTACCCTATCCCATACAAACTATCAAACACAAAATTCCAGTTCATCATACAACTTATCAATTTTTTGATAAATGATACCCTGGCCCAGACGATTCTCAACGACGATTTTTAGCGGAACAAAGCGTTGCAATGTTGGAACGATGCTGGAGCTATTCGAAACAATGTTGCAACAATGTTGCAACTTTGCGTTGTGCTAAAAATCGTCGTTGCGAATCTTCTCATGTAGCATCATCTTAAATTCTCGGGAAAACAGACCCTTGATGACAGTAGCATATACCTGTGTAGCCCACATACGGCACCCCCCCCCCCCCCAACCCCCGGAGGTCGGTATTTGAAAGTAGTCAGTTATTTTGTATTTTAAGAAAGTTAGGTTTGTGTCATTTCTAGCATATTTATGACAAAGCATACTCTAGAAAGGTTTACTGGTATATTTTGACTTGTTAACTGGAAATATAAAAGAAACCGAATGAGACTACAGTTCTTTACACTTTTTTTTCCAAATATGGACATATTTAGCGTACAGCTGAACATCGATTTGAACTTGATAGCAACCAAAATTTTAAAAAAGTAGAAAATTATAAAAGTTGAAAAATCGCTTAGAGAGACTTACAGATTTTACTTAATTGCTGATAAAAATAAGCTTTATTTATAACTATATATAGCCAAATAGTTAAAGCTATAAAAGCCAAGTTTATAGTCAACAACTGTGCACAGCTTATGGTGTTCAGTCTTAAAGTAAACAATGAATTGACCCTCTTCCTGAAACTCAATTTACACGTCATTTTTGTCATCTTCTTCTTCTACTACTTTCCCCCCCTTGACTATACCATAGCTAGGAGGGGGGACTGGTTATGAATTAGTGCCGCAGTTCTTGTTGAGATCAGAGCTCCGGTCCCTGACTGCGTGCAAATTGTTTACATATGAATAGGCCATTTCCGAGTTGCCCAAGCCTCTGTTTCAAAGTGAGGCTAAGTGCGAAACCATTGATATGTCAATGAAAATGATATTGTATTCTCATGTAAATGGCATTCATTTTCACACGAAGGATTTGCACTTAGCCTCGTCTTGGAAAGTAAGCGTTTTTGGAACTCGGAAATGGCATATCGTGCTTGAATAAATAAAAAAACGACCTTTCTATCGGTCAGTAATTTCACATGATGATAGGAATGCTATTGAATATTATGTACGCTCGAGTCTAAAAGACCTAACAAACCTGACGTGCTTCGTAACCATTGCACATTATTAACTATAGCTACACAATCGATATTTATCTCTTCTCATGCCTAAGCTTACGTTTTTATGTAGGACGCAAAGAGGTGACGTCGAAATTTTGCTTAATTTTTCTGAACTTGGATATCGGGTTGTTAGAAATTCAGCTCCAAGAGAGTTTTCACTCTTCGATGAGAAAACCTGGATCCGGTTGCCTTCCTACCCAATCTCATCCCTGGCCGGATCCTGTCGCAGTGCGATCAATACAAAAGTAGCCTATGAAAAAAATCCGACCTGTCGCGACGCCACTACTGGATTCCCCTCGAAATGACTTGTGAGGTTGTCTGAGGGAAGGTTGAAGGAAGTTTCCCTCGCGGCATGATCAATCAGAAGCCATTACCGAGATCTGGTTAGTGACACGGGACATCAGTATGGAAATTTTGCAATCGTTCCTCAAACGTCATTTCGCGGGCACTGTCCAATGATAGAGTCCCGAAATGTGGGCCGTTTTCTCGGGATACCGTATTTATTCTATTAACCGCCCTGGGCGCTTATTAAATTTTTGGACCTTGAGAGTGGGCACTTATTTGAGGCTGGGCGCTTATTAAATTTTCAACATTTTCAGCAAGTGTAGTTTGTTTATTTTCCAACAAAAACGTAAATGGTAATAAAAAACGCGAAGATGTAACAAAGCAGGGTTCTGTAACTAGAATACGCTGAAGAAAAATCCGTCTTCGGGGAAGTCTGTTATTACTACTTTTTCAATTTCAATTTCAGTCACATTGTCACTCAAGTCAATAAGTGAATTCTCTGTTGCCCCCTAGGTAATGAATCTAGAAATTGTACGCCAGTGAATAAATCGGGACTAGTTTTTTTCCGTCGCGTATTCTTGAAAAATATTCAACTCGGAAAGCCTGGTTGGGGACCTGTGGTTTGCAACGCCAAATCGAGGCAATTGTCAACGCATGGCAAATAGCGACAACAATATGGCGGCCACAGTTGACGGTGAGGGTACAGCGAAAAGAAGAGGGCCTGAAAGAGACGAAGCCCAAGATGAATCATCCGACAGGTAGGTTAAAAATTTCTATGGACACGTTCATACTCGTTTGGGAATTATTTTCGACAATTCGTTCCTTTTTTTGCCAATTTAGCTCCGTATCAAATCCAGATGTCAGCCGCCATGTTTCCAACGATAAAAAAACGCCCGATTATGGACATGATCATAAGAAGAAGAAGAAAAAGCATAAACACAAGCATAAAAGTCACAAACACAAGCACAGACGACATAAGAGGAAAGACAAGGAAGATGCGAATGAAAACGGGGAGCCGTCAGAGAAAAAGTCAAAGATTGCGGACGAACTTCTGGAACTTGAAAGAAGAAAGGCTTTTCTGCAAGAACAGTTAGCGGAAGCGGCACGAAGCAGTGATCAGCACTCACTCGAAGATGATAAGCTCCACGGAAGTAAAAGTGAGGATTATTTTAAGGATAAACTGAAAGAAAAATCGAGACACGATAATGCACGCGACAGGGACAGGAAACACAAGTCGTCAGACTCGAAGTATAAAATTTCTGATGGCAAGCTTAGTCTCAAGGATGAAAATGAGAAAGGAAGGCAGCAAAGTCCATCAAGAAATAAAGAACGAAAGGAGGATAGTAAAGGGAACAGAAAACCAAGCATTGATTCCCAGAGGGAAGACAAAGTGCGTGAACATTCTCATCGTTCTAGGGGACATAGTAGTAACTCTCATGAAACCAGCAGAGCTGAAGTGAAACTTAGGCATGAATCAAGTTCAAAGAGTAACATTGAAAAGGAGAAAACACTTCTCCAAGAGAAAGGTTCATCCAAGGTTGAAACAAGCAGAAATGAGAGTGCTAGAAAGTCAAAGTCACCCAAGCCGCATTCAAGATCTAAATCACCAAGAAAAGATCGGCTTTCTGACAAACCAAAAGAGATATCAAGAGAGGCAAGGAGTCGATCACCTAGGAGAGCTTCTTCAAAGGAAAAGCAAAGGAGAGATGAAGGTGGTAGAAGAAGCAGTAGATCTCCAAAAAGGGACAGAAGGTCATCTTCAAGATCAAGAAGACGGAGTAAATCACCAAGACGGAGAAGCCGATCACCAAGGCGTCGCAGTCGTTCTCCAAGAAGGAGGAGTAAATCTCCAAGGCGGCACAGTAGATCTAGATCACCACGGCGACGGCGAAATAGTGATAAGTATAAGGATAGCTACTCTGAAGGACAAGCGCATAAAGGAGACTCAGATGGAGAGTAAGTTTTTTTTATTATCATCCTTATTTCAGCCGCAGAAAATATGGAAAAAAGTCACAGAGCAGCGGGCAAAGAAAGTTGTGTTCGATAGCCGGGAGCTAGTGCATTTTGCAATCGGGCTAGCGAATCCTGTTGAAGTTTTTGGGGAAATTCAAATTACAGACGAACTGTAGTCAATGCTGCTCATCAAAACATTATTTTTTGGGCTACTTAAAAGACTCTTGGGCCAGTACATACTAGCAACAACTTGCCCTAATGGCAAGCCGTAAAACTGACTTTCTTTGCACTGTGCACAAGTTTGTTAGGAGTAGAGTTTTTGAAAGCACTAAAGATTGATCTTATTTACACAACAAAACAAGATCAAGGTTTGTGGGGACAATTTCTTAACCGTAGAATGCGGGTAAGGTCCATTACAGTGTACCATTTGAGTAGAGTGCATTAAGAAACTTTGTTTACTGAGCAAAGCAAAGGACACTTCATTATAAGTAAAGAAAAAAAAGTTATTATCTTTTTGCATTTAAGGGAAATGTCTATCTGGTAAATACATTTGGCATACTGTTTAATATAAAATTTGCTGGTGTTGCATTTCAGTGTTGACTTATATAACTTTCAAATGGATGAGGAAGAGGAAGAAGACGAAGATGCAATAATTGAGAAAAGAAGGCTTCAGAGGTTAGCCATACTACAAAAATACCAAGGTACCGCATCAAATGCCCCTTCAACAGTCAACTCAGTTGTGTCGCAGTCACCTCCTGATGAGAGTTCTGATAGTGAGGACAGTGATACGGTGGAGAAGCTTGCTACTGAGGACTTGGAAAAGGAAATTGCATTAGCCAGCAGTCACACAAAGAAAGAACTGAAGGATGGTAAAAAGGACAATGACTCAAGTTCTGACAGTCAAGCGGATAGTCAGAAAAAATCGGCTGTTGGTGACATGTTTGCGGATGATGACATGTTTTCTGAGAATTACAATGTAAGTGTTGTTTAGGAGACTGCTTTTTATTAAGTTTTTGTAACTTTATGTGCATGTGTACATAGATTTACATAAGCTACCAATTAAATTTAAATCTAAGTAGCTTTCCAGATGTCACTTTTTATTCTGTTTTATTTCTTATTTCTTATGATTTTTCCACAATTTAAATACATACCTGTACACCATTTTCAGATGGATGAGGCAAGCAAGCCCATGGAAGCCCATAAGGCTTATGAAAAGGACCACGTTTAAAAATATATGACTAAATTATGAAATAAAACACTTGCAGAAAATTCTAATCTGTAGATCTTAGTTTCTGACTTTTAGCTGTCTTGGCAGAGGGTTAATTAGCAAAAATTGCTATTATTTTCATAGAGTCCAGCACGAGCACTGAAGTTAGAGGCAGGGAAAGAAAATCCAAACCTAACAGACAACTGGGATGATGCAGATGGATATTATAGTACGATTGTCTTTTTCTATTCTTTCTTTTCTTAACTCCTTAATCCCAACTAATTTTGGGCATGAAATTCTTTCACGTTTTCCAATTTGGGTGCAAATTAATTTTACACTGGGAAAAAGCTGTCCAAGTATTGTCATCCAAATTTTGGGAGACATTTGTTTGAATTGTCATTGATGTGTAACTAGTATTAACTTTTTAACTTTTTAGTCATAATCAGATGACTCTATGCAAAAGTGTCCTCTTCAAAAAGGACTTATGTGAGCCAGAGGGCATTTTTGCTTGGAGCTCTGTTGAATGTAAAATTAATACAAAGAATTTATTTGGTGCATTTTCTTCAAGGAATTCGCATTAGTGAAGTTCTCGACAAGCGTTATTGTGTGTATGGATACACTGGGGCAGGAGTGTTTGGTAATGTTGTACGTGCGAGAGATCAAGCCCGGGGAAACCAAGAGGTTGCTGTGAAAATCATCAGGAATAATGAGATGATGTAAGGCATTTTTTATGGTTTGTGAAATGCCTGATGTTAGAATTCTTAGTTCCTGCACAAGGTTCTTTGTTCACTTCTAACTGAATATGTGTGGAAAACCCTTCTGCACTTTTGTCAAGACAAAGCTGTGACTTGTTCAAGGACTACTATAATTATTACATTTCTTGTCTGCTTAGATGACTCTACCTACAACAGAAAGTGTCAAAATTGACCAATCGGAGGGTGTAAAAGATTCCAGAATGGCTTCCTCTGAAAAAGATTTTCATGGGTTTTATTCACTGCTCTCCCCAGTTGCTCCTCCTTTTTTATTTTGCTCCATTCCATTTTTTGCCCATGCTCCACTATCATGTGACATCGTTTTTATGAAAATGAAAGTTGCATGATTTTGCCTTCGAAAAACGATTAGTGGGTCATATCTTAAACAAAATAATAGTGATTTGGTTTTTCAAACCCGTACCATTTTCTTAAAATGAATAAGTTCGTAAATGGTCATGTGACCAAAATGAGATTTTTAAAATTATGAATTACCTCTCTCTGAACACAAATTTTGCGCTTAAACTTCAAGGAAAATGTTGAAAAGATGATGTGATAACGTTTACAGCACATCTGAGCATAGCTATGAAACGTTGAACAAGATATAAGCAAGAAGTAGTTTTGGCCGCCATGTTGGAGGGCAAGAGCATGCCCTCCAACATGGGGGCCAATGCAAATCATACTACTTTGCTGAAAAATCAAAGTGCTGTAAAATATCTCCCTTAGTTGCGTTTTCTCTCAAATTTCACATGTAAGATAATTTTTGTGTGCTCTAACAATTTTTGGCATCGGCAAGATTCCAACTCATTGTATAAAGGAAGCATTGGTCACGTGACCTCTTTAGTGCAAGCGGCCTATTCTTGGAACAGGCTGTGACAAATTAAGACCTTCAGGTAGCAAGTCCATTGTTTTTCTTTTGTGTGAACTATCAAGCCATAGGTGTGAACAATGTGTGGATTAAATCCTTACTAATAGTTTTTACAGTGTGCAGTGTATACTGTACTCAGAGGCATGTTAGTTTGGACCTCAACCCTTCAAGCCCCAATATCAATTCACAAATTCTTCAGACTGATCTCCATTCATTTTCTTAAGGAATTGGTTGAGAGAATTTGTGTGAAGATCAAACCATTTTCTCTTAGGTGATCATTTGGCTATTCTCATAGCCTTTACTATTGAAAGTCAATTGATATTGCAAGGAGAAGATTGATTTTGGTCACTCTCAGGACAGAAAGGGTAAAGAGAGAGGCACAGCATGTATATAAAAACAATGAATATTTTATTGGATTTTTTTTTGTATCCATTTTAGGCACAAAACTGGCCTTAAAGAGTTGGAATTTCTAAAGAAGTTGAATGCCTCTGATCCAGATGACAAATACCACTGCTTGCAATTGTTTCGACATTTCTTTCACAAGAATCATCTTTGTCTTGTGTTTGAATCACTCAGGTTAGTAATACTTTTGACTTTTTAGGTTTTCTTTAGTGTCAAGGCTGTGCTAACACCAAGGAGTGCAAGTCTTATCTTGTTGGCCAGTGGTGTTGCAAGATGTGCATGCTCCAGGATCTCACCACAGCACACACAGCATTGCAATGTTGGAACAATGTTGTGACCATTCCAAACAATGTTGCAACGCTGTGTTGCGCTAAAAAACGTTGTTGCGAATTGTCTTATGTAACATCACCTTAAGAGACAGCTCTGAATCTTGTTTGATGGTTTCTTTTATCTCTCAGTATGAACTTAAGGGAAGTATTAAGAAAGTATGGTCAGAATGTTGGTTTACATTACAAAGCAGTGCGATCATATAGTCAGCAGCTGTTCCTTGCTCTGAAGCTTATGAAAAAGACAGGTATCATCCATGCTGATATTAAACCTGACAACATCCTGGTAAGGAAAAACGTTTGTAATAATGAAGTGTAATATTCCATTTTTACTAGTCTGTGTACAGATGCCCCCCTCCCCCTCAGAAACAGAGGGGGGTGGGGGTGTATGTACACAGGCTACATTTTTACCAGCTTTTTTAACTTGTCATGGGAAATCTGGAAAGTCATGAAATTAAGAATTTCATTTTCCAGGCTTGGAAAGTACTGTAATTTAATTGCTTGTCCTGGGAAATCATGGAGAATGAAATATTTGGTACATGTAGATTAGTTACTGCAGATTTCAAAGCAAGGAAAATGTAACATAGAGATGGGTAATTAAACAGCATGAATGGCATGCATTTTGATGGACATCAGAGTTTGTGCCTTTTGAACTGAGTTAGATCAAAAGATACCCTAGGGTTTTGAAAATAATACTTTCGAAAGTGACAGCCAAACCATAGGTTATGGAAAACGAAAGGGTCATGGAAAAAGTCACGGAAAGTTGTGGAAATTTGAAAAGCTCAAAAGAGTATGAAACCTGGAGTCCGTGTTTGATTAGGGCAAGGGATATCTAGAAGTTGTTTAGGTCATTTTTGAGTCCTAAATAATTCCTTGTTAAATAATTATTATTCATGTCTTTTCTATAGGTGAATGAATCTAAACTGGTGGTAAAACTATGTGATTTTGGATCAGCCTCATTTGCTTCTGATTGTGATATTACTCCTTACCTAGTCAGTCGTTTCTACAGAGCCCCAGAGATAAGTAAGTTGTTCTGAATGCTTTTTAGATCTTGGCTATTTTCTACAATCCGTTATTGTTTCAGGGCTTGTTTGTGCAACGCACGTGAGCCGAAGAAAAGTGGTTAACCTTTCAGGTTTTAAATTTTATTAACTTTGAAAAATGGGGACCTCACTGTTAATCAAGGCTGCTGCCTAACGGGCGCCCGGTCGCCAGAGGCGCCCAAGGTAAGAGCATGGGCGACCAAATTTCGGTACAAGGAGCCCGCGCGGGCGCCTGACTTAACACACGGCATTAGACTTAACCTCCTTGTACATTATATTCCTTTAGCTGGAGTAGGACTTTAAACAGTGGAACTGTTGATATGGTTAGCGATGATGCGATTAGGCAGTATAAAATTTCCACAAATAAACCGTAAATTATGTAAACCTAACGTGTTCAACTGTGAAGCTTTGTCGAAACGAACGAAGCCATCGTTTCCGAGTCCGGATGGCAGTTGAAGACTGGGTCTGAGATTTGACTTCCAAATATGGAATAGCAAAATTATGGGCTGTTTGTTGCCTATGTTGACATTCGTGCAGTTCATCGTTTGCTTGGGTTTTCGTCGATTTTTCCTGTTCATGTATAAAAAAGGCAAGGAGAGGATTGTTCTACTTTAGAAAGTTTTTGGAAGACTAGTTAAGTTGTCATGTGGAACACAACTGTTACTGAACAAATGTGAAAGTCAAGTAAATAATTCTGAGTTGAAATTACCTACTGTTATGTTATTCTTTTATTGTGAAAATTGTGAAAATTCCTTTTACACGCAAATTAAGCCCCTCAAATATTTTTCCGGCTCATGAATGTGTATAAGAAAGGTAAGAAGCAGTTTAATTGTTACATTTTAGAAAATTCTTTGAAGGCTCTTCTAGGTCACATTGAACACAACAGATGTGGAAGTTAATTGAATAAATTAATAAATGAAAGTAAATAATTCGGTTAATTCTTGTTTACGTGTTATTTATTAGGCCCGGCGAATTCTTATTAAAGTGTGCAAGAACCTCTATAACCTATGTAATGATCTTGGAAAAACAATACATGGATTTCAAACTGGGCTCCTAACAATGTGGCTCGGGCTCCTAACTTTAAACTTTAGGAGCCCGAAGGGCTCCCTAAAATTTTTCTTAGGCAGCAGCCTTGTGTTACTTAAATTTTGCTCATCCATGCTTTCTTTTTGCTTTGCTGGATTAAATTTTCTCTTAGTCCATTCTCTTTTTCAGTTTGCAGAAGTAATAGTTTTGATACTTCAGTCAACAGTGGCATTGTTTTGTCAAATTATTAGTGTCACTTAGATCTAGTATTGGGTGTTTCAGTTCCTAACATACTAACAGTTTTTTCTTTGGTTATGTGTTTTTTGTTTGTTTCTTTCTTTCTGTTAGTTATTGGAGCAAAATATGACTACAACATAGACTTGTGGTCTGTGGCAACAACATTATTTGAGCTGTATACTGGAAAGATAATGTTTTCAGGGAAAACCAACAATGAGATGCTGAAATTGATGATGGATTATAAAGGTAAAATGCCCAACAAAATGATCCGAAAAGGAGCACTGCGGGAAAGCCATTTTGATGAAAACTGCAACTTTCTGTACCATGAAGTGGACAAGATCACTCAGAGGGTAAGACTGGTGGCTTTTCCAGATTGTAGTATAATCTCCATTGAGTGAACTCTCAGTTTCTTCAACCTCCCTTATAATTGAATCTACCCCTCCCCAGTCAAAGACTGGAATATTATATCTCAGACCTTTTCCCTTTTCCCCCTGGAGGAAGAATAAATTAGGGTTCTTACAGTCTGTAAGTTCTTTGAGGACAAACAAAGTCACACAAAGTGCTGATACATGATATTTGTGTTACAGTTTTTTGAAAAAAAAAACCTGAAATTTTAGTCTGTCATTTGACGAGGAGCTCTCAAATTATTTATTTGTCTGCAGTTGCTTGCTTGTTTTATTTTGCATTATCATGTTAAGATGACTTGCCTTGGCTTGCCCTTTAAGTGAGTATGAAAAGGGAAAATCTACCTTTCCCAGATGACCAGACAGGACTTTCCCCAAGGCCTGTATTAGGGAGCTTTAGCATTGACGACGGCAGTGGCAACGAAAACGTCAGTTTTAAAATGAATTCCTGTTTTTTCAATCTTTGTCGCGTATATTCCAATTTGCTGAAAATGGCAAGTGTAGGTGAATTTTCCTGGAGTTGATTTCTAGAGGACCACACTCACGTTTAGAGAGAAAAAGAGGTTCGTCGTCACTTGTTTACATCCTCCATAAAACTTGCAATTAGGCATTTTCACGTCGTAGTCGTACAAGGACGGTGAAGTTATCTACAAAAAAGCGTCATCATGTGCAAAGTTGATGTTTTGCTTAATAAACCTTTCTCTTTTTTGACGTCCTTTTTTCGCCGTCGTCGTTGCTTAAGCTCCCTATTACATACACTGTATAAAGTACTAGAAATGAGTGAAAAAATGGTTACTAACATTATTATTATTCAGAATGGACTTTTGAAGTATTTTCTATGTGTGATGTGCTGTGTATATTGTTGTGTGGTGAGACAAAAGCAGTGGTTTTAGCAGTTCTAGTGGTTGGATGTAGTCATTATTATGTTCACCTCTTATCTAGAATAATGGTTCCAAAAGAACATCAAACCATAGTATGATTTCACCTTAATGGTACATCTTGTATGCTTTGTGTACAGTTTTTGCATAGTGTACAGATTATGCCATCTGTTGCATAACCTGTTCACTGTGCAAATTCGCCACTTTAGAAATGAGAAGGAAAAACTAGGCTGAGTTAACTTTCATAAAGACCTCTGGCACTCTTACTGGGGACAACTAAAAAATATTGGCCAATAGCTGACTGATATATCCCCAGTGATGATCCCAGAAGTGAAAATTAACTCGGCCCAGTTGAATCTTTCATGTTTCTAATGTGGTGAATAGATCCTCATGGGTGAAACAGGTAGAAAACTACATGTGGGCAACTGTTTTTGCCTTCCCATCTTCAAGACAAATGATAAAGTTGCATCAAAACCAGTCGCACAACATTTTTTAAACCCTCTGAATTATTCTGAGCAAAACATGGCAGACTGTGTAATAATATTGAAGGAAAAATGGTAATTCATTGTGAGTATCAACTCAGTTGGCAATTAAACCCTTTTACTCCTCCACTGATGTAGAAACTAACTCCTTCATCCATATTAACCCTTCAAGTCCAAATATTGACCAAGATCAATTTTCTCCAAACAATAAAGTATCAATTCATAATCAAGAGAAAAGCTTATGCTTTGATCTATTATCAAATTCTCAACTAATTCTTTAAGGGAATGTGTGAAGATCAGTATGGAGAATTTGTATGTGAATATTGAAGCTCAAAGGGTTAAGAGCTTTGTTGGCTGCACTCTTTTCTTGATGTTCTAAACTCTTTCTTCCAGGAAAAGATCACTGTAATGGGCTCAATAAATCCTACTAAGGAAGTGGTGGAATCTTTGTTGGGCTACAAAAAGCTGAACGAGGAACACAAACGCAAAGTTATGCAGCTGAAGGATCTGCTAGACAAGTGTCTCATGTTGGATCCAGCCAAGAGGATCTCACTTAATCAAGCTCTTACACATCCATTCATCACAGAAAAGGTTTGATCCGGCGAACGCTGTTCATAACATCATAAGACTTTGAATTTGCAATCTTGAATCTTTCATTCTTTGTTCATAAACCATAAACTGTAGTTTAGTAGGATCTGGACTGAAGGACGGTGGTATGAACTGTGCCTACTTGGCTGTGTTATATCTGTAGACCTGCTGTAGATAATTTTAGTATAGAAAATTCCAAAACTCAGAGCAAAAATTAAGAAAGCAAAAACAAATATTTTGTCTGAATCACCTGGACTTCATCAGCGTTGTAGAGAGTGGCAGGTTACATAACAGAAAATTAACAAATCCCAAACAGAGAATTGTAAATTGCTGGTAGGTCCAGTCCCTCATCTGTATTTAGGGAGTCAGGATTCCCTTTGTTTTATAGCAATGGCTTCTTTGACTTGGTGATGAAATATTAGTTTTGTTTTCTTAATTTTACTCTGAGTTTTGGAATTTTGTATACTCAATGTCTTCACTTAGGTGAAAAAACTTTTTTGTTACTGCTGTAGATAACATTCCATAAGATTTCTAATTTAAAATGCACACTGATTTGCAAACTTGTAGCAATCTGTTTTGCCTACCCTCCAAGTTGGTCTCTTACATTCTTTGTTGCTTGTCCTTAAAGGTTTTAAGTGATTTTGGTTAAAGTTTAATGGTGATTTTTTTATTATTAAGATAATTTATTATTATTTTGGTATTTCAATTTCTTACAACATGGTAATATTAATAAATTAATTGTTATTATTATTATTACACTATTTAATGCAATGATATGATTAATTTTTGCTGCTAGTGTAGGTTAAGTCTACATACTCTCAGATATTGTTCTTGTGTGGATAGCCATTAACTAAATATGTTTGTGTGGATGCATTTACAACTTAAGTAGGAGCATGGCCTGAAGAAAGTTTTTGTTAATTTGATGAACAACTGTTTATTTCTTATCGTTAAACTTCAACTTCAAGTGGATTAGGTGATGATAAAAAATAACTTGTACTCTAGAAACATGGCTAGCCTATCTTTCGAAGCTCAGGCTTGATTAACTGGAAGCCTTTCATATTTTTCTGAAGCAAGAAATGAAAGAATACAGTGTAAGAGTAACTAAGGTGGGCATCAATGTTAGTCAAGGTTAATTAGAGTTAGGTCTAAAATAATGGATGTGCATCATCTTGAACTAAAATGTTTATTAATGCTGTGGTCCAAATTTTTCTTGATTTTCTGTGGATCCTTTGTCTCAAGGTATGGTAACCTATTTAACACAAAGTTATGCTGTGTTGAACTCTACAAATTAGTTGATTCCTGTGTCTTTATCTGTTTCTAACTTGTAATTTAAGTACACGGTGCTCATTGATCAACTTTGTAAATACGCCTTGTTGCTTACCATTTACGTTATTTACATGTAGGTTTAAGAAAAATAAAGTAGTTGATAAGTGTTTCCCACATAAGTCTAATACTAATATTTAAACTAAGGGTGACAAAGGGAAAAATACTTTTTTATACTTTGAAACTGGAGATGTTTGCTGCATTAGATTTTCATACTTGTCCTGTGCCTTCTCCTATAGCTTCTCCTTTCACTCATTTGCTGCTCTCACATATGAAATATTTTTCAACACATGAAGAGAAATTTTGTATCTCTGTTGCAGTTAATTTTTATTTTTCTATTGTTTTTGGGTATGGTAATGTATGCTTATGAATTTTAAACAAATGAAAAACAAAAAGTTAACTGAAAAAATTAACTGCAACATCTCCACTTGGCCATGTAGTATCCTGTATACTGTAAACTTTTGCTTATGTGCCCCCCAGTTATAGGCCCATCAACGTGTACACAAAAAAACGCTTTCGGTTATAAGCTTTCCCCCTCCCTGGATACAAGCCCCCTCTTGCATGTATTGGAATGAATTCGATTTGTATGATATTTTAAGGAAAAGTGGGTAAATTCAAAAAGTATTTTGATCAGCACTGCTATGTTGCTGTATAATGAACACCCCGGTATGAAGAATGACACTCTACCCTAGTTAACCCTTTAAGTGCCAATAGTGACCAACATCAATTTTCTCCTAATGATATCCATAGATTGTGAAGTGTCAAGTCTATGAGATTTAATAAAATGATTACATAGAGATCAAGCTTTGATCTTTTATCAAATTCTCTCAAGTAATTTATTTAAGGATTGTATGGAGATCAGTCCGGAGAATTTGTATGTAGATATTTGGGCTTAAAGGGTTACATGAAATGTATGGAATGGGACCCTGATAAAGACTCTAACATGTACCCTTGTTAAAACAGATTGCTTGTCTCCTTGTTATGTTGAGATTCCACTTTTTTCCTTTTAAGTTTTATTAAAGCGCATGTGACAGCATTGTTATTGATGATTTGAATATTTTATAGTTATCCCTGCAGGAATGGCCGTAATACTGAGTGACATCAGTCACACTGGATTAAAGATTATTAACGTCATTCAAGAATCTTAATTGGAGGTATTACTGATCTCATGGGCACGGGGAGAATTTTTCATTTCAGACTGAAACAATGAACTTCTCTGTACCCCTGCCATTACAATCACTATCCCTCAATTTGACTTTTTTTAGAGATTTTTTGCTGTATCATTATGCATTAATCTGCAGTGGAGCTGTAAGTGTTTGTAAGTTGAATTACTAGACAGTGTCTCTAGTGAATAAGGCACTCTGCAGCCTCATCACATTTAAGAACACCAAGTATTAACATCAATATAATACTATGAAGAAAAAAAAGAAAAAAAAGTAGTAAGAAACTTTTTGAGAAAATACACACTAAGAAAAACATAAATAACTGAGCTCAAAATTGCTGGTAGATTTGCAAAATTGCCACTGTAAATTTTACAGAATTGTCATATCTCATTTTAACAGAACTGTCTGCCTGAAGGAATACACATTTTTAATGGAATGATTTTCCCTGGAGGCATTTAGCTGGGAGATTACCATTCTAAAATTAAACACAGTTTTCCACTTTCCTGTCTTTAAATCATCTCAACTTGAAACTTCTTGGTTATGCTTAAGTCAGTGCTGCAAATTGTACTGTTTTCCCAACAGCGCACTACTAAAATAAATTTTTGTCTCCATTTTTTTCGCAAAACAACCAAATTATGCCACCTCCTCTAGATAAACTGATTGAAATAGTGTGATCTTTATTTCATGTCAAACTGTCTTGAAAAAAACAGACTACCCCTTTTTTGTCAATAGAATTCCAGCTTGTAAACAGTCAGTTTTGTAAGTATTTGAGTAGACCTCAGTCATCAAATATAATTTATTAATTTTTAATAACATTACTAAATCATTACAAAGTGTGTGTTTCTTAAAAAAAAAAATTTTTCATACAGTTTTTGTGGATAAGAGGCAGAAACTGGCCCGAAAAAAGAGGGGGGAATGTTTTTCCATTCAATCAAAGGCCACATGCAAAAACTTCAGCTGATTTAAATAAAAGGAAATAAATAAATGAATAAAAAACAGTCCTAAGAGTCTTTTGGTATGGTTACTCTGTATGCACTTAGCCCTTCTTTATTTTGAAAAAAAAAAGAAAAAAAAAAATCATCATTTTTGTCTGGATCCCCTAATACCCATTTTTTCAAACATGGTTTCCCATCATTTTTTTCTTTATTTTTTAGGTTGTAGATGACAGACTTTGGTAACTAAAGGTACTGCGATATTATTCCAGATATTGTGTAGCTTTAATTCTGAGCAGCAGCAAACCAACAGATGTGAGAGAAAGTTAATTTTAGCGCCATAAGCGGTACAACAAGTTGCCCCCTGAAAGATATGATGAGCATCTCTTTAGATTTGATTGCAGAGTCTCACTCATGGGTAGATCCCTAGACTTGTGATCTAGCAGTTAGTGCTTTTACTACCTGGTAATTTGATTTGCATTTATTAATGACAGATGAGCCCTCAAACTTTGCATACAAAGATAAAAAAATTGCATAAGCTGCCAGGTGATCTCAGCACATTTTAACTTTTGAATTCAATTTGTGGTAACTGCAATGTCTTTTCTTGATAAATTTGCACCTTAATGACCAAAATGTTAGCAAAATCCACTTAAAGCATTGCCAATTTTCAATCTCAATGTGATAAAGCCTGACTTTTAGTTGATGTGTACATCTTGTTTTCTTTCCTTTATAGGTGAGTTGGTTTGGCATTCTCATATGCCTGAACATCCAGCAGTCAAGAATCGAATTCCAAGTTGTCTTATAGCCTGCCGGCCATGTCTTGACTGATGGGGAGGAGAGTGGGGAAGGGAGGGGAAGAAGAATCTCTCTCCATCTCCATTCCCCACCTGCAAAAAGTGATTGAAGCCCACACTTCTAGAGCAGACTTTGGTTGTATGCTGGGCAGCGAATGAAGTTCACCAAGCCACTCAACATCACCCATGTCCCATTCAGTTTTATTTACAGCATCCCCACTGCACTCATGATGCGCTCCACATTTTAAACTGAACCCACACCTAGCCTGTGAGCAAGCTCTCCATTTTGAGGGTATCACGAGAAGACAGGCATCTGCAGCACGTGAAAGGAGATTCAAGTGTGAGGGGACCATTCCTTCTTTCCTCCACTCTCTTGCATTTTCTTGTAGCTTGTTTCACTTGCACTCAAAATGGAGAACTTACCTGCCGACTAACCCCCACTCCATTTTACCTGTACTCACTTCACTTTACTCATAAACCAACATTTTAGTCATGTATGCATAGCCTGCGTCGCAGACAGTCTAAATCTATGAGTGACAAGCCCAGCTGCAATGCAGGCTATGTTTGCAAGGCATTTCCAGTGTTTTAGGAGGAAAAAGCCCTGGAAATGAAGTTGACAACATTCTGTCTGCACACATACATGTAGCATTACCTACTAGCCCCCCCTCCCATTCTGCCCTTTACCCGTGCTCCCTTCTACAGTTGTTGTTGGCCACAGTCTTGGTATCCTCCACATTTGGGAATTGAGCACGGAAAAGCTGGATCTTCGTGAGGCCACTGATCCCGGCCCTAATTGGCGACTCAAGTACAAGCATATATAAGTATAAGCACAGCATATGCAAGCATAACTTTGAGCATAAGAACCTTATGCACTAGTAAGGATGGCCGTGACATAAACATAAGTTTTAAAAGACGACAAGGTTTTGATATTCTTTTGTTTATGCTTAAGTCAAGGCCCGTCCTGACTAGCGCATAAGCTCCTTATGCTCACTGATGATGCTTATGGTCAACCTTGCGTTGCCAGTGAGGACCAGGCTCAAATTATCCTTGGCTATGAAATAAATCTGATAGAGAGAGATTCAAAGAAAAATAATTAAATAGAGTAAATAAGTGAATGCAACACCCGGGATGCAACAATAAAAAGAACCTTACAAAAGTGTCCAACTTAATGAAAAATTAATGTACATGAGGTTACTTATCGAGATTGGTTCGATGTTTTCATGGTAGAACTTTACACTTTGCTTTATGGCTCATGAGCTTGAGATTCTTGCTTTTGAAATTATGTCGTTTCTTTGCGTAGGCTAAGTGAACGTCTGGTATGATTTGAAAGGGTTTAATTCAGGTTTGTTGGATAAAACCTTGTCTGGTGATGAAGTAAAGAGTGTCAGACTGGCATGAGAGTCAGGCGCAACGCTGAAGTTTATTTCCTGCAACTGGCCCCCGGAGATTTTTAAAGGAAATTGGGAAGTCAACTTCTTTTCTATATTTCGCGTAACTGTTAACGCCGCTAAAAAAGAATGAAATCCAAAATTTCAACCAGTCTAAGCAGTCCTCAATCCGATCCAATCTTTCGAAGCAAAAGACTGGGAATGATTCTATTTTGGCGCCATTTTCCCCAGGCTTTGGCGCAAATTTTGGAGTTGTTGACGCGCGTCTTGTGAGATCCGCCATCTTGGACGTGAAACTGAGATGTCTCAAAGGCAGAGTAGACGGCGAAAGGCACCATGTGAGTACTCATTAAAAAACGAAATATTGGCCACATTAATGTTTTAGGTTCCTGTCAATGAAGGATGGACGTGTATGCTGTGCTGTGTGTGTAAACGATAGTTTTGTATGAGGGATTTGTTTCTTGAATCGTCTATCCTTTGTAAGCTTTAATAGTTTTTTTTGTCTCCTGAATTAAAAAGCGGTATGAAGTGTTCAAGAATTGCTGGCGGTTTTACTGGTTGACATTGAAATCACGAAATTGGGTCCTTATTGGTTGCTAAGATGATTAAGATTTTTAATCCTAATTCCCCCGCCAACTGTTTTGCTCTGCTAGCAATTTTTGACAGTTACGATGTTGTCACACTTCGATTCTGGTCAGGAAAGTTTCCCTAGCTAAATAGGACTTGTGAATGTTCGTAATGATAGAAACTGAAAATCGATATCAAAACTTAGTTTTTATTAAGAAATTATAATTATGAAAGTGGCCCATTTTGCTTCCTACACGTGACACGTGTTCCCCTCAGACTGAAGTTACATGTAATCAATAGGGTGACCTTTTTGAGTTCTTTGAACTGCTGCGAGACAAATATATTGAAACCTGCGATGAACCTACCTCCGCTGGTTTTTGGTAAAAATTTTCCCGGTTGAATTATGGCTTTCTCCAGACAAAGATTGTGCAAGTGTGAGCATAGCTGATCTCAAAGAAAGCTGTTGAAGTGTTTCAGATTATGAAGCTGTTATGTTAAAAATTTTATTTCTCATTTTTAGCAAGTTCTGACAATAAAGATACAACAGATGCTACTCAATCAAAAAAGGTAAAGGTTGAAACAAATGGAACTGTTCTCGCTGCATCTTCGAGCTTAAGCTCACCCAATCTTACTTCTCTAACGTGGGAAAGAGAAGCTGATAAATCCACATGGACTAGATATCCTAATGAGCATGTTAAGATTATCACTGATGCTTTTAAAGATGGCAAGACACAAGTTGATATCACGGATGGAAAGTCTGAATTGTCAGTGATATTTGAGCGTATGGTGCAAAGGAATAAAAAAAGTGGATGGGAGAAAAGAATCAGATGTGTTTCAACAGTTGGAAGCTCAGATCCAGATGAATGTAGGTTTTTATTAATGTAGCAATGGTTGTATATCACGTACAAAACATTTCTGGAAAGTCCAGTTGGAAAGTAAATGGAACACAACTTTTTTGGGTTGTTCCAGTTGAAAATTTCTGGGAGCAAAAGAACATGTGAAAAGGTAGTCCTGTTTTTCCAAGTGGAATATTCCAAACAGAAATTCATGTTCCATTTCTTCAAAGCCATCTTTGATACCAATTTCAGGCCTTTGCCACCATTTTGCGGCAAATGGAACTGATTTCTACAAATGTCAAACATAATTCTGGGACAAAGTTATTTTACCAGTCCTGAATTTTGTTTACCATTCGTCCAAACCATGGAGTGACTGGTTTGCCCATGTAAAAATGGTAAACAACCAATCTCTCTGTTAAATGGGCAGGATTACCAAGAATTGTTATGATGTTAGTATTCCTTGGAAATTCTTTGGATTTGTTTGAATAATGTAAAGTATTACCTCCTGATAATAGTTTTGCTCTGAAATTTGCTTAAAATCATGTGCAATGGCTGTGGGAGAAATCTCTTCAACAGAATCTTTGCACTAAAGGCCCAATTGATCTTTTCCCTCAATTTTGTTGGTCAATATGGTTCACTAATATAAATAATGTTACTGTGGGCTGGATTAGGATTAGAAATGCTTTGCACTAGCCTGAGAAAACAGCCAACATTTTGCGATGCCACCCCTGGTTTCGCTGCAGAATGACGTCTGAGGAACGAGCAAAGAATTCCCATGCTGGTGATGCACCACTACCCCGTCAGGGTAGTGGCACATCATGAATGAATGAATGAATGAGGCTTTATTAAATAATTTTAATCTCAGCAAAAATGTGCTAATAAGCCGAGGGAATTCACCCGTATGGAATTTCTGCATTGTGTTCCTTGGACATCATTTCCCAGGGGAACCATTGGTGGTGTGGCAAAATTTTGTCTGCTATGTAACGCTAGCTTTGCACTTAAATTTTTTCCATGAAGGCTCTAGCTTATATTATTAAGTGCACATGCAGCTGCAAGCATTGCAGTCAACAACCTTTCAAGTTCTCTCAGCTGTCAGTATTTGGAATAAAACATTGATAACTCCAGCTCTTTTTTTCCAGATACCTGGGAGTGGGAAGATGCCAAGGGTAACTGGACAGTATATTCAAAGCCTTCTGTCTATCTGTTAGAGGCAGCGCATATGTTTGGGCTGACAAGTGTCAAGCTGATAGAAGACAAAAAAGAACTTTTAGTGAATTTAGCAAAGAAAGTCCAAACAACAAAAACTGGAAGGAGCTCCAAAAATATACATAGGGTCAAAGCTAGTGATGCGTGTTCAAGTGAGTTTTCTTCATTCTCTTTGATTATGTATATTTAATCAACTGCCTGGGTAATTCTTGTGCTGGCTGTCACTGATGCATGTTGCGGTCTTTTTAGACAATATAATTTGCATACTCTTATTGTTGCAGTTTTCTGTGACACATTATATGTAGTTTTAGTAGCACAGGAACTGCCGTTGTCTTTGTCTTGTGATGTACCATTTGTTACTTGGCCTGAATTTGATTAGTTGAGATAAAGTAAATAAATAATTAATGTTTTGAAATTTACAGCATGACAGACCAACCCTTTCACCACCTGCCCAGGACACCAGCAGATTTGAAAATGATGATTTTTCCTTAAAAAAATGGTTTACAAGATCTTTAAATAAAACTTGCGTGTACTGCAAACCTCATAGGTAATTAAGAAATATATCATTACAAACAGAATTTTACAATAACCAAGGAACCAAAACAGTGATATTTGTTTCATTTAAAGTTTTCCCAGAACCAGCAAAAATGCTACACTTGCCCAGACCTTCCAACTCATTCGGTTTGACCGTGGGCAGTCAACTCACAGTCTCATGATTTGGTCTAAAAATCGCATGGTGAATCAGAAAATTTTAAAATTTGCCAGACAACTCCAGTAGGAATCGCTCTATTTAAAAAAGAAACTGGTCCAATTTCAATCTAATAATGATGCAGCAGGGGATAGTATTCCATCCAGATGGTTAGTGGTGAGGCTTCTAATTTGACTGAAATCTGAAAAATTGGGTTAAATTGTTGTCTAAAATGAGTTCATAGTTGTCAAGGTGCATGCACCTTGATGATATTTTCTTATCAAGGTTAGCTCCCAAAATTTAGATCTGGCTAGCCAGTGGCCAGTCATCTTGGAATTTGAATTTGGTTTTTTGAAGGGTTTTTGCAAAAACCCCAACGCTGCTGTGCAGAGAATATTTTTGATAGACTTTGTAGCCATACAGTTTTGACCAATATTAAAATTCTTCTTATGGGCAGGTCTGACAACTCCTTAGAATTGACAGGCACAAAGTCAAACTAAATAATACTGGAATCTTACCTTTTGCTTTTTAGCTTCTTCAAATCAAGTACCAGCATCTCCCAAGACGGCCAAGACAGATGTAGTAGTTAAGAAAGAACGTAAGAAAGTGAAAAAGGAAGAGGCTGATACGGAAGTTAAGACTGAAAAAGGTAATACTAATTCCTGGTGCAGTTTTATAACTAAGTTTTACTGCAGCTAAAGATACATTGTATGCTAATGTTCTCACTGACATTATAAATTTGATTGGTTTGACTTTTGCAGGTGAAGTGAAGTCCCTAGTATTTAGTGGCAAGGCACCTGTTGACAGTCACTGTTCCATCAAAGACAACACTCATGTTTTTACTGAAGGTGATGACATCTGGGATGTGATGCTTAATCAGGTAGATTGTAATTCTGTTTATTAGGTTATCATGGTTTTACTATAAAAGAATATAGTAGGGAGCCCAAGAACATGCCCATGAAATCCAGGAAAATGCGCAGAGGCCACTTGGTGTTGCTAGCTTGGGCAAAGCTTGCTGGCGATCAATAAAAATGAAGTGACTGCTTTTTTAAATCAGATTTTCCTCAACGATTGCATCTCAGTGTTTGGAAGATGAATGCTTGGGCCTGGGATGTCAGTGGCCTCCACCCTTGATAGATCCACTACCTTGGCTAGCCACCCATGCATCCCAGCCTTGAGCTCCCGCACAGGGTTGTCCAGGCAACCTTCAAAAAAATGGTGGAAAAGAAGGGAGGGGAGGGGGAGAACAAAAAGCTGAATGGATGCACTCTGCAAAGAAGTTTGTTTCAGACATTTAACAGAAAGGATACTCCAAGCAGTCACATTATTGGGTGCCACTGACTGCCAAAAATGTACCTGCTGCTCTAATTAAAATATATTTATCTCACAGTGGTAATTTCCTTTTGCTGCAGACAAATGTGATGAATAACAATAACAAATACTATTTGATTCAATTGCTGGAGGACAACAGAGCAAAGAAGTATTATGTCTGGCAAAGATGGGGTAGAGGTAATAATCTGTCCATTTACTGTTAATATTATTATTAGTAGTATTCTTTCTGTTTTCCTGATGTCAGAACTAATGTTATCTTTGATGAAATTTTTTTAATTTTTCAGTTGGGTTCAGTGGTCAAAACAACTTAGTTACCTGTGGAGCTGACCTGGAACAAGCTAAAAAGGTCTTCACCAAAAAGTAAGTCTCAGTAGGTTTTTTAAAGATACATTTAATTTAGGTATTAGTTTGCTCTTCTGGCATGGTCTTTAGTACTTTCTAAGAATTATTTTAAAATGTCACCAAAATTTCATGTAATAGGGTAAATAGAGTTTCAATTAAAAGGAACAGGCTGGAAATATTTAGGAGTATTGGTTATCTTGTCTTCCGATTGGCTGGTGTTCTCTGTTCCCTAACTGGACTACTCGTGATGACACAACAAAGATGGCAGAATCAAAATGGGCGATTCCAGAAAATATCCATACCATACCACGGACGGCTTTAAGGATTTCCGAAGGGGAGGGGGGATTCACGATTATGGAATTCTGAAGGCATGGGGGGGTATTTACGATTTGAAATCCGAAGGTATGGGGGAATTCCACAGGTGGGATTTCTGGAGTAGAAAGTGTAGAGTAAGTTCCTGGAAAACGCTATTGTTGTGGACTTTTGTAGTTCGTAAATAAACCACGAACGTATGACCGCGGAAGCAGAAGACAAGCAACGATAGATCAGACACGTGTTTACGCTCATAACTTATAGAAGTGAACAGTAAAACGTTGGTTTCACATTTACCTTGATGAATTTCTTGTCACGTGAATAAAAACTGAAAATGTATCTTTTAATACCGCTTGCAAATTTCTTGTTACTCCCGTCCGAAACCGTCCGATAAACAGTAAAAAACTCGCACCAGTCCCTCACTTCCAAGAACGCCTGTCAGATTAGAACGCTTTTCGTGCGCACTACATGACGTATAAAAGGACGAAACACGACTCGACGGTATATTTGACCGCCAAAAGATTTTAACAGTCTGTTTGAGCTATTTTCCTTTGTAAACGTCAAAACAGCACAAGAAAACAAAGAGGAGTAAAATTACCTTAAGTGGTGTTTATTTTTATAGCCAAATTCGGACTTAAAAAGGAGTTTGCACGGCCTGGCAACTAGCGTAGGTTTTTCTTGTCACTGAAGAGTAAAGCTTGTCACCTGGCGCCGCTAGATCACAGCCTTGAGGAGGCATAAATTCATGTTCGTTTGTTCTTATAGGCGTTGCTAAGTCGAAAATGTACTTCCAAAAAAAACCGGAAATTCTGAAGGGGAGGGGGGGTTCACGACTATGGAATTCTGAGGGCATGGGGGGGTAGCGCATTTTGGAATTTCCGAAGGCAAGGGGGGGTTAAAACATGGAAGCCGTCCGTGGTTGGGTATGGATATTTTCTGGAATTGCCCAATGGCAGACTAGGTGAACTTTCAGAGATAATTTCTCTGGTCAAAATGCGCTTGTAACGAAAAAAAGATGAGAAAATTATGAAGTACTTTTGGTATACATTCTACCCATATCAAGAAAAATTGCAGAATTTTTGGGTTTACATGCCCTTTAAGGTCAGAATAATAAAAAAATGACATGTATTATAATGCTGAGCTGTATTACATAAGTTGCGAATTTATTTATCAATTTATTTATTAATGATCTTGAACTTCTCCCAGGTATATTAAAGTGCCCTTTCCTCCCTTTTTTTTTCCCTCTGTGCTACAGATTCTCAGATAAAACTAAAAACGACTGGGAGGATAGGCATAATTTCCAAAAAGTTCCAGGAAAATATGACCTGCTTATTATGGACTACAATGCAGATGAAGAGGAAAAGGACTCTGTGGATGCACCTGTAAAAGAAGAGAAACCAGTTCTGGAAAGCAAGTTGGATAAAAGAATCCAGAACTTGATAGAACTAATTTGTAATGTACAGGCAATGGAAGAAATGCTAAAGGAGATGAAGTATGATACCAAGAAAGCTCCTCTTGGTCAGTGCAGCAGCAATCTTCTTTTCATTCCTGCAAGATCACTTACTGCTAATCCCCTGCTTTCCCTTGTCTATGGTGACCTCCTTTCTTCATTGTCTCTGTCCTTCCTCCACCCCCTTCTCATTTCAACATTCCTTTTTCCCTTTAATCCCACCATACCCCACCCTTTTTACTCACTGACTGAGCGTGAAATTAACGGTAACCCATTAACCAACAGTTAGTAGTTTCCAAATTTGATGACTTAAAATATTAATAGCCTGAGTAATGCGACGCGGATTTCTGTCATAGAAAATGTTCTTACATGTGTTTCTTTTCTGCATAAGATTGTGTTTGACAAACAGTTTATGTAATTTTAACCAATCCATCTATACATTTGCCACATTTTATTAGCACTATTTATTCACTGATTCTTGGATAATGAACTTTATAATTTGGTTAGTAAAATTTATGCCCTCTAACCCAAAGGCTTAGTTAGCCAGTAAATTAATTTCGAGCCCTGTCACAATTCCTCTACTTTTCCTCAGTCACCTTTTCCTTCCCTCCATCTAGGACCTCTCCTGATCATGGATCAATCCTCTTTTCTGGCCTCCAACCTTCTGTTTTTCATTCTGTCCTTTCACCCTTCCCTCTCTTTCCTCTCCCTTACCCCATCTTTTCCGAAACCTATCTTGTTTTCTACCTCCTACTAAGCTGATGTCCTTCCCTTGGGTAAAAGCTACTTCACAGTGATTATTTATTGGAGACTCAAAGTGGTAAATTTATCAAATTTTTGTCATGATACTCATGAACTGTAAAACTCTGTTTGGTGTTAGGAAAACTTACCACAGATCAGATTAAAGCTGGTTATGAGGCCCTTAAGAAAATAGATACCTGCATAAGGGACAATGATTTTGGTGCAAAGCTCGTAAAAGCATGTGATGAATTCTATACACGGATACCTCATTGTTTTGGGTAGGTTTTTGTTTTTATAAAATAATACATCATTACAAATCTAAGGTCAGAGACTTTTAGAGAGGGTCATTTAAAAGGGCTGGCCTCTTGTACTGTGGCTTGTGGTTCCTGCCGACTTACTTTGCATTGAAAAGATTTGAAAATTGACAAGATTAAACAAGTCGAAGGATGAAGTGTTCTTTATTTAGACTCCAAATAATTAGGGTAAGGGGGAGAAAGAAGTAAGCAATTTGGAGAATGCTGAAAATTGTATGGAAATGGTTGGGTGTGAGGCTTAGACCTAAAATTATAGTTTGCTTTCTTGCAGAATGAAGCGACCACCCCTTATAAGAACAACAGAGGAGGTGAAAATCAAACTGGACTTGCTTGAGGTATGACACAATCTGCTGTTCCATTTGTTTATTTATTTATTTTTTTTTACAGTGCATTTATCTGTGTACAGGAATGAAAAAATGAAACATGCATGCCGTATTGGTATGCAGAGTTTAATTACAATGGAGAGTCTCATGGGGACTTTAGTTGTTGTTAAAATCCAGCTAACCGTAACGAAACAATCACTACAATTTCACACACATGTATGCTAGGCATTATCTCATCAGCCTGAATTAAATTTGGTGTGTATGATGTTGCATAATGTCAATACTTTTATTTATGGGTGGAAGCAGACTGTTTTTTCCTTACAATACACAGAAGACAATGTTGCCTTTCCAGTGTTGCAGTATAATAAAATTATTTATCAAGGCCTTTGAAGATTGATAGTTTGCAGGACATGCTACTCCACTTCTTCTTGTGGACATTGTTATAATAAAAATTGATCTCAGTGGACGTTTTTCCTTGTGTACAGGCATTAGGAGATATCCAGATTGCAGTTAAAGCTATGCAAGAGGAAGAGGAATCTCTGGAGCATCCAGTTGATAAGCACTACAAAACGCTGCATTGTGCACTTACTCCACTTGATCATGAACATCCTGATTTCAAGGTACATCTTTTGACTTGTTCCCCTGTCCAACTTTACTAGTTGAAGTCAAGTGATTTTGACGTACTGGTACATGTACCTTTTGTTTTTACAATAATAATGAAAAAGATTTACATTGTAGTTTCTTCTACACATTCTCACTCATAGTCTTAAATGTCTTACCAGTACTTGCAAAATACTTCAATTCTTTCTTACAGTTGTTTAGGCAAGGTGAACAAATGCTTGTGATATTGGAAATTTAAACTTGGTGAAATCAGGCTGTCTAAAGAAGTTAACTGAAAAAAAGTTCAGCCACTGAACTTTCCTACTAATATACTTAAAATAGGTGACTAATGTCTATGTCTATGTAGGATAATAGTGTCTTGTGCATATAAAACTGCTGAAATATATTGGTGGTTGCAATCTCTTTACAGTATCTTAGAAAAATACTACCTTCTTTTCCAGATGATTTCTAAATATTTGACTAATACTCATGCAGCCACCCACAATCAGTATAACATGGAATTACTAGATGTTTTTGCATTGGATCATGAAAAGAAATCGTTCACTGATGTTGGTAACAGGTAATGACAGTTATGTTTCTCTAATAATTTGTTATGCAGCCACTGTAAGATTTTTTAGTTAAAATTTTATAGTTGATAGAGAACCTTACTCTCTTGGCTCATTTCGTCCTTTTTTTCCAAGCAGATTTATTTTTTTCAGGGCACAAAGTTAGTTGAAAATGTTGCAGATGTTGCTGATATTTTTCTGCTGAAAGATTTAAAAAGGGCAAATTGCAAAAGTGTTTATTAGTGTGATGAATTTACTGGCAAGAACAAAATGTAACAAAATAAGAACAGCAACAACAACAACAACAGAGCATCTTAAATATTTGCCGCTGGGTGCTCTTCCTGCCATCATCATTATCATCATCACCACCATCATCATCATCATCGTCATCACCATTATCATCATCATCATCATCGTCGTTGTCGGCATTTCCCTAAGAGCAGTACTCCTCTTTCAGTGTCATGACATTCTACTTCTAATCCCTTCTGCATCATACTGAGCTACCCATTTTGGAGGCATCTAACCAATCTCCCATAATGAGCAACACATTCAGTTGTACGCATAAGAGCCGCATAACAACATTTATGCAACTTGTGTCCTCTGATGGTTCATTTAGGATGTTATTATGGCATGGATCTCGTTTGACCAACTGGGTTGGTATTTTAAGTCAAGGATTGAGGATAGCTCCCCCAGAAGCACCAGTCACTGGTTATATGGTAAGTTAATAGCCTGTTACAGCCTTGCTGATTTATACTGTTTGGATTTCAAGTGCACAGTTTAAAATGGTCTTTGATATATTCTTCTTAATGCTTTACTTCATTAGTTTGGCAAAGGAATCTACTTCGCGGACATGTCATCTAAGAGTGCAAACTATTGTTTTGCCACTAGGTCAAAGAATGTTGGCTTAATGCTACTCAGTGAGGTCAGTATGCCTTGTTTGTTGTGAAGTCCACCTCCAGAATAAATGAATAACATTTACAACATTGGGCTGTTTATCTCAGGTGTGACGTTTCAGTGTTGGGAACACTTGGGTTGACCTCTGCATTTGGTGTTGTCCACATGTGATGTTCCCCATACTGAGGCCAGCAGCTATGCATTTTTTTTTTTGTAAATCAAGAATGCGTTTACATAATAAAAGATTTCAACTCCCCAGGGTTTGCACAGAGTCTTGAATTCTTAAAAAGTCTGGAAAATATAGATAAAGTCTGGGAAAATGGTAAAAAGTCTAGCTTGAGCTACCTTATTCTCACTTAATTTGGCATGTATTAAATTTTGCGAAAAATCATGAGCCATATTTCGCGAGTATTTAATTTCGCGATTTTTCAGGGAAAGGTATAATTGGAGTGTATCAAATTTCGCGTTTTTTCTATTCTTTAATAACTTTGACGTCAGAACAGTGACAACAGAATTAATAATTTAATCGTAAACAACAGCAAGGATGAAAAAAGATGGAACAAAACAGATGGAAAGTTTGACGACTGCATTAGCGGGATTTTGAAGAATTTAGCAGCAGAGGACAATTCGAACAGCCAGATTGATGCGGCAGAAGGCTGATGGACAAAATCAAACAAAAAACTCCTAAACTTGAAACTGAGACATGTTGGAATATTATTAATAACTAATAAAGAAAAAGCTTGAATTTCGTTATTTTATGGATTAAGTGAGAATAAGGTAATAAGCTGTTGCAACATTTTGTCCTTTCGGTAGACTATCCCTTATCCCTGCCTTCAAACTCTATACTCAAACTGGATTATAGTCCATTTTCACGATGACGACATTTCACCAGTACTTCCAGAATTCATTTCGTTTTTGCTTCTAATTTAAATTTGTTAACCCCACTGAGGTCTAAACACCAATAGTCCTAGTTTGCACAAGAAAACGACAAACTGAAGGATTCTAACAAAAGGACGTCATCTTGCCATTGTCCTGTTGAGGCTGCTTTTAATTTTGGACAAAATCTTGTGACGATGAACTGACCCGTCACATTGGCGAAACGCCTTAATACGGTAGCGCACAGGACGTGGGCGAAATGACCGTAAATCGTGTTAATAGGATGTGCTAATTAATTTTGCAGGTCTCCCTTGGAAAGTGCAATGAGCTTCTTGCAGCAGACTTCAGTGCGGATAAGTTACCAACTGGCTGTCATAGTGTTAAAGGAATGGGAAAAGTGGCTCCTGATCCAAATGACACTCATACAATGTAGGTTTTTGTTGATGATAAGAAGTGGTAGTTGAAACTAAGCCTAGAATGAGAGCATTGTCTTCAGGTGTACTTTCCCAAGTAACATGCCTAAAGACGGAAATCGGTAGTTTCGATACAAGTCGTTTCGGTACGACTGAACTCATGCAGTGAAACTGCACAACAATTTTCGATCACTTCAAGTATAGTTTGGGCGTTAACAGGAAAAACATTTGGGAAGAAAATTTCGTCGTTCTTTGAGTCAAGTACGAGAAACTATTTACACCTCGCCTAAATCAAGTTGTATGGAAACGCCCGGTAACCCGAGAGACCCAACTGGGATGAAGTATTCATCGCTGGCGAAATCGATTCTGGCAAAGTTAACAATAAGAATGGGAGAGCAACTCTTACCCTTATCTATCCAGTTTCGGATACATTTGGTGAGAAAACGCGCTTTTCCTGCCTCCAACTCTACCCCCCAAGGGCTTGCTCGCGCGCCAACGCTTTTTGTGGCAAGCCGTGAAAAATACGTAGTTGAGCGTTCAAGTATTAAGTGCGATATCCAGCAATCTGAAAATCACTATTAAATCATACTTGTCCTTTAAAACTTAAGACAGTCTTGGTGTCATTTGACACTACCCAGTTAATACGAGCCAACTCTTTTTATTGTTTCAATTTAAGGCGTGATGGCGTTGTAGTTCCTTATGGGAAAAGCCTAGACACCGGAGTTTTGAATCCGCGTGGATACACTCTCCAGTATAATGGTAAAAGCAATTTTTGTTTTTGTTTTTGAGGAAACTAGTAGAGTGTGCAGCTTGTTTGTTTGTTTGTTTGTTACCAAGTCATCGTGGAACACTTGAAAAACTAGTTACCCCATAGCCTGCGGTATAGGCAATTTTTGTGGTGGGGGATGGGTAGTGGGCGGTGTTGTCCTAGGGAAGGGAATATCAAAATTCAATTCGCTCGGGTTGTTAGTCATTAATCGCATTGATCGCTTTCTCTGGACTTCCCAGCCTTCTTTAAGTTTCACAATCAAAGGTGGCGACTGTAGAAAAAAATGAGCTTTCGGTCGACTGAAAAATTAGCCCACATTTTACGCTAGTTTTCCTTAGGTTTTCTTTCCAGGAAATCCCCACCAATAGACCCTTGTCACGCGGCGGCCATTTTGTCTCAGGAGATTTCAAAAGCTTTGTTTATGCACGGCTAGCCTCGTTCTCTCTACGAGGCTAGCCGTTCATAAACAGAGCTTTTTAAATCTCCTGAGACAAAATGGCCGCCGCGTAACAAAGGTCTATTCCTCAACTTAGTTGGCTGACGTGCTTGCTAGTTATCAACTAATTGCAACATAACATTAAAAGGCTTTGTTGCTTGTAATGAGACCGAGAGTCTGGAGACACAAATTAAAAGACAACCCCCCTCCCTCCCCCCCAAAAAGGAAATCTGCCCATTCAGAGAACCATTCCGTACAGTAGGTCAGGTATTAGTGACGAAGCGAAATGGAGCCTAGCCTGCATTATCTCTTGATTTATCTTGTGCCTCTCTCCCTTAACTTACAGAGTACATAGTTTACAAGACTACTCAGGTCAGTTAAAAGTTATTTTCTTGTGACCGTTTTCTTTTGTACTAAAACGAGATGGATTTTTTCTGAATCTCAGCAGCATTGATTCCTTTTGTGTTTTTCTTTACCGTCTATGCTTGACTTTAAGCAACTCTGACAACTCTAAACACCTTGTCTAGGCTATAGTCTGTCTTGACACTGCTCACAGGAAATAAAGTTTAGATACGCCAGTTGGTCAAGTTGAAGGCGCTTAGAGCGCGGTTTTGTTAAAAAGCCGCTAAACGGCCTCTTGGCTGCTCAGTCTTCTGTTTTATCGTGGATTAAACAGGTTAGTAGAACATTAAAACGTTGCTGTTATTGCCTTAATTAGTTATGTTCTTTCCTGTTTCAGGTACGAATGAGGTACTTGGTGAAAGTCAAGTTTAACTTCAAATAAGAGAGATACTTATATCAAAGCAAAAAAGTATATCAGCACAGTCAGCAGTCCAGTTGATCTTTTCAAGTCTAGAGAGGATATATACGCCAGACAGTCGGGGCCGAAAAAAGTACTCATGGAGGGCGGTTTCCACGTTGTCAACGCCCCCCAACTCCCTCCCTTCACCGTCTTCAAACGAGAGAACTGTGCAACGCTAAGCAAAGTCTTCAAAGTTATTGTTGTCACTGTCACTGTCCAAAGTATAATGTCGTGTTAATACGCCGTAAACATGATGTTCAGCGCACTAAATAAGTTTTTTGCGAAGTGTTTGAAAGCTGAAACTTGCGTTTCTGTCGGCTGTGCATTTGTTAACACAATTTAACTAGGGCGCGAAGCATTAGAAGCACTTTATGTGAAGAAAAGATGCAGTGTTTATGTAGTTGCATTCAATAATTATTTTATATATCCTTGCCCTTAGTTTCCTGTTATTAGAGAGATTAACGGCATCGCTTTTAAGGCAAACGTGAATTTGTACCACGTGATCGAGTTTCCCCTTTATTTGTCGTTTACTGTTCATCATAACTACACGAAATTCGGTAGATTCACGCCAATTCTCTCCATAAGAATCGTTTTAAGCTGGTTTTATCAGCTCATTTCTCATTTTGAAAATCTCTCAACTTGAATCTCACGTTTGCTGTAAAGGCGATGCTTAATCTCTCTATTTTTCTGTTACGTTGGAGTTGGTCTAAGCTTTTTCCGTTCATTTTCTCTTAAAAACAGGAAGTTGTAGGACTAGAAATTAATTTCGTCCATGATATTCTTGTTGCGCAAATTGCACTTTGCAAAATCGGATCATAATTCGGAAATGCCCCGAGGGAGATAAAATCCTAAATTGCGAACAAAGCAGGTGTTTGGTGAACTTCCTGTTTTCATTTCCGCTTTATCGCTCTCTAAGACTTCCTCGATGGGAATCTTTTCAAGATGTCCTAAAAATACATTAGCGAGTCCACCTGGCTACAAAGCAGTACATAGAACAATTTTAGCTGTTTTAATTTCAGTGTGCGTCTTAACGACCATTTTTTGAGCCGAGCCGGGTAGGTCAAAATTTATCATCTAGTCCTGTCCTGTGAATTGTGAAAAGTACAACAGTATCCAGTCTCGCCGAGTAAATGCTTTACATAAGATTCCGAGGAATAACCTTGATACTGGATGTGATTAGCGCTGAGAAAATGTCGCGAATAAAATGAGAAAAAGGAAAAATAAACTGAGTTGGTCTTGAAAACTAACAGTCCATGTTTCTGCTTGGATTGTTTCCGGTTCCCCTGTGACCTCTGAGATAGCGAATGCGTCTGAAAATACAAGGAAATAATGAGTGTTAAACTTGTTTGTTGGTTAGTCTGTTCCAGATGCTCTGGTTGTGCAGCGTTGAAAAGGGGTGGAGGGGGAAGGACCAGTTTTTTTTTTCGCTCGGTCTATCAGCGTTGCGCCACTTTAACCTTTATGATCCTTTATAATCGCCGGGGAAAGGATATCTGCTTGGATTCGAGGCTCCCAATTTCGGTGGGGCGAACTATGCTTCTAAAATAGCTGCGTTACTTTAACACTTAATCTGTTTCAACTGTTATATCTTATCAAAGGTTGAAACTGTGGCGTGTGATCAGCCAGCCAGTAAACGCAACCCATTTGAAGTAGAGTGAGCAACGTAGTAGCGAAACGTGCAAATGATTTTATATGACATGGCGTTTCAAGACATTAATGACCCACTTCTTTCAGCCATTGCATGAGCTTCAAATATTCTCCATAGAATGGAAGAGTGACTATTGACAGGACAATGAGCCCCAATAAGGGTAAAACATGCAGCTGTCTATGGCTGCCACTGCCCGAGGGATATAGCTGTGCGCATGCGTGAGGCACTGGCCAGGTCGTCGGTCGGTACGTGTGTGCCCCTTGCTTTAAGTTTGTCCTATTGATAGGGGCCCGCTCGGGGAACTCCGAAGGTGAAAATGACCCTTTTTAAAATGATTGGCCTATATTTGTTGTGTCAATTTAAGAAATTGTTCGTTAGAACGAAGATATTTCACCCGAAAGAGGAGTCGGAAATCGACAGAATCCAAAATGAATGAACACGATAGTAAACTTTGTCACTTCTTTCACACTGTTGTATAACATACGAAAGTGGTTTACAAGCTTCCTTTTTGTTTTGCATCAGAAATTGTTGTTTCTTTTGCCTTCTCCAGTACCCCTTAATCTTGGAAACCTCTTCTTTTTGTTCCAAGCTTCGAAATAATTAGGAAGACAGATAGCTGATCCAGAAAATTAGTGCAGAAAGCACGAGAGGGATTTACTTTCGAGTGCATTCGAACCTGGGACGGGCTAAGAGCTCGTTTTCCTTGGAGAAGAAATAAAAGGTCAGATTCTTAGCAGCTGTCGTCATTGTCTGTTATCTTTGTTCCGAGATACTGTAAAATTCCGAAAATAAACCCCTCCAAATATAAGCTCCTCAAATCGGTAACGTAAAACAGCCTCCGTTAAATCGCCCCTCCAAATATAAACCCCTGGGGGCTTGTACTTGGAAAATTGCCCTCGAATACAAAGTAAAACAAAGCAAAAAAGGTAAATTTACTCCCAACTGTAAGGCTAGCCCAATTGATTTTGAAATGCAAATTTCCCTCCCTAGATAAGCCCCTCCGAATATAAGCCCCTCCAAAAATAAGCCCCTCAAAAAGGGTCTTTGAAAAATATAAGCCCCGGTGCTTATTTTCGGAATTTTACGGTAACTCTGGCGAGGTCGGTGAACGCAGTGGAAGAGAAGGGGTAGAAGGGACGGGTACAATCAGAAAGAAGTTGAAAACCTATTCAATTCTATTGTACTACCTAACACCTCATACGGGCTTGCGGTGTATGGAGCGGCTGAAGCTGAACTAACAACGATCCAGCGTTTTTTGGATAGATGTAGGAAGCGTAGGTATATATCTCGCATAGCATGGATATCCACGATCTTTTAGGAAAACGAGATACTACGCGCTAGAGTTATGGGCTTAGAGGGTCACCCGCTTTTTGACATGTTGCCAGAGGTTAAGAACACTAGGTACCACCTTGGACGAAAATCAGCAGTGACACCTAAAGTAAACAGGACGCGTTTTATTTGTTCTTTTGTAAACCGCCTAATTTTTAAATACGAGTTAGTTCTCTAATTTTATTAGATTTTAATTGCTATTTCATGTACCTTAGCTTGGGATATGTATGTTTATCTTATGAAATAGAGACCTATTATTATTATTATTATTATTATTATTATTAAACAGAAAACTCTTTAGCATGTGTATAGAGGCCTTCATCCCCCCCACCCACCCCCCCCCCCCCCACCTCTCCTCCTCTTTCCGATGTTTTCTTAGGGAAGGGGCGGCTGTACACAGGCTTAAAACTCTTCAAATTCAGGCGAAACATATCTGGGCGTATTTATTGTGGCTGGTAAAAAAAAGGGAGATCGCTTTTAAGTTGTCAGAAAAAGGGATATGTTACACATGAGTCCTTACAGTTATTCTAAGGAAAATAATACACCTCTTTACGCTCTTATATATAAAAGAAGGAAGGCTTTATGAGGCCGATCCCTTTTCTTTGTCGTTGATCTCAATTGTCCCTTAATCACCAGAGACAGAGAATGGAAATGCTAAATAAAGTAAGTAGTAAATCGTGGGTGGAGATTCTCAAGACGGCTGGCTTGTCAGCCAAGGGAACTTACTCGAGACATAAAGGAAATAAAGTGAGCCAAGATGTGGGCGGTGGGTGCTATTTACGTTTATTTTTTTAGGTCATCGATATTGTAATGTTGTTTTACTGACTGGTTATACGTTCTTCATAGTTCCTTGAGGAAATCTCTCCACCCCTAATCTTGACCCTTTGTGACCCAAGACACGTGCGTGGTTGACAGTAAAGTGCCGAGCAAGACTGGGCGCGAAATTATTTGGGAAGATGGCGCGTAATCTTGCATGTGGTCTTTGTGTTTGGTCTTTGTAATTTAGCTTGTCGTACAAGCAAACGATCTTCTCAGCATGGCTGAGAAGAGATCTAAACGAGAACGGAAAGTGCGATCTAATACGGTAAGTTGTGTAATTGAAATTTTTACGGCTTTTGGTGAGAAAATAGTTATCGAGCTTTTTGCGGCGCTGGCAACTGCACACACAAAAGCGTTTATGAAAGCAATGTGTTGAAAGTCGCTTGGAAAAGTGACTAGTTTACATTTACTTGTGTTGATACAAAGAAATCAGGCGTCAATTCTCGTACTGGAGAGCAGATTTGAACGTCCTGTGTTAAATTTGTGAGTAAAAGTTACATACGCAATGATTAAGTTGAAGGGAAATTTACACGATAACTAGTTATCGTGCGTGCGGACATGAAATCGACTAATAAACTTGGTTCCATGAAATCGGTACGGTAAATTCAACATCTGTTGACACTTCTGTTTACATGCAAGCTTAGTTGTTCTGAAAAATTGTTTTCGACGGCTTAGCTCATTGCGGGGGCTGAACTGACACGAAGGATTCAGGTTTGCCGCAGATTTAACTGTGTGCATTGAAGTGCTCCCAAGATTTGGATCCTTTTTAGTCCAAATTCGTGTGGATAGAAACAGCTGTCTGGTGGTCGGAGAAAGTCTTACTGGTATTGAGATCTTTCTCCGGAACTTGTGTAATTCCTTCATGCTGTTACATTGCTAATTTAAAGTAAAGTGAAAAAAAAACAAAACAAAAAACAAAAAAAATGACAACGTTGCCTTGGTCCTTGTTCATGTTCCCTAACACGGGTCTTATACTCTAACAATATAATAACTGTTTGGAGAGCAATTTTTTATTTGACAAATCAATATTAATATTTGGTATGTAGGGGTGAAAATGTGACAATGATGGGACATTGTCTTTTAAGGTGACTTAGATATGGCTTTGATTCCTTAATTTGCAAGTCACGTTTTATGACTTTTCACCTATCCAAAGCTCTTGAACGTAAACATCATTTATTACATTAGCCGGGTTCTGAATCAAATTTTCCTTAAAAAAATTGTTGTTTAGGCATGTCAAGCCGAAACAGAAAACAGTTTCCAAATTTAGGTGACTTATTAGACCAGACCATAAACCAAGGCAAGCTGTGGCTTCTATGCCTGTACTGGCACAAGAGTCATTTTCGCTAGGCCCAAAACATTTTTTAAGAGCAGGATTGATTACGGTTCTTCTGTGATTTGAATATCCCCCCAAAACTTCACTTACCTGTCAGACAAGTTAAGAACAGAATTCGATACCCTGATAACAAAATCCACTAGCCCCTGGCTATCGGACACAACTTTCTTTGCAAGCTGTAAACTAAATATTTCTGACTTCCTGACCTCCTGGACAGAGTTAACCAAAATTTTAAACGTTTTCTCAGGAATTCTTTGGAGCAGGTCTGCTGCACAAAGAAGAAGTAGAATTGAGAAGGGCATTGAATGCATCCTTAAGAGAAGTACGGCGTTCTCACACAAAGAAGGAAGAAAAGCCCAGTGAATTTATAGCAACCACAACAAGGAGTGTTTGGAGTACAACAAATACAGAGGTATCTCAGGAGGATGATCACTCTGATGAGCCATTGGAAGTGACAAAAACTGTTTGTATTGGCACAAACACAATGTTCCGGATTAAGTCTGATCGCTCTAAGAAGTCAGATGGCACCAACAAAGGAAAAGGAGGTTCTTCCAAAAAGCAAAAGACAGACAGGGGACAGAAAATAAACAAAGCTTCTCAGCAGGAAAGTGATTTGTTTAAAAAACCATTGAAAAGGAAGAATGGTGCAGAGATCTCTTTTTGTTCATTTAAAAAGAAAAAGAAAGGAATTAAAGGGATAGAAAGTGAACCATCTTTTCATAATGGTTCTAAAATGCCATCTAGATCCACAGCTGGGGAGCCCACTAATAGTGGAGTGGTTGGAAACAAAGTGCGACTGAATGAGGAAATGGGGATGTCATTGGATATTGTAAAGAAAGGGTTTAAAAGTCCAACTAAAACGAACAAAGTTTGTCAACTTTCTGGAGGAAAGAAGCCAAAGATGCTAGTTAAAGACAAAGCTGCTTTGTACAAGCCACTTCATAAGAAAAATATGAAAAGTGCTCATAAAAGCAAAATTGTTCAGAGTTTGAATGCGAAATTTAGTGCTGCTGTGAGAGATGAGACATTGCTTTCTGCAGAAGTAAAGAATGACGGTGACATTCAAAGAGATGATACAGCTTGCAGCGATAAAATGAAGAAGAAAAGCTTTTCAGTACAAAATGATAATGAAAAGTTAGAGAAAATGTCAGGTCCCTCAGAAGTCATCAATAGTCAAGATAAAAATTGTGAACTAAGACTGCAAGTGACAAATGCTGGTCATGGAAAAATGCGACGTCGGCTGAAGCATAAGTTTAAAGATAGAAAACTCGTGTGTCCACTCGGGGAGATATACATACCAGCTAATGTTGCCAAGACTGAAGACTTCCTTACGTTCTTGTGTTTAAGGGGTACGTACCTTGGGTACCTGCTTTTAAATTTTTTTATTATAACCTTAAAACCAATGATAAAACAAATAGCTAAGGCATTGTCGTCCAACTAATTGGATTCAATAGTTTCTATTGAAAGTATCCCCTCAGTCTGTAAGCCTCTACAGTTGCAGTCTAGTTACCTTTTTGTGCTCAGTATTTGTGTTTCCTTGCCTACTATTACCGGTCCCTTAGCCTTCTTTAGCACATTTTTCCTCTTGTTAGAAATTTGCCACCCCCTTTCCTACAAATTCCAACCTTGTTGCTCACAGTTCTGACTCTTTCCTTCCATAGCCCTTTGAATCAAAGCCCCATTATTTTCGTCAAATTAATACCCATTTTCTTAACCAACCCCCCATGTCTTGGTCCCCATCCCTGTCCACCAGTTTTCACTCCCTTTCTCCAATAATTTTCCAACCCTTTCTCTAACCTCAATCCTGTCCTATTTATTGTTTTTTCTTTTGTTTAAAAACTGCCTTCCTTTTAACCAAGAAGGTATCACCCACCCCTTTTTTCTGTTTTCCACTCCTTTCCCCTGGCAATTATTTATACTTCCTTTTTCCTAGATAATATTCTGCCTCTTTATTCTCCTCATAAGACTCTTACGTTAGGCAGCCACTAAAGTTTAATGCATTGAGTAGGACACTCAAAGAGCAAGTCAACTCCAGCTCTTGGGGTAATGCCTTCAGTAACCTGCGATCAGAGGTTTCTCTCTGGCATGGCCTTTAGCATTTACGAAGTTGTTCATGGGGCTTGTCTGTCACATAGTTAGCTTGTTTACCCCTTGTGTTTCTCTGGGGCATATAAAACAAACCAACTACGTGACTGACAAGCCACATGAATGACTTTGTTAACGCTAAAAGCCATGCAAGAGAGAATAAACCTCTGCTCGCAGGGTATGCGTTAAGAAGTGTAGCACACAGTCTATTATTTTGCAGGATTGTCACTAAGGGCTGGGGGAAGTGGATTTCCCCCATCTACTATGAGAATGTCCCCTGGCTACTTTCATGGGAAGCAAAAGGAAAATTGAACTAAAAGAAATTTATTCCTAGCTCTTTAACTCCCTTCCTCCTAATTGCTTATACCTGGCGACTTGAAATCTTAGCAACAGCCCTGCTATTTGCCACAAGTACCGGTACATTTAGCTCCATAGTTCTCTCTGAGATTATCATAATTTAGTAAGTAGTAACATAATAGTTTAAAAATATCTCATGTAAAAAGAGCAGTATGAAAAGGCCATGTCTATAATCTCACACACTACTTATAGATCAGAGGGTATGTTACTATGATATTATTATTGTAACATTTTTTCTCTTCTCCTAGGTAATTCCAGTCTTCCAAGATGTTTTGATGTGTTCAAAGATCCAGATCCTTTTTTTACACAGCCGGCACAGCAGTTTCCTGGTAACATGGCTCTTCCCTGTTCAACATTCCCTTTGCAATCATCAGTGATTTATTCTCCTCCCTCATCATGTACCCCTAGTGAGTCATCAGCACCCTCACCCATGTCATCAACTGATGGCTGGATAATTAATGATGACTGAAATACCCTAATGATTAATTTTATTTAAGTGATAAAAATGTTTTGTACTTTTTCAGCACAGCTCTAGTTTGAACTTTTAAAACGTCCATCAAAAATAATCTTGTTATATACCCTGGAACCTTCAATCTTTAGCAGTAGCCAAGTTTTCATGCCTAATTTCTAATCCACAGGCTCAAAATGTCTTCCTTTGAAAACCCCATTTATTTATTGATTATCTAAATCCTGTTGAAAAATTCTGCACAGAAATGGCAGAGCCTGTTGAACAGTGCATTATTACTTAGTTATCTCCATTTTGATTAATAATAATTTGGTATGAGCTATGCAACTTGGGGGCATACTTGCATCTTTTCTTCTCTAACCAGTGCCCTTGACCTTGTAGAGGTGAAGTGAAGCGGATAGACACTAAGTTGTTATATCCATGGTGTAAATTTGTAGATTAAATTTTCTGGCAAAAACCTGTCAGAAGCAAGGCAGATAACCTGTAAGATACTGTAACAATTTCTAGTAAGAGAAACAAACCTTGTTCTGTAAATTTCATCTAATGGGCTACAAAAGGCAGCTTTAAGCAAAGACGTTTTTTAGCCACGTACGTCAACCGGAAGTGGACTTTTGGCATTCTTGAGCAGTGGTTTTGCCCAATTTTCAAGCAAGTCATCTCTATAAGAGTACAAACACTTAGCAATACAAATTTCGTAACATCAAGGGATATTAAAAGGGAAAAGACATATCACTTCTGGCTGACATATGTCACTCAAAAACTTGTTTTGCTTATTAGTTCCCTGATGATGTCAAAGCCAAAAACATTCGCACTTTTCCAATGTTTTCTAGTTCATCATAGCGATTCTGTGTATGGTCACATGCATGTTTTAGCAGAATGCACTGTATTTTTAAAACAGCTTTCTTCCGAGAGAAAATACCGTGCTGCGTTTCACGTATGAAGGAATGACAAAAGGTTTTGTCCACCGTTGAAGTGTATTTGCAATTTATATAAAATAGGTATGCATGTGGAAGTATGGTCAACTCTCTTTATGAAGGACTCTTTTGCGACCATTAGTGTTTTTATAATGGCCTGGCCTGCAGGAAAAGAATTTGTTTTGGGCATCCATGTAATAGATCCTTTATTGACCAATCCTGTTCGGTCAATATGGCTGAATGTTGGCCCCGGGTGTTTTTTTCTTCTTCTTCTTTGTTTGTTTTGTTTTGTTTCTTGCTTTGTTTCTTTTTTTTTTTTTGCATTTTTGTGGAACGAGAAGAGATTCGAGGTCCATAAAAACGCTGTCAAAGAACTTGTCCAACATCCAGCCATCTCGATGTCAGTCGAGAATCAGAAAATAATTGAAGAACGATAACCTTTATTAGAGAGTAATTTTATTCTGTCAGTCCTAAAAAAGAGGCCATATTGCATGCGTTTTTTGCATGTGTATATTAAAGTGCTGTGACTCGCGTAGCTTTATGTACCAACGTGATAAGCTAACCATATTTGTAGTACTTGTATATATTGCCCATATTTTGAGCCAAACAAGGGTGCCATGGAAAAAGTATTTATTGTACGAAGCTATTTTTATGACCGCTTGATTTGTATGTATTTTGTTATCTGCTTTTATATATTACTTGAAGAGGTACATTTTTTGACGATTGTATCTGTACAATTTCAACACAATCCGGAATGATTCAATAAACATGTACTTTTTTTAAACGTTCCCTATTTTACATTATCAGTAGACGAATGAGAACTTTGGTAAATTCGCCTCGCCAAGTTCTTTTCTCAGCTCGCCTTTAGCACGCGGTACGCATTAAAAACAAAGAATGCGTGGACGAACCAACACAAGCAGCTATCGTAGGCCCTTTGCAGCTAGCCATTCACGTGGTACAAAACCGTCGTGCTGGAGAGCAAAAGTCGCACTGGGACAAGACAAACAAAGAAAATTACCATTTAAAATTATGTATGTCTTTTCTTTGTCTTGTCCCAGTGCGACTTTTCCTCTCCAGCGTGGCGATTTTGTACCACGTGAATGGCTAGCTGCAAAGGTCCTATAAGGAACTCGCAGGGTCTAGTCCAAGAATATTGGCCAATGAAGGCTCTGGCCATGGGCCTCGTCCTGACGTGGAGAGGAGAAGTCGTTACGTCAAGTTGCCATGGTAGCAAAAATTTCTGGACCTCAACAAGCCATGATCCTGCAGATAACGAAATTAAAAAACGAGAAAAGTTGACTTGTTTGACTTTCCTGTGCATGATTTTACTAAGGAACAAAAAGGTAGCCCATATTTTTTCCATCGTTCGAAAATGCAAATGGCCGTCTCTGCCAAGAAAAGGTTGTTGAGATCTAGAAATTTTGCCACCACGGTAACGTGACGTCACTCTTCTCTCCATTGCTGGGGCCGCTTTTTATGAGTTCTTGTAATATTCTACCACTTGGATGGAATTCGTTGATTTTTTTTTTGAGTTTACTGTCTATTTTGTTTTATAGTCGTCGTGCTGATTTTCATTACCGCTAAGAGGAAGAATTGAGTTTATTCTACAGTTTGATGTCGCGGGATGTCATCGATTCGAAAAATTGTGCCGCGCAAAATTTACGTAAGTGCGGCAAAGTGGGCCGGCTGCGACACGGAGGCCCTGCCAATGGGGGGCGGAAATAACCGGTAGCGGAGACTGCAGTAAGAAACCAGGACTGAGGAGCAAAGTGTGATCAATGTTTTCAAGTTGTGAAGAAGGAAGTTTAAGTCCGGTAACTCGAATGATAATTTAAAATAAAATTTAGCGGTTACCTGTTGACCAGAATGCGCCCTTGAGAAAGCAACAACGACAAATCATAATTAACAGTTTCTTGTGATAGCAGCAGCAGCAGTGGTACATACACCTTTTGCCCTTCATTATCGTGAAAATATTTTTTATTTTAATTAATGTATAAACAGTTCAGCCAAGGAAACAGACAATTAATTTTGTGGCATAGCCATTAAAGACATTTGCATCAAGAAGGAAAATAATTAAGGCCAATTTCTACAGCGTTTTATCGAAAACAACATCCTTTAGTGCGAATAAAATTTCATTTTCCTTGGGTGAATGTTCGTTTACGAGAAATAGAATATCAATAACTATTGTTTTTTATGAGCATTATCTTGCCAATATCTTGCTGAATTTGAAGGCATGCTTTAATTCGGGAGCGAATCTCACAATATACCTAAACTCGTATTGCAGAAGTGGCGCGTATTGCATTGCAATCATTTCGTTAGGCCTGTACAGTGTACCGTTGTAAAATTTGCTGCTATGCTTGCAGAAACAAACACGCGATGCGGAAAATGTTTGGTCAATACATGAAAAAACAGGGAGCAGGAGGATAAATAAAAATAGCCAGAAATTGTGCTGCGTGGTTTAGGTTTATGCAGACCTATATACGGCGATGTTTGAACGGCAAAAACATTGAATTAAGGATAAACGAGAAAAAACGTGATTGTTGAAAAACATTACAGTGAAACCCCGCCTTACGGCCACCTCGGTAATACGGCAACTTCGTTATTACGGCCACTGTACTTTGCCGCCTGGCAAAAACCGCCATACATTTTCTTGTAAAAAAAAAAAACCCTCGTAAATACGGCCACTCCGTTAATACGGCAAAATTTTTTTTGGCCCATTGGTGACCGTAGTAACGGGGTTCCACTGTATATCTTTTCTGTTAATGAATTTCTTTTCTTGTTAAAGAACATTACGACGCCGCCAATGTTTGACTATTCTCTAAAAGACTGTTATTTTCATGAAGTTGAAACTATATTGGTATTAATGAATGTTTTTGCATATGTAAAATGCTTTAATAATCACACAAATATCATAGTTTTCTATGATGGTTACACATTCGTTTTAATAACAAAACTTTTGACGCTAATGGAAATTTATATCGCGGAAATGAAGGGCAAAAGGTGTAGTAGTACAGGTGGAAAAAATTCAAAAGAAAACATAACCAAGGAGAATCTGACAGAGACACGTCTATTTACTACAATTATCTTTATAACGATAACAACATTCTCCCTTTTCCCTTTTCCGCTCTTTCCCTATCTCTCCTGCTCCCGTTTTAGCGCCTGACACGCTGGCTAATGAAAACTGATCTGCTTTGACGTGTGGCTTTTAAGTTCGACGTTTGTAAGTGCGTTCCCGTCTTAATACTAGACGGCTTAATTAACGGTTGGAACGACAAAGGTGTCTCAGTGTTAACAGCATCGATTAGACGCACTTCACTTTCCACGTTTGAATTGTCTAACTTTTAGTGCTTCTGCTTTTAATATTTACCATATGCAAAGTAGACGTTCAAGATGTCTTCTACGTTCTCACAGCTACACTTGTTCCATTACACAAGAAACTGTCCACGACTTGGTTACTGTTGGCTATATGTGCCAGTCATACAACAGCTTTAGATTCTTTAGTGGATTCAAGTGTCTAAAATAGATCATTGTAAGAATAAATACACTCTTGCCAAAGCAAGCCCCTCTTAGGAATAACTTAAATATGAAGGATATTGTAACTGAAATCGATTTCTTGAAAAATACTTTTTGTCTGCCTCCTCCTCAGGCACTATTCGTTTTTCACGCTGAGTCAAGCGCGAAACGCGAGTGACTGGTGACGAAGCCCAAAGAACCAAGGGAAGGAGAAAGAAGAGAGACCCGTTTTCTCCTTCCCGCCTTCCTTTGCGCGCAAATTTTCATCGAGAGAGAGAGAAAAGTCTGGGTACGAGGCAGATTTTCTGTCTTATTAAAGAATCGCCGCCACCATGGAAACAAAGAATAAATAAAAGTAGGTTGAGTTTGATCGTCCGGGTGAACGTAGTCCTGAATAGGACTGTTGTTGTTGACAGTGACTGACGTTTCGACAACCTGTGCGGTAGTCATCTTCAGAGTCAAAGTGAGTTGTATCACTGACAGACGACCAATAACATCGCGACGTAATTGACCAATCAGATCAATAACCAGAGTATACCATCAACTGACGTGATACAACTCACTTTGACTCTGAAGATGACCACCGCTCAGGTTGTCGAAACGTCAGTCACTGTCAACAACAACAGTCCTATTCAGGACTACGTTCACCCAGACGATCAAACTCAACCTACTTTTCAAATGACTCCTGGGTTCAAACCCTTCACAAAGAATAAATAATTACGGTCAAAATATTACAAGGGAGTCACGAAACAATTTCCGCAGTTTAGTTTTAAATTCTGGTATACCAGTCCCGTACTTCGCAGATACTGGAATAACAGGTAATGGTGATGTCTCTTCAAGTCTCTGTATTTCACGTTCAGAATCAACCATGTCTATCTTATTGGCTACAATAGCTCCAGGTCTTTGTGAGAGTTGTTCTTTGTAAAGCTCTAACTCCTCCCGCAGACATTCAAATGTGTTTACTGAGTCCGGCTGAGAAACGTCCAAAACGTAGAGTAAGCAACGACATCTTTCAATGTGACGCAAAAAAGCATGTCCCAGTCCCTTATTGAGATGGGCTCCACTTATTAAACCAGGAATATCAGCAACTGTAAAAGAGAAAACGATTATTTAGTTTACAAAGTGTCACAAAAATGTTCAAAGAAATACCAGCGCTATGATTCGTCTTAACGCATTTATACTACTACATGGGAAATTTCTGCAATTTGATTGGCTTAGAGCAGTGGTATTTCAGCTTAATTTGAAATACTTACATTTGAAAATTACAAGTAGTGTAAACAAATAATAGCATGATTCGTGGGTGATATTTGGCACAAATACCACTCGTGATGTTTCAAAATTGTTACAAATTCGAAATATCACTCGTGGTATTATGCCAAATATCACTACAAATCATGCTATTACCTATACTTATTATACAGTTGAACATCTATTTGCGAACAGCTCTCATAAATTGCCACCCAAATTTTCCCAGTCAAAGCCCTACAGTTGGAACCTCTTGTACACGACCACCTTCTGTAAGCGACCGCACGTCAAGTGGTTGCTTGCAAGAGGGAAAAAACAATGAAAAATTATTAAACCTTCAGACACGAAAAGTGGTCGCACGCATTCATGGTCTGATCTCTATGTTAGTTGTATGTACCATGCTACTTAGAATATAGGAGGAACTTTAGTAATAACAGGGAACTGCACATATCGTGGCTTGAAAAATTGAATGCAATAAATTATCTTCCATAAAGTAGAAGTGTCCGGACATCTCGGAGGAGACCCAGGTGATTCGATTTCTCGTAAGCGACCACCTTTCGTACGTGACCACTAAGTTTTCGCATTTTGGGTGGTAGCTTACGGAAGGTTCGACTGTATTTCCGTAAAGAACGCGCCATACGTAACGCGCAAGTTTTACCGATATAAAACGCACGCGCTCGGGCCTAAGTCACCAACAACTGAGAGCACATAATTCAGGGAACACCCAATAAAAGGAAAAGCTGCTTGTGGCACGCGCATTGCCGACTTATGTAAACAACTGGAGATTTTTCCTCTGGTTTCAAAAGGGAAAAAACAGAAAGAACGCAGTAAGTGTTTCATTGAGGTTTCAGAAACAGAGGAGTAATGGGAAAGATCCTACCACGCGTTCAAACCTGTCTTGCAACAAATCAGGTTGCTACAAGATGCGTGAATACTGACTTCTGATTGGATAAAATTACGCGGAAGTCAGGTCACGTCACACGGGCGTTGGGCCGGTAAAACGCGCAACATGTACATAAAAAAACGAAGAACCACTCTCTACTTTTTGCAACAACTTTTCGCAACCTGCAACAACCTGATTTATTGCAAAAGAATTTTGAACGTGAGTGGTAAAACGCGCAACATCGCTATTTAACTCGTTTTGCAGCAATGTTGCAAAACAAGTTGGACGTTTATGTTGCCTGTTTTGCCGTACCTTTAATTAAATTAGTGACATGCCATAAAATTAAGGTGGGTATTTGTCACCATGTGACAAATACCCAGCTCAATGGAACTAAATACCAACACTGTGACAAATGGATATTCAGAAGGAGAATTTTTTAGTCAGAGCTACCTGCAATCTGTGAGTAATCATCAAACTCCAGAATACCAACATAAGGGTTTATTGTTGTAAATGGGTAGGCAGCAACGGCTGGTTTTGCTCTGGAAATTGCCCTTAAAAGAGTGGACTTTCCCGCATTTGGAAAACCAACCTAAAGAACAACAAAAAATGAGTCAGGATGAAATTCTGGTTGTAGCCTGCAAGCAGATGTGTCCTATTTTCGTGTGCAACAAAGGAGAGATGTCTCTACGCAATCTATTATGGTTGTCTATTACCATACAACCCCCCAAAACCCCTACCATGTCCGCAAAAATGAGATTTTGGTCCCTTACAAGGTTACTATAATAAGCATATAATAAGCATTACTACTTTTGCTGGTGACCATTTGGACACTGTCTCGTCAACACTTGGAAGCTGTGTTTAACACTTAAGGAAAAATTATTTCTTGTAAAAAGAAATGTAAAGAACAACACGGAGATCAAGACCTGGCTTCCTACCGTTGAGCTTAAAATATTAAAAGTCCTATTTCATCTACTCCTGTTTCTTAGAGGGAATCATCTAAAGAAGAGTGATTAAATAACTATTAATTCTACATGTCATCACATAACTGGATAACGTATTTACTGAAAGAGGAGGACAAGAATTACAAGGGAAATGGATATTTTTCAGATTTTCTTTGAGCCTTAGTCTCTCTCAAGGGCCAATAGTATTTTTTACTCTTCTTTCAAGACTCTTGCCTCATTTGTGAGGGATGCAGAGAAAACTTGTTCTGGAAGAAAGGTCACTTCCCTACCCAAGGTACCCTGGGCAAGACAACTTTTCATTATATATCCTTACAAAACTTAGCAAACCGTCTACACGAGAAACAAAAGTTGGCTTGGCCATAAGGGTGACCCACTTAGCTGGGTTACCCTTTTTCGATAGTAGGGTCACCCTCCTAGCCAGGCCATGTGAACACTTTGGCTCACTCAGGCGGGTCATGCGAGTACTGTTGTCAGCTCTTGGCTCAGGCAAAGGGGTTAACTTCATTCTCAAATTAATGCTCGTTAAAGTTGACTTGGCTTGGAGGGTGATCTCTTTCCAGGGCAACTTTTCTCCACAAAAGCAGAGCCTTAGTTATGACTATTCTTTTCAGAATTTGCTTACCAAACCAATATCAGCTATGGTTTTGAGTTCCAGTTCTACAACTTTCTCCTCTCCAGGAGTTCCATCAGAAGACAGCTTAGGTGCTTGATCGAGAGCGGTCTTAAAGTGAGAGTTTCCAAGTCCCCCTAGTCCTCCCTTGGCAGCAACAAAGGTTTGCCTCTCGGATGTCATGTCGGCAATCACTTGACTATTTGCTTTGACCACTGTTCCAAGAGGAACCTAAAAATGAACAGCTGGTTAAGCTAGAAGTAGGTCATCTGAGATCTTTTACATTTAGTCTTACAATTCAAAGAGGACAAGCAGCAAGTTGTGTTACTCAAAATATCTAAGTCTTAACCTTAACTGTGCATCAGTAGGATGCCTAATATGTGTGCAATCCCACAATTGGTTTAGGCTCCATTAAATCCTATATGTATACCAATTACAAGTAGAACATTTAAGGAGGACCCACCAACAATGTGAGCACAGTTACTGACAAGGCATGTGAGTAGGAAAACAATCCAAAGAAAACAACCTAAATTCAAAAGTGTGGAAATAGGATTAAGGGTTAGCCATGGTTTGGATAAAGTATAAACGTTTTTCATTTTAATCAGGGTAAAGAAAACTCAGTGTTGGCTAAAATAGTACATAATTTTGGTATATACATTGTAGCATTCTACGCTTTCTCTAGCTTTAGGTATATTGTCGGAAACCAGGGGAAATTATACCTTGAGTACGAGTCTCTTTTAGGTGTATCAGACGATATATTGGTTTCCCATTCACCCCTGGTTTAGGATCCATGTAAGACAGGGTTGGTGTTGCAAATGTACGACAAATTGAACTATGGCACTGTTTTCAGAGATGCACTTTGACCCAGTTTCCTTTGCAATCTTGTAATAAGACAAACTAATGGTAAGTGGCAAGTAAACCAACCAACGGCCTGGCCTCTACCTCATGCATGCGCACAGCCATGAGCAATGGCAGCCATGGACAGTTGTTTTGCCCTTATTGTGGCTCATTGGCATGGCAGAGCCTTTGAACCTCTGAATGGACAAAGCCATGAAGCACAGGCCCTTTTACTGACAAGGTGAGTACAAAGCACTCATTTACGTGCCAGCTACACACAACGTCAATAGACCTTTTTACCGATACGGTGGCCATATTGAATTAATTTGATTTAAGGAGTATTATAGGATGCCCTGGGAGCATGAGCACATTTCGTTTGTATTTTCAAGCGTTTTTCGGGGCATTTTTTCTTAAAGTTTTCTTAGAATAAGATTGTAATGGGAAAAAAGATCCTTGTGCCATGTTTGGATGTAATAATGATCACCTTTTTACAGTTTAGTATGTGCTCATGCCCCCTGGGCATCCTATAATACTCCTTAAATCGAATTAATTCAATATGGCCGCCATATCGGTAAAAAGGTCTATTATGTGGTAGCTGTTGACTGGGAACCATTTGGCAGTTCTTCCACAGCATGCGTGAGGAAGGTGGATCAGCATTTCTGCCATTCTGTGTGTCAATAAATTCAATAATAAAATCCAATAAAAGAACTGCTAGCAGTAATTTATTCGATGCAACACCATCCCAGTCTCACACGTAGTAAGTTTTCTTCTGCTCTTTTTATTTTACCTCAAATATCTGATCAGAACCATTTCTGCCTTTGCAATTTTCTCCCCTGCCAGCTCCACCATTTTCTGCCTTTATGTGCTTTGGAAGATGGGCTAGTTCTTTCACAGCATGGTCTGCAACCAGCACAATGTTCCCACCTCGGCCCCCATCACCACCGTCGGGGCCAGCTTTAGGTTGGAATCTAGTAAGTTACACATTACAGCTGTTTCAGAAAGCACGCGACCTGCAAGGTCAAAATGTCTTTGCATTTTGGGTTTTTCTGCGATGTTGATCAAAATCTGAAGGCTCTGCACTTTCTGCACTGGACCTTTTAGGAAACAGAAGTTTACTTCAACGGGTTCAAAAGGTCATGGTTTGTGATTTGTGATTGGTAGATTTTGATCCGTTTTGTGTGTTTCTGTGTTTCAAGGTTTATTGCTTTTGAACTTCAGAGTCCACTTGTTTTCACGTTTTAGCTCTCAAGTTTTTTTACCTTCTTACTAAAACATGGCAAGTTTAGATTCCCCAGGTGAAATTGTTCCTATAGAGCTTCCAAACCCAGAAGAAACACAGATATAGGAGAGTGAAAACAAACTGGTACATTAAGGCCAACGTTAAATTTTGAAGCTTCAGCTCATCATTGCTGACTTTATTTGACAAGCAATGTTTAGATGCTATGGTAACAGTTTGATTGACGTGGAAGAAAAACCCAAAATCCTGAAACGTTTTTGACAATGCAGCTCGCATGTTATCCAAAACAGTTGTAAGAGACGATGAAATTTAAACCTAAAATAGGTATTCCAATTATCTTTATGGCACAAGAAGGATACAATTTCAGGAGTGTTTGACTCATTAGAATAAAGTGTTAAAGAGATTATTAAAAAGGTTTCAATTGGAGCCATTGATTTTTTTGGCAAAGTGTCCTTATATTCGACTCGCTATCTTTGATGCTAGAGCTTCAAATAAAATGTAAGATCAGAGTATAATAATGTCTGTATGTTTTACAGTCAAACTTACTTTTTTCTTCTGAAGTGCACACATCCATTTCCACCATCTCCTGCTTTTAAAACTACCTTTTTCCAGTCAATAAACTGTCTTTCCTGTTGTTATAAAAGCAGATCCACAAAAAGTATTTTAAACCTCAAATATTGGCACATGAAGACTCTTTCTAAGGGCCTGTTTACATGGAGGTGGGGGACCCCAGACCCGGGGAGCACTTGGGTATTTTTTGGGTGGGTATGTGCCGCCCGGGACTCCAAATTGGCACCCCGTTCTGAAAAAAATTTTCCCTAAAATTGCTACCCCGTTCTAGAAATGGGCCAATTTTTTATATCCCGTTCTAGAATTCGCCCTAAAACTGATACCCCGTTCTAGAAATAGGCCAATTTTTTATTCTCCGTTCTAGAAAGTTTGTAAATTGAAATAGCCTTGTGTTTTTAAAAAGATATTTCTTTATTTGTTCGACTTAAAAAAAATGCGGTTAATTATGGCGCAAAATCTCTCACCACGCACAGAACTACGCTCGTAAGCTAACGATTTTCCTTCTCCTGCCCCGTCCCGTTCTTTTGAGCCCGTCTCCATCTCCCTCGGGTTATGGACTCGTTCCAGACTTCCGCGCTCCTATTTAACCAAGATGGCGGAGTCAGCGCTCGCGGGTCGCTCGCGCCAAAATACACCCGCCCTGCACTCTAAAACACAGGGTGCAACGAGAGTACAACAGTTTGCTTGTTAACGCATTGAAACGTATTTTTAAAAGCAATCTGTCCTTGAATAATTTCAAATGGCTGCTTACAAACCTGGAGCTTTCGTGCGTTCAAAATATTATACACCGTTCTAGAAAACGCCTCTGAAATGGATACCCCGTTCTAAATCAGGAGCTTCAAAATCACGACCCCATTGGATGGCACATACCCGTATAGGTATTGTATGGGAGTACCCCCCAGGGACCCCAGTAACCCCACCTATCATGTAAATATGATCAAATTAAAATGAGACATTATATGGACAGGAGGGTTACCCTACCTTAGCAGGCTACCTCACCTTCCTGGGTTCCCCTACCTCCATGTAAACAGGCCCTAAATCTTAGCATGTCCCAAAAAATCTTAAAAACCAGGAGGAGAGAGGGGAGGGAGTGTGGATATCAAATGGAAATGGTCCTAATAGGGGACCAGGACAGGCTTATGCATTTCATTATTACAAAAACCTTCATGGGCCCCTTTGTAGTTAGATCGTCCTAAATGACTAAATCAATTACCTTAGTGGATGGTTTAAAGCTTAAAGATCGGCAAAGTCTGGACGTCCCCCAAGTCCAAAACTTCATTGCATTCAGCCGAGCATGGCCTGGTTACCCAACCTTCAGGTGTGGATACGGGTAGGTACTTCATGTATGGGGACCTGTCAACAACCTGCAAATGAAAAGTGAGTTGTTTACAGATCTGAGCCAGGGCTAATAATTATGGAGGATCGATACACGTGGTCGGGAATTTGTTTTCAGAGCTGGCAGGCAAATAATATTCAAATTTAGCACCAACAGGACAAGGGAAGAATGGCGGGCGAGCGCCCAAGGCGAAGAATAACTCAGCCTTGCTTGGTATGTATGTAGCATTAAAGTGCTATGTCACGACTTGTTCTTCAAAGACGCCGCGTTATAAATTTATCGCCTTCTCGAGCTTTATCGTGCCCTGTTGCAATTCAAGCGAAAGAGATCTGTCTCTTGTCCATTTCAACCAAGTAATTTAGACGTCTGGTCACCTTATAGCGTATATAACTTAACATTAACAGCTTGAAATTTACAGCCTTGATCTTTGGCTTTCTTTTGACGATCGCTCGAAGTCGGTCAAAAACGAGTTCATTTGTATTCGTTTCATCGGCCTTTGTGCGAGGCAATTAATTTCCTTGTATCTTTGTCATATTTAGGTCAAAGGAAAACACCACACTTTGAATATGAATTTTCTATTAAAAGTTAATTACGCCGTCTGAAAACCATCTCTTTCGTGAACCTGAGATCGAGTCGTTTAGATGGTTAGTCAAATCTTGTCAGCAAAGCTGTGTTAAGTTGGTTTAAGTTATGTTGAAAACCTTCAGTTGGTTTTAAGAATTAGTCAGATAAATATTCACTTTTCACTCAATTTCCTTTTTAATGTAAGTATACAATATTTCGATCCTTTTTTCAGCTAAAGAATTGATCAAAGCGGGTGTCCCTTTAGATAGTGTATACGGTTGACTGACGTCGAGGTTCTCTTCAGAAAACTAACCGCAGATTGTTCACTAACCCAGAACACTTTGGATCTAGAAGTGGTGACTTTTTACATCAACGACCCTAAAAAGACAAACAAGTGATTAACAGTTTAAAAAACCAGCCTAAACATTCTTAATTGTCTTTGCAACAGATTACAATGTAGCATTGTACCTTTCCTTTGTTGGATTGTATTTGTTTTTTGTTTTTTTTCCCTTTTTTTTTTTTGAGTATCGTAAATTTACAAAATTTGGAATTTCATGTAGAACACAAACTGCACAAACTTGCACCAGTGGCGTTAATGCTATATTTCAGTACTTTCTTTTATTATTTAAGGTACATATGTCACTTCCATGGTCAGGTGGATTGTCCATGTATGATCACTTTAATCCCTTTGATCTCTGGGGTCACTGAAAACCATCCAATGCAGCCATCCTTGCAAGAGCAATCACCAAGATAAACTTAAGATCTATGTTTACATACACCTGCTCATATAATTCACATGGCTGGACTTTTTTGAGTTTGCTGTAGTGAGTGAAGCAGTCATACTGAACCAATGTTTGAAATGAGCAACTGGTAACTTTGGTGATTTATCCTCATTGATCTCTAAATTTTTGGTAACAGTGTGTTGCTGAAATGTTTTTAAAAATGAGAAAGTCATTATACTGTTCCTGATGGAAGATGACATTGTCGAATCCCTGCTGAATTGCACCAAATGGCATTGATTAACAAACAATAATCGTATTTAATAAAATCAGATCTAGCCTTCCCTCCAGTGGTAGTTTAAGTGATTCTTGGTCTTTTGTTTTAAGCTATTTTGAGCTATCAAAATGGCACATTGTTCCAGTATAGAATTCCTTACAATAAAATCATGTTCAAGTATATATAACTATTTTTCCTTCTTGATTAATATAAATTTTTTTATTAGACAGTTGTAAAAATGATGAATGGATAAATGAATAGACAAATAAATAAATGTGACTTTAATTTAAAATCTTAAATCCGAACAATTGACACTGATGTGAAAGTGGGGAAAAATAGTGTTGGTGTAGCTCCTGTGGTTAGAACCTATTTTTGTGGTCCAATTTCTTGAGGACATTTTATGATTAAGAGGAATCTCAAATTTTGTACAGGGCAAATTCTTAAGATTTACTTGTTCATAATATTTGTGGTTTCTTAGGAATACAATGGAGGGTTGCTCCATAAGGAGGAAGTTATGTTAAGAAAGGCATTGTATGCCTCACTGGTTGATTCCAAGAAGCCCTCACCAAACAAGCTTTCTTGTGGCAGTCATTCAGTTTGTGAGACAGCAGGCAATAATGGCTCTCAAGACGTCACCGGTGTAACTTGCAGTGGAGACAAAAAGAGTAACAAACAGTGTAGCACTTTTGAGGAGTGCAGCAACTGGAATGGTACCAGTGAATCTGAGCCACTTATCGCTGAAAAGACTGTTGACTCTGAAATGCAAAAGAAGATCAAGGAACCAAGCAAACTTCTTAATTATGTTATCAAGAAGAAAAAGGAGAAAAGAACCAATCCAAAAACGTTATTTAGGACTGTGTCTTCAACAAAATTTGCAGGAAGAGGGGAAGGAAGTTTATTGTCTCAGAATGGTAAAGCAAAAAAGCGAAGGAGACAGAGAGGAGCACTTGCAGTATTTGTTGCAATGAATAAGTCTGCTGGCCGAAAAATGAGTAGGGAGCATTTCTTGGAGGCAGATAAAGACCTTTCAACAAGTAAAAGGAAGAGAAGACGAAAGAGGAGGGAGGTTAAAACTCAAATCTTTAATGAAGCAGATACTGAAAGTGAGGAGTTGCCATTAAAGAAATCTAAGAGTGAAGAGAACAAGTAGGTGCATTGTATTATGGATTTATAATCATGGACTGCAGTAAATATCAGAAGTTACACAGTGTGTCTTACAAAACACACAGGAACTTGACAAAAAATCCATGTGATGTACATGCAATGACATGTTTTTTTTGGCAACACTTTCAAAAAAGAGTGGCTGGAAGAGTGTTGTGTGTTGTTTTGGCTGTGAGTAAGCTATAAATCCCAGGGATGGGGGTACTCCCATAATGGTTTATAGACGGAGGCAACAGGCAAAAGAGGTACTTTTTCAGGCTTCAGGTATACGAAAGGGTAGGGATTTCACTAGTTGAAGTACATGTATGTGAAAGGGTTGGCAGGGTGCAAAGAAAGTCAGTTTTACAACCTGCCATTCGGGCAAGCTGTAGCTAGCATGTACTAGCCCACAAGTTATTTCAACTAGCTCCAAAACCCTTTTTGATTAGCAGGATTGATTACAATCCTTCTGTAATTTGAATTCCCCACCAAAAAAGCACTTGCCTATCGGGCAAGTTAAGAACAAAAATCACTAGCCCAATAGCAAAATCCACTAGCCCCGGGCTATCGGACACGACTTTCTTTGCACGCTGGTAGGGAGATCTGTCATTGCAGTCTGTGATAGGACCTAAAGCTGCTAACAGGCACATTATATGGCTGTGATAAAGACACATTGGAAAACTCTCTGGTTTAATGATTTATTCATATTTACATTTGTAAAAGACGGTGTATTTGCAGAAGTTAAAAGGGATGCAGCTTTCTTAGTCAACTAGTACAGTGTGTGAAAGGGGCACAATTTGTCAATAACACGTAAATGAAAGGGGTACACCTAAAACATAATTGAGTACCCCCTCCCCCTGATTATGATTGGGACCTACATATATAACTTTCATTTACATGTAACTGACATTTTATTATTATTTTTTTAAAATTGTAGAGCAGCCTGCAGAGTAGTCCAAGCACAGCGGAAATTTGCAAAGTCACATCCAATGAGTCCAACTAGGTAGGAAGTGTTTTTTTATCACTTTGTGTTCAGATTAATTAATCTTACGGTATTCTTTGCCATAATAACTACAGTTTTGAAATCTCATACCAAGATTTTATGTGCAGTGAAGACAAATTGCTGCTAATGCAGCAGTTTCTTTTGATGCCTGTTTAATTTTTAACCTACCGAAAGTCCAAAGAAGGTGGTATACAATTTAACTGGACTAATATGGTAAAATGGCGGCAGGGCAGAACAAAGGAAGGAGAGCCTGCAACTATGTCTCTGGAATTTGAACTCCACCTCCAATTCCCCTGTGGCTCCCCATCAACTGAGCTATGAGATTTCCGCCAATCAGCGTAAAGCAAGAACGAGCAAGAATGTAAACAGACATTGAAAAACATGTGCCAAGGGTAATGACGTCATTACTTATGTCATCTCTGCCAATCAACATTTTGCATCGACTTTTTTGATGCAGATATTGAAATTCCAGAGAGCTAGTTGCAAGCTCTCCTTCCTTTACCGCCACACCGCCAGAGCGCCTTGGAGAGCTTACTCACAGGCTATGTTAAATGCATTGTTTATAGTTTAAGTGCACTTAGTAGCTGCTCTATTTACTATCATTGACAAAAATCTTGGGACAAATTTGTATTTTATTTGGTATCACTGTTGATCAGTGTATCCACCATCAGGGCTCGAAATTGCGACTGATACGGTCGCCAATGCGACTAACATTTTCTCCTTGGTGACTAAAAATTCTGGTTTAGTCACCAAAGTGGCGACCAGATTTCTCTATATTTTAGACTTAAATTAAAAGAGTAAAGTTAACACAAACATTTCATATTAACTTACTTTGCTTTCATCATAAAAAATGTGCCAAATCTCATAAAAAAGCCAGTTTACCTTAAATCTGATGGATCGCGCCATTCTATGCAGGGATTCTAATAGGTTGCGGAAAAAAGTCAAATTTCGCGGAATTTTAGGTACAAATTCGCGGAAAAATCAGCCAATTTCACGGGAATTTTCGGAGCAAACTTCGCGAAAAAGCAATCGGTAGAAACGGCCGATTTTGTGGTTATTTTCAGGAAAAATTCGCTAGAAATTGATCGGTTTTGCGCTGATCAGACCAGCACTTTAAACGTTTTTGTAACAGAGGTCATCATTTGCTCTCTCAACAACAATACGCCCAGGAAATGAACCAACGGCAAAGCCGTTAACATCATGGCTAGTGCCCAGTTTTTCGCAACGTAACCTACGCCTGGTAGTTTTGGGACGTTGTTTGCACGTTTCAGTGACGAAGTGTCAAGATAAATTTGCTGAGATAACTTTCAAATATGTTGTACAGACATGTACGTGATAAGATTTCTACTGAATTTCACAGTATTATGCGTGCTTTTGTGAATTTCGCAGATTTACCTGAATTTCACGCGCGAAATGTATCACAAGCCCTGTGCTGCGTCATTTACATTATAGAAACCGGCGACTAAAAATTTGCATCTGGCGACTACATTTCTCCAGTTGGTCGCCAAAAGGCGACCTGAGGATTTTTTAATTTCGAGCCCTGACCATGAGTAATTCTTTGAGGAAATGTATGGAGATCAGTCTGGAGAGTGTAGGCTGATTCAGCAACAGAATGGGAACATCATTTGATGACAGGAAAGCGAGCAGAAAGGACTAAAATCGACTTCCGGTGCCCAATTTGCCTCTCTGGCATTGGTCAAGCCTGTTGTTTGATTTGCGCACGCAGTCGTCAACTGATGTTCCTGTTCTGTTGCTAAATCAGCCTTGTATGTGGATATTGGGACTTAATAAGTTAAAACCAGAACTGGCAGGAGGTGACAAGTTTTCTATCTACAAGCATGCCATGGAATTGAACTGGGGACCATAGAAAAGCAAATCCTACCTGGCTACCTAGTGGTCATGCAGAGCAGGGCTCTGAAACTGTACTGATAGTAACTCCATACTTTGGTCACTTACTTGGTAATTAAAATGATTTGCGTGTATTTTGTTTTTGACCAGCGCTAGATCACATGAAAAGCGAAGTATGCTCTCAAGCACTTGTACAGCACGAGCCAAGACTGAAGATTTCTTGACCTTTCTTTGCTTAAGAAGTGAGTAAACTTGTGCATCTAGGATTTTGCCTATGACTGTCAAACTCAGGAAACTGTGAACACCTAAAAAATATGACTGGAATGCTGACTGTGTATTGCACTGTTAAATCACAACAAAGGACGTCAGGACATGAGTAGGGCACAAAAATGCAAACTAATCACAGTTGTTGCTTGCAAATTAGTTTTCTCATGCCTGATTAGCTTTGACCTTAAAATAATTGTTATAACATTCAAGAAATATTAATTTTGTAGTGTTCTCTGTTTTCTTAGTTTCACAGTAATCATGGATCATTATTTTGTAATATTATTTATAGTAATCATTAGTAATGTACAATATGCTTTCAATTCACTTGCCTTACTCATTACAAATTGTTGCGGAAGGGAAATGTGAATGGTTACTGTAAGTTTTGGAATAGTTGTTGGGGGAATTGCTTTTACATGTATGAATGCCAGGAATATGAGTTCCACTAGCTCAGCTCATGCGCTATTTCCTCATAAAATGTTTGTTGTTTCTATGAGGGGCATGGGCTGACCCACTTGCCAAGATCTTGATTCAATTTTTTTTGGAAAGGAGTGGTGTGGTTTACTATGTTGAAAGTGCTGAGCAAGCACTTGATGTATTGTTTGGGGGGAAGGAAAGGTAAAATCAGGGAACTCACTATGCTATACATCAATTAATTTTCAAAACATGGTTGTAAGAGAGAGAGGACATTCATCCTGATTTTTTCTTACTGTCCCCTCACTGATTTTGAGCTACCAAAAATGCAAATATAGTACACAGGTCAATCCTAATCCCATTGTCGCTCATTAAATTAAGTCTCTTCAAAAATTACCCTTTAGAGCTGACATTCTATTGCTAAATTAAAAATGCACAGGTCAAGCAAAGATATCGCAGTGCAATTTGAAGTCCTTTTTCCCCAAAACAATCACAATAGGGGCTTGTTTACGTTCTTTTTATTTCAGGCTATTGATCACGTTTTTCCAAAGTGAGCTGCTAGAGCCCCATCATGAAAAAAAAGTTGGCCATGCCCCTGAACATTCCTTTTTTAACTTGTTGCAGATCATCCTGTCTTACCCAAGGAGCTGGAGAAATTCAACAATCCTTATCTGCCAATGTCCCCATTATCTGACGAGGAAGAGAACAATAATTCCTTACCACCCTCCCCTACTCACTCTCAGTCGTCAATGTCAAATTCCTCAAATCTGTCAAGCACCATGCACAAGTCATTTTCTGACTCACCTGTCCCATCTGTGGATAGCCCGGCCACTGGTGAGGGACCCTCTTGGGAGAGTGGTGTGGTGAGAATGTATGCAGATGGTCCCAAGGGGCTGGCTGGAAAGGGAAAGGAGTCAAAGAAATATGACGAGCTTCTGCCTAGTGATGACGCTGATGTAAGTGATTGGTTTTTCTTGATGTGTGAGTATTAGATGCAGAACAGTGGAATCTAAGCTCCTTCAGGTTGACCATTCGCGTTCGTTTTGATTAGTAAATGTGATGAACTGTTTTCACCTAACAGTTTTTCTGTTCTTCTATGGCCTGGAGACAAATAGCCTGTTCCAGACCCTCTGTAGTAGGGATGAGTGGAAAGAAAAGCAAGCACACACACAAAAACACAAAAAACAAAAAGAACAGACAAGAACTGATTTTCACCTATCCTGACTAACACAGTGTCTGGAATAGGCTAGAAGAGCAGGTACACTGTGTTGTGAAAGGTGCAAACTTCATATTATACCTTGCATTCATCAGTATTATTTATTTTTAAAGCTCACAGTCATTTTCACGTACAGTCATGTCCTGCCAGACATGAACTATACTTAAAGTATTCATATGCATGAGGCAACATTGTACTATATAAACGTAATTTGAAATATTGTGATCTATGCATAAATTTGCAATCTTCTTGTTGGTTTTTAACTCTAAGTGACAAGTTTAGTTGGAGTGATAAACACTTTTTGCGTTTGTGTCTCAATTTGTTTGGCTGTTGTTCTCTTCAGAACATTTCTTCTTTTTTTTTACTTGTTATCCCTGCAGGCCACTGCAAGGATACATATTTGCTATCGTTGGGTTGCCTGGAAACACTGTAAAATATTATGAGCCTGCACAATAAACTTGTATGACATAATATCTGAGCTTTCAACCTGACGTTTTAAAAACAGGGAACTGTTACGTCCTACAAAGCATTTAGGACCTACCATGCAAAATATAAATTGAGAGGTATCTATTTAAATGATCTGAAAAACCTGAGCTTGCCTAATACAATAATTTTTGTGCCTGCTTAACAAACTTAATAAAATACCCAAATTCAGTTTAAACTTTTTTGCTCAGACCATGTGACCATGGATAATAGAAGGACTGGTATTTTCCATGCTCGGACAAGAATGAAGCCTTACTTTCCATGCTTATCACTCAAGGCACAAATACAAACCCCTGTGTTCAGGTGCGCAGAAGGCCCCTCACTTTTTAGCTTCTTTTAGTAAAGAGTTGTTAGCTTCAAAATTCAATTACGAGAAAAGTTTAAAGGTGCACGATGATTCTGACAAAACCTAACACATGTGTAGAGATTTCGCCTAAAGCAATGTCATTATGCTTCCATTGGTTTTTATTTATGCTGTTCCTTGTTCATGAAATTAAGGAGTCCTCTATGAGTAGCTTCTACTCTCGGTTACTGTTCGTTTATTTAAAGGTTTTCCAGTTGCTGTACATTTATTTAAACATTGTGAATTGCAGATTCATTAAACAGGTCTATACTATTTTATAGCCTATGTTATATCAGTTGAATCTACTAAAGCCTAATACTGAGCTTGTATGTGAAGAGAGACGAAGTGCTCAATATTGTGATCATGCTTTACGTATTCAACATTCGTCTGTCAACGACTTACTTAAGAAAGCTGGTTTACTAACTTTAGAACAAACGCCACTGAATCGTAGTCAATAGTTACCGGCACCACACAAACGACTTAGTGACGGACTCAAGCAAAACTGACGACGATAGAATGACTGTACAACCGACGAAAAAGAAAAAAAAGATTTTAAAACAATTTTGAAATGTTTTTAAACTTTTTAATCTGTGGCAAAATACGGGTCATAATACACCAATGGCATTTAGAGTCTTCATAGTCAATAAAATCACGGCTTCACTGACAGACGACCAATAACATCGCAACTTAATTGGCTAATCAGGTCAATAGCCAGAGTTAAATACCATCAACTGACGTTGCCTGCGATCATGCCCTCCCTATACCTCTATTGTGTCTTTCTTTTTTTCCCTCTCTTCAAAAAAAACAACAACAACGCCTGGTCGCAGGTTGCAACTGACGTGATACAACTCACTTTGACTCAGAAGATGACCACCGCACGGTTTGTTAAAACGTCAGTCAATTTCAACAACCTTGAAGATTATATTCCACCCACTTATGATTCTGATTATTGTGCGTTTTTCAAGGCGAGTCCTGGTGCTCATCCTTTCTCATGAAAAATCAGTTCTGAAACATTTCACCCATGTGAAAATGGTGAACAATATGAATAATGAAATGGCTGTACAGTTTTTCGCTTAATTTAATTTCGAGACCTACAATAGCGACCTCATTCTTTCGTAAAATGGCCATAAAACCATGGAGACTGCGGTCGTTTCTGCTAGAATAATTCTTGTGTTAATAAGCATGTTTGAAATACGAGAAAGTATGTGTCCCCTTCAAAAATTTTGGTTACGCGTTCCTATAACTTGTAGTGGTTTTCATGGGCAGCCGTTATTGGGGTCGTCATGCAACGCTGCTTCCCAAGAGGAGCCTTGTGTGATGATTCAAACGGCGGCTGCGTAGAGGACAAATGCAAATAGTGGAAGTTTGCTAATTAATGCGCAGCGAGTGTAAGACGACGCTCGTCGAGTTTTGTTCAATTCCCATGGGATTCGTTTTCCTTTGTAGACCGCCCAATCTTAATCTAAGACCCTGTTTACATGGAGTGGGGGACCCCGGTCTAGTGGGGTAGATTTCTTTTGTTTTGTGTCCTCCAGAGCGTGAAAACAAAAGAAACCAACCCCACTAGACCGGGGTCTCCCACTCCATGTAAACAGGCCCTTAGTTCCTACCTAAATTTAAATTAAGTTACAAAACGTTCGAAGAGTGTGCTCTTTTGCATGCCGCTGTGTTGTATTAGATTTCAATGTGAAATGTGTTTTTTTTAATTTAGACAGTATTCAGCATGGTGAACGTCCTCTGCTTTATAAACTAGTTGTTCATTTTGGTAGCTTTTGCATTTTTTAAGCAATTCGTGTCATTCATAATTGCTGTTGTTATCTTTATAGGACCCGAGAGAATTCACCAAGTCTGTGACACCTCCGCTTTCTTTTCGAGTATCCTCTCGCCCAACAAACTGCTCGGTTTACAAGACAGGGAACAAGCAGCTACCGAGGCCTATCCCAAAGCCATTCGCAGTCAAGCCTTCAATTACTAGTGTTTCAATGAGTAAAACTGCATTGTACCCCACGGATACCAAAAGTACAGGGGATACCGGCAATCCTTCTTCCTCGTTGTCGCATCTCTCGGAATCGGTTAATTCGCCGCCTCCACCTCCTTTGTTGTACATCCCCGCTGCTGCACAGAGGGTAACTCACCTCCACGAACCTCCTATTTTGCAGCGTTTTCCCTCAACTTCCCCTTCGCGCGAGCAAGAAAGCGACGGAGGATCAGAACTTCGTCGGTTGTCAGTCGATCGGAATGATGGACCGCCACCTTTAAAGAGGTTTCCTCCTGTTGTTTTAGAGCATGAAAATTCAGAGAAGGATTTTGAAGCTGTAAAAAGTAGTACGGATATGCCCTTTTTAACGCAAAAGGGTTCTTCAGATTTTCGTCCAGTTTTGTCAAGGTCCCCAAATGGACACGAATTACAGGCCATTTCGTCGGCTGCACTGACAACAAGTGGAAAATCAAGCAGCTCACTTTGCGATTTGACCAAAATCTCGCAGATGGAAAGAGAGGTAGACGGGACTACTTCGCGTTGGAGAAACAGAGAGATGCCCCTTTTGAGGAGGCATTCTTCCGCGACTGAGGGCACCGTCTGCTTTGAAGAGCTAGTGAAATTTCCCGGAAGTTCGCGGACGATCAACTCTAGTAGCAGCCCACCTCAGCTTCAACGCGTGCCCGCGATGAAAGACGCTGACAAACATACACGTCTTAGTCCCCTTGAAACTGCAGACGTCGATGGTGTACCTGGAACTTCCGCCGGTGGTTTCGATACGTCCACTGCTAGTCATGAATCTTCCAGTCGGGTTTTTGGAACTTCGGGTAGTCGACTAGACAGTTCCGATGGTCGACTTGGATCTTCCGGAAGTCCTCTTCCAGCTTCCATTGGTCTTCTTGAAACCTCCCATAGGCGACATGAAGTTTTTCACCCTGAAAATTCCGCTTCTCGACTAGTTGGTTTCGATGGTCTTCTCTCGTCTAACTTGTCATCTCATCCTCCTAGACTTGTAAGGCACCCAACATCCAGACCAAGCTTTCTTGAAAAAAACCTGAATGTAACATCACTTCAAAACGATACAGTATCTCCTGGTATTGCTAATCAAAGGCAGGCTTCACCACTTGCGTTTCCTACTAACAGAAGAAGTGCGCAGTCATTTCAAGAAAGTCATTATTCAAGATCCATTCCAATTGCTGAAACGCTCCCCGTCACTGCGAGACAGTCTCCTGTATTTGCTTCTGGTAAAGACAGGTATAAAAGTACTTACGTCTTTGCAACCCGGCAAACGATTCTACAGCCTGAAAATGAACCGAGCCCTGTAAAAGTGAGTTCTTTATTTTTGCCAGGCAAGAACTATGTTGGTTTGACGCCCGTCCACGGCAGCGTGCATTCGATGCAATCAATTAGTGACTTGAACCAGTCGGATGAAAGGCGATTTTCACCACGCTCGATACAGAATCACTATTCAGGGCCCCGTAGTCATCAATCGCACGTAAACTTAAACAACACGAATGCGGGTTTGTCGTTGGCAAACAAGCATTTTAACACTTCTGAGGGATCAACGAGAATACCCTCTCCAAGATCAGACTTGCTTAGCAGATTATCGCACGAACCTTTGAACGGTTCGTGTGTGTCTCGCGTTAATGACCTCTCTTCGGAGTCCTCGTCCTTCCGAAATCGACCGATGGGTATTCGATCGACTGTTCCGCACCTCGTTAACACGCCCGAATGCTTCCCTCCTGCATGGTCACACTTAGAATCACCTTACTCTCTTCCGTCTGTAGCCTCTAGAAATACTCCCCCTAAACCGTACACTTTGTCCGTGAACTTACCTGCTCCTTTCTCTTCTGATCACACCGACGCACAATCCGCTGAGTCACGATCGAATTCGAACACGCCAGTTTTAGAAGGTTATTCCCTGGCTCAAGTTCGAACAAGCGATCAACAACAAGTTCGTGTTATCGAGCGCACAGAGCGCTATTCAGGCGCAGCTGAAAATTACAGAAACTATGACTTGCCCAATGCATTCCAAAACGCGATTGTCCCGCATAGCGTGAGGGCAAACAATATCTTCAATGAATCCGGGTGCTCTGACACTTCAGTCAGTGATCGGACAGTCTCTCGACCACATCTTAACGATCAAAGAACAGGCGATGCGAACATGGAAAACTTATGCCCATTACTCCAACGCGTCGAAATTCCAGCAAAAACTACATTTTCGAAATCAAACAATCTTAGCAGGGGTACTCCAAGCCCAGTAGCTCGTCAAACTGAACTTCAAGCACACACATCGTCTTCAAAATCACCAAACTTTAAAGGAAAGAAAAACAGCCTTATTACTGACTCTAACAAGCCTTGCAAATCTCCAAAGACAACAGGCACGGATATTCCAGGCTCCAAACAAAAAACAGCAATTTGTCCATCGTTGGACAAGGCTAGGGATTCGCCCATATTTTATCCCACTGAGGAAGAATTCAAAGATCCCGCCGCCTACATTAAAATAATACGTCACGAAGCTGAGAAGTTCGGTGTATGCGTCATTGTTCCACCAGAGTCATGGAAGGTTTGTTTTTGTTTGTTTGTTTGTTTGGTTTTTTTAAACTCATGTTTACATTAGACAGCAGTTAATTTAAGAGACTTGAAGCAAACAGCTAAGAAGCAAACCATTTAAGGGAGTTGGTTTGCCCAGCAATTTTTCGTGGTGAGCGCAAAAAGGGAGGGGAGATGGAGAGGGAGAAAAACGCGAAAGCGTTCTCTCCCCAATTCCCCTCCCTTTTTCCCTTCCTCCCAATCCCCTATCCCTTTCGACGCAGGCTAATTTTTCTTTTTGCCCCGAAACATACCGACGCGCGCGAGAAAAAAACCTCTGGTACCAATGGCAGCCAGTCTTCGAAAACTGGACCAATTTTTGTCAAACGTCCAAAAACATACTAGCACCGCAAATTAATCAATTTTTGGCACAGTACTGGGCGCTGCGCAAAAAACAAGTTTTTAACGAAGTCGCTTGGTTTTGGCGCGAGTTTTCTTCATCTGTTTATTGTATTCTTTACTGACATGCACAGTTGAAAACATGGGCGGACTCAATTTTTTGTTATAGCACCTGGATATTTATACCGCACCTTTCTTCTTTGTTTTTTAACTTTAGCCCGAGTTCCAGATTTCTGACAATTTGAGGTTTGTTAGCGAGTGTCAACTGATTCACAGACTTCAGGAGAGGTGAGTTCAAATTATCGCCTTTATCTGATGAAAGTCGTCAGTGCTCTGAGAAGTAACTGTATCACGTGTTGTTTCTAGTTCAAATGTTGTGAGCAGAATTTTAGGGTCTTGTTCTGTTGGGAGCATCGGGTACTTTATTTGCAAAAGGCAAAAAAAAAAAGAGAGAGAACGACTGTACATTTAATTTGTTGTTCTGTAGAGCTTACAAAATATTCCATTTCTCACATCAAAGTAAATGAATTTATCATTAGTGCGGCTATATATCACCCCCTTATCTAGAATCCTTCCCTGACTTTCAGCACAGTTTGCGGGGGTTTTCTCAACAATTTCGCTGTGTCTTTGTTAAGACGGAATCCATTAGGAAATTGAGTAATTTTAATTTTCAGTGGACAAAAACCTTGTACCAGAATATTTTAAGCCATGTCGCAATCTTTTTTACATTTTTTAAGGGCAATAGATGTAATTAGGTGTATGTAATAACAACAAAGACAATTTCTTATGGGAGCCCGGGAAATTGATTTCAAATTTCACAGGAATTGAAACAAAGGTAAAATCGTCATGTGTAAAATTTCGTTTTGTTTAATTGGAAGCTTTTGAAGTTTATTTTCTCGGGCTCCCATAAGAACCTTTCCTTTGGAGTTATTTCATATAACTTATTAGATAAGCGTAAAAAAGAATGCAATATGCTTGAAATTATTCTGGTACAAGGTTTTTGTCCACTGAAAGTTGAAATTACTCAATTTCCTAATGGATTCCATCTTAATATTAATCTTAAGACTCAGTGAACGTACACGTCCTTTACCACGACTGGTCGGCTTAGCCCTGGCCTGAACCTTTTTCATGGCAAAAATCTAGTCCGCCTAGAGAAGAGGGGCGCCCTAGGCAAGTAGATTGGCAGTCCAGAACCTTTAGTCTGTCCACCATGTAAACCTATCAATTCGTTGGCTCTGCTAGGGTAGCGCGATTACCTAGGGCACCAACCCCCCCCCCCCCCCCCACCCATCTCTTCCTTTTTTATTTTCCACTGTTTGTTTCAAATCGCCAGATGGGGTCCCGTGGAAGAGGAAATGGCGTGTATCAGGAAACATCTCGACCAGCAATCTATCTCTTTAGAACCCATGCCTCAGGTAATGACCTCAAGGCCTAGTAGACATCATGGCCGACACCTGCGATGCCAAGGTTGCTAGCCTAGCACAAGCAGAAGGATAGCTGACTTATGTTTGCGCTTATGCTTGCGTCTCTGCGTCGTTCAGTTGACTCCCAATAACTCGAACCTCCCGCTAACTCGAAGAAATTTTTGCTTCCCCTCAGGTCATTCCGGACCTATATAATTTTACCCTCGATACCTCGAACCATGTTTTGAACGCTTAAAAAGTCGGGGAAAAACTGTGCACTGGCGTTCGAAACATTTGATTTTGAAGTCCCATTGACGTGTTGTAGACATAAAGTTTACTAGTGGAGGCTGATGTTGTGTGTCACAAATCTAACGTGAAGCAGCTTTACTTTTTAAAACAGTAAAACGCGTGCTCTATGTGGGCTATGTTTTGTTCCGTTACGGTCTCGGATTTATAACTGATCTAAAAGTATCTTTCAATTTTCACTTAACATTTCTAGAATAAATGTGATTAAAATGCTCACCTTACAGTAAAAACTGTTTTTTTACCTTCCCTTTCCCTTTCGATTTCCCTTGAAGGTTCGAGTTATCGGGAGTGGACTGTACTTCCAACCAGCCTTTGGAGAATTTTAACAAAAACTATTTAAACCAGGACTTGCCGCCTTTTACGGTCGGATTCTCAAATCATCCATCGCAGTTATAATCGTAATTCAGGCAACTGCAAATTAAACCCAGAAAAAAGAACTTTTCAGGGCTGCAGTGCTCTACCAACTGAGCTATGAGGACCCATATAATTATTGAGGGCAGGCCAATTTGTTGAGTTCAATGAAACATAGAATGGTTATTTTATCAAGGTTAAGACTGATATGGCCATCGCAGTTGTAATCTTAAGCCAAATAAAACTCTGATTGGATGGTTGAATAGTATGGCCAGTAGTTTTTAATTCTCCTACAAAGTGCCGGATTCCTGCACTCATAAATGAAGTCTATTGACTCTTTGTCTTGTCTCACAGATAGGAGGATTGGAACTAGATCTTCCTCATTTCTCCAGAGTGGTGAAACAATTCGGAGGACTCCAAAAGGTAAAATTAGTATTCTTTATCTGCCTAATCTGATTAAAGACTGCCTCCTCAAAGCACATGCAGGTCGTGAAGTCGCTATCTTCTTCTTCTTTTGTAGGTTATCGATAGCAGAAAGTGGGCAAGAGTCGCAGAAATATTGAAAGTACCTCGAGCGGTAAGTCCTTCCTTTGACTTTGATGTGTTTGAGGTGGGGGTTCGTTAAAACATTGCACTTATGAGATCTGAACGGCCTTGGATTTGACCCTCGGTCGTGCCAGCGTTTTGTTTCCTTATACAAGAAACTTGCTTCACATTGTCGCTCTATATCTGAGAATACGGCCATAGTCAAAATTTGTCAAAGTTTGTAAACTGCCGAAAAATAAATAGGACCATGTGAAAGTACTGGCAAAGAGGTTTCATTAGAATGGTCATAACGCTGAATTTCGTCCACAATCGCAAAAGCTAGAACCTCCGTAAAGACTCCATCTGGACCCCATGATCGATGTTCTTTTAGCTGACGTGTTTGATGGTTTCTTTCAGGCTCAAGACCGAATTGGGAAGCTTCAGGATATCTACTGCAAATATTTGCTCTCCTACGATCTCCTACCACAGGTAAATTGATCTTCACAGGACAAACATTTCTTGTTAATTATTGAGTAATCAACTGATAACTTAGCACTGTCTCTATCTTTAGGATGACAAAGCTGAACTGCTGCGACACGTTCATCTAGAAAGGGAACGAAAGGTTGACTGTGGTATGTCAGTTTCACATTTTGGCGTAAATTTCTGTGGTCAGTAAGAGTATACAACATGGAAAATTGTTGTCGATTTGTTGTACCCAAGAAGGTTATCACAGCATTGGTCTTAGTCCACAGTCCTAACGGTAGAATTGCTTGGCGTTGCTGTTAATAGATTCTGGCGGGGAAGGGGGGGGGGGGGGGGGCGGAATAAGTGAAAGAAACGCTTGTCAGCAAATGAGGGTTTAGTGGGTGGAGGTCTTATCTTATGAATTAGAGAAAAATGTCGCTTTTGGGCGGAGCCGCAGGGAAGGAATCTCTAGTGACGAAACAGTTAAAGACTTTCAAAGAAATGGGATCTAAATGGGAAGACCGGCTCTCCGAGCGTGAACTCGGGCTTGAAGAGTAGGAATTTGGCGAAGACAAATCGGATCGGATTTAGCGCTAAATGTGCGCTTTAAGGCTATGATTTGATTCTAAATCCAGTTTGCCAGTTTGGAGGTCGAGTGAATCGAAGATCTCCGTGTCTCCTTGGGCGTTTTTGTCTCTCTTCGCCGCATGGCGTTTAAAGGCCAGTCCAATGTTTCGTGTGTGTGTTTGGCAAATAAAAGGAAGGTAAAATTTTAAACAATGAAAAATACATCGAGTGCATTTTAAATTATACCAGAGTTATGGGGACGTTGGAAACTTCGTTTGGTTGGTGCATACTCGTTGCTGAATCCCTATTACCATATTCCATTGTTGTAAGAAAGGATCACTTTCTTTTAAATTTTAAAAGCTCGTTTTCAATCTGATAGTTGAGTTACGACCAACTTATATTGTTTTTGTTCTTGCAGAACACGGCACGGACACGTGGTCTGTCAAGGTACACATTAATTATCGTACTTTTTGTTTGAATTAAGCATCGTTTAAACTCATGGCTATCGTGTTAAAGCTTTAGACAAAGAAACTCTTTCACTAAGTGTTGTACGATTTTTTTTAGGGCCGCAATTTCTCCTTGGTACCGTTTCAACGACTTGCTCGAAATGTGCAAGGACATTTCTTCAAGAATTCCCCATCTGCGAACGACGTAGAGGTAAATGATGTTTTTCTGCACAAAATCAAAGAAATAAACCAAATATCATAGGAGCAAACAGACCACGAAAACGAACTTCCAACTGTAAACAGTCTAACCTACTCGCCTCTCTGTACTTCAAACAATCCCTTCCTCTGTGATACGAACACCTCTGTAATGCGGGAAGTTGAGTTTCTCCCGCCATCCTTTAGTGTCCGTATTTAGGAGGTTGGACGGTATGTTCTCGTAAGACAAGCTTCATTTTGAAGGATACACTAGCGTTTTTCTTGTTATTTACTACAGAAAGAATTCTGGAAGGTTGTCAACGACCGTGAAACCTACGTTTCTGTTCACCGAGGAACTCTGGATACAAATCAGGAACACAGTTGTTTTCCAACTGACAAAGGAGATTCGTATTCGAAGTAAGCAACACTTCTATTGGAAATAGACATTTTGTAAAAGTATCTGTAATTCTAAGAACATCTCTTTTTCTTTTTTTTTTTTCAGAATTGGCTGGAATTTGAACGTTCTTCCTCATTTACCTTGTTCAGTATTGAAGCATGTGGGACTTCTTCAAGGTAAGAAAATAATTGAGGGCAGGTTACTAAAGAGTATAATTAGCTACTTTTTAAGCATGTTATTTTACTTCACCAGTACAATTTGTTTGTGCAAAAATTGTTGTCTGTGACCCAGTTTTCTCGGGTCCAGACAAATTTTTGAACGGAGAAAAACTTGCACGGTTCCGCCTTTCGTTCACACGGGACTTGCGGAACCTTGCAAGTTTTTGAACGGTAAACAGTACTTCAATCTGTAACATTATTTGTAAGGTTCCGTGTAAACGGGTGTGTAAAACAAAAATCATATCATGTCTGTGAAAACGACTGAAGACTTTTATGGGTCCTCTGTGTAGTTATTGCTTTAGGATCAGTGAGGTGCACAAGTGGTTTCGGCAGATAGCTCTAAACAAATGTTTGTGTTTATTTCAGATGTAACGATACCCTGGCTTCAGTTTGATATGTTGTTCTCTGTAAAACCGTGGCAGACACATCCTCTTGCACTCTACACAGTAGACTATCTCCACAGTGGCGCTGAGAAAATCTGGTGAGAAAACCAAAGGCTTTTTTCTTTAGTCAGTACTAGAAATACAATATATTTCTGTTAAATTTAAAAAATTTTTGCCCCAGTTCGCCTTAAAGATGAAAACAATGGTTTTTCTATTTTTGCAAGGAGGGGCCTAAATCGCTTGAATGTGCAATTACTGTAAGCGGCCACTTATTAGCCCTAAGCTTGTACTTCTTCGTGAAGGGCTGGTTTAGGAGGGCTTATAAACAGAGGGGCTTACATCCGAGGGGGGCTTATATTAACCGGAATAGAAAACGCGATTCCAAACAAGTTACAGCAGTGCTGATAAAAATACGTTTTGCTAGTATATCAAACTCATTTCAATACATTTGGAGGGGACTTATATCCAGTGGAGCTTATAAGCGGCAATTTGCGGTATTATTCTGTGAAGAAATGTGTCCAAACTGATTGCAGCCTGTTGTTTAATTGTATCTTAGGTACAGCATTCCTGTATCGGAAAGAAAGAACCTCACCTCTTTTTATGGACACGATGTTGAATCTGCGGAAAAATCACTCGCGGATAAGATGGTAAGTATTACTTACCCCCAACTGAGATCAACCTCTCTTTACAGAATGTTTTCCCTCATCTTAGCAGTTGCGACAGGCTACTTAAAGGAGCTATGCCACACTATTTCTCTTCTTTTTAAAAAGCTAAAGCTATTCCTTGCATCAATTGAATTCCAAAAATAACGGTCCAGTCTTATTGTTTAAGACTATATTTCGGCATTGAAACTGTTTCAGATAGGCTGTAGCCTGCGAGCAAGCTCTCCATTCGGGGGATTTCGTGAAAAGTAGACGCGCGAGAGTCACGCGCTTCGCCGCACGCTCGCGCGTTCTCCCGCGGCTCGCTTCGCTCGCCCAAATAGGAGAGCTTGCTCGTAGGCTATGTCGTCCGTTGCATCAGATGGCAAGGGGATGAAAATGGATTGAAACTCTTTTAATGCTGTGTCTGCAAAAATCACGATAAGGATTATGATGGTTAGTGATCCCCGGTGAAATTTGTTTTATATCTTCTTCATAACTCTCCAGGAGCATTTTGTGTATTAGTAAAGGCAATGGCACTAAGAAATGACTTGAGCACAGCACTGACCTAAAACAGTTAAATCCTCGTGACTTACCCCGGTTAAGTTTTTGATATCTTTGTTTATCATGCTTATCATGTTATGTCATAACATATTTCAGTTGACATATTATAGTAAATCGTATCACATGGTATCTTTATCATATATTTAACAGTTATTTCACGAGTGCGTGTTGGATATGAGAAATCATCTCATATCCAACAAGCGCGAGTAGAATAATTGTTTTATTAAAAAAAACACACACACACACAAAATATCGAGAGTTCTTTCCGACTTTATTTTTTAAAAACAACAGATTTTCAGCTTGTTTTTAATTTTGACCGGACGCTTACAGTTACCATATTTGGAGAGCATGGTATAATGGCTCATATACCATGATGGCCAAGCCAATCAGAGCTCTAGAACTGCGTTATCCAATGATTCAGTTTTTAATAAAATGTGTTATCATGATATACCTTGTATCATATCATATCATTTCTTACATCAGGCTTTCAACCAGCGTTGTAAACTGGGCATCCAGGAGGCATGTTTTGTCATAAAATTGTGGGACATTAAACGAATTTTTCTCTAGTATCTTCTAAAACGTGGCGTCCACAAAGGCCTCGACTTCCTTCTAGCAAAAACCTTGCTATCCTTTCAGCTGTGCTGTAGAATGTTCTGTGAATTCTATGCTCTCGTTATGATTAAATATTTACTCTGGTGTTCGTCAGGTCTCTCCCAGCAGCCTAAGTGACGGTAATGTTGCGGTTACTAGAGTGGTGCAGAAAGTAGGACACTTCGTGATCGTCTTCCCTGAAGTAAGCATTAAGCCTGTCTTTACAACCCCCTGTTGATCTCACTTTATACTCGTTTCAATCTCGTTCCAAGGCTCCATCTTCTTCCCGTGTCTCTCTCCCACTCGCTCCAGGGGAGGGAAGGGAAGAAACGAGAGCCTGGGAACGAGATTGCCTCAGCTTCAAAATTAAAGATGGAGGCTCCACTTCGAGGCAGCTAATATCTTGTGCTCGTCGGAAAAATTGCGTCCACACGGCAGACTAAATACATCCTTACCATGTAACGTAATATTTCCTCATGTTTGCTAGAACGTAAGTTTGGTTTGGAAAATTCCGCCGCAGTACGTGGAGTTTATTTGCGAGCGATTTTGTGTCACGTTAGGTGCCTGGGGCCCGTTTCTCTTTAGTCGTAGTAATTCCCCGTTCACGAAAGCTGTTTCGTTTGCATTTTAGAACGAGGTTTCAATAATGGTTTCTATAATTTTGCTGAGAATATGATACAGCTATCGGTTAACGTAACTTTAACCCTTTCACTGCCAACTAAATGTTCAAATTTCATTTTCTGAAATTTTTAAAAACAATTAGCACCATGTGTAAGTACAGCTAGAGAGCTTTCGTTTGAATGGTCACACCATAGGATTTTGTCCACTTACTCAAAAGTTAAAGTAACCTCGCAAATCTCCATCAAGCACTCTGGCAGTGACAGGGTTAATCTTTTGATTTTTGATTTTAATATATGGCTTTGGGCCCGAAAAGTTACCGCTTCGTCTGAGAAACTGGGCCCTAGTTCGGTTAACGTTTCTCTCGAGGGGAAGTGATCTAATTTTCCAGACCTCAAACGGACTGCTATGAATTTTCGTCTGCATTAATAGCGTAACGAATGTTTGCAGGTATATTACAGCAGCGTTAGTTGTGGGTATTCTGTTTCTGAAGCTGTGGCTTTTGCTCCTTCTGACTGGCTGCTGCTTGGTTGTAAAAGATACAAGGTAAGAGTGTTTCTCTCCCCCCCCCCCCCCCCGCCCCCCCGCCTTCCCGTCTCTCCTCTTTTTTTATTTCGTTTTTCAGTATTGGCCATTTTAAAGTCGCGCGTGTGACTGGTTGGTTTTGTGTCGAACTGCAGTGTGGGACCATTTTGGGAAGGGTCTCTCTTCTTTCATTTGTTTTTTCGAGGTTGCACACGAAAAGGGGTCAAAAACGTCCCTGCACAGCACACAACACAGACCCAGTCTCAAAGTGGCTAATACGAGTCCTTGCCTTGTCATTACTACTTGTGCTACTTGGCAAGCAACTTTTAAGCCTTACGAAGTGTTCATTCATTCATTTTAGCTCTTATGATTTTGAAATGGTTGCATCGTTTACTTCTGTCTAAAACTTTGTCAGGTGTATGTCTTTAGAGAGGTGTCCGCTTCACAGAATGTTTAGGTGAACTGACAAAAGTAATCATAATATTATAGAGCATTTAAGAGATAAGATCTCCGCTGATGTTTGTCTCGTGGTTTTGAAAATCACAGCTATATGGCACCAGATATCACTTGGCGATCTTTTACTCGTAGCTAGCTCACGGAATTTTACTCCTGATATACGTGCCTTGCGCGGGAAGTGATTTAAACGAAATCTGAAGATCGTGTGAAAAGTTACCGCGTTTTAGAAGAAGTCTTTTCTTTTTTGAAGGATTTGAGGGAGTCATCTTGGTGGAGCGATTTTAATTATGACGGATTGTTAGTTGGCATGGCTGAAGAGGTAAGCAGATAACAAGTCACGGCTTTAGATATTCACACTATAAGTTATGGGTTACAGGCTTAAAGGCGAGTTATAACCAGCTTTTATATATACCTCACAATAACAAGTTATGTGTGAAAGTACTGCCAAAAAGATTTCATTAGAATGATCACACCATAGATTTTGGTCTACAGAGTCAAAGGCTAAAACTTGTAATAACCCAAGATTAGGGAGTGCGAGCGAGATCGTAGCGACAGAACGCACGTGCTCCAGCGCTGTGCTTTGTGGTAGAAGGTCAGAACGCGCGTGATCAAATTACGAGTGACAGAGGGTCCAAACAACCGTGATTAGATTGCGTTCAATACATTCCAATCTTTCGTAGTGGAAATATGTGCCGCACATGTGTAAATATTGCGGTCTCCTCTAGTCGCCTGCACTCAGGGTATGTAGCCTAATAAACAGTGCCTGGTGAAAGTACTCAAACCATAGGCTTTAGTCCACCAACAAAAGTTTTAGTTTTGTACAACTCTGTTAGGGAGGAAAGACTCCTCATTCACCTGATTTACAAACATTTTATATTGTTGGGTGGGAACTTTTTAACCATGAAGATTATTATTTGTCTCAGCATGGTCAACACGCGGGATAAATAGTGACATTCCGGCATGTTTCGCTATAGCGACAGACATATTCAACAAACTTCTTCATATGTAGTTCACTTTTGTCGGTTTTGACTTTTCGGGCAGCCAGTGTTTAGCGCGGGACCAGCCTTCGTAGAAAGGGGGAGCAAAAAACGGCGTTAAACAGCAAAGCGAACCGAACCGAACCGCACGCCTCGACTCGCTCCCCGATTTTTTTTCGCTTTTTTTCCCCTTTGCGGAGCCTGGTCCCAGGCTACCTAGAGTTCGTCTCGGCCATTTTTCAGCCTGTCTTAATGCCCATCCCAAAGGAGCTCGCCTTAGAGAGAACTGACTGTATGTCACTCTCTGAACAGTTGTTGTCATATCTTCTTTTGCTAGCTAAATGACGAGGCACAAGAGGTTGTTCAGTGTTTACTGGCAGAACTTAAACAAATTCGGTAATTTTGTACTTTTTTTTACTTTTTATGATTTTTTTCTAACTTTTTTATATTATTATTTTTGTTTTTATTTAATTTTTATTTTTGCAACTTGGGTAATCTTTAATCGCGTCTGTTGGCTCATTTTGCAGTTCACCATTTTTTTCTTTACTGAAAATTGTTGTTGTATTTCTCCAAAGGGACGAAGAGAAATTCTATATGACTCGGCTTCTTGAACTGGGTTTGGTGGAAACAGTTGACAAGAAAAACATAACTTCCGGGTCACCCTCAGGTAAATCTTACTCTCTCTCTCTTCCCCTTATCCTCACTCCCTGGGGAGGTGAAACGTGTCTGGTTTAAAACAATCTGCACCGTGGCTGGATAGTTTGTCACTTTCTCATCCCGTTGTCAAGCGGTGACTGTACTTATCGGTGGATGTGCACCTAAAGCTTCTTTCCTCCCGTAAGTTTCCTGTACCCGCAACCGGTAAGGTTCGTCACTGGTGAACATGTGAAATGGTTATCCCGTTATTTCTGTTTCAGGAAAGAAGGGCAAAAAATCTCTAACAAGCTGGACTCAGGCTGACTCGAGTTGTGTACTTTACTGTGAAGAATGTGATCGAGTTTGTTATCTGTCAGCGGTGAGTTTGCCTTTTCCACCCAACCATCCACCCGCCTTCTATAGCAGTCAAACCTCTGAGGTGTTTTCGTTTTATTTGGTGCCATTTTAGTAATTTACTTCTACATGGAAACATGGGGAAAAATGTCTTCGACAATTAGTTATTGTAACTATCTTTGCGTTAGTTTTTTCTCTAATTTTAATAGCCTTTTTGTCGTTGCAAACGCTTCGCGCCTAACAAAGCGTATGTTAACAGTCACACAGTTTCACTTTTCAAACACTGAGACAATAAACGAAACGACCTGAAACCAGCCTACGGGGAAACACGGAGCTATAAAGGGCACCCGTTCTAGGGAACTATTAAGTTGATTAAAACCGCTGCGGTCTCCCCAGGAATACTTTATTTTTCGTACTTTAAGTTACCGCTGAATACATACACCAATGACGCATTGGTCAGCGGTAATGCAAACTTGAAAATTTTCTTTAGAGGCGTAAAATAAGACCCACGTTATATGTTTCAGTTCTTTGATCTGGGTCTCCAGAGAGCTGTCTCTGGTCTCAGTGTTTACCTTGAACTTCGCAATCTGTTATGAAAGAATACCATGAATTCTCTTAGAATTGAATCTTGAAAAATAAATTCTCGTCTCAAAAGGTCTCTAATTTTTAATATTGTAGCTTTCGACTGTATCGCACAGTCTTCATCAGCAATGAACTCTCAGTGTTGCCACGTGAATTAGTGACGTAATGTAAGGCATTAAAAATCGCGGGAAGTTCATAACCCCCATCTCTTTTTAGGACTGAGCGCTGGCGTCTGGTATGGATGGCCTCCTTGATATTTCTTTTAATGTCCACCGTCTCCTGGTCGAGGATCTTGGCTCCCCACCCCCCTCCCATAGCTTAGGACTGGTGTTCTCAGTCTCTTCCCTAGAGCCCTAGCTGTCTCTCATAAAATCTGAGACTGGAATTTATATTTTCAGATGGTATGAAATACTTTTGAATTGAACATTTTCACTCGGTCCTTGTTCTGCAGGTAATAGGTGAGGATGAACCGCAGGTGCTGTGTCTCAAACACGCTGTTCAATATATAACAGACAACGCCTCGCCAAAAGGCTTCAAAATAATGAGCAGATATGATACAGTAAGTGGCTGATGACTGAAAATAAATTAAATAAAAAAAAACCAGGAGATGCATCTGGGCTGTTTCCTCTAAGTTCCAGTCAAAAATGTCCAATGTTTCTGTGCCTTTCCTCGGTCAAGAGCTAACATCTGTGTCATCTGCTAAGGACCTAGGCGTCATACTTGACTCAAACTTGACTTTTAATGAGCACGTCTCTTCACTTCACCCCTCCCTTTTATCTACCTTATATCAAATAAATAGAGTCCGGTATTTTTTTCTAGAGATGTATTGTACATAATCCTAACTTACTAGTCTTTAGTAAACTATTCTATTGCGCAACGATATGGCAGGGACTTCAAACGAGAACATTCACAAACTACAGCTGTTACAAAATTTTGCTGCCCGTATTTTAGCGAGTATTAAAAACTTTGATCATATTTCACCTGTTCTGAATGGACTCGGTTGGCTCACCACTGATGAACTTGCGTGACGTAACTACGATTTATATATACATTAACAGTCTAGCTGTAACTTATTTAAGTGCTAGTCTTTTCAAACGTTCTGACACCCATTCATATAACACCAGAAACAAAGACCTCCTCAGTTTTCCTATGTGTAGGACGTCAGCATCATCAGCAGCATCAGCTTCTATTATAGAGCACTTAATAATCTCTCTGTTGCTAAAAGGAACTCGCACTCAGTTTCACAGTTCAAGAAGAGTGTGAAAAGAGAAATGTTGCGAACAAAACATGAAGTTTGGCTGGATTTAGTGATGATTTTTAGTTATACTTACCTTAATGTGAATAAGTTATTTGTATTGTGTCTTTTAATAAAAATGTAATTAGATATATGTTAAATTGTATGCATCTATTTTTTTGTACTCGATGTAAATTAATTATCAAAAGCCCCATTGGTAGAATTAATAAATTGTATTGTATGGTAAGTTGGTTTGTTCTGGTGGACAATGATTTATTTTGTTGCTGTGTTTATTATTATCACCATCATCATCAAAAAAAAGTAATAAAAGTTAAAATCTTTATTACAAAACCTCAATTAAAATCCCATTTACAATCAACCTGCTGTTACAAAAAATCTAATTAATTCATCAAAACACTATCTATCCATCATCATCATCATCACCATTATTATTATTATTATTATTTTATATATATTTATTTATTTTATGTCATTTTCTTTCAGGATCAACTAGATGAACTCGTTAATAAGGTCGAGGACAAGGTAAAGAACCTTGATCCCTGATCCCAAGGTCAAGTTTTGAGTTCTGTGGTGGAGTAGAGAATCGGATAGCGACGTATTGGGTATCAGATCCTGCTGTTTCTTCTAAGGGTTGCCCAAACGAATCCGCGGAATTATTTTTGTTTACCTTGCTGTGTTTGTCTTCCCGTCCCTCACAAGGACAGTCTTTCGCTTCGCCGTTATTTACCAAGCAGAAAGTTATTGTCCCCTTTGTTTTGATGGCGTCTACGCGAGAAATGGAAAGTCTTGTGAAATTGTTGCCAATCTCGAGAAGATACGCGCGTCCCTTTCTTTCCCGCCCACCGTCCACGTTTCCGTCCTTTTTTCTTTTTATTCATGGGCGAACGCGGACTGTACGATTTTGTTCTGTCCCTTGACATGCTTCCCAAAAAGATAACAACAACAAAGTGAATCTAAAAAAACGGTCTTCTCGATTCCCTTTTTCATCGCTGCACAAATTGTACAGTTTAGCCTGGGAAAAAGTGAGTAAATAAACAGGCATATGTCTCTCGTTTGTGTGCGGTGAAACCGAGGAAGATCTTGCTCTTCCACAGCTTTCTCCTTATTATGTATTCTGTGCCCCGTTTTTTCTCATCCTGCCCTTTTGAGTTGGTTAGTGGTCTTGTTCATAGTTTAGTTGGTAAGGAATACGCTTCTACAGTTTTTGGTTGGTGTTTTGTTCTGTGTAGAGGGAGATACACACATACGATGAAAATAAGAGTTTTTATCCGTATCTATTAGTTTGGCGATCGTATTTTACCTCATTCAATAGGAATACGCGCTTACAATGTAAGATTAAAGAACGTTCACATTGGGTAATACATCTTATGTACTGTTTAAAAAACGAGCAGGAGTTTATTATCAGGTTTAAAAACTCGAGGCGAAGCCGTGAGTTTTTACACCTGATAATACAAGACTGCGAGTTTTTTGAACGGCTTCAAAATCTCTGATATAGATCAACTCATTCTTGCACTGATATTTAGATTTGGGGTTATTTTGGTCTAAGAATTTGGACGTTAAGTTTAGCCGTGTCTTCATCAGATGTAACGACACTCATTAAACATTAAGTTCTTTTGTTCTTCTGTATGAATTTTGAACTGACAGTAAAAACGAAATATTATGGATAGCTTATAAATATATAAATTGACAGTAAAATACATTATATATATATATATACGCATGTAGGTAAAAAAGACAATTAAATAAATTGTTATATTTTTGGCAATTGCCTTACTTTCCTGATGGAATCACTCAGAGCTGGTAGCAAATACTGGTTTCTCTAAATATGAAACTTTCTCCGCAATGAGTGCCACAAATTACAACTGAAGAGAAAAAAATCCAGTTTTTTTCTTTATCATGCAGCTTCTGATGACGAGTTTCCATCGCGTCGTTTGGTCCTTAAGTCGCTAATCGCTTGGCTGCACACTCGCAGAGACAACGAATAAACATAGTGAGCGTGTGAAACCCTCCTACAGGGAACATTTTGACATTATAACATCTCATTTTTACACGATAAACGGTTTTTTTTTCTGTAGTGGATGGATTGAGGTATTTGAAAAGACGCTTACAGGCTCTGCCCTTTGCTCTTCCCGCCTTTTTTTGCTTTTCCACCGCTCTCCCGCCTTTTTAGCTGGTCTGCACTGACCGAGAGCCTGGTACAGGGTATTTGCAGGAAAGTTTCTACATCCGACTGAGAGGGAAGGCGGCTTCGGGTTGAAAATGTTATTGAATGGCGCGCGTTCAATGCCAAAATGGTGAGTTAGTGTCTCGTTACGATAGCCAATTCGAAAAAACTGGCCGTGTCCTTATAGCCGATAATGTGACCTATGAACCTCGTATTTATAAGAACTCGTGAATGTGATGAAGAATTCGAAGCCAAGCATTTTGTTTGTATCCAAAAAGCGTGCCTAGAGCCTCAATAGCATGATGCGTAACGTTCAACATGAAGAGGCGAAAATCAGGTTTTTCTAATCAAGTACCTCAGTACAGTGCCTACAGTCATGTCTCAGTTACGGACAGTAGGCCCTAAAGGTTGATTTCCACTGACGCGTTTTTAGCTACGCACGTCAACACACGTAAATTTTAATCACGTATTTAAAATAAAATAGAGGCAGGATATAAAGTGTTGAGATTAAACATGAAGTTGAGCGAGGTTCTACCTTACTCTTACATGCGACCTTTCGTACATTGCCTCTATTTATTTGCGAACGTAAATTTTACGCACGTATAAATTACGCGACAGTGGAAATCAACCCTTGGTGAAGAGATAGCAAAAACTACTGTATTTACTTAACCATGAAAACGTGACGAATCTCGTAGTCACGTGCCGGAACCCGGCGGAAAGACTACTTCATGTAAACGTAGTAGATACTCGTGTGGGAAGATGACTGTTTCTATAAAATGCCACAGAAAAACTGTGCTTTGACGGAAAGACGGTGGTGATTTGCGATTACTCTTCCACCTTCAGTATTGACCAAACTTTGGGATTTGAGTCGGTATGACCCAATGACAAGCCATGTAATTCTAATTTCCAAACATCTTCCCTTTTAAACGGGCTATGTCACAAGGATATTGCTGCTTTAATTAGGTCAATTCTGTGCTAAAGTCAATACTTTGGGCCTTTACCCCAGACACAAAATGCTCCTGGAGAGGTATGGACAGGATACCAAACAAATTTCACTAGGAAGCAATAACCATAAAGTTTTGATTAGCCTGCGTGGCAGGCGTTAAAAGGGGAAAAGGAAGGGGGGAATTTGGGCGCGCGAGAGCTCGCGCGTGGTGCATGGAAACTTGAAAAAGTTAACCCAATTTTTTCAAGTTTCAATCCACATCCATTCTTGCCATCTGTTGGAACAGATTTCAGTGCCGTAATATAGTCTTAAACTAATAATCACCACAGCTAAGGAGTGCGGGCGATAACGATCGAAGGCTCAAAGGCTTTTGCTCCAATGCTGTGCTTTGCGTAAGTTTCACAGATGGTCAAAACTCGCGTGTTCAGATAACGAGGGGTAGAAGGTCGAAACACGCGTCGCACATTTTTCAGTAAGTGAGGATTCAAAATGGGAAGATTCTCGGTTAAAAAAATCAGAAAGTTGTTGTTTATTTAATTTAATAATAAGCTTGCATTCATCATCATCATCATCATCAATCTTTATTTATACACGAAATCGTCTCATTTTACATGGTCTTCCTAGGAATCGTGTTTAAAACTAGACTAAAATACTCTGACCGCATTACATTCCGCAGCTTGAAACCACATTGATAAGGTAGATGCATAGATAGAAAGTGACTAAGTTGGGATCGCGAAAATTACAGTTTCAAAAAAGTGACTTGGGTGGGGTCTATAATTTGCCAGAAAATAAACTATAAGGCCGCGATTGGGGCTCTGAGAGGCCAGCGGCACATACCTAGCAAACATTAATCCAAGTACCGCCCCCCTTCGCCCCGGGCATGAGAGGAGGTTGAAGGATTCATTTTAAACGCCGTGAAGATTGTAGTTAAAATGCTAGCCTCTTGGTGGTGCACTGCCTCCTAAGAACAATCCTGGATTCGCCCCTGTCGAAAATGGGTTACTACGTTATCGTACAAAAACCTGCCACGTATCACCCAACGACAGGCTATCAGCGCCCCCATCGCAGTGATACTCGTCGGCGGCATCACCGGCAAACAGAACACGTATTGTGTTTCTCCATACGACAGGCTTGTCAAAAAGGCGAAGGTCATTAAGGTGTGATCTGTGACCCCATGTATTATAACTGGGGTAGCCCCAATTGTCGCATCTCGCCGCTAAGGTAGAGTTGTCGTCAGCAAGCCGCGTGAAAGAACCACAAGCTTCGGCCTGGTTATCAGAGGAGGTAAAAAACGTGAGCACGGCACTTCCTTTAGCATCGTTGTTAGTCATAATGTGAAAAACTCGACCTGTCGTCTTCTTGAAACAATAAAACCGTATCTGAGTAAAACCCGTATCTTGTTTCAACTGACTGAAGCCATTCCTGAGCAAGAATTGTTTGTTAGAGTTAAAATTGGGGAGGATTGTTCTGTAAGAATTTGACTCGACTCTATTATCAAGGAACGAATCATGTGCTTTCATGACAAAACGGGACACGAGAAGCCATCCACCTGAAATATTAACAAAAAAATGGGGAAAAATTAGCTAGCAACTCTCTTGTAGAAACGTATCAATCAATTGATACCCCGGCCCTTGATTCCCGTGTTAGAACACATTTAAAGAGAGCTTAAGCAACGATGACAGCGTCGGCAACGAGAACGGCAAAAAAGAAACAGGTTTAGATTAGCAAAACAACAACGTTACGCGTACATCACCCTTTTTATTGTACAATTCGTAGCCGTCGTTGCACGACTACGACGTGAAAGTGCCTAATTTCACGTTTTGTCGAGGACGGGAACACAAGACAACAACTTTGCCAACATTTGACAAATTAAACCAGATGGAACAATCGTGAATTCACTTTTTAAGGTATCAGCCACCCTTCAGGACCGTCCGCGCGCGAAGCGCTGTAGCGTTAGTTGTTTTCATAAAAACCCCTATAAACCGTATATTTTTTAAAAGCTTAATAATTCCAGATTATGGATTTGAACCAACAAAAACGATTTACTTAAATGTGTTTCGAAATTGGGACGCTTTGTGTAAAAGTACACGTCTCTATAAATCATGTTCCACTCCCGCCGGAAATAAACGGAAGAAAACAATTAACACCGCATTCGCTTCTCAACACGTTCCACTAAAAAACCGTGTCTCAGATTTTTGACAAGTTCCTTTGTTTTTCTTTTATTAGCAACTGAAGTTGGGGAAGGCAATTAGTCAACACTCCCTGTGGAAAAAAAGCTCTAGCTTTAAAATGAAAAGGTGTATTAAAATTCGCAGACACGGTTTTGTAGAAGAGATATATGGCATCACTCTGGCCAAATTTTAGCCAAATTGATTGAAAGGCTGCCGACTTGGAGTTTAAAACGTACGGGTCGATCGGCAAAATTTGCGTTCGGAGATAAAATAGAAAATACATTTTTGGCGGCATCCTACCTGGAATGAGATTATAACACCTAAATGTTTACTCTGATTGATATCAGAGAGGGATCAATTTTCTCTAACAATAGGACTTTGACAGGTAACTTGTAACAGGAACAAACTTTTTATTGCTATCAACATCTTCAAGTGAACAGTTTAATTCTCCGTTGGAAAACCTCCACTCTTTTACACCACGAGAAGCACGGTTTAATTCTTTCTCGAGCAAAAGTTTTGCCTCTCCTTCGATCTTTTTTGTATGATTCGCCGAGGCGTTTTTGTTGACGGCGCCAGGCCAAGGAAACTAAAAAACTTTGAAGGCGCCGAACGTCCACCACCGATTGCTCGAAGGCCAAGAACTGAGGCCCGGTATATTTCAAACGCTCTGCTCTTCTCGGAAGAATTAAAAACAGAATTTTTCTTGTGCGACGGACAGCTTTCATTCTCGCACTGGATTCTCCAGGTAGAACCAAGTCCATGCTTAGTCGCTACATTTTCCATGACTTGGACTCTTACCTGGCAAAATCAACAAGATACAGAATCGTCCAGTTTCTCAAGCAGCTTTTCGCTCGATACGATAGCTCGACCGCTTATTGTTTTCCACGTTCCATCAGCAGATGGGGTCGATTAGCTTAATTGGCTTTCTTCATCTGGCTCTTCAAGCTGGATTTTGGAGCGGCTTGCACTCTCAGCAACTGCAGCAACTTCTCTTGCTGATAAAATGAGCCTTTGTCGCTCTCTGCCAATTTTGCGGACCATTATTTGTCAAACTCGCTCTTCGATTTCGGACACGAGCTTTTCTTTTTTTTTTTTTGGCAGCATTTTCACCGAAGCAAACGCTAAATATCCACGAAGAATACTAAAGGCTATAAACAACGCGAAGACAATTCGCACGTGTTGTGTCGAAGCACGCACTCGGTATCATGTTACTAGTTCACAGGCAAGTTAATTGATATATGACACGGGTATGACAGATCTTGTCAACGATCAATTAAGATAGTTAACGAGAAAAAATCTTTTACCCCCGATATCTTTCGACAGAAATAATATTTTCTTCCGATTTTTTTTTTTAAAAGAAAGCTCTCAAGCATACCTATTTGAAAACGTTGAAATATCAAATATGGAAAAATGGCAATTTTAAGGGTGGCTGATACCTTAAGTGAGGTTTTCGAAGCTGTCGCCGTCGTTGTTGCTTAAGCTCCCTCGATACGGTTTACGTTTCGTCTAGCTCCGGCCTATGAGTACTGATCAGTACTTGAGAACCAGGGGCGGATCTAGGGGGAGGGTGCAGGGGGTGCGCCCCCCCCCCCACCACCCCTGAGATGACTTGCGGTTTTCTAATACAACTGGTATTCTGCAAAAAAAAACTATGTGGTTTATTGGAAGAGACGAGTGCACCCCCTCCTAAAAAAAATCCTGGATCCGCCCCTGAGAACAGCAACAACTTTATTTGAACCACATACAAGAAAAAAAAGACGGAAAGGAGAAGGAGGACAACACTACATAAGTAAAGCATAAAGTCACCTAGAATATAACCAAAAAATTAATCTGGCGAGAAGGCCCGATAAAAATATTTTTCAAAACAATGAAAGTATTTGTTAGTCGGAGGCACGATCATAAATGTTTGTGGAAAAAATGCGCACACGCACACGTACACATTTAAGTCATTCTCCAAAGATCAGCTCTTACCTCCGGCAGTAGTCATGTCACAAAAGACTATGAAGGGGTCCCCTGAGACTGCAGGATCCATCCAGTACTTTCCATCCCCCTGAGCGTCACCGCTTATCAGAATGTCTTTGCAGGAGGAGCCTGGCGTCAAGGATGTTGAACCTTTCTTCGCTAAGGAAATCCATCAAAAAAAATTCATAATAATAATAATAATAATAATAATAATGAAGGATTGACGGTCATAGAAAAGTCAAATATCATTTTTTCTTTAATTCTCTTTAAATCTGAGTAACTTAGTTTTTCAGCTAGAAGAATGATTTTACTAAACCAGTGAAACAGAAGCTAACAACTACTGCAAAATAGCTACTAGTAAACAAAAGAAGACGATAGAATTAGTGCATAATAGTGCGTGGTATTCTACTACCTATTTCAGTCTATAACTTACATTACCTCGGAAATAGTTTTCAATATAAGTAGCAGATGGATTTTTCACGAAGTCTGCTGGCCTCGAGGCCTTTGTCTCTCTGTTCATTTTGCAGTCCTTAGTGTTCCAGAAGAACGTCGCGCTTTGGCACCTTTCGTCAGAGCTACACAAGAAGAAGCAACGACCAACGTTGTCAGCGTAAGAACTTTTGTAGTCATGCCCAACTAAGGCGAAACCGAACTCATCCCTGTTGCCTCGGCAAACCTCACCACGATGCTGATCTGAAGATACTGCTGCGGAATGGACCATGAAAATAAAGATAGCTTCCCATAACACTGGCATTGCCTTTGTCGTAGCCTGAAACACCCTGAAAAGATGCCACATGATAATTATAGCGTTAATCCTACTTGGTAACAAGTAAATGAATATAGACGTGTTTGGACTGACACAGCCTACAAACTTGAATACGATTGTGAGTAATACAACAAATTGCTTGCCCAAAATGGCTGCCAAAATGTCAGATTCACAGAAAAAGTCTTAGAGTGAAGCGAAATTGTTAATTATAATATAACAAAAGCTTCCTGCGTTGTTTTTAGGGTGTCATTTCATTCGTTTATGACAACCTTATATTTTGTTAACATGCATGGTGCGAGGGTGCGAGATGTATGCGCCGGTCTAACATTAACATATATCGGGTTCACAAACTGCGCCAAGTTTTTCTAGGGCAAAGAACGGAAACACGCGAAAACAAGAGTAGGTGGTGAGCAATCCAACCCGCAAAATTCAGAGAGCCTGTTTTTCAAAATTAACATCCCATCTCTGCAAAAATTGAAAATCTGCATTTACTGAAGGGTGTGCTGCACCTGCGGTACCTATAAATGACGACACAACAGACGCCCCACTAACTAACTAACCTAACCTCTAGCTAAAGTAAGTGAAATCCATGCGTATATGAAGAAAACAATTATTTTTTTTAATCGTCATGAAAACCGATTTCTAATCATTAGCAATGGAAACATTAAAAATTTATAACTTCTGTATTGATTTCTCTCCAGCGCACATGGGAAAATATATCCTATTAGCATCGAAGGGTTAGATGCAATTAACCAACATAATAAAGGACAGGCGAGTTTATTTGTGTTGCAAATTATTATTAGTTTCTTTCAGATTCAGTTTACTTTTTCTCAGTTGTTTTAATTGCTGTAGGGTAACTTTTGAGGGGGCGGGGAAGTTAACTTCTAAATAGAGCTATGAAAGGCCGAAAATATTCAACCCTTGTACAAGATAACAACAGACTGTTAATTATTTTTTCTTTTCTTAAGTACGGGTAAATCTGCGAGTAAGTCCGTCAATGAATGATGCCGTAGGGTTCGGTGTTTTACAGAGAGAATGGGTGGTAATCATACATCGCTGTATTGTTTTACGTGTTTTCATCTTATTTTTTTTGACACATTGTTATAATAAGTCAGATTACGAGTAATTGGATTCATATTCATTTCCAAGGCAACTTGGTCGATTACTGAAAACAACGTTTCAAGAAAGAAAAACCAAATGTCATTTGCTGATGGAAATACGTTACGTTCACCGTACTTGTCAAATGTATTTACCAATAGGATACATCTTTCAACAGGTTTTTCAATTAGTTACATACATTTTGTCAAAATAAAGTTTAAAAAATCGGAAATCGAAAAATCATATTGGTCATGAAGGTACTCTAATCAACTACCCCAAAAATATTCCGTCTAAGATGTTCCTGGACTATGCTTACTGCAGCTGACGGCAAAAATATTTATTTAGTTGGTGGTGGAACTTTGGGACACGGGAATCAGCAGCTGGAAAATGGTTCTAAAGCACTTTCGTAGTTGACAGAAAACAATGGGGAAAAAAATTCAGAGTCAACTCCCCCGCCCTCTTAACATCAAGCACAGTTCATTAAACGGATTTTAAATTTTTAACAACTGAAGCTTTCACAGGATTTTTTTCATACTACTGAAGTCAAGGTTACTTTTTTTTTCCCTTCCTCTTCGTTTTCTTCTAATTATTGCAAGCTATTGAAAAATAGACTAAAAATTTGCTTTTATTAATACTGCACCCAAAGCAGACCCCTGCATGTTTAGGCAGATTATGACAAATTGAAACACCCCTAATAATGTATCAGAAACAAGGTGAATACTAACCGTGGCAAAAACAATTTCGTGGTGGAACTGTGTCCTCTGCCATCCCCACGTGTGAGCAAGGAACCACTTGAACGTGCATCCTTTGTCACCGTCTCACCACACCATTGGCCTTATCATTCTGTTTGCCACATGGGCAGTACGGTGAACTTGCAACTCTGAACCCAGTCTTCTAAAAGAAGTGGCGAATTATGAGTGAAATCCCCGCCAATCCCCCCGCTCAGCCCCCGCATTCTATATAGCAAAGCCGTGAAAAAAGGTGTATTCCCTGACTACCGGGGAACCTAAATCGAGTTAAAAACGACGTGAAAACCCCCGGTTTGCCCCGGGTATTTCTCAATGGGTGGGGGAGGGGGGGTCGCTGCGGGGGGTTGAAATGACTGGTGCATAACTGGGAGACAGGAAAGTACGATGTTCGTTCAAAGTAGCATAGAACTGGTCACTGCTAAAGGTAGCAATGTGAAGAGGAGAGGTTCTGCTTTCATACATACTTAAGTATTTTCGGGATTTGGGAGATCAGAAAATTCAGGTAGGCAGGGATTTAAAATGGGAAGATCATTGTTTACTTCAGTAAAGTTAACCAATTTGACAATTCATTTCAGGATGACCTAGTTAAAAGGCTTTATTAGTAAGATGCATAAAAAGAAAGTTACTTAGTTGGGATCGCAAAATTATATCTTCCCAAAGGTGGCTAAGATGGGGTCTATATTTGGCCACAGGATAGACTAGCACTATTTAACAATTATATTCCTCGAGCCCGAATGGGCTCTGAGTCAATAGACCATGAGGCCGAAGGTAAAAAAGCCAACTAGTTGGTCAAAAATATCGAGAATAAAAATTTTTTAGCTGGTTTAAAGCTAGACTTTAATTCTTTTTTGCCGCCAAAGAGCCCGCGCTTTTCGCTACTAGGGGGCTATAACATATAGCCTAGTGGTAGCTCAACCAATCAGGACGCAGCATTGATCATGATAATAGACCACTAGTTGGATTTTACTAAAATGGGGTAGGGGTCTGAGAGGGCAGCGGCACATATACCCTGCAAAAATTAACCCAAGTAATCCCCGCGGGATGCTATGCCAGTTAAATATAAAGAGAGAATGGAAGGACCTTTTATCCTCCGGCTTGATTTAAACCATTTCCTTATAGGGAAAATAAGAATGCCAGAGAATTTACGCTTTGAACGACAAATGGCACGTGCAAGGTTTTTGACGTTCAGATTAGGTTGACGCAAAGACGCAGAAGAGAACACTCTTTCACTCGATCCACTTTCTGTTTTCCATGGGTGCTACAGACTGTTCTCATATTCCAACAGTCTGCTCGATGTTTGCCTTGATAAAGCCATCAGGTCTTTTATTGGACGAAACTGTGCTATAACCTTAACGTCACCATGAGAATTGTAAATTCTACAGTTTGATATGGAAAATGGCCAATTTCAAATAATTTTGTAACGCCCCTTAAACACTATGAACATTCAAAACTGTACACAGGTGGATCACAGCTTCTAACAGGTTGAGTCACAGCCTCATCGACATATTATACAGCACTGACGAGCTTCCAGAACAGTTAACGCCTCAACAGTTAACCGTAAACAAATTGAGAGTCTCACTGAATTCCTCAGGGCTAAGACTGCGTTGGCTTTTATATTTTTATTAGCGAACGCAAATTAAAGTAACTGTAACAAACTCCTCTCGTCATACCGGTGGAAAAGTTACGGCGTGTTTTATTTATGTTTGCGGAAATAAATTTAGATTAACTAATGTACAAATCTCCCTCGCAGCCGTTTTTTGGATGTCACGCAACGCTCCCCCAGCGTTGCGTGACATCCAAAACACGGCTGCGAGGGAGACTACTAATGTACTGGTAACAAATACCCGCGTACTGGCGGCCAGTGAGATAGTTAAATGTGGGGAAGGGGGGAAGGGCTAAAATCAGTTTGCTTAGAGCAAATGGGGGGAATCCTGCAGAGCTTTTTGATTGGCTTAAATTTCCCGGATAATCCTTTATAGCTCCATGGCTAGCTAGAACAGCTTGAGTTGGCCGAATAGGCCACTTGCACGAAGAGGTCGCGTGACCAATGCTTCCTCTAAACAATGAGTTGGAATCTTGCTGATGCCAAAAATCGACAGAGCACATAAAAATTATCTTACACCCGAAATTTGAGATGGAACGCATTTGAGGGAGATGTTTTATGGCACTTTGATTTTTTAACAAAGTAGTATGATTTGTATTGGCCGCCATGTTGGAGGGCATACTCTTGCCGTCCAACATGGCGGCCAAAACTACTTTTTGCTTATATCTTGCTAAACGTTTGATAGTTACGCTGAGATGTGGTGTAAACGTTACCACATCATCTTTTCAACATTTTCCTCGAAGTTTATGTGCAAAATTTGTGTTCAGAAAAAGGTAATTCATAATTTTAAAAATCACATTTTGGTCACGTGACCATCCAAGAACTTACTCATTTTAAGAAAATGGTGCGGGTTTGAAAAACCAAATCACTATTATTTTGTTTAAGATATGGACCACTAATCGTTTTTCGAGGGCAAAATCATATAACTTTCATTTTCATAAAACCGATGTCGCATGAACTCTTAGTGCAAATGGCCTATTAGGAAGGTGTTTGCCAATATCAATACAATCGACGGGTATGAAACTGATAACGAACAAAAAAGCCGGAACTCTTTACCAAGGAAGCAGAGGAAGCAATGGTTTCACCTAATCTGCACGCCTTTTTAAATCCGGAAGAGGTTTTTCCAGATGAGAACTTTCACAAGCGGAAACCAAAACTCTTTAATTTTATCTGCCAAAATTCCATAACTTAAAATAATAACTGAATGGCTTCAGTTCTTTGTAGCCTCCAATTTTTAAAAGTTTGTAATTCCTCCACGTTAACTTAAAAGTTTCATGGTAATCGCGCGAGAATAGGCAAAGTAAGACAATTGAAAATCATCCAATTCATTATACCTTGCCCCAAACGCAAACGGCCTGTTCCTTTTCTTTTTTTTGTCAAATCTAGGAATTAATGCGAAACGCGGTTCAGATATTTATCAATTATATTTTTCAAAAACATTTTTGACAAAGGTTCTTCAATTAAGAACATTGCAAAATTCCTTCAAGCTTGTTTAATTTATCTATTGCAGACCGAAGAAGTTCTAAGTTCGAATCAAATATAAATATTCCTGTTCATGTATTTTCGTTTCCTTTTTTTCCAAGTTTGTGGTATATACGACTGGTTTTCGCTTTTTATTCCCAGCTTTTTCTTGACCAAATAATAGTAAGAAATAAAAACTCTTTTTATAGATGATTTCTTTTAATCTGTGGCTTATTCGGCGTAGTGACGCCGGGGATTTTAGCTTGCGGCTTTTGTAAATACAATCAGTCGGAAACAGTACTGAGTTAACTCAGCCAGTTAGTAAGGCCGGAAAGAAGAATTACAGACAAACAAATTTGATCATAAGAGACGTGAGTTAACTCAACTCGTGACTTTGTGCTTCATCACATATGTCTGCTTCGGTGGTAAATTTACGTTTATTGTGTTTCCACATTTCACTACAGAAAAGAAATAAAAATAGGTTATATTACTTTGATTAGCCTGCGAAAACATCCGTTTCTCTTCGCTTTCACCGCTGGGGACGTTTCGCGAAACGTCCCGAACGGTGAAGAGTGAGGAGAAATGGATGTTTTCGCAGGCTATAGTTTGATAAATCAGTCCTGCAGTCAAAATCAATTCGTTGTCAGCCGTGTCGTGTGACTGTGATGATAGTGAAGAAAAAGAGTCAGGAATTCCTGAATTGAAAGAGTATGCTTTTTTTGAGATAGGAAAGAGAAGAAAACAATAGGAAATAGAAATAAATTTCCACAAAGAAGCTTATGATATAGGCTCCATATCATAACAGGAAACGTTTAACAGAACTATGAAAACAATAGTCCTGCTTGGGTCACAGGCAGACCACACTTTGGTCGTTGAAAACTGCGCGTCGATCTTTTGTTTAATTTTGTACTCTATATATATAGAAGAAATATAGAACATTATGCGCGATTGAATTTCCTCCAAAATACAGGAGTTCACTCGAAACGTCAATAAGTCATGTATCTTGTGTTTTCGCTGTCCCGAACAGTTAAACGCGCTATCATTTGCTGATAGTCAATTGGGGATAAGTATTTCACCGAGGACTTGATGTAACAGAAGGTGGTGTGCCTGTGCTTAGGCGAGGGTAGTTCCACTGAACCTAGTGGGACCCAGTGTGATGTACAGCAATTAGACAGTACGTATTATTAATAATGCACTAGAGTCATCATAATTAGAGGTCAAGGTTAGTTGTAAGGGAAGTGCTGCAAGAGAATAAATAACTGTGCCTACGGGCACGTTATGTCATTTTATATTTCCCAAGGGGAAGAGGTTTAATAAATTTTTTCCTCGACTTATCTTAAAATAGCTGGTACCGGAAAATCTAAAGTGACTTTATCGTGTTTTGCTCTAGTTCAAGGAGAAAATAGCCACATGGGTATTTTCCTCTGTTTCGTGAGCACTAGCTGGTGCGCAATAATCATTAGGTAGAGCGCCGTGGCCATTTTTTCATCCAAATTCAGTTCTTTTTGTTCTTGTTCTTCATCTTTTTTTCAAATAAACTAGAGGAACTTGATTCTCAGTTTGGGCCAGAGAGTAAAAATATTAACATTATATCTCTCGGCTCCTGATTATACTAGAGTCTAAACTATGGTTAAATTGTACTGTCACCAGCGATACAAAACACCATCGACGTGCATCCGTGGGCCACACCCAAGCTATAACTACTCAGGTCAGGATCGTAGAGACAAATGCATTTCTCGCAATATACATCTAGTTATAGCCCTTTATCTAGGTATTTTAGCTTCATATTAATCAATTAGTTTATGTACTTAGCAAATTTAATCCATGTGAGAACCCCTGTGTTTGATCTTTTTCTTTTCGAAAATTAAACTGAAAGCCATGAAACAGGCTTAACTTTATTCGGCTAATGTTACCAATGTTTCCACCCTCACATAACGTAAAAATATTTCCAGCGATGTGCTGTGGGTCAGCAGTGAGTTCCTGAACGTCTAACATGCCATCAGGCGTTTTTCTTTTCTTTTCTCTTTTTTTTTTTTAGAGACATAGGGGGATAATAGGGAGAGGGCATGATCTCAGGCTACTGAACCCCTATCTTACCCATGGTAGATGATCTTTTCACATCGCAATTCCCAATTATCTCGGTCAAATAGAGTTTACAGCAATCGCTCTAGTACAGATTCTTTTTAACTGTCGCGTGATCAACCTCTGACCTGTCGTAATTATATATCAAATGCTTTTCTGGGTCAGTGTCATATTTGTAAAGTCAAGTTTTTTGATGAAAGGGAAGGCCGTATCGTTCCAAGGGGAGGCGTGTTACTGGGAACGCCGCCCGGAACCACGGTTCATCAAGGAAGCAGTAATACGTGCAAATAATACTTCGTGTTCAAGATACGTGCGACAAGAGGATCGAGTGTTTTAATGATCATGTTCCTCAAGCGTTGAAAGAAGGATTTAACTTTTATGAGTTAATCTGCGGTCTCTCCCCGACTGATTCTGCGGATTAAGCCGCTTTGAATTGAATTACCAAACATAGCAAGATCGCAAAAATAAATTCTCGAATGGGTGGCACTGCTGTGAAAACCAACGACTAATTGTCTTTTGTTGATTGAACTTTTAGAATACTGCATGAATTTTTAAACAGTTTGTCGGTCCATCTTCAACTACTCAACTCAACAGCTGACTCAATTAGTCAACTTGTCCTCTTTCCTTAACACTGATACTATCAGATTGACAGATTTTGCCCAAATGAACTTCTATACTTGTCAGTTTTAGAAACCCTCGACGAAGGAAACCCGAATTCACCTTGATAGATACAAAAAAGAGAGAATTTTTTTTTGTGCTACGATGGGAGAGCAATAAATTGTTACCTTTTCATCGGGAGACAATCGAAATTTCTTCTTATTTTTTAAAAAATGAGACTAACAGATAGAATGTCCTTTCTGAAATTTCTTATTATCCCTTACAAATACATGGTATTCGATTTCGTTTGAACAAAAATGGGAGGAGAGGCGAGAGAGATAAAGAAATGAGATGGTAATTATAAAGACATTATTTAGACAAATTTTATATTTTGGAGAAGTGCATTGTTGCATTGTCTACAGCTACAATTTGCACCCCGCGGAACACTCCCACATGAAAACTACGGAGATGTTCTTCGCCTCGCTTATGGGTAGAAATTGCAGATTTTAGTCTCACTTTGGGTGTTCAGAGGAAATCCAAAGGTATATTAAAGGAATGCTGTCATACTGCGTTGCAGCAGATTCCCCGGGGGGGGGGGGGGGGGGGGGGTACTCAACAAAATTTTATTGAGCGAGGCTCCACCCGTAGGTCCATCCCTATATAATGTTTAATTTTGGTGATATTTGAACCTTAAAAAGGTACCCCTTTCGGGCGTAGCTTTTGGGAAGAGCTTCCCCGTATAGGCAATTATAGGAAGTACCCTCGGGCCTGATTGGTCTCCTTTATTTAGGGGTTTCAATTATTCCAATTCTCCTAGGATCACCCCGTCATTTTTACACGAGAGTTCTCCCCTGTTTCAATCATGCAAAAGCTGTTAAGTACCGGTCTGCGTCGCACCCTACATACATGGTAAATTTACCACTAGCTATCCCAAAATAGTAAGTCTTCAGTGATAAGGCAAATTGTTGCAGATTTGCTGAAAAAGATTAAAAACTCATCACGTCCTGCTTTAAAGCACTGACAATAAATTTTGTGTTTAAAATTATTTGTAGCCTGCGCGATCAAATCATTTGGGTCTTGAGTAGAACAAGAAGCAATCAATTCTCTGTTAAATTATTCTTATTAGAAAATTATTGCTTTGTAGTTTGAGGCTTATAGTTATGTTGATACTCGTCGTCTGCCTCTTATTTTGACTCTATTTTCGATTTGATTTGATCCAAAGAAGAGACGAACAAACCGGAACTGATACCCACCGAGCGGAAACAGGAACTGCTCTTGGAATAATATCAACATAGTGCGCTATTGACTGGTCGTATAAAAAAGCCACAATCTCTCATGTGTTCAAAGCAAAAACTGAAATTACAGCGATGCAAGCGGATTGTCGCAGGACGTCTTTTGGTTAATGTATAAAAATTGAATATTCTGAAATCGAGAATTTGTGAGTGGAGCAAGCATTGTTGGAACGTCAATTTGAAAGGTAAGCAGGACAGTTTTAGATGAGAAATTGCCGTAGCGGGTAAGATTTGTTCATCTATTTTGACCGACACAATAGTTATAAGCTTCTTATCCGGATGTATGACACTCTTCTATTTTGTCGAGAAACGTCGATTTATTCGAATCGTTAATCCATGCTTCCCGGCTGAGTAGTCCGCATAAAATGAAACATGTTCTTTGTTAAAACAAAGGGTCGGTGTTTGCTGTTGAGCTAATTCCTTCAGTTTCTAAATTGTCTATTACAACGTATCGTGTTCCTTGACTGCATTATTTTAAGTAACACTCTATATTAAAAGGCATGAGTTTTAAGAGGAGCAAGAGTTATAATTAGAGACTTGTTGGTCTAAAACAATAATAAAAAACAAAAATGCGGCACTGCTCTTGTCATTACGCTTTGACCTCTTGTACTTTAGTGTTTACAAATGAACAAAACATTATTCAAAGTAAAATCGTAAAAATGGACAGAATTGAATAAATATCGTCTCCACCAAGATGGAGACAAATTCCGCAAATGATAATTTTCTTTCAACCTTCATTAACGTGCACTTGACTGAAAACATAAGATTTTATGTCATTCCTCTCCTGGTAAAATGGCTTATTATCGTGTTCGATTTCGTAGACAACAAGTCAAGGTCAATCTTTGTGCCGTAAGCTCAACCACGTACTTCGTTTGAAAGTCAGTCACGTACTCCCTTTTGGCTAGGTGGCGTAGCTTGAGTAACTTGAATGTGTTTGGGGTCGCTAAGTTTTGACTCCAACTCTTCAAGTTATTTGTGATATTACCTACTACCTTCTTGAGAAAAAAAGTTTGGTTTGCCAGAACACCACAATGCATCCAAATACTAGGCTTTGCTCAGGGTTTCTCCCACCCCTTCGAAGCAGTTGAGATCTTCTCAGACAGCCTGCACCTTAGCTTGAGCAACCATGGCATGGGTACTGAGAGCTTTGTTTGTTTGTCACGGTTGTTTTGATTTTTTTTTTTTTGCGTTTTTGTTTTTCTTTCAAATTATGGCGTCACAAAGTTCTGGTTGTCTGCGAACAAGTTTTCCATAAGACAGCCTCTGCTTCCCAGGGCCGGGGATACTCCGGATCCAAAAAATCGCTGGGCCTTCCATCAAAACCCAAACTAAAAATTACTTCACTAAAAATTTAATTTAGCATACGGCACAAATTATTTCATTGCCGTCGAATAATCCTCTCTTCGGGGGGGCGGAAGCTGCCACTGTACTCTGCGTACGGGCCATTTACACTTAAAAACGTCTTAGCCTGTCCATTGACACCAAAAAAGGCAACAGCGCGAAAACGGGTTTTTATAATTTGGTTCTAAATACTGAATCTCTTTTGTTAAGAGAAATATAGTCTCAGATAGATATCCTTTTTATTAAAAACAAAAATGACGCATTCGTATTACACTCTTGAAGAAGAGCATCCGCACACGGCGAAAACTATTTTCTCTTTTGACCTTGTTTTGTTGATACCTGAACTGGTTTAGGTCCTTCAAATGAATAAATCCAATTTAAAGCAACATAGTGCCAAAAAGGATAGCCTATTTAAAGACTGAGCACCTCAAAAACAATACGCTATCCCACGCAAAATCTCCCGCCAAATTCCGAAGAAGAAGGACACTGAACGCAAGTTTGGGTAGCCCTGTGCCGTCGAGGTCATGAAACCATGATTCTATTTAGGACAAAAATTGTTCATTTTGCCGCCCTTATCAAGACATTATATAGCTTACCTATTAAAAGCAGTTCTTCTCCTCGGAGCCCGGAGGGAGATATGCAGTGTAGTGAACTGTTTACAATTGGTGAGCGCCGTCGTTTGACCCTAGTGTTATGTGATAGTATAAGGATTCGATAATGTTTTTAACAAAACCTTCTTCTGTGGGTAATCAAATCCTGGGCCTGTTGATTCTCACCAAATACACTTCATTGCTGTTGATCACAAACTTGCGTTTCCCCTTGTAGCTTACATAACTTCATGATGGCTTCATGGTGGACCTTTAGCTTGCGCCGACCAGCCAATCAACGGCTCCAAACTTCACTTCATAGTTAGCCCTTAGACAGTGGAGACATCAATTTGTTTGCTTTAGAGGGAATTCGAATTAATCTAACTCAAGTATGGGGCTCTATATATTCCCCCCAGGGGGTGACCCCACATGAAAATGACGGGGATGCTCTCCGTTCAGAGGTAATCCAGTATGTTTACCCATAAAGTCCGCTAGGCATCTTTTCCCGCGCTTTTTATCAGCAGTATCAGGAGGGCTCCTGGCAGTATCCAATTATCCTTTTAATTCACGTTCAGCGGTAGTTAAACAACCTCCATGCGCCGTCAGCATGTGGGTGTGCACGTGCATATAGAACGTGCAGGTGAAGTGCAAGTACACTGAGGTAGCTGTTAGGATACCGCGATGTTTCCGTTGTATTGAAGACAGACCATTCCCCAACTTCGAGTTGTAGATTTTTATTCCCATCGGTAACAGTATGAATTTCCAGAAACAGTTTAAATAAGTTTCTTTAGTTTAAAGATTTTACACCTGTTTTAATAAAAGCAAGGCATGAATGAAAACAGGGAGGATTGTACCCTGCGAGTAGAGGTTTCTTTACAAACAACTACGTGACTGACAAGCCACGCGAACGACTTCGGAAATGCTAAAAGCCGTGCAAGAGAGAATCCTCAGCGCGTAGGGTAGGAGGATTGGCTTTTCAAAAAATCGATATCTGTTACATTATATTACATTATGTTACATACCATTTTTTCTCTGTCGGTTTGAAGAATCGTTTCCGGCATGTCGAAAAAATCAACCGCAAAAGTCTGATCAGGTTATCCGCGAAACGTGTCAGTTTTAATTTTTGCTGAAGTTGTCTTCAACGTATCATATCAACGCATAGCCGACCTAATTTACACCTCATTGTTTCGTCCAAGAATTGGAAAGTTTCGATTTTTGTCACATTTTTGCATTTTTGTCCTCGCTCCCTTGTGTTAAGTAATTTTATTGTAAAGCGGCGTCGAGTCAATCAGATCTAAATTTACATGGTTCATACATGGCTGTTCTACTTTTGGTATAAAGAAGCTCAAGATCACAAGCAGATTTCTTGAACATCGCTTAAAAATAGGCTTATCCGAGGGAAGCAAAATATCCGGCTTTAAAAAGTAGACATCGTAGATATCGCAAAGGGCTGCTACAGTTTTGATGTCCAAGCCCAGGGGGTTCTCAACAAAGTTTAATACGGGGAGGCTCCGCCCCGAGGCCCAACCCCTAACCTTTTATATGGTATTTTTTGGATAGAAAAGGTACCCCTTTCGTATGCCGTCTATTGACAAATGAGAGCCTTTTCACATACCTAGTTTAGAAGTTTGTACCCCTTTTAACTGCTGTAAATGCTCTAGCCTGTGTGGCAGGCGCAAAAAGTAGACGAGGAGAAAACTCAGGAGAGATATGGACAGTCGACCGATACTCGGCCGACACGTCGACCGACATATCGGCCAATAGTGCCGACCGATACTCAATCGAGGGGTGCACAAATTACGCAAGATCCGGGAAATGGGCAAGCTTTAAACGCACCGTCTTTGTAATATGAATTAACCACTTAGCCATGGAGTTTTATTGTCTCTTTCCTATCCATAAAATTCATCGGTTAGCCCTTTTTTGGTCCCCTCTATATATCGAAATGAAACTGGGATTTTCATACCCTTGCTTACACTCTAACTAAAGAAATTTCTACCCTTTCATATACCTGAAGCCCAAAAAAGAAACCCGTTTTGGGTGGAGCCTCCCTGTTAAGGCCATTATAGAGAATCCTCCCCCCCGGAATGTGAAGTAGGCAAAATATCCGGCTTTAAAAAAGTAGATATGGTGGATATCGCATGGGCTCTTGCGGTTTTGGCAGCCAAGTTAGCGTATCCAGCTTTGCTGCGCGTTTATAATTATGTGGTAGAAGTAACGTCACTATCGTAACACGCTTGGAACATTTCGTTGCAAATCTTCAATAAAATTCCGGAACAAGTGCAGCGAAGAAGGGAATGATATATACCCTCGTCAAACACCTAGTTCTGATAGTTTAAATATATCTGTGGTTTGAAACTTAAACCTGCCTTTGGTCAGTCTGGTTTAACCTTTAACCTAATTGGTTAAAACAAAAGCATTGTTTTTCACTTTGGAATTGAATAACATAATAGTAAGTCAATCGGAGAGCTCCTTTAGCTCCAGTTATTACATACCTGTACCCATCCCGGACGGTTTCCTCATTTGAAAGTAGCGCTGGTATGTATGTTTTGCAATATTTATTTATTGCATTTTTTTTGCATTTTTATGGATATTAGCAAAGTTAGTGTTGACATGCGCGCATGCAGTGTCGAAATAGCGAAGCTGCAAGCGCGCGCAATTTAGAATGTTTGAATACAGTTCACCTCTCTGATTACTTAGACGATAGTCGCTACGGTGCTTTCGTCTGGAAAAGTTTATTGAAAGTTTGTTTGTGTTCTGTCTCAGTACTACTTGTACCGTTAATGTGCGCTGGCTTCATATATACAGTTGAATTCAGAATGTATGTTGATATCAAATCAGTCAAAATTTGGGGATTTCCTGTGCAGCTATAAGGGAGGAATATGAGTGTACGCTATCATCATCTGTAATGACTTTTCTAATTACGTAACATATAACAGAACTGAAGTCAAAAGGAATTTAGAACCGGGCAGATGTCACTCAACATAGGTGTCCTAGATCAGTGACGCGGTTTGACGCCGGCCAAGTTTGGAAAACAGCGCGCGCCCGTAAACAGAATGATGCAGATGTACGTAGATGTAGCTCAGGTACATTTTGTTTTGACTGGGCGGATCGCAATTTTGCTACTGTGCGCCTAGATTGAATTTCGAATTGCATTCTTCATTTATACACGTAAGTAAGTAGCGTGAATTCCAAAAATGATCATTCCCTGAGGATGTCCGATTTCCTATTCTTTCACAAAACCTGGCCACCTGAAGCCCAGCCAAAATTTATTTTCTTACAGGGGTAAACAACGGCTCATTTTGTTACTGTCTGAAAGAAATATTTTCCAATGTTATTAACTTCTTCTACTTTTGGAAGTAATAAGCTTAAGTGAGAGAAGATTTCGAAAGATTATTCTTGCGTCCCGAAACCCTTTGGCAGAAAAAGTCCTTCTGATTTTCGCGAAAACATGATTAGAAAGGAAGACATATTTTTTGAATACAATAATAAACTACTTCCATAGATGTTACGCGCTTGAAGCAATTAACGCCGCAGGTAGTAGGTTGTCCTTCTTACCGTTTTTTAATAGGAATAAGGCTCGGTTTGCATTCTTCTCATTTTTCTTAAGAATAAAGTCACATGATCCGTTTCGGACAACTGGGAAGAAATCCAATATAGTTAAAATGTTGATACCATATAATATGGCTTTTGAGCTGAGCTTAATTTTATATGACCACGTGTAGTGACGCTTGCACGCAATCTATAGTTACAAAGATTGTTAAGAGGCGATGCAGAACGCGGTGCAAATCAAAATTGGTGTTCGCCCTACTCAATGTATTTCCTTGTAAATGCATTATTACTTGCGGTGACCCATTCAAAGCTAATCTTCACTCTACACGCTCTCTGAGTAAACACTCGCTTCCAACCGAGAAAGCAATTCTCACAACTGTGGCCGGAAATGTTTTGCCTTTGACAACATAAAAGCTGCAATAACGGGTTTTAAAACATTTGGCGCCAAGTACTCTCTTGCTATTACGGTGTACACAAAACTGCCTGCCCATGGTGTAAACATGGGGTGGAACGACCCTTAATTTTACTTATTGTTGATTGAACTAAGAATCCCGTAACTTACACTGGACCAACCTGACGTTCCGTTTGCTGTTGGACTCTTAGACGCGGGGAACTCCCTCATAAAAGTGATGGGGATACTCGTCGGAAAATTGAAATTATTTCCCTATTAAAGGGAGACCAATTAATGTAAACAGACATCACGGCATTTTTTTTGTAATAAACCTTCTTTATGCAAAGGCCGAAGTGATACCTGGATTGGCAAATATAGTGACTTTCCGTTCCAAACATTCAAAGTGAGACCATAATCTGTCATTTACACCCCTAAGCGAGACGACGAGCATCCCCATTACTTTTATATGGGAGCCCCCCCGAGCTCTTATAACTCATCCTAGACTATCTTTCCCACCCAATCGCGCTTTCAATTACACCCCGACGCTGAATTCCTTATAATACCTGTTCAGTGTTCCGGTTCCCCTGCGAACGCTTCCCCAGGGGTTGCACTCGCCCAACCTTTTAAGAAAGATGTTCGTGCTCATCTCATCAATACTTACCGGTGTCCGTAGAATGGACTTTCCTTCTGTTATCCTGTCGGTTTTTCCGTGCAAGGGGAGTGGCTTCAAGAATTTTTGGTAAACTGATTTACCGAATTTCGTACCGGCGGATATGCGGTTAGACCCGAGAGAAAGGTAATGCAATGCAGTCTAACCTCCAGTAACGGCCGCCTCTCTACAACGGCCATTGTTTTGGCGGACAGTTCATACATTGATTCTTGTTTCAGCCTCTCTACAACGGCCACCTCTCTACAATGGCCACTTTCTTCTGTCCCTAAAGTGACCGTTGTAGAGAGGTTGAACTGTATGTTTAATAGTAGGACCTGAAGCAACGCTATAAAACAAGAAATCAGATTTGTTAGAATAGTGTCTGTTCGCGTGACGTCACAAAAGTTCCGAAAACGAGGCGCCGCCATCTTGGAGGAGTAATGTTCTATTTATAATGGAGGCAACTGAAGCGTGTCCTTCTGAGAGCAAGACAAATTCAAGGCAATATTCGTAAATTAGGTCAGGAGAGCCCATGTGAAAATGATCTTTGACAACCCCCTTTGCATTGACCAGAAAGAGAGATTGATGCGAGTTTTTGCTCTGAAAAATGGTTTTAAAACGTGGATCTGAAGTGTGGATAATTATGCGACTATGCGTTAGGTATGTTAAAATTTTCTTGGAGTCCAAGCAGGTGGTGTGCGCACTGAAGTCCAAGTGGCCCTATCTTGCAAGTCCCGATATCCTTTCGCACCATGAAAACTATTGTAGTTTCCGCGCGCAAGGCACGTCTCATACGAAGCCTTATAGGTTAAAGAAAGTTGAAGCATAACATTAAAGGTTAAGAAATAATCCAGACTTGTGGGTGGGCTTATCGTAAAAAAAAAATTCAGGCTTAATAAGATAGCTGGGAAACTCTAATGCTCTAAATTTTGTCTAATAGAAGAGACTTAAGATTGGCTAAAATAGTAAACTACGATGGATAGATTTAGTAAGGGTCAAAGGGAACATTGTGCCCCCTTTCTTAATGTAAATTTTTTAACTGAATGTACACAGAATGTTACGCCTTCGGAACATGGTTATGCCCTGCTTTCAAATACTACCTGTTTCTTACATTAGTTTCGGAAAGCGCAGAAGAAGCGCAAAGGAGTCGGTGAGACATCAGTTTTTTCTCGCGTTTTTGGTCGCGTGACTTCTATTTGGCGTGCTTTTGCTTGGATTTATATTAGTGTATTTATTTTACCAAATGGAAACGTTTATTTAGTTGCTAGTTACCAAGAATTATAAATATCACATCATGTAATGAAAAGTGTTCCCGTGAACTGTCAATACCATGAATGCTCAAACTACCCTGCGAGCAGAGGCTTATTTCTGGCATGGCCTCGTTCGACGAGCCACGCGGACGACTTCGCAAATGCTAAAAGCCATGCCAGAAAGAACTCGGCTTCTGCTCACCGGTTATGCTCGAACTAGCACCTAGGGCCAATGTTCCATTTTCTGAATCTGGAGAGGTGCTTCAGCTATTAAATTTCCAACCTCGTTCCCAGGGTTTTTCCCTAATCGTTTCCTGGAAGCCTGGTGCGAGTAGGAGGACCCCTGAAAACGAGGTTGCGCCTACCGTCTTTCTATAAATTTTCGGTCTCAATTTCACACTTTCTTTGTTTCAAATGATCAGCAGAATTCCACATTAATGGGTGTATGGTACATAAGCTTGGCTTTCAAGCAACGTCCTGTGAGTCGCCATCTTCAAGCACTTCGTCAGGAGGACCGCTTGTCCCAGCATTCAACATTAGGGAGCTCAAGCAAAGGCGTTTTTGAGCCACGCACGTCAACTGTGACTGAGGCCTTTTTCCTTTTAATAGGCCTTGACACTACCAAAATTGTCTTACTTAGTGTCTCTTCTCCGGCCTGTAGAGACGATTTGCCCTAACCTTTCGGGAAGAGTGCCCTAGAATGTAAGAAGTCCTTTTCCGGTTAACGTCCGTCGCACAAAAAGAGTCTTCGCTTGAGCTCGCTATTTTAATGTCCTGAAATGAGTCATTTTCTGGTGATTGTATATAAAATGCTTTATTATTCAATCAAAATATTTCTCTGTTTCTGACTGGTGCTCAAATCCCCCGGCTGGCGTTGACCAAATTTAGAAGACGTTTGCGATATCCAGTGAAATGGCGTGAATATATAGTACAGGATATGGCAAGAAAATCTGACGGCATCCCGGAAGCCCCGGGGACGAGTTTTACGTTAACTTAGTTGTATTGGTAGATCTAAAGAAAATGGGGGAAATTTTCACACGCTTTGCAAAGAAGAAATAGCCAAACGTCTTCTTAAAGCGTAGCATTAAGAACAGAAAAAGTTCATTTCGAAGGATGACAAATTCTGTTTGAAGAATATAACACAGTCCACCGCGTTGATTGCCAATTCTGCAAACTACAGTAGTCCCACGAAGGAAGGGAGCTCTGGGAACGAGGTTGACGGTGCTGTATCCTGAAGTACAGACTGCAAAATAGATCGTTTTCACTGTCACGCAACAAAAAATTATATTGGAAACTGTCCAGTAGAAGAAGCCAAGAAAATGAAATGTTATAAAAGACTAATATATAAACAATTTGTCTAAGTCTTAGGTCTTTGCAATTGTGGCCCACAATTTCTGAGTTATTTGCCCAAATGTTTCACGCACCTTTGTAGAGCTTTGTATGGAGACGCCGTATTGGTCTACCGCTTTGGTGCACCAATATGGCCGCCAGAAACCAACAAAAACATCTGGAGTTCACTTTTTGTATAAAAGCTCTTTCTTTTCCCTCGAGAACTAGTATAGAATACGTGCGCATAAACATATCTTCTAATACTTGAAATGGTTATACTGCTGAAAATCAAGAGAGAGACTTTTTTTCAACGAGACAGCATTCCTATTTTGGTGTCACGCACTGTGAAAACTCGGAATTTCAAATTACTGTATTTTCGAAATGAAACATGCTACGGGAATGGAAACTTGCACAAAGATTAACTCTTTGTTTAACCTAGTGTAAATAAGAATTCTTAAAACCTCGCTATTTTGACTTTACAATATTTGATGACGTCACTGTGAAAACCATCTATAGTAATCCGTTTTGCGCCGGCATGATATTTCGCTTGTTTCTCTCCAGTCCCACTCTCCGTTTTCACCCTTACACCAGACGGTCCCTTTGACTGCTCAATCTAGGAAAAAAATACGGTGTGTTTTGCAGTCTACCTGAAATAATATCATTGATATGATTATGATATTCGAACTTCAATGAAAGACAAGTTGTAAAACGTTCACTCTTATGAGTTATACAGGCACTACTCAATAGTTTCTATGTCCTTCTACAATTAGAAAAATTAAGAAAAACCAATCTAACCAATTGATTGATGATTTTTGAGGCCCTCCAGTAAACAAGATAAAATAAGAAGGTTTCCAAACGTTTCTTTTTTACTGAAAGAGGTCAATTTGCTATTAACTTGAAAAAAATGCAAGCGAACCCACGACGTGTCTCAGAGTTTGTTTTCTAAAATCCGGAAAACAATATTATAATCACTTAACAATTCATTTACTTAAGTCTAAAATTATCCTAAATGTTGTCGGGCCAACATTCAGGACTTTGAAGTTATTTTTGTCTCACATTTAAGAGCATCTGACATAAAACTTTCAAGAGGTGCTATCTCAACGAGACCTCAGCTAGAACTTCGGGAATAACTCTTTAGGGTTACGTTTAAACAGCAACAACCGAGAAGTATCACTTGTTTTAGAAAGAATCACACTTTTGATCACGGCAAGGTCGAGTGAGCTTTGTGTTTTCCGTATTGCTGTTTTGAATTCCTAATGCATTGGTAAATACTGGGGATCGCGTGATCTGATTTTGCTTTAGCATGCTCTTTTGATCTTTGATTAACATTGTCACATAAACAATTGAGAGGATTAAACAGCCAACACGTACGGTTCAACGCAGATTTAACCCAGTTTCACTCCTATTGTAGTGACCAAAGAATAAATTCGCCCCCTTCCCCCTAAAAAGTAAATAAAAAAATCTAAAAATTTCCGTTTGTAAAATTCCTTGCTAGGCCATATGATATGTTAACTCCTTAGGGTTTTTATCCAGTTAGTGTACAAGTTGGAATCGTGAGGAGCTTGAAAGGGTTAATACCCACTTGAAGATGGGAACAATTATATTACTGAAGAAAATTCTGTCATTCCCTTGGGCTGGTAACCAATTAATTAAAAGACAAAGAAGTGAGTTTTTTTTTCACTTAAATTAAAAGTCTCTTCATTAATGTGATAATGAAAACAAAATGTATAGCACTTTGTGAAAGCCGTCGACCTTAAAGTACCAAGCTGTACCAGCTGAAGAACTCAGTACCACTGTAAAGGTGTCTTAAGTAAATGGTAAAGAATGAATACTGGATTTTCTGACTGCGCAGACTCCTCGAAAATCGAGAGAAGGCGAACATATTTCGTCCGTAAGCTTATATTACTGTGTTACACCTCGGCTCATTAATCGCAAGGAACATTTTCTGTTAATCAAGGCACAGACGAAGCGTGCAGATCTTAAAGATTTTTCTGAAAGGTTCATTCCGCAAACAAATCGTTAACTTTATATCTGGAACCTATTGAATGAAAGCACTTGAAAACAATGCTTAACAAGACTTGAGCAGACTGACTAATCATTGAGGATTTGGTGTCAGGTTTTGTAAGGCAAATTTAATTCGCTAAATCCGTAACCTATACCAAGTGCATTTTTGCACATATTATAAACCCATGTCAGCTTTTATTACCACAGAGAAACAAGAAACCTGAACTTACTCGTGTCGTTGGACAAAAAACCGTCAACTGCGGTAGGTGCCGAAAATTTCTTTTCAGCTCACACGTCCTTGTAAACAGGCCTGAAACTAACTTAAGCGACAAATTGGAATTAATTAAGGAACTGTAACTCGAAAATAATTTTTATCGTTCACGACCGAACGTTAAGGACAAAATGGTCTTCCGAGGATTCTTGTATCTTCATAAACTTTAAGTCATACAAATAACTTAAAAGAAATGCCTTTACCGCAGAGCGTTTGTTTTGGATTTAAATCTCCATCGAAGAGTTTTTGTTTCCATTTTTGTGATGCCTTATATTCTTTTTGGGTTTATTCTGTTGAAGTTGGCTTCTCGGAATATGAAAAGCGTACTGGAGCTGAAGAACTTATTTCTCTTTCATGCATGCAAGTTATTTGGCTTGTTTGCTTTTAGTCAAAACAAAGGTCATTCAGTGGTACGCAATTCACCTCATATTGAAAGGTGAACTTGAATCTAAAAGTCCTAAAAATACGCAGGTGTCTGAGAAAGCAGAGACAAAATATTTTTCTTTTCTTCTTTTAAGTTTAATCCTGATTTTACGGCGTTTGCTCTCTCCTGACATCTTATCGCTAAGTTGAGCGACAGTTCTAATCATGTAGCTAAATGAAATATATTGTATATTTGTACAGCCTGAAAGTCTTATGATAAGAGCCAAAAACTTCGTTCAAAACTCCAAGCAGCACTTTCGTAGTTTGTGAAGTGTTAGAAAAACAAAACCAAGACAGTCTCTACCAGGCTACTGAATTGTAAAAAAGTATGCTTAAAATCATAGTACAAACACTTAGGTTTGGTTCTTTGTTATTTTGTCTTTTCTTCTTGCTCTTTTGCTCAAAACTGGGAATTTCAAAGGAAAACAATTTCAGTTAATTAATCCGAAAATTACCATACCTCAAGAAATTATTGGTCTAATCTTGGTGAAAAGGTTAAGAAAATGTTTTGGAGAGTCAATGGACCTTTGTCCTATTGTAATCTAATTCCGTCGTTAACCAAGAAAAAACACATCAAAATTAAAAATTAAAAGTATGATCTTAAAATAACTAAACATGCGCACTTGCGCTTGTTTTAACAGCTGAGCCCTGAAGTATTTTAGTATTTAAGGCCTCAGATTCCCAGAGAATAAGCAGATTTACCAAAAACAACGCGACGACAGTGACAAGTGTTGGCGCAGATATCTGGGTTTTTGAGCAACGCACGTTAACCGGAAGTGAACCTTTTTCTCTTTCAATATACCTCGACGGTACCAAATTTGTATTTCTAAGTTCTTAACTCTTATTGAGACGATTTACCCAAAAATTTGTTCAAAAACATAGCCCAAGAATGCAAAAAGTCCACTTCCGGTTGACGTGCGTCCTATTTTCCGTCAGTTAAAAGCGTCTCGACCAATTGCAGAGCGACAAATTGAGCACACCGGAAGTCGCTTAGTCCCTTTTTTTTCTTTTCTTTTTTTCTTTTTGTCTGTCCTTCTAGCTTTCTTTATTTATTTATTCTTCCACGTCAAAGGAACCTAAGGATCGATGATGAAACCCTTCGGGGTGTGGAATCTTTTGATTCAGTTTTTAGATTGTAGTATTTGAAGCCAAGAATTCCCAAAAGAACGAACCCTCCTCTTGGACCTTCTAGCAGCAGCAGAAGAAACAGAGTTTCTACTCTCGGATAAGAAGACTGTAATGAAATAGTTACTTGGTCAAATTTTAATTAACACGATAGCACCTTCAAAAAATATAAAAATGTTTACCAGCTCATCAATAAAACACGTTCTATTTTTGCCAATCAATTATTGCAGAATAAAGGCTCTCTATGAAAGACAATGAAGCCATTGAACGTAAGGTTGTAATTACATTGTCGAACTGAAAATAATATGAATAAATCACGGTGTTGACTCGCCTTTCTGTGATTAACACCTGTTTTTTATTGCATTTATAGAATACATTGGCAGAATTTAGGGAATAAAGACATTGCAGTTATCTTGATCTGTATCGTATTATATTGCCAGCTACGACACAGAGATAACAACGATTACTTTGGTGGTTAGTTTCTTTTGGCAGATCAGTTCAGTTGAAGATTTTAAACAGCAATGATTCTGGGCATATTTCATGACAGGCCTTTTCATTGAAAACTATACTAATATCTTATTGCCAAGTCAATGTTAATTTCGAGTCAAACAGAGAATTTTCATTAAAATACAATGCACTGTAGTTATTTGCTACCTCTTTAATGAAGCTTGTCAGTAATGGCTCTTTAATGGCGTGCTTGTGTTTCTGTGGGAACAAATCAGCTCAGTTCTGTTGAGAAGTGTTTGTTTTCTATTTGTGTGGTCTTTGGAAAGCACGCAGCAAGTGCATACAAAATGTAACAGCTTTTCTTGCAAGAACTGAATGAACCGTTGTACCACATTATTCTGTCACCACCGTTTGGTCCAATTTTCCAAGGCTTTTACTTTAGCATCATCGAAGAGGTCAACTGAGAGGTATTTATTGATTAAGAAATATCTATTTGCTTCCGGTAAAGACGCTTTCGTGTGCACCTATATTATCAGTCCATATCCAAAGCGATGAATGTGACCGTATACTTCATGCTTTCTGTCGTTACGGCCCGTCAAAGTTAGTGTATATCTCAGGCGATCCAATATAGGTGTACCGGTTTTGCATTATTCTTTAGCCATTGTAATTACTGCTATAATCGTGGCCTAAACTGATGAACGGCCGCATATGGACAAAATGAGGCAAAATGTTAGTCAGCGCATTGCTTAGTTGTCTTGTAAGATATGGACCTCTGATCATCAATACAGCTTGCTGGTAAATGACTCTCGTACTCACTTCGATGGCTAAAAAGGAACCGCTCACGGTCGACAGTTTCAGTACATTTAGGGAGTGTCCCGTCATTTAAGATTCTAAATAATTACAAACAAAGAAAGCGATATGTTGTCCTGTCGTTTGTTGAATGAATTAATTCTGATATGAAGTCATACAAATTGGTTACTGATTGTTACTTTCCTGTGTGCATTTTCAAACAATTTTGGATTTCACTGCTTAAGTGGCTGTCAGTCCTTCCTAATTGTTGCTTGAATTGTGCTGTACGCAGCGTACACTTTGTCATAGGTCAGCGTTTATTGTTAGAGGTAGTAGCCATGTTCAAAGTGGCTATAACTCTTGATGGCATGGTGCATTTGCATAGTTCAAGGACTACAAGACCAGAAACCTTAACCTTTTTTCTATCTTTTGTAGGATAGAATGATACTTTCTCCTGAAGTTTGGATTCTCGTAGTGTCAGCTTTTGTTTCTCTAGCAAACGCCGAGATCCCAAGGGACAACGATGACGAAGGTATGCTACCGGGGCTGGCTACAGAAAAGAGGCAATGCAATGACCTTGAAAACCAAGTCTCCACTCTTTCTTAGTGCTTCTAAAGCTCTTAATGCCTTCTGTTGGATTTTCATGTAAAACTTATGGCGAGCTGTTACAAAATATTCGTAAATGTGGACACCTTTCTATCACTGAGTTCCCTGCCATCTTCATTTTCGGCTAAGTAGCCCGGCCGGACGTCCTCTTAGACTTGTTATGAATTCAAAATTTGACCACTAGGGTATAGCATGTTGCAATTAGCTTCCTCGTCTTTAAAAAATAATGATTTAAATGGAAATGTGCATTCATACTGAAAACTGTGGGTAACTACCACGTCAAGTCAAAGTGGCTATATTTTTATTACTAAATGCTTACAAGTTAGATTAAAAGCAAAAACAACAAGCGACTGCATACAGTGACCAAAATCTTGCATTGCCGTGCCTCAGTCACGTGTTTAAATCCTTTAAGTTGACGAAAATTCCCCCCTGGGGCAGGACGACTGTTAAGCTTTGTACAAATCTACTGTAAAACCTATTGGTACCAGCCTCTTCTTTCAGGCGCTTCGTTTTTCGCATGCATGGTTTCGCATAGAGGCGAGCGCAACACGCGAGTGACTGGTTACGAAGCGCAAGGATCCATGGGAAGGGTTAAGACGGTAGCCTCGCCCGTTTTCTTCTTCCCGCCATCTTTTGCGCGCAAATTTTCATCGAGAGAGAGACGTCTGGGTACGAGGCAGTATATGTACATGTACGGTATTCCAATCAGGGTCCGCAATTGTAATTTCCGTGAATTATATTAAATATTTCCTAGCGCCGATTGGCCTTTATAATTGGTGTTTTCAGTATTGCTGAACTACTCCAGGGAAAAAAATGACGCGCTTATATTTTTGTTTTCTTTTACAGAGGAAACTTCCAGCCCAAGGATGATACCAGATTTCTGGTTGTACGGTGACATGAAACTAACGTATCACCAGGAAGCACTTCTTGACCTACCAAGCAGCCAAGACGACCTTTCTATCCCGCCTAAAGCACCGGCTGCTACCAGAGAGAAGACCTTACTGTGGGACAATGGAATCATTCCTTACGTGTTTGACTGCAGCTTAGGTAATTTAGAAAAACTTGAATTAGGTCCTCTTCGCTCTACGATGAAAATAGAGTTTGGCGTTTTGTTATCACCAATCTTTCGTTTTTGGTCGTCAAACTGGGGAATGACTTAGTTAAACCGATGATGCCCTTTAGTTTAAGTCATAGTAACAGTCACTTGGGTACCATGCTCCCTCCTCTTTGGCCCGTGTCACTAAACTTCTCTGGTACCTTATCACCCAGTGGACTTGAACAAAATAACCCCTCACTCGTGATAAAATCCCTATAGCAGTAAGTCAGACTTGCTGGTTGCTTAATCCAGTGGTATCTTCTTGCAGAAAATATGCCTGAACTTCAGAGGATTGTCAGACTAGCTATGGACGACTGGGAGTCTAAAACCTGCCTCAAGTTTGTACCAAGAAAAGATGAAAGCGAAACGGATTACGTCACATTTTTCAGAGGGACTCAGTAAGTTTATTGGCGCAATTATTCATTGGTTAATTGATCATTATCATTTCCTGCGAAAAACGCAGAAATATGGTCATTCCTTTTCTTTGAAAAAAAAGTCTCCATAATACGCGCGTTCGTTTTTAGTTGTTGTTAGTTTTTGGCCAAGCTTCGTGTTTTTGTTTGTTTGTTTTTTTTCTGAGTTTACCGTAAGTGTGTTACCACCCAAGCGAACACAACTGTGACTATGATTTGGTCTGACACTTCTGCTGTTTAGCAGAGAACTTATTGCACACCCGCACTCTTAAGCTACAATACAATTGCTGAGTGCCATGTTATCCACTAATAAAAGTTCCTCTTAACCCTTTCACTGCCAGAGTGAATGAATGGAGTCTCGTAGGGCGTGGCTGTAACTTTTTAGTCTGTGGACGAAATCCTATGATGTGACCATTCAAATGAAAGTTCTCTGCCTGTACTTTCACGTGGGGCTATTTGTTTTTCAAAATTTCGCAAGATTAAATTTCGAAATTTGGTCGAAATTTGCTTTTGGCTAAATTTGGCAGTGAAAGGGTTAAATTCTGAGTAGCGTGTTACATACGTTTAACATGGGGATAAGACAGACAATAATGACAAATGCAGTCTCGCGGTAGCTTTCGAGAGGTGGCAACAAGAGTACTTTCACTGGGAAAAAGCTGGTGTTTTGGTGGTCTATAGAGGTTTCAACGATGACCAGGAAAATATCATTAAGCAGTAGCTTATGTCGCTTTTAAAAGGCGCGTGGTCGCATATAAGAGAGGTATTAGATTCGAATGTAAATTACTTTCCAAACATTAATCGCGCTAGCTATTTCTCGTTCAGTACATCGGGATGCGTCCGCCTACAACCCTCTTATTATATTCCCCTTATACTTGTGTTCAGCTGTTACAGCACAGTGGGCAAGGCGCGCAGTGGACGTAGGGAAGTCTCTGTTGGATTTGGCTGCGAGTATCATCACGTGATGGTTCATGAAATAGGTCACGTGATTGGATTTTGGCATGAACATAGCAGGCCAGACAGAGACAAGTACGTGAGGATAGTTTGGAAAAACGTAAACAAAGGTCAGTACTAGAAATACGTGTCTCGCCAAAAACCTAGCCAGTCTTGGGTGGAATAGGGCCAAGAGTAGGGCTAAGAAAGCTGCTTTCGTTATATAACAGGATCCGCGAGCTTGCAAGATGAAGCGATTCCTGTGCTCTGATTAGCTACATAGCTGGCAAGATGGAGCTATCTTGCCCGCCCAGGATTTTCCGCGTTGGTCCCGCAAGAAAAAGTTCTCTTTTTGGCCATATAATATATCTTCTATTGATTAAGCTTTTTCGTTCAAGATGGCTGAATTTTAGCCTCGTTCCTCTTTGCATTTTTATTGACCTTGACTTTGCCTCGGTCAATAAAAACGCAGAAAATAACTTGGCCAATATCCAGCCATCTTGACCTTAGGCTTGGTCAATAAAGCATATGGGAATTGTTACATTACTGTGCCGGTTACTCCGTGTGTTTTTCTTTCTTTATAATACGGGCTAACGCTTCTTCAGTCACCACCAATTCATTGCCGTCATTTTCTCCTTAACGATCAGGTTGGGAGCACGCCTTTATGAAACAAACATGGCAAGCTGTGGACTCCCTAAATACGCCATATGATTACTCCAGTATCATGCATTACAAGTTAAACGCCTTCTCTCGGTCAAGCAGGAGAAAAACCATCGTGCCCCTGAAGAAAGTACGAGCGCGCCCCTATAGAAGGATCTCTAGGATTGACGCTCTTCAGGTCAACCTAATGTATAAATGTGACGGTAAGAATTTAAACTGTTACGAAATTTCATAACCTGCTTTGAAATAAGATTCACAGGGACATCATAAGCAAGCCTGGGTTCATTTTGCTAAAACTAATGGTGTGAAGCATCGTTTTTTCCCCTTTTCCTTTTGACCTTGTCCCCATGACAATACCTTCTCATCATTGTCAGGATGAAACACAATGGATACCGTGGTTCGTTACTCCACTTAGCCCTAGAGAAGAACAAGTTCTAGAAGCTTCTTGGCTCTCGAAAATAGCCCTAAAGAGATTTTTCTTCACGATGTTTGATAAAGACTCCGATGGGCGTTTTTAGTTTCGTTTTAGAAATCTAAGACCTGCTTTGACTTGTCTCTTTTAGATAAGAGTCACCGGCAACAATCGTCGACAAACACTGGCAACCATGAAGGCCGAGCTCGGTCCGCGAGGAGTCTTGTAAGCATTAGAGGGTATATTGACCAATCATCAAACCAAGGTAATTATTTATTTTCCATCTGCCTCGCATTTTCCATCCTTAAGAAGACACATATTCATGGAGTGTAAAATAAAGAAACGGAAAGGCTGAAACTGGCTAGAACTGTAATCTCAAACTTTAATCTGTTACATTACCTCTTCTTTGCTAAAATTATCTAAAATGATCACCTGACAATTACGCAGTAGCATGTCAGTAGCGTTCCTGATATGTTTAAAATTTCCACAGCAAAACCGGAGAAGAAGACAGATGATCCAAACTGTCGCGACACAAGCAAGGCTTGCGCTTACTGGGCTCAGAAAGGTTTCTGTAAAACACGCCGGGACTTCATGCTAACGGACTGCAAGAAAAGCTGTAACTCTTGTGACGCAGGTAATTAGCTGTTAGAGGACTTTGCAACTATATTTTGATTATCCATGTACCGAGTTTTGCAGTACCTTTTTTTTAATATATCACCGTTGATATCAGAGTATGTTTGTACCACGCAACTGTACCCTGGTAAACTGTGTAATGCATGTTGTTTTCTTTTAACAGCCAACAAGGTTGAAGATAATTCTGAGAGTGAATGTGTAGATGACAAGGAAGCTTGCGTAATGTGGGCGAAACATGGCTACTGTGAAAGTAGACCAGATGTCATGAACGTCAAATGCAGAAAGAGCTGCCGAATTTGCAGTAAGTCATTGTGGTTAAGAGTATTATATATGTTGCGCCATATGTAGAAGGTTGTTAGTTCTGAATAACCCCTGACCTGTAATCTCTACCTTTAACGGACTCCGTCCTTCATTGTTGACCTTTGTATCTGTAAGTTTACGGAGGAGGCAACGTGGCTGAGTGATTGGAGCGCTTGATTTTCCATTCTGGGGACCCCTCCCTGATCGCATGCTGGAGTTGTTCTCGGTAGTCCCGAGTTTAAATCCTCGGTCACACTTGTAAATAATCAACTGGTTTGCCTCGGGCCAATTGGGATTTTTTGTTTCAGTTGTTTTCTCGGCCCCACTAGCCCTTATGCTATGTAGTGCTGCCGAGGGTTAATAAAGGTTTGTTTATTTAATTTTATTCATTTTATGAGAAATAGTAATTTTTATCCCTTTTTAGCTGAAGAAAAATGCATGGACCGAGATCCGCGATGCCGAGCTTGGGCGAGGTGGAAATACTGCACCACTGATCGATACAAGCACATGATGATGCAGGCATGTAGGAGAAGCTGTGCGTTTTGTGTTGCTGGTAAGAAAGGGTTCTCTCACCTTCTCTCACAATCCTTTTCGCTCTGTTTTCTTGGTTGTATCTCCTTGCGCCGTCTCCATTTTTCAAAGAAGAGCTAGCAAGGTCAGTAAGACGCGCTTAATCAATCTTTCCAAAGGCACCGCGCGTTTTCTTACTAGTTATCATGATCGCTGCACATGCCCTTTTGGAACCTGAATCATGTTAAGAATAGGCTAAAGGCGGCTTCGAAAAGGGGTGATTGTTGCCGCCTCCCACGCACACGTGATGAAGCCCTAAAGAACGCTTGCGTAAGAGGCTTGTTCTGTTATCGCGTTAAAAAAAGAGAAATTTTCTGATCACAACTCACTTTGCATCTTAGAAACCCATGATTGCAAGGATAAGGTTGCGTCCCGCTGTCCCAGGTTGAAAGAAGAAGGATATTGTAAATCTATGGACCCGGATGTACGGCTACGAATGAGGAATATGTGCGCAATGACCTGCAACTTTTGTCGTAAGTAGAATGTTAACAGTGTGTGAGACCAAAATCGAAATAAGACAAAAAAGGAGAATTAATCGGTTTCAAAACTTCTGGTCTTGTTTCATTTTCATAAAAGTGATACATATTTGTACCTTGAAACTTTTGTTACATAACTTTTTTGTACATCTTAAACGAGTTTTCAGCTTCTTAAACAAACCTATGAGTCTCAAAGGGGTTTGACAATTGAGCCTTAAAAAGGCCAAAAAGTGGAAAATTTCAATCGTTAATCGTGAAAATGTTGACCGTTAAAAATATACCAGCCCCTTCCCCTCCCCCGGTGAGATGGCTTGTTTGGCCTTCACATGGTTCAGTCTCTTGGTTAATGAACCCAAAA
>OZ037776.1:36291373-36331373 GCA_964035525.1 Porites cylindrica
TACCTTATAGTTGAAAACATGACTCCCTCCTCCTTTTCATATGATGTACAAATAAGAAAATCATGAGAATAGAATACACAAGGCTAGAAGTTAGCCTATTTTTAACTGGCCCCGGTTGTTCAAAAGCTGGATAGCGCTATCCACCGTATAAATCTCTATCCAGTTGATAGTGCATTTGGTTTCGCTAATACTTATGCACTGGAAAGAGATTTATCCGATGGATAGCTCTATCTAGCTTTTGAACAACTGGGGCCTGATGTATAATCTTCTCAGTTTGCCAATTTTTTTTTGCTTGCAGAAAATACACAAGCGCAGCCATGCAAGAACAAGATAGATGATGCTAACTGTGAACATTGGGCAGGTCTTGGCTACTGTCAAAGCAGAGGCCTTTTCATGCTTGACAAGTGTCAGCATGCCTGTAATTCATGTCCCAAAGGTAACTTCAGTAGTCCTAGAGATCGAAAGAGAATACTTTTAAGAGGGATACACACGAAAGCATTACTAGGACTACCTACCTAGCAACTCACAACTCTCTCCAAAGGGCACCGTTAGGATCGGCACCTAGTTTCTATCTTGGAGAGTTATCCGCGTTATATGGAGACGAGTCAAAGGAAATGAACGAACAAAGAAAGGGAAGCGGGGTGTCTCATTTTAGGGAGGTTTTTCTGTTTTGTAGAGATGTCTGTAACTTTCTACCTTGATTCCAGCGCAGCCGTTTTTACTGATATTAGTTAAAAAACATTTGCTGCATTTTATTATAGTCTCTCAATACTACACTTTACTAAGGACAAGTACATGCAGTTTCTTGGTGTCTTGGGCTAAAGGATATGCCGCTTTTTTCTTTTTGCCGGTAAATCGTCACAAATTGCATACCTTCTTGCTCCTTAAAGAAAAAATCAAATTAAAGGCATTTTTGAGGGCAGCCAAAGTCCTTTATTAAATGCTATTTTTTGTCTGGATGTTCATTTATTCACGTAGAAGTGTGAGGAAACTGGTAAAGGGGCTCCCAGCACAGTCGTTATAAGCTTTATTATTACTTCGCGACAACCGATATTTCATCCAAAAATCAAGATTACACTAGTCTCCCTCGCAGCCATTAGGAGCGTTGCATGACAAGACAGAAACGTCTGCGGAGGAGACTAAGATTATATACAAGTTTTCCAAAAACGTACTTATTGTAGTTAAACATAATGTCAATAGGTTTTACTTAAACAGAGGATCGTTAGTATGGAGACAATGAATTGTTGCGTCTTCCCATCTGGCACGATCTGGCAGTCATCATAATATATTTCCTTACTGCACTCCTGATTTGCAAATGTATTTCTATTATTTATTTATTTGTCTTTTCTCTTTTTTAGAACCTGTCAAGATTCAACCAGCCCAACCAAAAGGTATTGAGAACTTAGTGAAAAGAGACTTGAGTGCATAGGTATAAAGTAATTAGACGTTTGATGCGTTCGGACTGCGAAACCAAGACAAGTGTCCTTAGAAAGCGACTTGTCGAATTTTAGACCTTCTAAGAGGACGTAATGGGAAAGCTATGATATGTATGAAAAACGAACAAGACAAGCGATCATAAACGTTTTAAAGTTCGAACGTTTTTTGATGCTGGGCCAGCGTGCTGCTTGCCTTTAACCTAAGGTGCCCCTTAATGAGGTTTATGAACCTCAGGGAGCTATTTGCGTCTTCATCTTGTAGGTATTAAGTGTGATGATCCTTGTAAGAAGTTTCTTGAGCGTGGCCAGTGTACCACGAAATGGAGAAGACGGTGTATTAGAACATGTTTAGCTCTGGGATGTGATGAAGAAGAAGTCAGACCAGAAGGTGAGAAAACTGACTGAATCTCAAACAGAGCTCAGATAAGACTCCCCGGGGTGAAGTGACAATTAAGGCAAGTTTGAGTTGGGACTTGCCGCCGAGCCCTTCAAACCCTGAGCATGTTTAAGACAGAAACTGCTCATTTCGCTGCCTTGTTTAAGACAAGATAAGGTAGAGGAATGATTTACCGCGATTAGAATAACAGAAAGGGAAGAGCTTTTGTCGTAAAGAAATTCAATAGCACGAAAATCAATTATTTCAATAAACAAAAGAAAAAACCTAATTTTTGACCACTTTCAAAACACTATTAAATTTATCTGGCGATTCTCAGCAATACTAGTTTCCTAAAGACCTCTTTAGTGGATCGCCACAGTATCCAGTTGGATAGCGCTATCCTCCTTTTGAGCAATTGAAACTAATAATGTCAATCATATTTTATTTGGCAGGTGCGGGGGGAAGAGGCGAGATTGTAAAATTACTCAAATAACTAATTCTTTAAATCTGTTTCTTTGCTTTAATTTGCCTTCTCTTTTCCAGGGACCTGTTCAGAGCCTCTGGGTGTTGGATGGAATTTTACTCTTCCGGACAGTGCATTTAAAGCATCTTCAAGTTTGTTGACAGGTCAGCGTTGAGGCACAGTTGATATATTAAGGATGGATCAGGCAACCCATCAAGGCATTTAAATAACGAAATCGAAAATTGCAATGTCGAACTGCTTCACATAACGCCCTGTTGGTTTTAGAGCGGAGCTAAATATCTAAAGATTATTTGGCTTTACTTCCCAAGACAAAGCACTTGTGGATAAACCAGGTGTAAAACTCGTTCAAAGATTAGGTTTCGAGGGTCAACTCTTTCGTCAGTGCTTTTTTCGTCCAGACGAAGGGTAACAGTCGCAACAAGGGTCCGAGGGTTCGAGGAATTAGGATTCTACTGAATGGAATCCAATTCCTCAAACCCTCGGTTTTTCGATATTCCCCATAATTCGGATCAAACCTAACTTCCTTTCACCAGTGAAACACGTTAATTTTGCGAATGCTCCCGATTTTTTCAAACCTCCGGAAAAGTTAAACCAATTTGCCTTTCCCAAGGTGTTCGAAAAACCGGTTTCACTGTATTTTCAGCGGCTGATTTGATTTCGATATACTTCGCCATGATTTCTTAACGCTTTATCACTCAGACAACTGGCACCGCTATTACTACAAAAGGTAGACCCTCCATCCTTCCCTCTATCCTTCCCTCTTTGACAAATTGTGCTTTTACTTCCGGTTACAGGCGGATGGGACTTTGGTGCTTACAATGCACGACTTTACAAACAAGACAATCGATATCAGAAGAGAATTGGAGGATGGTGCGCTAAAGACAAACAGAACGGTCATTGGCTGCAAGTTGATCTGGGAAAGATAAAGTTTGTTACTGCTGTTGCCACACAAGGTAAAGATGCTCCCCACGTGTGGTTAAGAGAACTAGTTTAGAATCACTTTTAACTTACTGAAATTAAGGTGGCTCTGAACCCTCTCTATAGGACCCTTTTTTAATTCTCGTCAGCCTGTCATCCAGTTTTGAATATTGAATATGAATATGAATATGAAATGCTGTTTACAATTTGATAATTCAAAATGGGGGACAACGATTTCGTTATGAAGTTATAATAGACACTGAATAGAGAGGAGAAATGTGACGTCATGTTACCATGGTGGCAAAATTTCTGGATCACAACAGTGGCGACGGCGACGGCAACGAGAATGGCAAAAAAGTAGTAGGATAACATTAGCATTGTCTTCGATTTCTCTTGGGACGACTGTAATACCCAGGAGAAACTAGAAACCATGGTTAAAAACTTATGCAAAATTTTGGGGGGTAAACAAGGTGAAAATGGTGAATGAACACTGTGACGAATAGTGAACGAACAAAGGAAGGTTTGACATTTAGCATTTACATAGTCACTTTCTTGAGAAGCTTTTAAATTAGTTTCTGATCGTTTAATCACCCTAACAGTTACTTTTTACCGGTATTTTTTTCATCTGGCAGGTCGCGATAAATATTTTGAGCATGTAAAGTCATATGAATTGGCATTCAGTAAAGACGGACAGCGTTGGAACAAGTACAAAGAGGATGGACGATTCAGGGTAAGATGATGATCATCTGATTTGTAAGATAGCAACTCCCATTACTAAAGTCCTCTGGGTAGCTCGGTTAGTAGAGAGCAAGTAAGCAGTGTCCTATGTTTTGACTTTTTTTTTTTTTAAGCCTAATTCAGTATATGCTATTATTCATTCAAAAGACCTTTTCTTATAATAATTCACTTCCCCGTTGGCTGAAAACCACCGATTAAGTTTGCCAACGAGTTAACGCTCACCGTATTAATTTTATCAACTTTAGTCTAGACGGCGTGGAGGGCTTTTCCTAGGGCGAGACTTCAGTGAGCTTTAGCAATGACAACGGCTACTGCAACGAGAACGTCCAATTAATAAGCCCTGCACGTCAAGCTTACCATTTTTGGTACATTTCTTTACCATCTCTCCGATCCGATCTACGGCCACGACTAGAAATTTGTTCTCTTATGTGACGTTTCATGGAGGACTTAAGTACATGATTATGACGTACGACAAATTGTTCTTTCTTGATCTAAACTTGGGTTCAGAGCAAGAATTCAGTTCGAAGGAAATTATCGTCATTTGGCATTCTTAGAGAGTTGGACCATGGTGTCAAAGTTTGAAAAAGCGCGAAGTCTTTTAATAGTAACAAAGAGAACATAATGTGACAATGCCCCATTATCCCCTTTTGGTGAGAGAGGACAGGAAGAAGAGAGAGCCTGAATATGAAAATGGGAATCTTCCTAACCTGAATACGTCTGTTTTGTAGGTTTTACCTGGAAACTGCGATAATTTTACACCTGTGGTGAACAAATTAATCCGTCCAATTCAAGCTAGGTTTGTGCGATTTTACCCTAGAACATTCAACAATATATGCATGAGAGTGGAAGTATACGGCTGCAGTAGGAATAAAGGTAGGGCCTAGCATCTTGTAACGGTGCTGTATCATTCTGCTTAGCCCAGGAGCCTCTGTGACCTTATTTTTTGGATTCATTCTGGACTATGTTGTTACTGACGTTTTGTCCTCTGCGGAGTTTTAGCTAATTATAATATTTCATTCTAAGGCAAAACGGTGAAAAACTACAATTGTGCTGGTTAACTGTTTAACAATCCCCGCTTTTTGTGCTTTCGAAATATTACGCGTTGTCTCGCGTGTTGCAAAAAGACAGCTGCACTTGAATGGATTTTCTTTTTCTGACTTGTTGATAAATAATCCTATGATGGTTTACTATATTTTACAATCTAAAACATCAAAACTATCACTTTGTTTTTCTCAATTTATTTTGAATTTATAACAATCTTTTCGATGTGATCCAATTCTGCCCCTAGTCAAAATCATGATAAAAAATCTAAACATTAAAAATGAAATAAATTCGATATTTACTGCTTCGCTAAGCATAACTAATTTTATTTTATCTTGACCACGAAAATTTAAAATACCGTACATAAGCATGTATTATTGCTCTCTCATCAGGTTATGAAAAGACTAAAACACCACCGCCAATGTTAGGGTTTCGTTAACGAACCAGAGGAGAAAAAAGGGGCAAGGCATCCCAGGCCATGCACGCTGTATGTGATAAAGAAAGCAAGTTATAAGCGCACGCTCTGGGGAAGCTTCCGCTGGCTGCTTGTCTCGAGGGTTTGGCAGGAAATATGCAGAAAAGTGGCGGGAAAAGGTGCGGTCCAGCACTTAGTCGAGTCTTAATAGCGAGCTTACGCAACGACGACGGTGACGGCGAAACGGCGACGATCCTAAGTTCGCGTTTTATGGAGAATGTCAGTGGACAAATAAAAGATCACTGTTTCCTTTATCTTTTTCTGAACTTGCATACGTCCTTTAGAATTCAACTCCAGAAAAAAATCGGCCTCATTTGAGAAAGTGAATAAGATAGAATAAGAGCTATGAATTTTGTAAAAGGGCAAATTCAAGTGATGTTTTAGCCGCTGTTGCCGTCTTGGTTGCTTTGCTCTCTATTTGCTAACGGTCTAAAAAAGTTTTGAAATCTTCATTTTTATCATGTTTCCCCCTTCAACCGCAACAAACTTATAGCGTTCATAAGTTAAATGAGGCTTTTTTATGTTCAATGTTTGCTGTGAAATATATGCCGTTTATCTTGTAAAAGTTTGGCTCAGCCCTCGCCTCTGGGAACTATTTATTTTAAATACATTTGACAGGTTAAATAGAGAGAAGAATTGCTTAAACTCTCTTGTGGTATTCCATTTGCGTACTGGAAACGGGCAATTACATACTTTACAACAAACTTTAGCAATATATCTAACACACTCTATCCCTCACTCTAGTGAATATATCCGGCATAATATATTAACCTCTTAGGTTATTTATTCAACCGATAGGATCATTTCCACTTTCATACAATCTAGAATAGTCTGTCGTAAAAGAGTTGAATTGTAACAATAAAAATGGCGGCAGCGATTGATATGGAGAGGGCTTTATAACCTTCTTCATTATAATAGAAAGGGTTCATAAGGGAGATTATGAAATAGGGACGACTTAGTAGAGAATGTGCCGTACTTCTTTGGACACTTTAATTCTAGTCAATTATTTATTTTTGTTCTAACGATCATCGGTTCAAAGAGACTTATCGTTCTCGATGTAGAATGATATACAGTGATATACAGTGGAATCCCATGTCCCGGGGGCGGGGGGGTATACTCCGGATCTCAGGTGACAGGAGTGATCGAATGAGGGACAAAGTCAAAAACCAGAAAAATCCCTAGGGCTTCCATCAAAACCCCCAAAAATCCCATGCCGAATTTCCGAGCCATAAAAATATCCAGAAAGCGTTAAATGATAAAACACGAAAAATAGAAACATAAGTTTTGACAGTATCCAAAAAAATCCCTGCTTAAATCAAGCTACCCAAAAAATACTTGCCAAAATTTTCCTACCCCAAAAAATCCCGAAACGAAAATTTCAAACCCAAGAAAAACCCTTCTATCATCCCTGTCACTTGAAATCCGGAGTATCATGGCCCCTGAGTCCCGTATTTTGTTTTGCTTTTTGGTTTGAATTATCGGGAGGTTTGAAAAATCGGGGATAAAATGACAGGGTTTGACTTCTTAGGGGACCGAAATCAGGTTTGGTTCGAATTATGGGAATTTCGAACAAGGGTTCGAGAAATCGGGATTCTACTGTAGTGATAATGTAAGGTGTATTATACTATCTATTATTTTAGGTAGGAAAGAAATTCTTATTACGGACTGAATATAATATCACCAACCCAATATAACGCACGCGCAGTCCTATTATAACAAAGGATTTTCCACTTTTGTCAGTTTTTTATATCGTTTTTTCAGCTTATACCTGTTTTTTTTTTTTGTTAATCTTATACATTGCAGTATAGGAAATGTAACAATATCAAGCATTTTTCAACATTCTACTAGCGCAGAACTCTTCTGAAAGGTGAAAACAGTAACTTAGTTAACGTGGTAGATTCCAATCTCTACTCGCATCAGTATAGTTCATTTATTTATTATATCATTATGTTTTTCACTTAAGCCGCATACGTGCTCGTATGACTCGTAGTTAGGTTGACTTAAAGAATAAATCTATGTCTTTGAAAAAAGAGTCAGGTATCTTCTATTTACTTCACGCAGTGTTTTGCTGTTGCTTTTAATCCTTGTAGTGTCAGTATCACAGGCGCGCGTCTTGTGGGCATGTTTTAAAACATAACACTTCTGCTCTTATTGCGTACGTTAGCGTTTTATAGTGTTTATATCATAAAAATATTAAATCGAAAAAAATACCGCCTTATCTTAGCTTATCGTGTAGCAAAGAATGAATGAATATATTTACTTTTGCTGTATTTTGCGTTCCTGTGTGGTTGTTAAGCGATTTGGACTGGTTTGCTATTCTGTCTTCAGCTTCATAATAAGGTCCAAAGTAGACGCTGAGTAGACTTTTACGCATTAACATGCGCTCACATATTGAGTTTGGGACGCCTGTGGTGTTACAACCTCGTTCTCAGGGTCCTCTCTCTTCGAGAAAGAACTGAAAGAAATGTAGGTCAATAAATTGCGCGGCGGGGGTAGGTCCCCTCTAAATTTTGTCGACTGGACGATGAAATACTATCTGGGGTGGGGAGAAAATTCTTCCTTCAAAACTGGTTTTGCCAGCAAACTGCGTTGCTTTCGGCTAGTTACGATAACATAATTTTGGAGGCAAAGCAACTTCTCTCATTTGAACTTGATTTTGCACTCTTGACTGTCGCTGGAGAAGAAGGTGATATTTCAACCTTTCTTTTAAAGTGCATTTCAATCCTAGCTTGAATTTGTCGAATAACTTGTTGGAAATTCTTGTAGTTTCTTAGACGTCTCTCGCATGGTCTCATAAAAGCTTTGAAAAAGTTTCAAGTTCGGGTAGCGGGCTGCCACCAATTTCTCCCACCGGGGAAAGAAAAAATAAATTTCGCTCCTGGAAAATATTTCTGCAGTGTTTCCGGTCTATACATGAGGAGCTTGCATTATGCAATACTATTTTTTTCGGGTGTTGTTGACATTAGGGAACTTAAGAACCACGACGACGACCGGAAGTGAGATACCGTGCACTGCGCAAGCGCGGTTAACAAATTTCGTCGTCGTGGTGTCGTCGACGACGCCAAACACAGTAGAGTCACGTCGTCCTGCAGTCCACAAGCTTCGGCAGGTATAACTCCCTGTTTTTAAGCGATTTTTCAAGGGCTTTGTATGTTTTCACCTCGTAAATCCAGGTATCTTTTCTTTTTTCTGCTAACAAGCGATGTTGATTGAAAATTTGACTCATGAATTGTGTTTACTTCGAAGACAACACTGAGATGTGCAGGCCGAGCGAGCGAACTCGTAAGTGACAAATTTATTTGTACGTATTTAGGTCAGGCAAATCATGTATCTTTAATATAGAGGAAATGAACTTTATATGGAAAACAGCTATCGCATCGGAATGTCTCTTTTTCCAAATCTAAACTCTGACAGACACTCGGACTCGGTCATGTCATTCAGGTTGACAGTTGAATAACCTTCGTACGGAAAGCAGAGATTTTTCAATTCGAAAAGGTCAGAAAACACTAAAAATTCTTCATCGTCAAAGAAAGTAGACGTACGGCTTATAAAATAAGATCTTGCATCGTCTTAAAAGACGCCTTTGCGAAAAAACTTTGTTGCGAACGAACATCACAGTTGTACTACTTCTACATGTTTGTTTACATTCAGTGTCGTCGTCGTCGACCTATCGATCGACTGCATCTTAAGTTTCCCTTTTCCCGCCGAAACTGACGTTCTCGTTCCAGTCCTTTCCCAGTCAACAGACGTCGTCGTCGTGAACTTCGTCGTGGTTCTCAAGTTCCCTATTATCAAGGACCTGCGCCATCAGCTAATAATAAACAAGGCGGCAAACTCCTCTCGGGCCCCGACAGAGTAATTTTTGTCATAGCGACAATTGTTTACTCTTCTTCTCCTCCCTTAATTTTTTCTCCCAGATTTTGGGAACCACGTGACCAGCCGCAACCAGAGTTCCAGGAGAACCATGGGGAAGAGGTTGGTGGTGTTATAGAATTTAGCGACGGATTGTTAACGGCAACATTAGGCTGATTTAGTAACAGAATCGGAACGTCAGTTGACGACGGCGCGCGCAAATCAAACAACTGGCTTGACCAATGGCAGAGCGACAAATTGGGCACCGGAAGTCGAGTTTAGTCCTTTCCGCGCGCTTTCCCGTCGTCAACTGACGTTCCCGTCCTGTTGCTAAATCAGCCTATTGATGATGGGGGTCGCTGACCAAGACCTTAAGATAAAAGGGAAGGGAGGGTGGTGTGGTCACGGTCTAGGCTCAGGCTATGATCAAACTATACCGGACAGCTTTTCGTGGCGCTACCCGTTATAGTCAGCAACGGCCTGGGGAAGTACACAAGTCGTTCACGCACCTTGAACGTCGTGCTGGCGCTGTTGACCGAGAGGGTATGGTGCACTAGTTCCAGTTCACACTCCTAAATATTACTTTTGTCTCAGTGGATCCCAGTCCTAGCTTCTACTCATTTCCTTCCGCGAAGTGGCCGAATAGGAGTTCACACTGCGCCAACGTATAGCACAAAACCCTTTCCGATGTGTGACGCTTCACAGATCTGTGCGGCGCAGCTTCGCCTCATCACAGGTCACAGAAATAGCTCCGCCACCGGGGGTAAGTCAAGTTTGATGAGATTTTGGAGTTATCAATCTTTATTTTGGACTATTTTGTAGCGCTGGCGTTCTGTGTTCCAGTGCTAGCTACTGGGGTTTCGATTTTTTTTTTTTTTGCTTTTGCGCAATAATGCTTGACAAAATTGGTTGCTCCACTTTCATGTTGAGTAAGTAAGTAGAATGCTGCGCGCTCAATTTTCAAGAACGGTGATCATGTTAAATGTTGAGTGTTTGAGTTGAATTATTGAATTTGAATGTTGAAACGACAAGTTGAAAGTTGGTTGCTACAACTTAATGTTAGCCGCTCAAGTTGAATGTCTAGTGCTCACGTTGATTTTTGGCGGGGATTCAACACCATATCCAACATGCTTCACAGCCCCCATCCAAAGCCTCAGCCAGGACATTTAATTCCACAACTCGACTGCCGCGAAGTGAAAAACCACTGCAGGCCTCGGGATAACGCACATTTTTTTCATTTTCTTGTTCTTCGATAGCAGACCAGGTAAGGAAGCTGTCAGCCGATCTGCGCCATTATTATTACTTGGTGGGATTTAACATGACGCGCTATTCCGCTGACCAAACCACTTGCCATTCACAATGGCCTCCGAACGATCACTAAGAGCAATAATCAAAGGTTTCAGCTGTCTTGTAAGGCGTGTTATTGGCAAATCAACCTGAAATAGCATTAACCTTTAAAAAATGTTTAACTTAAGGTAGAAATCATTGTTTACTCTACTTCAATTGAACGATGTTTTGTGAATTATGCGATTTTTCTCGATGACTTCAAGTTATCGCACGTCGCTTCTACAGGAGCCCATAACCCTTCTGGCTTCTAGAAATGTAACGAAGGCGAGCCTATGCATGGAAACTTAAAAGAAATGTGGTGAGAGGTCTGTAGTTTGAAAGAATAATAAAATTTGAAAACGCAAAGCATTTTGTCTTGAAAACTTAAGCAATTGTAACAACGATTAAATCGAAAGTAACTCCCGGGGATGTATTTTATAGGTTCAGAACCCCCCTCCCATCTGGATTTTAAGAGCCGTCAGCCCCTTCCCGACCCCGTCCGTGAAATTTTCCAGCATGCATTCCATCTTGGGGGTGTGGATTTTTTCTGGGGTAACCCATTGTAAGTGAAAAACACTAATAATAAATCGGCTTTATTTACTTTAAGTCAGAAAATAGCTCCATGGTAGTTCTGAATAGAAACCAAGTTTAGAATTGAATTACAGTCGAACCTCTCCACAACGGCCACCTTGGGTACAGAAGAAAGTTGCCGTTGTGGAGAGGCGGCCGTTGTAGAGAGGTGGCTGTGTCGATTGTAATTGTCAGCAACTAAGGGTATTGTAAACTTCTTTCAATGATTAGTAGGGGTAACTTCTTGTCTTTGTCTTTCTTTCTCGGGTGTTCTGTGTAAAAAAAAAAAAAAGTAATATTTTTAGTGCTCTTCCAGACTAATAAACCTTCATAGGAAAAGAATTTGATGATGAAAGGTAAAGAAGGTCAATATTTAACAATTAGTTAATGCTTAAGCAGTGCGTATGTCGAGATATTGGGCACGCGAGAAGTTTGGAGAGCACGTAAGAGTTGCTCGAGGCGCAGCCTAGAGCAACTAGCTAGCCTTTTGAGCTCTCCAAACCTTCCAAATGTTCAGTATTTCGACATACGCACTGCTGAAGCATGAACTAATTGTTTTATTCTCGCGAAGCGAGCGGCCCCGCTGCGAGCGAAGGTAAGAAAAAAAATCGAGGTAAGAAAACATTTGCGTCCTACGCAGTTGCAGACGAGTTGCATTGCCATGAAATGCGTTTACATTGGTTTTTTTTACTGTAAATAGCCTGGCTATTTTCCTGAAATATACCTCTGAATTCGTGTTAAGTACGGCTCTGAAAGGCGTTCGCCGGCGAAAGTTCCAGCGAAAAAGCCTTAATTAATGGCTTTTACACCTGAATTACCTGGTCATCCTTAGTAGTGTAGTACGTAAGTGGTAAGGTGAAGTCGCCTCTGGCCTAAGGTGCGGGTTTGAATTCTACTTCGTACCCTTTTTTTTTTGTTTTGTTTCCTTATTTGTTTTGTTTTGTTTTTTAATATATAACGGTATAAACATATTTTTTTCCGTATCAGCTTCTTTCCCTTTCTTTCTATGATTCACGTATTTCTAGTAACATTATAAAAGGGATCAATGCAGTAGTGAACTTATGATTTTAGCGCGCGCTCAAAGTAGTACATGTAAATGTCTAACTAAAGTGACTATAAATTTTTTTACGTACCTAGAAAGTTTACTCAAGGTCTGTGCTCTAAAAATCATATAAATCACGTAAACGATTGAATACAACCTTAAAATTTCACCTTTTCTCAAAATTCGCTCATTAGATTTTCCTATACACTTGCACACAGCTTACTATAATTAATCATTACCATTTCAAACTTATTTGACCTAATTTTAAAAGACGGGTTTCATCAGTTAATCAATAATTTAATCAGTTGTACTGTGATTATTAAATGTCAAATGTGTCACAGAATTCGCCTGTTCAACTTCCATTTTAAAGTTCTCATTACTTAAAATACGATAAAAGGAAAAATTCTGCCAAATATCACAAAATTTAGAGTAGATTTTGAGAAATCGTCTTTTGTGTACCATTGCTTTTTCGCCGCCATGTTTGTTCGTCTAATGTAAATCACGCGCCGTCACGCAAGTTACCGCTGACTGCCCGCAAAACTGTGTTCAGCCACCTTACCAAACCAAAACTACTTAAAGGTACAACCTTGGTACGGTCCTTTTTGAAACTTTCGGTGCCTAAATTTAACTAAGCAGGTCAGCTGAGCTGACATGTGTTTACACGCACCCTGTGTTGTAAATAAAAGCGGCAGGAACCATAATCAACAAGGCAGTAATACTCAGCCAAGTACTTGTGTGTAATGTCGGGTTCCAGTGAAAAGGTTTTTCCTGAAATAACGTCCAGAATACAAAACCCAAGGGGGTACAGAGTGACTGAAGTTAAAAGAAGTATTCGTTGGTTTAAAGTACAGTGGAACCTCGATTTAACGAACTTCCATTTAACTCAGTCCTTGGTACAACGAACGATTTTTTTCACCCCAGTAATAGTGAAATATGAGCAAAAGAACGTCGATATAACGAAGGACCAAGAGATTGGCAAAATATGTTCTCTATAACAAGGTTTTGTTATATCAAGGTTCTTTTCCTCAAAATTTACTATTACTGGGGCGAAGAATATAGTTCGCTATACCGTGGACTGCGTTTTTATCGAGGTTCTACTGTATAAGGAAAAGAGCCTCGATATAACGAAACTTTGTTACAGCGAACACATTTTGCCAGTCCCTTGGTCCTTCGTTATAACGAGGTTGCACTGTAGTACCTTCCTTCCCCTGCTAGGCCTCTTATCTCGACCGGGTGGCGGGTTCTAATGATGACAAGATTTACTGCGGCAAGAGGATATGCCGTGGTAGTTTTATGCATGCTGAAGTGGTTGTGGGTGACAGTCCAGACCATGGACAGCCCCTGACCCTCCAGGTGTGGTTTGGGAATGGAGATGATTACTGAATTGGGAAATTCCGCGACTGCTGCATACTTAGGGAGAGGCCGAACTGGCCATTATGATAAAAGTTAGGCAAAAGAAGGATCCGATGTTCTCACATTTTGTCCACATAAATGTTCACAGCCTTAGCTTTTTTTTCCTCAAATGCTACAATAATGTGAAAAATATGTTGCAAAAATGTAGAAACTTAGGAGTAAATCTACGGCAAAGATGGTAAATGCCACATTTGCATACCAAAAAACATGGGGTTGAGGAGGCAAATGTTGCCAATAATTTATGAGGCTGGTTTTCACTAGCGACGGAGTTGGAGTCGCAATCAGAAGCGTAGAACTTTACGGTATAGTGAAAACAGCGTTCTGATTCCGCTTACGATTCCATCGTTTACGATCAAGTGAAAACTGGGTCGTCGGAGTCGCGAGCAGAAGCGGAAGAACTAAACCAAGCGTGGGAACGTGCATTGTGACTGGTTTGTCCTTCCGCTTCTGCTTCCGACTCCGATTCCGTCGCCCTTATGACTCCGCTTGCGACACCCATTTTTGATGTTCACAAGGTCATATTCGATCTTACGGCTCCGCTTACGACTCCAATCCCGACTCCGTTGCCAGTGAATCCATTTTTTCGTCCAGTGCATACTAGAGGGATGTTACTCAAACGGGGAACGGGGAGCGGGGAACGAGCATAGGGAACGGGAAAATGAAAAATTGGAAACAAAACCTAACTTGAAACCTAGTCTTATCAGCAACTTCATTTTGTTCCCAGTTTTCATCCTCCCGTTCCCCGTTCCCTGTTCCCCGCTTTAGCAACATCCATGCTAGTCAGTCACTAAATAGAAAAAATACAACCGATTTCGTTTTCAGATCGAAGCGCGAGTTGAATGTATATTATCTTGTTTTGAAGCGATTATAGAATGGTCAAAGAATTTGTTTCCAGCAATACGAAAAAATAGATTTTCTTAAAGCCACGTTGATTGCTCAAGATATAGTACACGTACAACAATGTATTGCATTATGGCTAGCCTAAAATAACATGAGTAAAGTACTCTCACCAACACAATAGCTAACAAGGCTGCTCCCTCGGAGTAGCGCAGAAGCAGAGCTGAGCCACAGACTTTCATGATGTAACCCGAGATAAACAGAAATGCGAGTCCACCTGGCCAGTGGGAACAACCTGCTCCTCCAAACACACACTGGAATCCAAAAGTCCAGCTGTAAAGTATTAAATAAGGTGATAGAAAACAATGAAAAGAAGTAGATCGCAAATACTCTTATTTTTTGGCAATCTGGGCTTAAGAAGAAACAAAATGCAAACCGCGGTGATAACCATAATTTCCGTAAAACGGCTGTTCTGAAAAAAAATATGACTTGTCGACTAAAACTACAAAACAAAGGATTGTGCTAAAAAACGTTTGGGGCGTACCGGTGCTTAAATTTCTCCATAGGCTTGCTTTAGATTTTCCATATATTTGTCTAAAATTTTTCCCGGGACTTTCTTATAGACAAATGTATAGAAAATTTTAAAAAGTGGTTCTAGGTCTTCTAGCGCATGTAACGCCCTCAATATTTTTCAGTAGAATCCTCAGGAGTGAAGGATAAGTTTACAATTCATATTTTTTTCAGAACAGCCGTTCTAAGGAAATTATTCGACATTAGATTCTCATACAAGCACTGTAATTTCTCACACGTTTGCCTGCTCTTCGAGATGGCGTCGAAAAGTTGTAGCCTAAGAAAACAGCCGACATTTCGCGACGCTACAAGGATTGCAGCTATTATTTTGGTTATATAAAGTAGCACTTACTTCCCAATGAATTCATGTATGCTGTTTGTATGTCCAAAGCCAGGAATAATGTCAGTCCAGAATAGTAGCAACAAAGCAAGAAATTGTGATAATGAGGTCCAGAACAAAACAGACAATAAGCTAGCTTGAGAATAAATATTGTGGCCAACATTTCCTCTCATTTTAACAGCTTTCTCTTCAACAATAAAGGAGGTAGCTGAAATTCCCTTCAAAGGAAAAACAAAACAGCAACAGCAAAATACATTTATAGCAGTGTGACTACTCAAACCGGGCCACTTGGAAGAAGATTTTCTAATCCCTTGATATCCCTAAGATTTTTGAAAACAAGATTCTCAAGTTTTTTTTTTTGCAAATGGTCCAATAAAATTCAAGATTCAACTATACAGCCGTTGCATTGAACACTTTGAAACCGTTTGAACTTACCTGACCTCTCAGGAAACAACCCTCAAATTTATGATTCTTATTGGTCTGTTTGAAAAAAAACTAGAGAATCTTTTGCTTTAGAAATCGTTGTGATTGGACAATCTTCTTCCAAGTGCCCTGGTTCGAGTAACTGTAATAGATATCTTCAGTTCAGTTTATTGGTTTGCCATTTTTGAAGGATGTACAAAAACTAGAAGTTCTAAATATTTAAAAGCTAAAGGTGAGGAAGCCTAAGGGAAACCAATCCAATTACACTAACCAAAAAGAAAAGTAAAAGTATAACTGTCAATGATCCCCTCTAACTGGCAAAATAATCGTGAAAGGAGTGTAAGGGTGGTACTGTATAGGTACATGTAAAAGAATTCCTACCGTGCCCTGGTTTCATGTGGGCTGTGTTTGTTTTGGTTCCGACCCTTGCTTCAAAAGGCTTTCTCAGGGTGCTCCGGTTTCCCCTCTCCTCCAAACCAACATTTCCAAATTCCAGTAATTGTTATTCAGTCAGGAATGGTGTGAGGAGAATCATCGCCCCCTTTAATTTGCATATTTATGATTTATTTATTTGTATTTGTTTAGTTATTAGTTTGTTTACTTATTCATGAAAGCGTCTCCAAAGACCTCTCGATGGATTATAATAAAGTACTGCTTATTCCAGAAATAATTCTTCAAAGTGTTTTACTTACAAGTCCAACCATGAAAGTTACAGGCCAGAGGACTCTAGCCAGTCCAGTCTCCCCTCCCAAATCATGCCTTGTTGAGGCCTCGGGGTCTATCCATGGAAACATTGTTGGGATGAGACAAATGAAAAGACCCAGGACAATAATAGCAGCAGATGTAAGCTTTCTTCTCGTGGGAATCTTCTTTAAGAGAAGAAACCTGGAAAAAAGAAATGATTATAGTTATAGGTAGGAGAGCCCAGAAAATCGCTAAATATCGAAATAATTACAATTTTAACAAACTGTTCCATATCATCAAAATAATGAAGTGAGACACCGATAAAGAACGAGAAAATTCCCAGTCTTTTGTATGATGGCATCACTTCAGTTAGATCAGCTTTTCCTGGGTATGCAACACTGACCTCCCACCACCACCTTCCGGCTCCCATAAGCTGATACCGTAAATAGAAAAAAAATCCAGCAATTGATTACATAATACAACAAACAATGATTTAGCTTGTTGGTGGTTTTCATACCACACTCACAAAGTTCGGCTAACAAGTTTTCAAAAACCCACAATTGCAATCCGTTTTAATCTTGTTGGGTGAAAGTTTGTCGAACCGTGCCCCGTTCCTTTTATTTTGCTCGGTTATTTACGCCTTCTTATAATATTTTGAGCAGTTATTTTTATGTTCGACTCAATTTGGGGAGAAGTTCTCACTGTTAGAACTGACAGAATTTTGATAAAATTCATGACACAGCTCCGTCAAACTGAAGCTAGCCTGCGAGCAAGCCCTCCGGGGCGCTCTGTCGGCGGGGCGGGAAATTAAAACGGGAGGAGAGCTTGCTTCTTCGCCTCTGGAATTTGAATTCCAATTCCAATCCCCCTGGGACTCCCCGTCGTCTGAGCTGTCAGATTTCCGCCAATCAGCGCGAAGATGAAACGAGCGCGAATGTAAACAAACATTAAAAACACGTGCAAAGGGTAATGACGTCATTACCAATGTCATCTCCGTCAATCAGCATTCCGCATCGATTTTGATGCAGATATTCAAATTGCAAAGACGTAGCCTTCTCACGACCCCGCAACAGAGCGCCCCGGAGAGCTTGCTCGCAGGCGAAACAGAAGCCAAAGAACCAAACCAATCACGAAGCGTTTGAACAAGCGATGGTTTATTCTTCTGATTTTGCTTGTGAGTCCTGAACAATCTAACTGTGACTTCTACCGTAGATTCTTTTTTTTATTTATTTTGTAGAGGGCCACAGAATCATCAGTTTATATAAAATGCTCGTTAAATTAAAAGAAACATAAAAATAACCGCTTAAAACATTAAGGGAAGGTTAAAATAACACAACAGATACAACAGCTGCCACGGATGGGCAAAACTGAAGAAGATTGAAACGGATTGAAATTAGGGTTTTTGTAAACTGTTCAGCCTAACAGTTTTTCAAAGTTTATCTCTGCTGTTTACAGCTTCAAAAATAATGCTTAGGGGACACATTTGTTTGTCTCTAATCTCTGATTTTGTCATTTACATGTGATTTCTTTGCCTACTTTCAGTTCCGTAGCGATTGAGGGCGAGTAATTGGCAAAATAAAACAAAATGAACTGGACTGACGTGACACAGCCCCTTTAAAAGAAAAACTATTGCATTGCATTATAATCTGGTTTTCCGGAACAAAGGAGTAGCTACGAATTTTTCAGAGGCAAACACATTTTTCCAAATCCAGTCTACCTTGTTTTCCAATATTTTATCTCGCCAGCAATTTGATTATATTTCCTTTTTCATCAGGGGTTGTGACGTAATTATCTCTCCTGCCCCAGGCATTATGTTCAACAGGTAGCAATCACGGCTTTAGCATGTGGCAAAATCGAAGAAAATACTGCATTTTTTTGGAAAAATGTCTGAAAGCAGTTGAGGCGAAGGTATGTAGCCGATTTTCTTTGTTGTTGTTGTTTTTGCTTAGCAATCTCCTGATCTATCGTTTCCCTTCTTCGTCTTTCATTCGTTTTTGTTTTTCAGATAAGCACGTGCGTTCTAGCCTGGCGTACAGGTAACCACGCCGTTGGATCTTGAGCGATGGAGTCAATTGTCGAGATGACGGAGGAAAATGGAGATATTCTTATTCTCGCGATCCTTATTCTGTCAAGCTTATGACTCAACTGAATACTCCATATCTTTTACTATTGCCAGCTAGGTCATTAGCACTCTTAAAGCTCTGATTACAACTCCGGCTCCGACTTCTTCACAGTTAAAAACCATCCTTAAGAAGCCAGCTCCGGAAGTTTAGGGAGGGAGTCGACACTCAGTGTCTCATGCAAAATACCCATAATACTCGATGCTTACCGAAACAACAGTGTTATAGGAATGCTAAAGTTTCCAAGAATTGCCTGCAAATAAGGAGGTGTTTTTTCCCCACTGCAAGAAAACACAACAAGCAGAGCGCTCAATCCTTGAATGGAACCAACTACGAGAAGCAAACAGCGACAGCTCCAGTCTGTAACCGACAAGTAATTTGGGTAAATAATTTTACAGCACAATACAACAAAGCCAAACACGATTAAGAACGAAAGACTAGCAAACGACGCTACAAAATAATTATCCATTGCTGGTTTCCATTTATTCGTTTGATCTGTAGATGTGATCGTTGACTGCGATGTGCTGTCTACCCACAATGGAAGTGAAATGTATTGAGCTAATTGTCCTGTCACACTCATAATGGCAAACAGAATTGTGGCGAAATTGCGTAAAGAATAACCACATTCTACCAAAGTTTGTTTTCGAGGTTCTTGCTCTGGAGTTTCACAAAGGGAGGCACTTTCTGCCGCGGCAACGTTTTTTCTAGGTGGCTTGTGTTCTTCTGAAAAGGTATTCATAGTCTTCCTGGCGCAGTCAATAAATAGGTTGACCTGCTTAAATAGCCACAATAGCCTGAGGTTAAGCCTAAGGTTGAGCCTCAGGTTAAGAATGATGTAATCTTTTCTTGCTGCTTTTTTTAGCTATAGCCTGTTCGCTTGTTTCTCTTCTGTTTCTTTTCCCTGTTGTTTTTCAGGGGCACCCAACGAGAATATAGTTCAAAACCACTCAAACATAGCATTGTTGAACGTATCTTAGTATTTAAACGGCAGATATAGCCATATTTTTATCCCCTAAAAATTTTTTATCTGTTCGGATTTCCTAGCTGAAAGTCTAGTGATCCGAAAATTATAGGGATCAAAACTTACCTTTTCGAAAATTTCAGCCAGAAAAAAGGCTCCCGAAAATTCTAGGTGACCTTTTTAGGGTAAAAAACCGTTTAAAATGGGCAATTATATCATTTTTGGGGGCTTCGAAAATCCTAGGAGAGGCGGGCAAGGAAGAAATTTAACAACAAATGTTCCGAAAATTCTAGATCTCAAATCGTCTTCCGAACAGATATTTTCCAAAAACTGTCGTTGGGTGCCCCTGGTTTTTTTCTTTCTTTAATTCTTTTTGGTTTTTATTGACATTTTTCAGGAAACCACCCGCCTACTTGTGTACAGGTAGCCACGCTCTTCGATCATGAGCGAAGAAGAAAAGAAAGAAAATGGAAATGTTCTGCTTTCTCAAGCTTCTGACTCTGTTAAGCTAATGAATATGCTGAAACCTTCATTTTTTTTAACTTTTACTAGCTGGGCGGTCATAAGAGCTCTTACAACTCTGATTACGGTAAATTCGACTCCGATTTTTTCTTCATTCTTGGCTTTGCCGTCTCGGCTTTGTCTCAAGACGGTAGAGCGATTTTCGTATGACATTGAAATGAAAACGCGCGAACAAAACAGAGGCAATAAACGAACGGAAATAGAGCGATTTGATTGGTATCGAACGGATACAAACGCGTGTGGCTTTTGGTTGGTTAAGCGAACGCTCGATTGAAAAAACGTCATGCCCAAGAACTTTCTAGAAATCAACCGATACTTCGCTTTGACGTCATACTGCAACACGATTAGCCAATCGAACAATGCCTTCTCCATATTAGGGTTTTCTTTGAAAACGAAGAGGCCATGCATGTTTTGATCTTTTCATCCCTTCATCCGTTGGCTGATAAAACAAATAACGAACACTTACCAAAAGCATTTTTCAAGGTCATACGAAAATCACTCTAACTTGAAGTTGCGAGAACGAAACCTTTCATCTCTTTCTCCTTTCCTCCAACACTATACACTTCCTTGAGGCTTCACCAGTTTGAAACCAGATCGACCGCAGGTGCGTAAAAGGGATCCTGTCCATGCTTAGGACAAAGTTCCTCTCAATAAACAGAGGGGCATTTGTTTGGAATTTCTTGTCTGTGGACAATTAAAGGCTATACAGTCTAGACAAGTTCAGAAATATACTCTATAGTTTTAATCAGGAGCCGATTTTATTGTTCGTTTGTTGATGTAAATTAGCACTGAAATATAGTATTATTAGATTTTTAAGCTTTAAAAATTCTTTTTCTATCCTTTTTTCAAAACGTTTATATTATTATACTTCTAATAATGTGGGCCAACCTAATTCACTTCGTAATAGCGGGTTTTGATGCTACCCTCTTTTATTACAGAATACTATTATTATTATTATTATTATTGTTATTATTATTATTATTATTATTGTTGTTGTTGTTGTTGTTGCTATCCCTCTCCTTTAAAATGGATTCAAATCTATGCTTCCTGTCTCTTTACATCAATTAAGTCAATTATTGTTGTTGTCGCAGTTAATTCGCTTAGAATCCATCATTCTAAACGAAACTACAATTTTACAGCATATTTAAACATGGTTATAAAATATCAAGTTATCTAGACTTAACTAGAAATTCAACCAATAGGAAAGACCTAGTCGGAAAATTCGTATAAGTAACCACTAACTCATGATTGAAACTGTAAGATATAATCAAACTCCCCACAACGATAGATTCTGCCCTGTTTGTAATAACTCTGGTATCATTGAAAACGAATGTCGTTTTCTCTTGCATTGTCCAAAGAGTTTTCAATCCCAAGGGAAAACTTCTACAATCAAATCTAACAAAATTTTGTCGATTTCAATCAGCTATCTTACACAGAGTTAAAAATTAAATTGATGAATTCACGGAATGTTTCTGTAAATTCACATTTGTTGAAATTTGTTTCATTATGTAAATGATTTACGTAATAATGTGTTATTAAATCATACTGATGACACTTGATTGGCCATTGTAATCATTGCATTGTATTATCATTAGTATAAATTGTAACGTTATCTTAAAGCTTTTGCAATTCTGTAACTACATATAGTCATGCAAATAAAGCTTATGTTATGTTGTTGTTGTTGTTGTTGAAAATTGCATTTCCCAGGACTAAATTTGGGCAGCGTACCTTAGATAAAAGGCGGTCTTTTGGGACTTGTTTCCTTGCCACTTCCTGTGTCACATAGATCAGTATCCGTCCAATATCAGACACTGAATGTACTCATTCCAAAAAAGTATATTTTTCAATGCGATTTTTAAAAAATTCATGCAGAAAATCTAGGCAATGATTTGTAAACACCGAAAAAATTCCTACAAACTGAAAATTACCTTACCCGTCACTCAATCTAATGGTCCGTCATTCAGATAAGAATATGATTTGTTTAGACTATTTTAGTACACCAATACATGAATAGATTAAAGGGAAAATGATCAAGGTCAGTTCCTCTGTCTATGAAATACTTTTTCATTATCTCATCGAACAACTTTCTAAAAGACTTTCTACGGCTTTCAGTGCTATTGATTAAAACCGAATAGGAAGCAAAATACTCGTAGCAATCTTCAAAGGAACTTGGCATGATTAGACGAAAACTCGAATTTTCTTCCAAATCGCTGAACAGCTTTTGGGGAGTTAAGCCAAACACATTTTTCCAATCCTCATCAAACGGTGTAATTAGGGAGTTTTCTTTAATTAAGGTACCCACAAATGCCCAAATTTCTGCCATCCAAGGAAGAGAAATGTCAGGTGCGCTCCAAATGATAGCAAACTTCCCATCTGGCGCAAGAACCCGATGAATCTCTTCAAGAGCGGTTTGATTAGCGAACCAGTGGAAACTCTGAGAGGCAATCACCACATCTACACTTCCATCAGGTAAGTCTAAAAATAAAGCAACGAATCAAGAAAGAAAAATAAATACAGTTAGTCCCTTAGCTAGCTCATATGCTGATAGCGTGCGTAGCAGAGGTTATTTAAGCCGGTAGGCAGCGCCGATATCTTTTTCTGGGCCCCCAACGGACTCAACGAATTACCGGAAGTACGTCTCGAATTTCCTGTCACCCTGATTGGCAGATCAACAATGGCTTTTTAACGGGCCAATCATGGCGCGTACTCAAATCCTGGTACACAGGTGGGGCCTAGAACAAGGCTTTCCGTGCTGTTTCGCAGACGAACTTAACCCTGACTCGTCCCCAGTCGTCTCAAAGTTGTCTCTACTCATTAATTATTTACTAGGGAAGCGCTTGGGTTATCCTTCCCGTCATCCCCTTCGTTAAAGAGCCCGTTCTCGTCTTCCACGCCAAATACTAATTATGAGAGACGACTGGGGACGAGTCAGGACTTAACCAGAGTTTAGTTTTGTCTGTGGTGCAGGCTCCACTGAGGACTGCAAACAAAGAGAATGGCTGCATTTACAACTGGCAATTTTGTAGGAGCTCGGAAAAAATGAAACCTCATTCCGAGGGAAGGAAATTTGTAGTTAAGAAGACAGAACCTTCCCTCTCTTTTTCCTTTTCTCCGCCCAACTTCCCTTTAGCCTCCGCCTCTCGTTTACACATATTGACAAAAAAAGCCACCAACTAGGCTGCAGGCAGAGGAGAGAGAGCAAGCAGGTGTCAGGAATTCATGCAAAATCTACCGTAACATCTGACAGTAGGAGTGTCAGTTTTTACAATTTTTACTGATCGTGTATGCCTGTTACTTCTACCCATGTGTAAGCTCGCTAGCTTTCTCTCAATCCTAGTTTAATTGGACTACACAATAAAAGAGAGCTAATCCACAAGGTACCCTTGAATGGGTCTGGAATGCACTCGCATATTGGACAGGTACATTTTCACTACATAAAAGTGTAAAGGATAAGAATTTTAACCACATTCACTCACTTGAGTGACTATTTCTTAAACCAGCTCGCTACGTGGTAATGTCGGTTCAATCGATCCATCATCTTCGCCCGTGAAGCATTTATTCGTCATTTGCAAATTTCCCACAATGCGCGCGCACCTTGTTTCCCACCCACCCAAAAATTTTGCATAAACTTTGTCTTCAATTTCTCTCGGGACGACTGCAATACGCAGGAGAAATGAAAAACAAAGGTTATGTAAAATTTTGGGGCGTAAACATGGTGCATTATGGGAGATGTGCAAGTGGCGAATGACAATTTACCCAATCCCTCTGCGCCTGCGCACACAAGCATTGCAGTTGCGAAAAACGTTGCCTCGTTCGAGTGGCTTCTTAGTTTTTATGAGTTTTTAACAAACTCATGATCTGCCCCGAGGGGTACTCTCTATAACGGCCTATACGCGGGGGGGGCTCCGCCCTAAAGGGATTTCACTGGTTGAAGTATATGAAAGGGTAGGGAAAGCTGTTGTTTCGGTTGTAAAAAGACCCAAATGGCTAACTTATGGCTGTGAAAACGTCGGAAAACGTTCTGGTTTTGTGATTTTTTCCTATTGTAAAGACAGCAGTTAAAAGGATGCAAAGTTCTAAACTAGAGCAGCTTCGTTATACGTTGACTAAGATAGTATGCACGTTCTGATTGGCGGAGAGGCCTGTTTTTATGAGAGTATGTGAACACAGTTGTGACGTCAAGATGTTTTGCTGTGCGCTCGCTAATCATGCAAGCATCGAGCAAGCACGAATTTGAAAAAGGTTTTTGATTTGAGAAGTTTACAATATTTAGCCATTTCCTCATCGCCTGATACTTGAAAAATCTTTACAAACACACTGTGTCAATTTCTTTCGCTTAAGCTGACATTTTAAGCGAGAAAAATCCGTATTATGGAAAGCATCTTTTTTGCAAAACAAGAACTGATTACGCGCACGAAACGTCGTAAACAACACTTCGCGACCGGCAAGAATTTCTCTTTTAATCAGTGCCATAAGCAAAGATTTTTGCTTTTTTTTCCTCTGGAAAGTTATGTTATAAAAGCAATTGAAACTTTTCAACTGCGTGTACATAGCCTGATAAAAACACGCGAGGGTAGGAGAATTCTCGATAGTTATGCCGAATTCTCCCAACACCCACTCGTGTTTATATCCGGGCTGTGCAAACATGAAAAACGTTTTGTATTGCTCAAATAGAAAATATACGAAAGGAATACCTTTTCTGTCAAAAAATGGCATATAAAAGGGTAAAGGGTTGTACATTGAAATATGAAGAGCTGATCGTGTACTACGTGAAAATTGACTTTGCAAGACATCATCACCAGAAATCTGTTATAGGCCCCCTAAGCCCTAACATTGAACTCTAACACCCGCCAAATCACGCCATATCACGTGTCTCCGGGAGGGTAAGAGTCCAAGTGTCGTGTTGACGTCTCGCAAAGAAGATGAACCGCCCCTGGGTACAAGCCCTTAGTAATAAATGGAAATTAACAGCGAATGACCGCATACGAATACGCTGCAGAACCGACGTAGGATCTTAAGAAGACCTGATCAGCAAAAATGTACTAACACAGTGATATTTGCAAAGATGAACGTACTACGTGGAAACAAGAGCCATAATAGGACTTTGCAAGACATCAACACGACATGGATAGAATTGAACCCAAAACACGCAAATCAACTGTGTTAAAATTTTTTAACCTGGTTGTTTTAAAGATTTTTAACCAAGTAGGTTACCCGAAAAATTACCCAGATTGCTTGCTAAATGCGTCTAATGCCAACATCAAGGTCAAAAGTGATATGTAAGCTAATAATAGCAAAAATGGTCATGACCCTCTGCCATGTCATGAAAAGGCCAACTTACGTATGTCCTCCGCGGCACACTGGATAACATCAACATCAGGTTGTAGGCGTTTGAACTGTTCGCACATTTGGTCAACAGGATCACTTGCAATAACTCGAACATTCTGATCCTTCAGCACTTCTAACATCACCCGAGTGAATTTTCCTGTGCCTGAGCCAAGTTCCAAGACCTTTGAATGTTCAGTGGTCTTGTCAAGTAGTCTAAGCTGTTTCAAGAGGAATTTCACTGCCTCAAGAGGGTAGTCATTGCGGGCCTTTTGATAATTGGATGCTTGAGCAAATCCTTTCTGAGCAATGTTAATGAACTTGGGAGTGCTTTCCTGATTGTCAAGGTCATTTTGATCTTCGCTCGCCATTTTGGAATGACCTCCGTACCTAAATGACCGAGTAAAAGATAAGCAGTAACCGGAGGAGGCAGAACACTCAGCATATTTTCGCATAGCAGCAATTTATGAAATCACATCCGGTTTCAAAGTTGCTGCTCTACTCTGCCACGAAGCAGCAAGATGGGTGTCCAATATAATCTGAATGCCATTTGGTTTTTTTGTTTTTTTCGTTATTCCAATCCACAGGAATTTTGTATTTTGATTAGAAATAAAACGCAAACTATGGTGACAAACATGATGCTAAACAAGCGCATACATCTTCAGAAGTAAACGTAAGCTTAAAATTTTGAAATATATAATAACGTAACAGTAATTTGAGTAGCTAATGAGTTAAGCGATGGCTGTAAAAAATATCTCAAAGTGCTCCCATTTAACAATCCGGAAATCAGATATACATTGTAGAATAAAAGAAACTTTATTGATTCGAGATTTAATAAAGCTTTAAATGAAAATATCGCGAGTGAAAGACTTTTTCTCTACCACCCTCACATATTATAATTTCCTGCTGACTTCAAATTTAGTCTGTAATCATCATTTGTTGTCATTAGTTACTGTTTTTACCTGTTTATTAGGGTCTAGTCTTTTTGTAGATGTTCAAGAAGGGACGGACCATTAAAAACCTTATGGGGGGGGGGGGGGGCGGGGACGAAGTACAGAGTACATATTCGCGCAAGGGAAAATTAAATGAAAAACAAAAATCATGCACGCCAATTACGCCTAAAAAATATTCATGCTACGGCCTAAATAAAATTCATCAAAAATTCCCCACCCCCCTCCCCCATAACTTTTCTAATGGTCCGTCCCTAAATTTTACTGTAATCTTTTTAACCGTCACTTCTAAAGCTGTATGTTTAACACACGAAACGCCACTGAAGTCTTTAAAATCTTAGTTTTTTGCAACATGTGTTGATTCATTATGTTTGTTACGCTGTTTGTGTTTTATTTTTACTGAAGTTGAAATGGCCGAAGAACCCGGGGGGTACTCCTGTGAATTCTTGGTGTGGGTGTGCCGCCTGGTTCTCCAAATCCTGACCCTATTTCAGACCAAAAATGTCATTTTCCACATCCGTTTTCAGACCAGACCTCTAAAATCCATACCCGTGTTCAGACCTGGCCATTAGGCAGAAATTATGTTGTGATATATACACTTAAAAAAAAAAGAATCCACTTACCATCTTAAAGTCCTAGTTCTGAATTGATTTTAAGCTGGAGATAAAAGTGCATTTTAGGGGTTCAAGATATCGGAGCCCGCGTTATAGTTGATAGAGTGTAAGAGGTACCTCAAAAGAATAGTGTGATTGGTCCATTCATCTTTTTCCTGAGAGCTTTTCTCTTACTGATCGAGAGCCAAGCCTGAAAAAAAAAGGAACTGGCTTGCAATACCCTGTGTTTTATTTTATACCCCGAATTTGACATTATCAGTTTGTCTTGAGCTGACAGGGTTGCTTGACCTTTTAGTGTACGTAATATTCGTATTCGTATTGTGATTTTTCAAGGATTCTAGTAAGTTCGCTTAAAAGACCACTAAATTTAAAATGACCTGTGCACAACTTTGGACAAAAACACGATCTTCAGTATCTCGAAAACTATGCTATGTAAAGTCGGGATTTCAAATTTTTTATGCAGTAGAACAGTTTAGTTCACTATTTTCAAGGTAATTTTTGCTTATGCAATCGAATTGAGTTCAAACTATGTTTCGTAAATTATGGTAATTCATGACATTTCTAAACAAATTGAACAGGGCGCGCGTAAAGGGAAAAATATTTGCTCGTTGGCACTTAGCGATAGCTATTGCTAGTGAATGCATTTTCCTTATAGCACTCAAAATTACCACAATTCTTTCTGAAAAAAAAAAGTTAAGTAAGCTATTAGCTACTAAGATGGTACCCAGTGTGAGAATTGACGACAAACTAAAAGGAAAACTACCATCCCTAATCCACGATGTCTTCAGGGCCTCTGTCGAGGAAGTGCAAGTGTAAGTGTCTTTTTGAAATATTTTTTGAAATCATTGAGATCAGCAATTGCACTTAATGTCTCCTTTTATTTAGGTTAAAATTAATACAATATTACTAAGCTATGGGTAACATCAAAAACCTGATCACTGTGCCACGCAACACGCTGGGATTGAGTACAAGCAGTCAAAGGCAATTACGTCCTAATAAATGTGACGTGATATGAATAACCGAGGCTATGCTTTGAATCTGTAGGTTGGAAAAACTCGATTGTACAGGAAACAAATCACCCGTCCGCGATTTTAAAGCAGTCATAGTTGAACGATTGCTGTTGTTTCTTAGTACCAAACCACAGCGCGTTGTGAACAAGCGATCCGAAACTGATCTGTTTGATAACAGCCTGTTTGATAACTCTGTAAAACAACAATTACAATTGGCATTAACTTAATGGCAAGATAAAGGTATTGCAACTATTCTGAACCACAGCTCTAATACATGGGTTAGCAACAATTAAAAATCATAACGCACTCACGTCGTAGTATATACCTGCCCAATAATTTGCGCTCGATTTACTTACTAAGTGAAACTATGGCGGCTTCCCACTGAAGCATAATTCTTTGGAAACGCCTACTTTTAATGCATTTTGGCTTTTCGTCCACACTAAAACGATAAAAAAGCCGATGTTTTCATAAAACGTCCTCAAAGGTGGAGACTTTTCAAAATGGAGGTCAACGGCTAAGTATAAAGAGAAAAAACATTAGGTTTACGAACTGATACGCTGACTTCACAGCCTAACACGCCCTTTAGAATACCCTGGGAGGAAAAATTTGACTCCAGATATGTGTTTTCCTACTTTAGTATTGACTGTCGGAAACGAAACTTAAACGCAAGTATGGACATCCATAGTTTCGTTGCCGTTTTCGTGATCGCGAAAATCGGAGGTTTTTTGGATAACACTATGTGGACATGGCCTCAAAACGTTATGCCGCGTGTTCAGTGCAAATATTTAACGCTGTTGGTTACGGTTTTAAAAAGAAAAAAAACTTGTTTTCGGGTACTCTCTATCCTTAGTTTGGAATGACTATCTTAGCTTATCTTATGCTCTCCAATAAAACGTTATATTAGTCTAAAGACAAAAATTAGCCTTCGAAAGTTTAAAACCGTGCATGATTGTAAGTTCAGCCAGTACATAGACTAAAGGATTTTCCTTTGTTTTTAATAGAAACGCATGCAGTTTTCATCAGTTTATAGCCGTATATATTAGCAAAATTCGCCATCCATTTACTAAATTTCTTGATTTTTGATTTCTGATGAAGTATCTTAAACCTTTTATCAAGTTCAGGGCAACTCTTAAGGAAAGATATCAAGACAATCATGAACAATTGTCTGAAATTTTAGCCCAGGCCTACAGGTGGCGCTACAAAATCTCACTTTTGAACAAAATTCTCACTCAAAACATGATAAAAATCTGAACATATAGGCACAATCAACGCCAAAAACTTAAAATATTTACGCTTAATTAACTATCGTAGTAATAAAATATAACGATGCAATAAAGCATAAAAGCTGTATCTATATATACGATCGTGCGGGTGGAGTATAGTCCTGAACAGGACAGTTGTTGACACAGTGCCTGACTACGTTTCAACAACATAAGCGGTGTGGAGAGCCTTCTCGCAGGCTACATCACTGTCATGTGGGTACCGTAACGTCGATTGTTGTTATAAAACTATTAGTTATGGACCTGATTGATCAAGAAAGTCCGGAGATGTTATTGGCCGAGTGTCTGTCGATGTTATTGTTATTGGTATATTGCTACACAGAGGCAAACAAGTACACCATCGCATTGACTTGGGCTCTGCTGAATACGTCAGACTTCATCCAACGACTAACTTTAGAAAGCTGCCTTACCAAGTAAGAAAAAACGCTTTTGAATCAAATTTAGCAGTTAACTGCATCATGGAATGAAGCCAGCTTCAGCTCAGTCAGCTCCTTTGGACTTGCTAGTGCACAGCGTTCAGTAGGACACCTATTATTTTGATCTTGCTGACAGATAGAAGAAGGTCTGCACCGTACAAACGAGTTATCAGGGGCACCCAACGCCAATGTTTGGAAAATATCTCTTCGGAAGACGATTTGCGATCTAGAATTTCCAGAACATTTGTTGTAAAATTTCTTGCTTGTCTGCCTCTCCTAGGATTTTCGAACATTTAAAAAATGGTATAATTGCCCATTTTAATTTAACGGATTTTTACCCTTAAGAGGGAGCCTTTTTTCTGGCTGAAATTTTTCGAAAAGGTAAGTTTGATCCCCTATAATTTGCGTATCACTAGACTTTCAGCTGGGAAATCCGAACAGATGAAAAATTTTTAGGAGATAAAAATATGTCTATATCTACTAAAATACGTTCAACAATGCTTTATTTCCTCGTCCCCAGGGTCGTTTCCCGTAAAAAAATGTGAAAAGAGCAGAAGGGAGAAGCCCTGGGGACGAGGTTGTGCTACTTTTAAGTGGTTTCGTTGGGTGCCCCTGAGTTATTGGCGAACCTAAACAAAACCAACAACAAATTGACTGATCAAAACTCGAAAGTTGGACTAACTATTAAGTGACAGATATCAGTGAAAAACGACGGATCGGATCGAACTCACCACTCGATCTTAGAATCTTCTCGAACAGTAGTAGTTTGGTGTTATTGACTTACTACAAGAGAAGATAAAGGGGACAGAGAAGGCATCCCCCATACACACCCTATTCCATAGGTAATTCGTCTCGAGTTATTTTTAGAATCGGATAAAGTTACCTCGCGCGCTGCGTGGATGTTTCGTGGAGGTTTCGCATGACTAAACGCCATGCAAAACATGTCGGGCGAAAGGCAATGAAAGCGTGAACAGATCGAGAGCATTTCTGAATATTGAAGCGAAATGAGTCGGCGCTCACCTGGGAAAAGGGAATCGCTCGACTCTTTGACAACCCGTGAAATCAGTTTAACTCGAAGTTATCGTTACCTCAGTGCTTTAATAAAATGAGAAATTTCGCCGGTAAATTGAAACCGGTCGTTTGTACAATAAAGCAAGTAGCAAGTAATATTCATGTACATGTAATTAGTTTTACAAATTTGAATTTAATTGTAGTTTTTTTTTAAGTTGTTAAGCGCTGTTGATCAGTGAATGTAAATGGCGCTCTAGAAGTTATTAAATTATTATTGTTATTATTATAGGACGCCAAGTTTTATTTTTGTTGAATAATAAAAGACTAATAAAAGAATAAATACCAAACCAGAAATTCCTCTCTTTAAACTGTAAATTATAAATGATCCTGAGAGAATATTCACTGTGTTAAGGATTTCCCTGCTGTACTGTTAGCTCTATACAAGAGAGGAAGGGCGACTCTTTTTTAATTTCCGTTTCGCTGACACAGTTTTGGCAGAAATCTCTCTTTAGTCGTTTTCGTCGACAAAACGAATAGCAATATTGCTCTCCGCGTCTTCCGCCATTTTTTTCCGCCTCAATTCGTGAAGGACGCGTGGCTCTGAGCGTGGGTCATCCACGCGAAACACATTCGTGCTATGTGATTGGCTGTTGTCTAATCCCCCTTGGGATCTGTGTGTCTTAAAAATAACTCGAGACCAATTACCTATGGAATAGGGTGTGTATGGAGGATGCCTTCTCTGTCCCCTTTATCCTCTCTTGCTGACTACCAATAACATCACGACTTTGTTGACAAATCAGGGCCAGAGTTTGACGATATACAATTCACTTTGACACTCAGTCACTGGCATCAATAGTCCTTTTCACGACTACACTCTCTTCAGTCTCTTATTCATCTACTGATGGATTAAGACATGACTCTTGCAATGGAGTCAAACGATTACTGACGATATATAACAAAATGTTAACAAAAGCAGCACATGTCAAAAACTGCCGTTTACGTATTTATTAAATGCTGCTTCGTTCCATTAGTCTTAAGTTGTTGGGGTTACACTAAACCTTTTTTCTTTAGTTAATTAAAAAAGGCTTTTACGGTCTCATTTTCTACCGCTATTAAATATTAAAATAGGAAATTTACACGATGACGTCATTTTACTAGTTCGACCAGAATCCTTTTTTTTTTTTCCTTTCATAGTTAATCTTGGTAATCCTAGCGAGGTTTAAACAACAAAAGCCTTAATTTGTACAACAGGGCAAAACCCTGAACGATTCTGGCCGTAGTAGTAAAATGACATTATTGTGAAAATGGCCTATCGATAGTAAAATTCCATCCGGGAAAAAAATGTGTTCTTGGTATCCCACAGTCTCTTAAACGGGAAGCTTTTTTTGTATTTATAAACAGACACTCTTTCAGAAGTTTTCTGACATCACATATCCGCGTCCTCTGGAACTGAAGAAATAACATGTACTGCATTAATACACTTCAGAAAAATAACGATGTCAAGGACGAGATGAATTTGAAACTATGACATCAAAGGTGATCACAAAATTTGAACACTCATATAGATAAACCGAGAAGATTTTCATGGCGTTTTTTGTTCAAGCCGTCCAACTGATAAATCATTTTATTTTCTAACTTTGACTGGAGCTCACAGAAAAACCTTTAGCATCCATACAGCTGTCCGAAGATTTAAAAGCAATCTCTTTTATTATTGAAAACAGCTGACCTCCTAATCTTCTAACCAAAAAGCGAAAACTAAGAAAGCAATTGTTTGATTGTCATCTTTTATGCAAATCGCCTATAAATAGATTGATAAGTATCTGACCCAGTCACTTTGCATGTCATTCGATATTTTCACACAACCCCGAAAAACTGACTTTTTCGGGTATCTTTTAATAATCTACCGTAAAATACCGCTTATAAGTCCTGGGCCTATACATCTTCGTAAGGGGTTTTAGGAGAGCTTACAATTGAAGGGGCTCATATCCGAGGGGGCTTATGACCGGAATAGAAAAAGCGCTTCCAAACAAGCTATGAGCAAATTCGTTTTGCATTTACTGGTTTTGATTTAGCTTCAAAACGCCATAATAAATCGAATAAATCGAATAATTATCAATTTCAAAACATTTGGAGGGCGCTTATGATCAGATGAATTTTTTTGTTTACAGGCAAATGGTAATATAACTGCAGTCTCAGTCAAAATGGTTGGGACACTTTGAGGTCTCTTTGTCCCCTCAATGTTGGTGTACAAGATTTGGTGACCAAACCGCCATGAACAACTTTGAGAGGGACGAGGGGAGCACGAGAAGGAAAAAAACAGCGTTTGGTTAAAATGTCCCAACTATTTTTGTCTGAGACTGTGGGTGCGGGGGTGGGGCGGGGGGGGGGGGTGTATAAGTGGCAGTTAATGGTATTTGCATTGAGGTTCCCTATTATCCATAAAATTTTTTTACTGTTATTCAATTTTTTTTTGTAACTGGCATTTGTGAAATATTGGAGCTGTTTTCTATCGCTGATGCCTTGGATTATCGATCTTTGACTAAATAATGGAATGTATTTTTTATTAATTTAATTGTTAACAGTTTGGAACGAATAGAATTTAATCGTATTGAGTGAATCCATAGCAATCGAATAGTAGCCACCCATTACATTCTTATTTTTACAAGATTTGCACTTGTTTTCCTAGTTACAAACGAGTCTGCCAATTATCTTAATTTTTTTTAAAAGATGCTTTTTGATTCTTATTTTTTTGGAATTCGAGACAATGAAAATCAAAACTTATACAAAATAAAAAATTCTTCTACTTACGACTTTCGCGGTTACTTTCATCAAATTCAATCGTAACGTCATCACCAATCAGTACAAATGGAGCCCAGTACTTTGGGGCAGAAAACTTGTCCGAGTCCCGGAGACATTTCATGGCCCTCTGAAGAGCAGAACTGGCACTTTCTCCACCTCTCAGGTGTTGGTAAAAACGTGTCATAAACTCCAGGGTTGTTTCGTCATTAATTGCCCAGAGTGTCGCCACCACGGAACGAGCACCAGCAAACAAGAAAGCCCGAGCAATACCAACCACACCCTCAGACGAGACCTCTCCTTGACCACAATGACAGCAACTAAGGACAACCAGCCTGGCTCTCAGTTTAACAGCTTGTATATCAGACATTCTCAAAAAATAGTCCTCCTCAGGAATCTCGGATTTCCAGCAAGGGTCTGGAGCCAAAGCAATCTCACCAGTTTCTTTACTTCCGTGTGCTGCAATGTGAACCAAAGCAACTGAATTTATTCTGCGAAGAACTTCTTTTTTGGTCGCTGCTTCTCCCGTCAGTGGTTTGCACTTAAGAATTTCTCCAATCATCTCCACTTCCTTTTTTGCGTATTCCAGTTGATCATAAATAGGATAACCCCCGTTATTTGTAACTCTCTTCAGACATGGATCTCCAACAAGCAGGGCGCCACTTTTACAGTGGTATTCATCTGGAGAATCTATGATGAAATTCAGACTTGTCAGTGAGGGAACTGTGCGGATCCTTAAAGATTCACTTAGCGCGGCCCATGGAGCTAAGGACAAAGCGCCATCAGGGACTACAATGAGTTCATCATCACGAAGCAAGTCTTCAATGGGACCAATGACTGCATTATACAGTGGCTTAAAACAGTCGATAGTATCGTGCGACAGCTCCTGTGTTTGATCCTCCTTTTCAGTACTGGAAGTTTGGTTATCCTTTCGCTCATCCAATGACCGATTCTCACAACTAACATTGACGCCAGCCCTAATTTTTTTCAAAGTAGTTTCTAAAAGTACAGCAAAAGAATCTTCATGCGCACCTTCAACTTTAAGCTCCGCTTGCCTAAAAATAGCTTTCCTTTCCTTCCTCAAGACCCACATATTGATTGTTTCTTTTTGAACTGCCAGAAAAACTGTCGAAACAGATATCTTCTTTAAAATGATTGTGAGTTCTTCAGATTCAGTTGACTTTAGCGAAAGAGATGTTAAGCCATAATTTATTTGCAACGCATCTACTAGGGCCTGTGCTCGTCCCTTCTCGGCAGCGTATAAAGCCTCATCCGTCAATTGAAGCATTATTAGAACTTGCCATAAAGAAGTGTAGACACATTTAAAGAGATTACGAAAACTTATTTTCAGTGCATCTTCAGAAATGCAACTGGCCCTGATAGCATCAAGGATTTCTACGCTGGTGATAAAATGAAATTAAGCTTCATTCCAACAACCTAACTGTAAAAGACAACCACCCAGCCTGCAATATGCCTCTCCTTCAAAGAACTTGCTACCGACTTCCTCGGCAATGCTCAGAAATAGCCTTAAGTAATCCATTGCTTGTTGAAACTCGTCGAGGCACCAATAAGCCATGCCAAGAGAGTGATAGGCAACTCCTTCTTCGACCCTGTCGCGGACTTCCTTGGCAATGCTCAGGGATTTCTTTTGATACTCTATTGCTTGTTGAAAGCTTTTGAGGGCGTATTGAACACTGGCCAGATTGCGATAGGCAATTCCTTCTCCGGCCCTGTCACTAACTTCCTTGACAATGATCAGGTGCTTTTTGTAATACACTGATGCTTGTTGGAAGTTTTCGAGGCCGTAGTAAGCATGGCCGAGACCGTGATAGGCACGTCCTTCTCCGGCCCTGTCGCCGACTTCCTGGGCAATGTTCAGCTCTTGGTTGTGGTAATTTATTGCTTCTTGGAATTTGCCGAGGGAGCGATAATCATTGCCGAGATTGGCATAGGCAATGCCTTCTCCGGCCCTGTCACCGACTTCCTGGGCAATGTTCAGGCTTTTGTTGTGGTAATTTATTGCTTCTTGGAATTTGCCGAGGGGGCAATAAGTATTGCCGAGATTGGCATAGGCACGTCCTTCTCCGGCCCTGTCGCCGACTTCCTGAGCAATGTTCAGGTCTTGGTTGTAGTAATTTATTGCTTCTTGAAATTTGCCGAGGGATCGATAAGCATTGCCGAGATTGCCATAGGCAAGTCCTTCCCCGGCCCTGTCGCCGACTTCCTGGGCAATGTTCAGGTTTTTGTTGTGGTAATTTATTGCTTCTTGGAATTTGCCGAGGGATTGATAAGCATTGCCGAGATTGCCATAGGCACGTCCTTCTCCGGCCCTGTCACCGACTTCCTGGGCAATGTTCAGGTGTTGGTTGTGGTAATTCATTGCTTTTTTGAATTTGCCGAGGGCTTGATAAACATTGCCGAGATTGCCATGGGCACGTCCTTCTCCGGCCCTGTCGCCGACTTCCTGGGCAATGTTCAGGTGTTGGTTGTGGTAATTTATTGCTTCTTGAAATTTGCCGAGGGAGTCATAAGCAATGCCGAGATTGGCATAGGCACGTCCTTCTCCGGCCCTGTCACCGACTTCCTGGGCAATGTTCAGGTCTTGGTTGTGGTAATTTATTGCTTCTTGGAATTTGCCGAGGGAGCGATAAACATTGCCGAGATTGCCATAGGCACCTCCTTCTCCGGCCCTGTCACCGACTTCCTGGGCAATGTTCAGGTGTTGGTTGTGGTAATTTATTGCTTTTTGGAATTTGCCGAGGGATTGATAAGCATTGCCGAGATTGGCATAGGCACGTCCTTCTCCGGCCCTGTCGCCGACTCCCTGGGCAATGCTCAGGTGTTGGTTGTGGTAATTTATTGCTTCTTGGAAGTTGCTGAAGGAACGATAAGCATTGCCGAGATTGTCATAGGCACGTCCTTCTCTGGCCCTGTCGCCGACTTCCTGAGCAATGTTCAGGTCTTGGTTGTGGATATTTATTGCTTCTTGGAATTTGCCGAGGGAGTAATAAGCATTGCCGAGATTGGCATAGGCACGTCCTTCTCCGGCCCTGTCGCCGACTTTTTGGGCAATGTTCAGGTGTTGGTTGTGGTAATTTATTGCTTCTTGAAATTTGCCGAGGGAGCGATAAGCATTGCCGAGATTGGCATAGGCACATCCTTCTCCGGCTCTGTCACCGACTTCCTGGACAATGTTCAGGTGTTGGTTGTGGTAATTTATTGCTTCTTGGAATTTGCCGAGGGATTGATAAGCATTGCCGAGATTGCAATAGGCACGTCCTTCTCCGGCCCTGTCGCCGACTTCCTGGACAATGTTCAGGTGTTGGTTGTGGTAATTTATTGCTTCTTGGAATTTGCCGAGGGAGCGATAAGCATTGCCGAGATTGCAATAGGCACCTCCTTCTCCGGCTCTGTCGCCGACTTCCTGGGCAATGTTCAGGTGTTGGTTGTGGTAATTTATTGCTTCTTGAAATTTGCCGAGGGAGTAATAAGCATTGCCGAGATTGTCATAGGCACGTCCTTCTCCGGCCCTGTCGCCGACTTCCTGGGCAATGTTCAGGTCTTGGTTGTGGTAATTTATTGCTTCTTGGAATTTGCCGAGGGATTGATAAGCATTGCCGAGATTGCAATAGGCATGTCCTTCTCCAGCCCTGTCGCCGACTTCCTGGGCAATGTTCAGGTGTTCGTTGTGGTAATTTATTGCTTCTTGGAATTTGCCGAGGGACTGATAAGCATTGCCGAGATTGCAATAGGCACGTCCTTCTCTGGCCCTGTCGCCGACTTCCTGGGCAATGTTCAGGTGTTGTTTATGGTAATTTATTGCTTCTTGGAATTTGCCGAGGGATTGATAAGCATTGCCGAGATTGCAATAGGCACCTCCTTCTCCGGCCCTGTCGCCGACACCCTGGGTAATGCTCAGGTGTTGGTTGTGGTAATTTATTGCTTCTTGGAATTTGCCGAGGGATTGATAAGCATTGCCGAGATTGTCATAGGCACGTCCTTCTCTGGCCCTGTCGCCGACTTCCTGGGCAATGCTCAGGTGTTGGTTGTGGTAATATATTGCTCTTTGGAAGTCGCTGTTATTCGTTTTGGGTTTTGTAAGATGCTTTTCGAGGTCATCTATATTTTTCAATATTCCCTCTGTCATTTTTTATCGTTTAAAGTTCTAATATAGCTAGTTTTATCGCTTCTTGAAGGTCTCGATCCTTGATGTGTGAAGAAAAGTTTTTTATCGTTGCATCATTCTTTCTTGACTTCTGTTTCCTCTTTTTTCATAGCAAATTCTTTAGAGCTACATGGGAGTAGACAATAAGCAGCACAAGTCTTAGAAATACATTTATGAGAAGAAGAAGTCTATTTATTTACCATACATATTCATACACATAACCTATTACATTTTTACAATGCAGGAGATCAAATGCATGCAAGTTCTGTTGAGCTTTTGGACGATCTCTGACTTTTTAAGAGTAGATCTGTTTGAATATCGAATGAAATTCGGGTATGCCGAAAAAAATCTGATTCGCTGCATGTCCATTTATATACTGTTTCATAGACTTCTGTAAGTATACAAATGTCATATAGTTTAATATCGTTGGAATGTCTGTCTGTTTCTGAGCAAAAACGGAGAGAACCGTTTCACGCTGCGGTGCGATTTCGCAAGAGGTAAATAGGCAAATAGCTGAGATTCCCAAGAGTGTCCTATCAAAACAACCGTCGGAAAAACACCTTGCTAAAAGCTGTCGTATAACTTTTCATAAACTAAACTCTATCATTTCATTAAAATTATAGCAATCTGAGTATTCAAAAATACTAAAAGCGTACACCTGAGAGGGTATTAACTCTGCAAACGTATAAGGAGGAGGAGGAGGAGAAAAACAAAAGAAAAAAAAAGAGGAGGGGAGGGGTTAGTAAAAAATTAGTCATTGCGTAAAAAAGAGCTAGATTTCCTTTTTTGGTCTACTTAATAGATTGCGCTTAAAAAATCACTGAGTATTTTGTCTTTTGCAAATATTTAAGGGTCATCAAGTTGATTTCTTATGTCTTTAAAAGAAACGTGTCTGGTTGTAATCCTAATTGTTTTTTGTTTTTATAATAATAAGTCAAGAATCTCCCTTTGGGTTTTTACTGTAGAGCTGAGCCGATTTTTATGCAAATATAGGCTTGTTAACTCGCATAATTAACTGACTAACGGCGCGTGAAAAAAGATAATTAACTCACAAAGCGCTGAGACTTCAATAGTTAGTCTTTTCCTCGAGATAGGTTTTGTAGTAGTCAGTCAAAATTGAGATAAAAATTTTTCAGCTCCACTTTTTTTTCGATTTTTAGCTCTAAATGGGAGACCTAAGCCCCTCCCGGGGGGGGGGGGAGGTAGTTCCTTATAAGACGCTAATGGGGATGTACCTTTGGATGAGGTCGGATTTTCACGACTGGATTGGCTATAATTGGGTCACATTTTCAATAGAGTTACTACAGTGGGGTCGCACTTTTTCTTATTAATTTGTGGGGTTCTTCATATTTACGGTTAGCAAACGTATCAGAATGTTTGTACTGGTATAAAGACGGGGTCTATAATTGGCCATGACAGAATAGACTAATATATAGATTTATAATTTAAATCACACAATCTTGCATCGAGTTGATAGCTTTATATGTACACCCAAAGAATGGCAGTCATCTTTGGCTCTTGACCACAGTAGATTAGGCCTGGAAACAAATCAGGCCGAATTTTTTGCGTTCGACAAGTTTACTTTACAAAATCTTGCCAACAAATCTGGGTGCGTGTAAACCAACCTTTTATACTTTTTATACATCACATTTAAGGTGAAAGAGTACTATAAGGCGCTGTTTTTATCATACAGACCTCAGACAAAATTAAGAATTTGTTCATGCTTAGCGTGCGTATATCGAGTTATGGATGCACGCGGGAAGTTTGGAGAGCACGAAAGATGCGTAAGAGTAGCTCCAGGAGCAGCCGAGAGCAACTCTAGCTTGTTCAGTGCTCTCCAAACTTCCCAAGGGCATCCATAACTCGATATACGCACAGCTAAAAGCATGAGCAAATTCTTTTATAACATAGCTGACAAAAATGCTCTTTTTTTGATTAACTGAAAAATTCTCGTAACGCGCGACAAAGAAAGACAAACGCTTCTACTGGCTTGTTACAAACAGGCCACAATCGTCTGGTCTGAAAAAAATTCTTTCTGTAAAACTGAGAAAGAAAATTTGCTTATTTATTCGTTAACGATCAATAGAAACTAAAAGTAAAAGAGTCTTAAATTCCACCTAAAGTTAAAATACTCACATGTTTGTAGGAAGTCGTGGAGTATAGTTTGGATTTGCTGAAAAGATGTCCGGACTTATATATAGGGCAAGCACGCGCGCTATGCTATAATGCATTTTATTATTCATTCAAAATATTTTCCCAATTCTGATTGGCTAAAAGCACACGCATAATTCCCCATAACCAGTTA
>OZ037776.1:36336373-36353873 GCA_964035525.1 Porites cylindrica
ACTCGAAGTTGTCGTAACCTCAGTGCTTTAATAAAATGAGAAATTTCGCCGGTCTATTGAAACCGGTCATTTGTACAATTTAGGGAGTTTAAGATCCAACGACGCGGACGACAACTAGAACGTCTAAAAAACAATAGGTTTAATTAGCAAAACAACAACTTCGCACGTGCAACACACTTTTTTGTTCATTTCTTTCCCGTTTTTGCACGACTACGACGTGAAAATGCCTAATTTCGCATTTTATGGAGGACGTAAATAAGCAACGACGAAATTTTATTTCTCTTTCTGAGCTTGAATATGGTCCCTTGAAATTCAGCTTTAGGAGGGTTCGCCTACAATTGACAAAGTAAGTGGGTAGGAATAATCGCTATAAAGACTGAAAAAAATAAACATCAAACCAGAAATTGCTCTCTTCGAACTGTAAATTATAAATGATCCTGAAAGAATATTCAGTGTGTTAAGGATTTCCCTGCTCTACTGTTAGCTCTATACAAGAGAGGAAGGGCGATTGTTTTTTAATTTCGGTTTCGCTGACACAGCTTTCGCAGAAATCTCGCTGTAGTCGTTTTCGTCGACAAAAGGAATAGCAAAATCGCTCTCCGCGTCTTCCCCCATTTTGCTCTGCGTCATTTCGTGAAGGACGCGTGGCTCTCAGCGTGGGTCATCCACGCGGAACACATTCGCGCTATGTGATTGGCTGTTGTCTAATCCCCCTTGAGATCTGTGGTGTTAAAAATAACTCGAGACGAATTACCTATGGAATAGGGTGTATATGGGGGATGCCCTCTCTGTCCCCTTTATAGTCTCTTGGATAAGCTCAATCTATCTTAAACAGCAAAATTGCCCTTGTCTTCGAAACTGAAATGCTAAATTGAACTGCGAATGAAGAATCATTGCGGAGAGTCGGTAGGTTTTTCATTTAGAGCCGCTTTGTGGTTTCAGCGGCCGGTAATTTTGTTCACGGGAAGTTTTCTGAGATCAGTGTTATAATTCGTCCTTCTTGCTATTTTTACCGTCAAGTGTAATGATTCTGTTAGCTTTTCTTTCTTGTCTCCTTATTTTTTCCTTCGTTAAGGACCAAATAGCTTCTTTTCAATTAAAGCAAATCATTGTGTTTTTGAACTGAGTGTTTCGTGTGTGTGTTTATTTCATTACGTGATTGCGACCGAGTTTGATTATAGAATTTAGTACAACCGGTTTAGAGTTGACTGCATGCAGTTGATAGTTTGAACGTTAAACATGAATTACGATCGAAAAAATAAAGCAGTTATGTATCATGCAGACATTTCCAAACGATATTTCTCGGTTTGCCACTTGAAAATCGTGTTTTACTTTTTGCATGAATTAAAGCAAAGGTCAAGGAGCAGTGACGTCACTGGACGGCATTAACGGCCGGTCGATTCAGACGTTACTGAGGGAGTAATAACGACTCGAGGTAATCGGATGAAATTCAGGCTATCTTCTTTCTATCTCCAGGAAATTAAAAACTATTGAAGTATCAGCGTTTCACGCGCCGTTAGTCAGTTAATTATGCGCGCGAGGTAACAAGCCCGCCGTTGCATACAAATTAGTTCAGCTCTGCAGTAAAAACCTCAAGGGAGAACCTTGACGTATTATTATAAAAACACAGGCACAAAAAAAAAAAAAAAACAAAAAAAACAATAACTTAACAAGGATCAATTGAAACACGCGACTAATAAATTGATTCTCGCAATAAAACCAGACACGTTTCTCAAGACACAAGAAATCAACTTCAAGTAATGCATTGTTAATGACCCTCTATTAAAATAATTGCAAAAAGATTAGATTAAATATTCTATTGTTATAGTCAAAGAAGGCAAGCCATCTTTTTTTTTTTACACTGCGCAGAATGTTTTACTTACCCTTCTCCCTTTTCATTTTTATTTCCCTCCTCCTCCACAATTTTATTATTTTCCCTCCTCAATTTTTTTTATTCCCTCCTCCACAATTTTGTTATTTTCCCTCCTCAATGTTTTATTCCCTCCTTGGCACATGCAAATTACAATGCATAAAGGTGAACAGTAATAGCAAAATAAAAGACAAAACATAAAAAGCGAAATACTTTGAGCAAAAATTTTAGCATTTGTAACAAAATGCACTTAAATTAAGCTGTAGAACAGCTTATTGCATAGGAGGGTTAGTGCAAAGATGCAAAACAGCGTTCAATCGCGACTAGAGAAAAAGGGACGTCCTCCTACCATTCTCTCCGCTAATTAAATATGAGAATGTAAATTTTAGACTGAAAAAGGTAGCAAGGTGTAAGGCGAAGAAAGTGAATAATTTGAATGATATTGAAGAGAGGTGATTCTTATTTTAGGGAGCAAATTAGCATCGGGGTTTAGTAGCCGAGGCGAAAAAAAACGAAGAAAGAAAAAGGCAAAATTGGCTAATTTTGGTAAGATCACCTTCCGCATGTATTATTTTTGGCTGTTCCTCCTGTGAACTTCTTAATAAATATCTTGCCGTCCAAAGTCCAGGCACTACGCCAATGATTATCATTCTTAAGTTTCTAACTTTAGTAAACAACTTGCGCCTTGAATATGTAAAATTTTCTTTGATATATACCACGTTTGTAGCATGAGAATACTGATTTAAACTCACTGACTTTAGATCATGTGTTTCCTAGCTTTGTACAGCTAAGTTTTCTTCTTATGTGATTTATACCGAGCAATAATAGCGCCTTATGCCTTAATTTCCTGACTTAAGAATCTACATAGTGCTAGGACACTCCCTCACTGGAAGGAGAAATGCGATATTAATTACATATCTACTCAGCCACGTTCAGCATAAAACCACTACAACCACTTCTTTCAGAAAAAATTTTGATTACTAAAAACTTACCATCCAGTTCTAGATGAAAGAAGACTCAGGAAACCGCATTAAGGATCTGGAGCCTTGGAACTGGACAAATGTACCTCTGAATGAGATGTATAACTTTCTTGTATCTATCTCTTCCTGAAAGAATGACAATTTTACGTGTATTAAAGATGTGTAAAGATAAACAACGAAATCACTTACACAAAACATTAACAGTTCTAATATCTACTGTGTAAGGGGCATTTTACAAGAAAAGGTGATGCAAGCAAACTTTCAAAGCTTAACATGCAAATTCTGTTAAAGACCCAACATCCCCATCACCTTGTCAGAGGTATAACAACGAAAACGCAGTTGAAACTATAAAAAGACATCATTTATATAATAAGTAATAAGGCAAAAAAAGTGACGAGCAGATTACGTATCAATGTACCCTCTTTCCTCGCCTTTCCCTATATTGTATGGACATTAGTCCATCACATTCGCCTTCACCATGGACTGAAACAGAATTTGCGTCGGGACGCTTAACAAAACATAACAACAAATCCTATGATTGACTGTCGTATACTGGTCTAAATCACAAGATACGTTTAAGTTAAACAAGAGAAGCAAAAAATAAAGCACATATGACATATGAGATACCTGAGATAAGATACCTGAGATAATTGAGCCTTTTTCCTATCTGAATTGTCAAGATATGCTTAACCGAGTTAAGCTTCCTCTAGTGGATAGATTTACACAGAAACGGCGGTCAAATATATGGTGGCCGATAAGGAAAATACGTACCACAAAACCCAAAAAGGAAAAACAAAACCCAAAACAGAAACACAGATTCCAAAACGGAAGCACAAGGTGAAAATCAGAACCACAAAATACAAAATAGAATCATACAATTTAAAAAAAACTGAAAGTTTTCCTTGATGCCCGTAATACAAAACAAACACTCAAAACCTGGAAATAGACGTGCAAAACCCTAAAAAAAAGCGTACGAGCAAAATCGAAAACCCAAAACCCGAAACAGAAAGATAAATCTCTAAACCGAAATACAAAACCCGGAACAAGGAACACAAAACAGAATCGGCTCCTGACCTAGAAACAGAAACTCAAACTGATGTAAAATAGTAGTTTCTCATGCTGCATCTTATCTAGGCACATGACGTCATAGTCATCATGCTCTAAATCAACCTCGTTCCCAGGGTATCTCTAGTCCCCATCCTCTCATGCCTCATGGGACGTGCAGCATTATCGTTCCCGGAGTCTCATTTTCTTTTCACGCGGCAGGTGTGTGGGAGTGGCGGGAGGAGGGGATGAGGGAGGGTGGCTTTGCACGACGGCCAGGGCCTCCTCTGATGTCACACTAAAACAGTACAATGAGAATAATTACTAAAATTACAAAAGGAGTCTTAATTACTTAAAGAATTTTTGGTAGTTTACTTAAATGAAGATACATTAGGGACGGACCATTAGAAAATTTATGGGGGTTGGTGGGCGAAGTACAAAAAAAATATTCGGGCAAGGGAAAATTAAATAAAAAAAATTCATCCAAGCTAATTAATCCTAAAAAATATTCATGCTATGGCCTAAAAAAAATTCATACAAGGAATTTGATGACGAAAAAAAATTCCTGCGGCTCGAAAATTCCCCTAACCTCCCCCCCCCCCCCCCATAACTTTTCTAATGGTCCGTTCTTTACAAGTTCAGTTTCATTAAGTCCGTTTGAATGAAGCAACTTTTAAAAGTTCTATTTATGCGTTTTCAGATCAGCAGAGGTGATTTGGGAAATATCAATATAGCCATCATGTTTTATTAGGATATCAACAAGGAAAAGATTGAAATTTCGTTTTGAAGCGTTTTTTTGGGAGCTCTCTCTGAATGATGCTGGTAGTTCATTCCAAATTTTAGCTCCTACTCTTGAAAAAACTCTCTTTTGGAAGTCTAGCCTAGATTTCTTAATGTGGAAGTTATTTGATGGGGGAAGACCGCGTGCTGTAAGAATGAATACTATTAGTATCGCTGAATACCTTTCGATTTCTTATATCGTGCATTAATCAGCAGACACTGGCTGGACAAATTAAGCGCTCCCCCCCCCTCCCCCAGGTTTATTAGAAAGATAACGATATATTAGCCGAGTTTCCAGTCGTGAGGAGAACAAACCCTCCTAAAGAAATTTCGCAATAAGAAATTCCACGAATTCGAAGTTTCGTTTCTTTTTGTTCAAACACTGATTGGGGAGCCATCTGCTATTGGGTCTCCACACTAACTCCAGTGCTTCTTTAATAAGTAAAACACCTAAAAAGCCAAAGTCTGAGATTGCTGTTTCTAGCCCAGTTTATTTCGGTTAAGAATGAAATTTTATTGAACTACTTTCAAAATGAAAGAATGAGAAAATGAGCTATTTGTACGATGGCGTCACTTCACTACGACGACCAGAATCCTTTTCATCTTCCCTTTCATATTTAAATTTGGTAATCCCAGCGAGCGGAGTTTAAAGTAACAAAAGCCCTAATTTGAACAAGAAAGCAAAACCCTAAAGTATTCTGGTCGTTGTTGAATAATGTGTGTTCATCGTGCAAATGGCCCGTTCAGACAATCAATCAGAATGCAATCTCTAAATATCAAAAAAATATATTTTATTATAAACCTTAGATTACAGCGCAAACAAAAAATTCTTCAAATCCATTTGGAATTCGCATATTTTTCTTTCTTTCTTACTCATTTGGAATTGAAACGATAAAGACGTTCATACACTCCCGTAGTTCCCTCAAAAACCATACCCGATTCCAGACCAAAATGGGCAAAGTGTATACCCGTTTTCAGACCAAAACCGCGCAAAAACCCTACCCGATGGGGCGGCACTATAGCTTATATAAGGGAGTACCCCCCTTGGGTAGCCTGGTACACAGGCTACCCCGGGGCCGAAGAATAAGACTGTGAAACTGACCCGAAGGGAAATTTGTGTGTGGTCAATGTCATGGTAGCCTGAACTTCAGACAGGAGCCCATCATTTGATGGGCTCCTGCTTCAGACGATTACATCGAGTCGTGAGAAGAAACGACTTTTTAAAGTAATCGTCTGAAATTCATGCTAGTCAAGGGCATTTTTTGTAAATTTCTTTATGCGCAGCAGCCCTAAGCGATACCCAAATGGACAAATATGGTGACACTCTAAGTGAGACCAAAATCTACAATTTACGCCCCAAAGGGTGACGACGAGAATCCCCGTCAATTTCAATGGGAATCCTCCCACCATAGACTGGGAGCAGTCTCTCTTTTTCTTCAGATTAAGTGAGAGCAATAGAGTACCGAAGTGATGACGTCATAAAAATGAAATTTGTGAAATTATGGGATTTGTGAAGCTATTCTGAAAGAACAACGTCCAAGACGCCTACTCGCCAAAAATTAGCAATTCGGGGCAAATTGTCTCTGAGATATTAGCCCAGTTATGCTGTGACGATTCCATACAAATTCTTCTAAATTTGGCTTGGTTCATAAGATTAGGAACCAGGTAAGATTTAGAAGGATTTGTATGGAGTCATCGGAGCATAGCTGGGCTAATATCTCAGAGACAATTTGCCCCAAATTGCTAATTTTTGGCAAGTAGGCGTCTTGGACATTGTTCTTTCAGAATAGCTTAACAAATCCCATAATTTCACAAATTTCATTTTTTATGACGTCACACTTCGGTACTCTATGCACGCGCGCGGGAGCGGCGAAGCCCCGAGACGCGCGAAACGAGGGCGGCAGCGTGCCTCTCTCATCTCGCGCCATCAGTCACATCTCATCTCTCTCATCTCGCGCCATCAGTCACGCGGCCGCTTGCGTGTCTCGCGTTTTGCTCGACGGACTACAGAAAAAAGAGAGACTGCTCGTGGTCTATCCCACCTCGCCTCCAAGTTCAAGGGCGCAAACTCGATCACGTGTAGCCTGAGAGCAAGCCCTCCTATTTGGGCAAGTAAAGCGAGCCTCGCGAGGGGCCGTTTAACTCGCCCCAATTCGAAAGCGTGCTCGCAAGCTAGATCACGTGCAATGGGTTGTCCGATGATGTCATAAGCAAAAAGTGTTACGTAACAAACAGTACCCCTGTTGAATGACGGGAACAGATGGCCAACCAGTCACCGCCACGACATCACGTGACGAAATTGTTGTGAAGAAGGCCAGCTCATCCGACATCGAGAACAGCGGACAGAGAAGTGCAATGGCGAATTTGGTTTTCGATTCACCAGTTACTTTAGTTGTAAAGACTCCTAACCAAAAAGTGGACGATTTAAGAATAGACTGTGCATTGGAGTGGTCGGTAGAACAACTAAAGCGACATCTTTCTAGCGTGTATCCAACAAAACCGGTGAGATTTTGACTTCCGTTTGATAACTGCGTTTCAAGCCACTAATGTTGGTGAAATTTGGTCAACTGTTATGCTGATTTCTTGTTTTTCTTTTTTCAAAGGAAAGCCAACATCAAAGACTCATTTATTCGGGGCAGCTGCTCAACGATAGTTTAATTCTAAGAGATGTGCTGCGAGAGGTAAGAATCAATGTTCGATAAACGTAAATAAACGGTTGAGAAAATCTCCATATTTTCTTAACTTACTTCAGCGACGACTACGCTTTATCCAGCAGCTGAGCACACATGCAAACTCTATCGGATTTTAGTTCTATGTTCAAGCGGAGTTAGTGATTTAAGATAGAATGATTTGCTTCATGTAGGTTAAGACTAACATGCGTTGTAAGTAAGCATTCATGTAAACGAACGTGAAATTAGTCAGGTTCAGGTTTATTAGCATATTTCAGTAATATATATAAAGACCTCTGTCTTGATTTGCAAAATTATAATTTGTTTCTAGTGATTTTAGATTGAAACATTTTGCATTTTCCGCAAAGAAGCTCAATAGGCATACATTCCTTAAAATGTCGTGGCAAAAAATGTGTTGAGCTCAAGCTTTCTGTTTGATTTGAAAAAAAAAAACAGACTTGAGCTGTCCCAAATAACAATTTTTATGAGCGAGCACTAGCAGCATTAAGAGTGTGTGGGTGCCTCAAACTAAGTGTTAACTACAAAAAAAATAATACAAATTCAATTATATATAATTGTACAATTATATATTAATTATACAAATTCAATGCTAATTTTTGCCATAATACATGTATATATTGTATAAACCTAACAATGTCAAATTTTGAAACCTCGCAGTCCCCCAAAGTCTGGAGTTCACCATTCTATTCAGGTCCCTAACCTACTCTAGCTAGGATAAGCCTTGGTAGGTCATTATTAATACAATTCGATAGTTTGCCCTGGAAACCGTAGAAACAATCGAAAAATCCACACTGTATAGCTTCTAATGGGAATAGCTGCTTGCATTGGATATAGCAGCCAGGAGGGTTCAAATACATGTAGATCGTCAAGCTTGCAGAGCAGCTTGTGGGCTTCAGTATCCTGGAGTAAAAGCAGTTCTGTTTGCTTTCATAAGAGATACATGTATGGAGCAGGTGTTCGCTAAGTATTCCCAGTAAACAGCATGCAAAGAAAGTACATGTAGTGTCTGATAGCCTGGGGCTAGAGGATTTTGCTATCGGGCTAGTGTCTTTTGTTCTTAGCTTGCCCAATGGGTAAGTGAAGTTTTTTGAGAATTCAAATTACAGAAGGACTGTGTATTCAAACCTGCTCATCAAAAAGCTTTTAGGGCTAGTTAAAGTGATGTTTGGGCTAGTACATGTACATGCTAGCTACAGCTAGCCTGAATGGCAAGCTGTAAAACTGACTTTCTTTGCACCCTGCTGTAAAGGATTTAATAATATTTAATAATGTTCCTTACTGTCTGGCACAGCTATGACATAACTTTCTCAAAAGGTTTTATTTGCACTATTGCATCACAGATTTTTTTGGATGCAGACTTGATACATGTAGGTGCAATGTAGAACTGTATATTATAACTCCACTGGAAATCAAAAACAAGAAGGAAGTTAAAGTTTGTTTGTTTGTTTGTTTTGTGATAGCATGAGGAAGGCAAGCAACACACTATGCATCTTGTTTGTCCAATGGCTGTGGAAACAAAGTCAAACAAAGAGTCTCGAGTAACAGTAAGTATGCCCATATAGAATGCACAGATAACATTTATTTCTCATGCTTAAAATTTTCACCCCAAGGATTCATGTGATCTGCAAGTAAGACGTAAAGCCTGTGGAAGCAAAAACGTTTGTTGCATAGCTTGTAATAATATGAACTGAACTGAAAACTTTATTAATGTCTTGTATCTTCTTGTCAGTTACATGTACAGCTGTAGCGTACTAATCAGTTACGCCTAATAGTTATTATTATATTAGTCATAACCAAAGGTTACAGAGTGTGGGCGACAATGATCGAAGGCCAAAACACTTTTGCTCTAGCACTGTGATTTGCATAAGTTTTATGTGACAGATGGTCAAAAATGCACGTGATCAGTATTTCGAGTAATAGAAGGTCCGAACGCACGTGATCAAAAGGTGTTCTGTGCATTCCATACATTCTTAGTGGAAGTCCAAATGAATGCTGGCGTGCAAAGAAAGTCGTGTCCGATAGCCAAGGGCTAGTGAATTTTGCTATCGGGTTAGTGGTTTTTGTTCTTAACTTGCCTGATGGGCAAGTGCTGTTTTTTGGGAAATTCAAACTACAGAAGGATTGTAATCAATCCTGCTAATCAAAAGGGTTTTGGTGCTAGTTGAAATGACTTGTGGGCTAGTACATGCTATCTACAGCTTGCCCGTATGGCAAGCTGTGAAACTGGCTTTCTTTGCAGCCTGCTGCATACATGCGACGCATGCGTAATAACAACCTGGAGATTAGGATTGCAGGCTCCTCTTGTCACCCACAATTAATCAGATTTTATTGTTCCTGTTTAAATGCGTAGTTTTTTAACTTCAAGGATCACATCTTCATGCTACTTGTACTTTCACTCATTCTCTACCTTCAATAATATAGCAGTACCGTAAAACTTTTAATTCCTCTTTTTCATTACTGAATGTCCTGAATATAATAATACGTTTGATGTGACCTGAATTCTTGATCAAGAATTTACTTTGATTTCAGAGTGGGCCCAGTGTTCCAAACACCAGTAGCAGCACTTCAACAAGTTCAACTTCCTCAACACCCGCTATGTCCCAAACTAACACTGATGGCCTGCGATACAGAGGACCTAACACACCAAACTTTCCTCAGTTTCCTGTATACCAGTGAGTTTCCGTTATTTCCGGGATTTGAAAACAATTTCAGTCATATTTTGTCTGTTTTTGCTGAAAAGGAAGTAATGCTACTTCCTAAAGTGTCTATGATACCTTCTCACACACTCTGAGGTATTCATCACACTCTAAACATATGTTAACACAACGGTTTGAAAGTATTTGTTTGGTAAGAATTAACTTAGCGATGAACATGCATGACTTAAGGTTCCATTGTTTTATTGAAAGCTAATCAACGTGTATCTTCAAAAATGTCTACATGTAGTGTGTTGGTTAGTTATTGAATTTATTTTGTTGCTATTTATTAAATCACAGCCAGCAAATGCCTCATGCCACATACAATTTCCCTGTCCAAGGACAAGGGTTTGCTATGCCTCCATTTGTGGCACCGCCATACTGGATGCAACAGATGATTGCTCAGCAGATGGCACAAGGGAGATTACCTCAACCTAACATGTATTTGCCACCAAACTAGTAAGTGTATTATCAAGTAAGTATATTATTTTGCCTCAAGGCATTTTGCTCAGTACAGCTGTCCATGGATCTGTTGGAAGAACTGATGTCTTCAGGGACTGTTAAAATCTACGTGTGTTCCTGTATGTACAGAGAAAACTTTAGCTACACGTGTACAGTGTAACAGCACACTTTCCAAAGGTTATTCAGAACAATACATAAACCCTTAAAAACTGATACATGTTTCTGTGAGAGAATTTTTATATTATATTATTATTTTTTTATATTATTTAACTGCAGCAGGATTAGCTCAGTTGGTAGAGCGCTTGACTGCAGAGCAGGAGGTCACGGGTTCGATTCCTGGGGCCTGACTAGTACTCAGGGTCTTAAAATAACTGAGAAATGAAGGTACTCCCTTTGCACTGCAAGCAGCGAGACCTTCATCACGTAAAATGGCAGTCCAGTCTCCATTAGGAGACATAAATCTAGTGTCCCCAATTAACACTTTCGTGCTAAATACATTGACACTCAAAGAAAGTGCATTTTATTGTTTATTATTATTATTATTATTTTTTATATTTTTACCAAAAATGAGGTTATTATTATCTTGCCGGCTCCCTTACACTTTGCTAAGGTGTATTTTTTCCATTCACGACATGTCATAGGCTGTGCAAAAACATTTTTGTATTGGTACACTGTACTGTATCGTCCTTAGACCCCACCACCTTCACTGAGTTCTACATGTGCAGCTGTTAGACCTTCTTGTCGTGTGCAAAGTTCACATACATATATTATGTGCACCGTAACAAGAGGCACTATCATTAAGTTTTCATTTACTAAGATCAACATGATACATTTCTATTTTTCTATCTGCAGTGGTTATCCACAAATGCTCTACCCTTGGTACCAACCTCCTGGAAATGTCCCTGTACCTCAAGCACCTTTAATAACACCTCCACAGACACCCCCTGCTCCTCAACAGGCTGCTGCTCAGCCTGCACAGGCACCCCAGCCACAAGCTAATGATAACGCCCAAGCAAATGCCAATGCAGGGCCTTTGTTTGATGATGAAGATGAGGATAATCCTAATCGTGATTGGCTGGACAAGATTTACACCCTCTGTCGTATAGGAATCTTGATGAGCATATTTTGGTTTTACTCATCAACTAGTAGATTCCTCTTATTGGTTGTCACCTTTCTGTTAATCTATTTGTACCAGTCTGGGATTCTTAATATCTTCCGAAGAAATGGCGGTAAGTTGGCTCCTCAATACACTTTTTGCTACATGTACAGTCTACTAACATTTGGTAAAATCCAACTAGTGGTCTATTATCAATGCTGCGTTCTGATTGGTTGAGCTACTACTAGACTATATGTTATAGCCCACTAGTAGTGAAAAGCGCCAGATTTTTGGCGGCAAAAAAGGATTTAAGTGTTGCTTTAAGTTGTTTTGTCTCGATATTTTTGACCAACTACTTGGATTTTACTTAAACAATATTCCTCTCGCCCTCATGGCCTTTGAGTCAATAGCCCATTCAGGCTCGAGGAATAATTGTTAAAAATACAGTGTATGTGGAAGTTTAATAGTTAGACCTTCTATACTAGACATTAGTGATATGCTAATCACAAAGTCAGCCATCACTGATTGTTACAGAAATATTTTTTCAATTAACTTAATTAGTGAGTCAGCAAAAAGTTCAACACATTAACCAACCTTACACACTGTATACAGTATACTAATAATGTTATAAGCAACAGGAGAGAGTGGACAACACTACAACAAAAAGAAGGAAAAAGAAAAAAGTAAACAAGTGAAAATGAGATTTAAAAAACAGCCTAAAAATGAATGCTGTTAAGTTGACCACAATTCCTTTAATGGACACCATCTCAAAAGAGATCAGGTTATATGAGCAGACTTATTTGCCTATGGCTTCTTAGAAACAGTGTTTTCATTGTTTGGTGTTGATACCATCAGACATGAGGTTATTGTTCTTTTACGGTGGCAAAATGTACTTACTGTACATGTACATGTATATCTTAACACATGAATACTTAATGCGTAAAAACAAAGAGCAGTGTCGCTGTTGGGATGATACCTTAATTTACATTTACAGGAACATTATAAATGTGATCTATTTTCAGAAAACAACCGGCAACAAGTTCTACCTCAAGCACCAGCAGAACCTCAACCACAACCAAGACAAGATACTAATGTAAGCATTGCTAAAGATAAACTCCAGCCTCCTTCAATAATAACTTTATTGTACAGGCATAGTTCAAATAAGTGAAAATCTGTTGAACACCATGTTGTGCATCATGCACAAGTGTAGAGTTTACATCATTGGGCTCAAAATAACAGCCAGTCAACAGATAATGTCTGGCCAAGATGACCATTTGTCCTAACAAACTTATGGTGTGCAGTTCATTTTAATGGGACACATCATTACATGCGACGAGAAAAAAAACATTTTCACACCATTACATTTAGAGGAACAGCATATTTTTTAATTATTAAATATGTTTTTTCTTGTTAAGCTAGTATGTTCAAGTTATTGTTGTGTTATGTCAAACATTTTGACCTGTCAGAGCCTGAGGAGAGTCATGACCAAGCGAAAATTTTTTTGGCCGGTCAACATGACTGGCAACAGTTCCAAATTTATTTATTTTGATCTCTGAAATTATCCAACAAGCAGTTATTGATTATCCTGTATTACATGCAGGCCCCTAACAGATCACCAGATGATGCAACTGATGGTAACACAGAAGAGAATACAGTCGAAGACAGTGAACGCGATGATGCCAACGACACTACAGAACCACCGGCCCCTCCTGCCCCTCCCCCAGGACCATCAGCGGCAACTGTAGCTTATAACTTTGTCACTTCATTTTTTACATCACTGTTTCCAACTGGACCAGCTGTCCAGAACTGATTCATTGGTGGTGATCTCCTGACCAGAATTGAAACCTGGAATAGCATGGTTAACTCTTGTAACTGAACCTGGATTTACACTAGTGGCACTAAGCCTTCTTCAGATGAATCAGCACAGTAGAATAATAGTCATCTGTTTGCCAGCTTGTATTGCCCAAAATCTTGTTTTCTACAATGAATTCTTCATTTAACCAGCTCTCAATGAGGATTATTTATGGAGCAAATCATAGTTGATAGAGTGGAGTGGTTATGAAGCCTGTCAGACTCCTTTGATCTTCATAATATTTTTGTGGACCTGATGGTTGAGGAACTTCCATAGTATTCCTATCATTTGATCTTGCTGACGAATCCAAATGTTGCAATAGTTGTGAACAAAAAACAACGGATTGTGTACCGTCAGGGAGTTTCCAACATAAACTGCAGCACTGTTGTTTTATCTTTGGTGTTTGCAGCCTTTCATAACCAGTATCTTGTACTAACTATGAGGAAATTTATGCAGATAAAATTTGCTAACTATTGCTTCCTGCTGAGTATCTTACAGTGTACTGTAAGCATGGGGAGATTTCTTAGGGTACATGAATGTCTATTCCAGTACAAAAATAATGTGGTTAACTTCAAAAGGATTATCAGAGATATTTTTATACACCTGTAGTATAATGCACCTTGTACATGTAATGTGGTGTCACCACCAAATCTAGTTAATATAATGCTATTGTTCAGTATTATACATGTACAGGCCAAAACGGTAAAATTTGAAAATTCTGTGCCGCTTCGGAATTTGCAGGGATGGGCACATTCATTTTGGTAGAAGCAGTGTCGGATTAAATCTTTGTTCTTTCACTTTGAGGAACACTGTTTCTTTTGCAGCTGCAGTTTACTTCACAAACTTATTTTTGCTGGCTACTGCTCAGACGTAATATTTAGAAAAAAAAAAGGCCACATAGCTGCACTTGTATGCTTTCTTTGTGGCGTGGGACCTTTAAGTAGACAAGGTTCTACTCATTAGAAAAATCGTCTTTTCTACCTCCCCCTTTCTTAGCGTCAGACACATGCAAAGTTTTACATGTAATTTGGGTTTTGTTTAAGTTCTTTCATGTATACCGTAACTTGGACAAGTTGCGTTTACATCAAAGCGGCCCACTTTAAGATTAGGGTCAGTTTACTTTGGGCAGTTGTCCTGGTTGGTTCTTTATTGTCTGATGTCACAGTGGTGATGTGATTGATGTTAAGAAAATGACGAAGAGGTGGTTTGGAAAAATATCTCCTTTTCTTTTGGAAAAATATATCAGTTGCACACATTTTGGCGAAGGAAATTATAGAAAGCAGTGGTGGCGCATTTTATATAATTAGTACGTAGGTTATTGCTTTTCTTGCCCAGTTAAGGTGTGAGACCTGGCAGACTTGTAGCCCAGCAGCATTCAACAGTTGCAATATGACATTCACACTTTCATCGTTTGCAAACTGCCCAATAATTTAGCAGTAGGCGGCAGGTCAAGTGAAGTCTATGTCTCCCATTTTTTTTTCCATATTTTGTCTTATTAATAGTAATAGTTTTTCAGAGCTGCAAATAACAGCCAACTAAACTTGGTCCATTTCCGACTTAATCTTAACGCTTGTCGGACATGGTGTCCGGAAAACGTTAGTACCAAAGATGAATAAAGTCTTCCGTGAGCGTATGTGAATTTTCCTTGGTCAGAGTATCTCTAGCCGCGCCTAACATGAATAGTTTTTCTTAAAAGGCGTGCAGAAGTGCTTCCAGTTGTTTTTGTCAGAAGCTTTTCCGTTGAATGGTGATTTTATAGCCGGACATATGTCCTTTCTAGGAAGAAATTATTTGCGGCTCTGTCTGTTTAAATGGAAACCATAGCTAGGGTTGGAAGTGGGGAGGGGCGGGGGGGAGGTTGAAAGTGGGGTCCTGTTTATGTAGGGCTGACGTTGTAATTTGTAACGATAAAAATGTTGTACATAAGAGATAAGAAGGGTGAACGAGTCATGTAAATAACAAGAGAAATGTAACTTAGAATTTCAGTACAGTAGAATATGAAGTATCTACTGGTCATGGCGATAGGAATTAAACGATCGTCTCTACATTTGAAGGTGTGTGTTTGTTTTGTCGTATTTATGGTCTTAAACTATATAGCTTGGGTAAAGGCTTGTCGCTGTCTCCAAAATCCGGTGAAAGAAAAAAAATCGCTCCAATGATATACATATACATCGGGGGGGGGGGGGACTCCCATATGAAAGGGACAGGGATGATCGTCGGAAATTTTGAATTAAACCCCTAAACGAGACCAATCTGGGCGTGGCCCAACCTTTTTTTGACCCCTTAAAGCGCTCTTTTTAAACTTTGATTACATGAATCGAGTAAATAAAACGAATTGAAAATATATAATTTTTTAACATTTCTCCGAGGGCAACAGGAGGGCATTTTGCATGCGCATGCGTGAATCCGCTGAACGACAATAGCTTGGGCGCATCAAATCTGATGGCGGGAAATCGAAAACTCGCGCGTAAAGTTACAGTCCTTTTAAAAGCCATTTCGTTGTTGCTTTGAATGCTTTACTTTCCTACAAAAAATACTCTCCATGACAAAAATCGAACGTTTTTTACGCGGGTTTTCTCTTGTAGATTTTTCAGCAGTAGGTTTTCTTGGCCTTTAAAGACTTTCATGACTCAACGCCAAAAGTCATGTTCCTGTATAGGTCTGATTTTCTCTGGCAAAGCAATGCATTTCTATGGTTTGATTTCCAAACTCGTAATTTTACTTAGCAGGGAGGAGATTCATCGTAGCAATCAATGTTCAGCTGCTTTAAGACAAAAAGCGAAAAAAAAATTTACCGCGCGAGGTTTATTTGTTAGCGCGATGTTTCATGTTAAACTGATCGCGGAGACACGCGTTTATGTATGCCATAAAAACATGAAATCTATGGGTTTTTTTACAGTTTTTCGAAAGTTTTCGCGGAAAAATTACAAAAAATATTCCATAGGAAATGAAGAATGGGTGGAGTTTGAGACAGCAACCGTAATTACAATTGATTATGTAGTACACAATCAATAGAGAATTTCATAAGCTCAGTTGCAGGCAAAACGATTGTACATACTCCGAAAAAACGAACAGTACTTTTATTTTTCTTTAACTCTAAAAATACAGAGATTTTTCCTAAGCTACTATTTTGAAGCGACTCTTGAGTAACAGCTCCCGTGTACCACAATCGATTTCTTGTTATTAATTTACATTTGATGACATGCAGTAGTAATCCATTCAAAACAGAGAATGGCCATCACTCCATAAATCTAACTGACGATGTTGTTCACCTTCAAAGCCTGTTTAAACATAAGACATGAAGTTTGTTAAAGGAGTGCATATAATATAATACTGTTTCCTCAATAAATAAATACTTCTGCTAAAGGACCCAAATGAGCTGGGATGCGACAACAAACATGACACAAATGGATGGATGAATTTGTCTGTTATTAATGTTTCTGTTGAGAGCTTTTTACTGTATCCAGATGAACCCCTTATGTAAGTTGTACATCATGGAAGAATTATCACGCAGAAACTGATGCATAAACAAGAATATGGTTCAATACAGACGAGAAGCTGATCTCAGTCAACATCCTTCGTGAATGAAATGTCTCACAAATTAGCATATCAACAAGTGTAGTATCCATAAAATGGTATCATTTAGGAATAAATGCGATTTTTTTGCAACAGAAGCCAGAATGTATTTAAAAGGTGTATTGATAACGTTTCATTTCGTGCTATTTTGGGGTTGGGGAGTTAGGCTAGATTTTCTTTAAAACGCCAAAATGTTATATTTATTTGCATAATGAAATGTAAACAAACAGTGTATCTTCAAAATAAGGTGGCAAAAATCAGAATTCAAACTGATTGCTGTAACTTTTTTCCTTTGTATAACTAAATGATAGAATATTCTTATTTTCAAAACACAGTCTTACTCGCATCATTATATTGATTTAAATTTATAGTTGAAGTGCGTGTATTTTATTTCTCAACGAAGACGTACCGGTGAAGAAGGCTAAAATTACTGTAGAAGGCGATTTTTCACAGCCTT
>OZ037776.1:36356373-36383873 GCA_964035525.1 Porites cylindrica
AATCCAAATTACCGAAATACCGCTTGAAAAAAAGCTCAATACCGTAAGCCCCCATTTCCCCCTCCATGCTGTTGAAGAGGTGATAGAATATTTGGGCTTAAAACATCCAATTATACTTGATGTTTACAATCTTTGTCATAATTATCACAGCAACAAACTTTCATCTTTCAATGTTAGTGTTGAAAGACATGTGCGGGTATTTCGAAATACCTTACAAATCTACAGATCTAAAAAGAGACCTTTTAGCCAAGGTTTCAGTGTAAAGGAATGTGACTGAGTGCAGCAAAAAATAATTTCATTCTGTAACTTTCCTGCGCAAGAGTTTGAGTGCATGGTATGCTGTCCAATCGGTAATGTGACAAGTTGTGCGTTGTGAATATTGGTTATCATCTAAATATCATAAATGTTATTGTGGAAACAAATTATGAAGCATATTGTAAAATGAAGTTGCAAAATGAGTAAGGCACTTTCATCGATTTAAAAGTCTTACCGGTCTCCTACATTTTTTTATGATGTCCTCCCCAATATTTGGGTGACCCTATTCGGCGGAATGGCAGAATACATGCAATCAGTTGTAAAATACGGAATATACGTAATACGCTAAAACACGGAATTTACAGAATATTCTGTATTTGATTTGAGCTGGACTGACGAAAAAACAGAGGCAATATTAAAAATTCAATTTTCGTACTGCCGTAAGCCACACTATAGACCTTATGACGGTTTTGAAAGCCATCTTGACGGGTGAAGGGTCCGGTATCACGGGAATCTAATGTCGGATAACTTTCATAAAACGGCTGTTCTAAAAAAGAGAATTGTAAACTTAAGCTTGACAGGACTGTACTACCAATTAATGGGGGCCACACCTGTGCCTAAATTTGTCCGGTACCTTGCTTTAGATTTTCCAGAGTCTTCAAAGTCTTCAAAGGAATGATCTCTTCTTCAAATTTTGTGGAGATTGCTCGGCTGGTCGTTCTGGCGAGGAAGGATCCAGGGATAACAAGTCCGTTTTCCAGTCTCCTTGATCCATTACCTTAATCGACTTGCACTTTGTTTTGACAGTAAGATTTTTTAAGACAGGTGAATATAAGGAAGGAAAGTTCCATCGACAAAGTGCCCAAGAAGTTTCAAGGTAAGTCCCTCGCGTTAACTGAGGATTCACCGTCAGTATTTGTTACTGCTACAGTTTCAAATGTTGTTCGTTTTTAAATAAATATCAAAGTTCTTTTTTTAACATTTGGTTGTTTCTCAAAAAAGAAACAAGCGCCCTGTCCCGAATAAGCGTCCTCCCTAGAGGCACCAAAAGCAAATAAGCTCCAGGGCGCTAAATCGAATCATTACGGTAAGACAATTCTTTTACTTGTCACGCGCTAAAACATGGTTCGAGTTAATGAGGGTAAAATTATATAGAAATGATCTGAAGAGAAACAAAAATTAGTATTACTTCGAGTTAGCACGAGGTTCGAGTCAGTAGCGAGGGTTCGAGTTATTGGAGTCGACTGTATACATGTATACCCTTTTTAAACGATTTTTCTCTTATTCTGCGTTTTAGAGTATTCCGTATATTCCGTATTTTAGAATATTCCATGTATTCCATCTTTCCGTTCCGTCATTCCGTCAGTCCGCCATTCCGCCGAATAGCGTCACCCCCGATATTTTCATGTCCAAGAAAATACTAAACGCGAGGCTAATCATTGTGCCAAGAATTGAATCTGTTAGCTACATTTTATAGCGCCAGATACTAGTCCTTTGAGAAAAAAAAAACCGTAATTCTTGGGCGTAATGAACTCAGTTTTCGGGACCAAGATGTTCCTCGTTCTCGGGAGCAACAGTACTCCAATATCTCTCTCTTTTTTTCCTTGAAGGAAGACATTGGACATTGACATGAATGATTCTCGCCCGAAAAAAAAGAGAGATGGGATCAGATTTCTTTCAATAGACCGCTGGCCAGAAGCGTCGACTCGTGACCCCACAACGATCAGATCACACTGAGGCCAAAACGGTGCGGCGGTTCGGGAATTTTTTCTTTTTAAGTCACCATCGCTTGTGAAAAAATAACATTACTGTAACATTGTTTCACTAAGTGCTTTCTGGCCGGGAAAAAGTTGTGCATTCGTTTAGATTCCGCCGCAGTTTAGACAAAGACGTCATTGGCCGCTGTCACGCGACGACATTTTTCAGATTCAAGTTTCGTCAGCAGATGGTAATTTCGAGTTCTTTTCTTTTTCTGCCTATTTTTCATCTTCCTTTCTCTTTTAATTCTACGTCCTTCTACTTAGGATGGTCTCTGAGCGCCTAGCAGGGATTAAAGTGGCGTTTACCACGCTATCCACGGCCGTATTGCCAACACAGAAGTGTTTCGCCGAAGTAGCAAGATAACGGTAAACACTGCAACTTTGAACGCTTTGTACAACGTCAATATACTTTGGCCGAAAAATGTTTTTCCAGAAACGTAATGTATATCCCTCCAATGTCTGATTCATCACTGTGATTGCTTTCAACAGCGTTGGACTTTTGAGAAATAATTATTTTAAAATCAGCTCCAACGCTCCATCTAATTTAATATGCAATATTTGAAAACTTATTTTTTATTCCCTTTGGCAGTTTTTCGATGTTTATCAAATGATATTGCATTAAAAGGCCTTTTTCTTCATCACTGTGTGGTTTTCTCGCTATTTTGCGTTGCGATAGTGATTTCTGAACCGTTTTTTGCGAGGGCTTATTTTAGGCCTGATTTTGCTGCTATCAGACGGAAAAAGTTTGCGGCTCGATATTTTTGGTTTAAAGCGAAACTGAAACAAAAGAAATTCATTTTTGAATAGTATTCGGTAACCTCTACTTGGGAGATAAAAATCGGCCGATTTTATTTTTTAACCGGAAATCATCGGTCGTTTCTTAGGCGCAGGGTCTCTTAATTGACCGCTGTATTCCTGAAACGATTAAGTTCGATTTTAGAGTTATACTATTGAGAAGAATGAAGTATCTATAGGATAATTGTTTAACAAAAAATTATCATACTGACCTTTTCCTCCTGCTCAAAACATATGCGCGAAATGTTAGGTCGTAAGAACATTCAGCCGCCATCTTGTCTTCGATGTACTGTTTTACGAAAGGAAAGACTGTCCTCTCAAGGGCGACAGCGAGGCTACAATAAACTCACTTTCATCGTAGAAATACCGCGATACGTTGAGGAACAAGTTTGTGGAACGTAGCACCCAATACACGTCATTCAGCTCCAGGAAACAGCCTGCAAATGCTGGTACTGAACGTAAACAATTCACAGAAAATGCCTCTGTGGCACTTCAACAGCCAATATTGACGCATGCGCATACAAAATACCCTCCTGTTTCCGAGGGCAACCCTAAAAGAGACCTTTACGGCTCAATATAATGGTGTTTTGCGAGACCAAAATCTGACATTTACACCCCTAAGCTAGACGACGAGCATCCCCGCCCCTTTCATATGGGGCCGGAGTCCCCCCCCCCGGGATACATCTGTCAGTTTTGTGAAGTAGGACTACACTGTAACTTGTGGTCCACGACACTACAGCAGGAAATTTTCAGGCGAAACGATATCTCCCTTGCGTAAGCTACAACCAAGTCTTAAATAGGTCCAGATAACATTCATTATAAAATTTTACGAAAATTGTAATCGCCTGTTTTGAATATGGTATTTTTCATAAAACGCATTGGACTCAGTAGCCCTCGTTGACAAGGTCATATACTTCACATAAGTACAGTTAGGACCACAGTCATCTCTCGCCTTGCGGACACCCCGCCCTAGCGGGCACCCCGATAACACGGACAGCAACTAAATCCCCTGCAAAGACATTTATGGATTTAGGGCGAAGATCATCGCTAAATATGAAACGGAAAAACAAAAATCAGCAATGAAGAATTCTTTAAAAGAAAGTGGATACTGACGCCTTATTTAAGTTAACTGTCTTAAACTCCGTGTTATTTCATTGCCTTGGTGTACTTAGTTTTTTTTAGCCCTGTAATAATTTAACAATTAAATTTGCTTTACTCTGTTAATGTCTATCGTTAAATGCTTTTTTGTCACACAGTACTGTAACTGTAATTATCCAATGTGATATCAATAAATGTATTAAAACAAAAACAAAACAAAAAATATATAATATATATTAGAGATGTTTGAGTGAAATCAACTCCCTCTATTACCGAGGACTCTCGCTAATGAGGACACTAACTCAAGGTCCGTACAGTGTCCGCTATGAAGGCAGTTGCAGTGTACAGAACCGGTCGCTTAACTGATGAAAACAAACCAAAGGAGGAAAGAAGTAATTGTTTATTTCCAAGTTGAACGTAAGACTGTAAGAATAAGTATAAAGAGATTCCTTTTTTTTTTTTGCAGGTGATTTCACTGGGTACCCTTCGTTGTTAGGCATCACATCCATACACCTCCACTCTCATACATACATAGTTGTAGGTAACGGGGTAAAATCGCACGTATCTTGCAGTGACGCCACGGTCCAAGATGTTTATGACTGGTGTAAAGTGATCACAGTTGCCGTAATACACCTAAAAGGGTGGAGAAAATGAGACTCAAGAAAAGCAGTCTCTTTTTCTTCAGATTTAGTGAGAGCAATGCACGCGCTCAGGAGCGGCGAAGCCGCGAGACGCGCGAAACGAGGGCAGCCTCTACCGTCTCGCGCCTTCAGTCACGCGCGTGGCCATTTGCGTGTCTCGCGTTTTGCTCCACGGACTACAGAAGAAAGAGAGACTGCTCGTAGTCTACAAGAATTCACTTGGCAAAATGTTGAACCAATTCTTGGTGGCAAACAAGTGACAAGGACGCCATGTTGGAGGCCAAGACAATGCAATTTTTTTTTCTTGTTTTTTTTTTTTGGAAAATTTGCACAGAAAAAAAACGTTTTAGGCTGTGTTCACACTACTGACCAGTAAAAACCATTTCAGGCTGTGTTCACACTATTGGCCAGTAACAGTCCCATAAGTCTTTGCGAAAGTTAACTCGACCCAGTTTCTTCTCGTTTCTGAAGTGGTGTTGTTAAAGTCATATGGGCATCCCCATTCCCAAAACCCTAGTGATATGGGCATCCCCATTCCCAAAACCCTAGTGATATAGGCATCCCCTTCTCTATTACCTTAGCGATTTGGGTTAGGGTTACAGAGGATGCCCATATAACTAGGGTTTTGGGAATGGGGATGCCCATATCACTGCGACAGCGAAAAGAAAACCCTTCGTTCATAGTTTTAAGAACCCTTCTGTCTTGCGCTTACGGGTCCAAAAAGTTAGGGGAAGGGGAAGAAGAAGGGCTACATCTCACCGTTTGATAATCAAAGTCCCAGGAATTTCCATCCTGACTGAAGGCAAGCTTGAACGACTTCACGTGCTCGTAATACTTGTGCCGACCTGGAAATTAAATCAGTTAGACATGACCGACATACTGCTGGAAAGTTTGGCATTGTAACCATTTCATTTTTTCTTTAACGTCGTCCGACATACTTTGCTTGACAAAAAGAACAAAGATTCAATACAGCAATGTCAAACTTTGCGGCTACTTGAGCTTCTCGCAAATTTCAATTTAGACAGGATAACGTCACACATGATCCAAAATGGAGAGCCAAAATACTGAATTTTAGGTAATATTTGGGTAAGTATCTCGTTAGGATTGGATAAACATTTAAGTCCTAGAGAATGGTCATTTACCAACTAACAATGGAAGATGTTTTTATAGATGTTGAAAAAATAATCACTTCCCTTCTTGGGTGACCTTGTCCTTTAATTACTAACTTTGCAAAAAGTAAAAGACATCATTATCTCTAGCTTTATTCGAGATAGTCAGGCCCGCGGAATTGAGAAAGCACAAGATCACGCGCTCATATTTTCGCGTACGGGTCATTCTTGATATTTGAGACCTTGGAACAGGCTACTCTAACCTGTGAATACAGCCTTCTCTCCTCGGTCCTTGCCGTTAGGGACGGCGCGTTTCGCAGGGGAAACATCTCTAGCGGCCAGGAGCGAGGAGAAAAGACTGAATTCGCAGACGAAACTACCTTAAAACTTTGGTCTAGCGACATTTTTAATCTATTTAGTGTTTCTGGTCATCATGGAAAAGTTTTGCAAAAGATTTTCAGGCTTAACCTTACAGTGAAATGCTGTTGTATTGTAATTAGAGTAGCCATTTATCCCAAGTAAATAAGGTGACACCTTAAGCTCGTTCAGCGTTTTCTCAAAAGTTGAAAAACTAGAAACCCGGTACAGAATAGTGCAACTAGTGTGACCATTGCTCTCAGTGTTAAGCCTGTTTTAGGCGCTCAGATTGTGGGGACGGTGCAAAGAGATCTGAACGCCTGCAGCAGGCTATCAGATTTATTTATTTTAAAAGACGAAAGAATAACACCGACGATAAGTAACTTTTAAGAATCTTGAGTTTCAAAAGGTAAAATTATAAACATATAGGAAAGTATACAGTAAACATCTGTCTTGAACACCTTGAGTTCCAACAGCGGTTATGTATCTGTTAGTTCCCAGGTCCACTTGGAGCCACTGATTTTCAGAAGTAGCCGCGCACCAGCCTCCCACTCGTTTATTTTTGAAATCATCAATAAAGTACATACGTGCATTGCGAGCACCGCAGTCCCAGCCGGCACCTGAAATAGTCAAAGACGTAAAAGGAAAAATAACAATGTTTTATCCACCTGTGACTCTCTTGAGTATTTTCGTCTAAATACTGAAAACAAACTAGCAAAAACAAAAAATAACCATGTTTTATCCATCTATGACACTCGATTACTTTCCTGCAAATACTGGCCAAAAAAGCAGTCGGTTAAAAACGCGACAAAGTGCTTTGTTTTACTTGGGGTTAAACATTAGAATGTGAACTATTTTCTCATTTTTTTTACCACGCTCTAGATAACAGACGACTCAATTACATCTGGCATTTTGCCTTACTACCTATCATGGTTATTGACTAAGCTATCGCTAAATTGCCAACACGGAAAAAAATTAGAATAAACATGCAGACAAAAAAAAAGAATTGGTTTGGTAAACAACTTTTAGGAGACTCCAGGCACCTTAGAAATTTGCGACTGATAAAAATTGAAGTATTGATTGCTAAAAGTTGTTTCAAAACACCATGGAAACTCATTTATTGGTGAGTGCGAGGGGCAAACTGTACCTAGATAGGGGCTCGAACGCGGTTGTGCGTCTGAGTCGTTTATCGTTTTAGTTAAAGAGATTTCACCTGCAATTGAGTAGATCATTTAGATCTGTGAGAAGATGACTTTTGCATTTCCCGTCCCCCAATCCCCACCTCCTCCCGGAAAATAAGCTTCTTTTCGTTTGAAGACGCTTCGCACCCGAGTGAAATTATGTCTTGACAAATGTCACTAGTAGTATCGAGTCACATAACACCAGTCTTAGTTGTCAAACACTTGAAGCCTTTTCAGTACACTTTCAAAAAGTCTAACATATAAGCGTCGAATTGGTAATTAAATATATATATTAAACTTTGAACAGTGAAGTAAAGTAACAACGATGTATAACTTTGCTTAGGTTTCGAAAATTTCTCTCGTTTAACTTTGCGTTTAACCACGGTGAAGACAAGGGTAGGCAAACTGGAGCCAAACTCTAAGACCAGAAATGGGAAAATGCGAAAAAATTAACAACTTCTAGGAAATGTTAGGGATTCCTGTTCAGCAGAGAAACTCAAAGCTCACTTACCCACATTAAGTGACGAGGAAGCATTAAACGCGCTGTCTGGTACGTTGAAATTCCAGCCAATTCCAAGTGGGGTGGAACAAGGAGCTGGTTTTTGTGATAAGTTAGACAAAGCAAATATTAAGACTTAGTGAATGATAATGCAACTTTCAACCTTTCATGGTCAAAAATAGCCCAGTTCTGGAAAGCTAACAAGCGTCATTATGAATAAGTTAAAAGTACCCAAAAATGGCACCATATCAAATTACTACCAATGAGGTTACGTTTGAGTGGACACCCCTCGTCCACAGAACTCAATCGTTAATTTCATTTTCTCTCCCCGTCAAAATCGAGCTCCTGCAAATTTAATTTTGACACTTAACGTACCTCGTATTCTGTAAACTAAGTATACGTACAAAAACTAACCCAGGGGTCTAACAGGCTCTTTGTCACAACGCTTGGATCCACAGCTCTTTTTGCAGTTTTCCTCCATCCATCCTGGGTTTGCAGAACACTGTCCCTGCTTGGCAAACGCTGGACAAGTTGGATGCCGGTCCTCGCATTTCATGCCTGTAATAGAGAATGGAGGGTAAAGAAAAATTCCAAATAATAGCAGTTTGTTTGTGGGAAAAATAATAATGGCGACCTTCAGATTTGACTACCTGAGTACGAGATCAAGTACAAGTAGGCCTTTGGAGTTTCGAGCTGTTTACTCTTCAGGGGCACCCAACCTCAATTTTCGGAAAATATCTGTTCGGAAGACGAGTTAAGATCTAGAATTTTCGGAACATTTGTTGCAAAATTTCTTGCTAGCCTGCCTCTCCTAGGATTTTCGAACATCTAAAAAATTGTATAATTGCCCATTTTTAACGGATTTTTACCCTAAAAAGGTCACCTAGAATTGTCGGGAGCCCTTTTTCTCGCTGAAATTTTCGAAAAGGTAAGTTTCGATCCCTACAATTTTCGGATCACTAGACTTTTAACTAGGAAATCCGAGCAGATGAAAAATTTTTAGGAAATAACAGTAAAATACGTTCAACAATGCTATGTTTAAGTGGTTTTGAACTATATTCTCATTGGGTGCCCCTGACTCTTAAGGTTGCATGTTACTGTCCGCGAGTCATAAAGGGGCCTTGGGAGTTTCTTTACCTGTGGGTTTTTGTGGAATGGTGATTGGTGGGCGAGGCTTGACTGTCGTCACTGGTGGCTTGACCGTGGAAGGCTTGGTTGTCGTGGGGGCCCGAGTGCTCCTTGGTGGTACTTCGCTCGTTGTTGTTGTCTCTGATGTGACCGTGGAAGGCTTGGTTGTCGTGGGGGCCCGAGTGCTCCTTGGTGGTACTTCGCTTGTTGTCGTTGACTCTGATGTGACCGTGGGAGTCTTGGTTGTCGTGGGGGCCCGAGTGCTCCTTGGTGGTACTTCGCTTGTTGTCGTTGACTCTAATGTGACCGTAAGATGCTTGGTTGTCGTGAGGCCCCGAGTGCTTGTTGATGGTACTCCGTTCGTTGTTGTTGATTCTGATGTTGTTGGTGGCATAGTTGGTTTCACTAAATGATGAAAATATACAAACAAAAGTTAAAGGAAGGGCTTTCATCTACTGACTCTTCTTGAAAAGCCTTCACTAGCCTTTTTGCTTTTTATTAAAGTGATAATATAAGGACAACTGATTAATTTGGTCACTAAATGAGTTCAGGATATTTTAAAAGCGCCAAACCATTTTATTGTGAATAGTGTCACAGAACCTTACCAGGCAGAAATGTCTTGGTATGGTAAAGGTTTGCGATAGCTCACCCAGCAACACAAGCGTGCCATCTGGCGCGTGTGAAGGTCATCGAATTATAAGTTCTTCGTGAGGCTTGTAATCAATTTTTCTTCTGATCGCCGCAAAGGTTCGCCTTTAGATCTTATCGGTAGCTATCCTAGTGAGGCTGAGCCGTAAGTGTCTAAGTATCGTTTTACCTTCACATCCATAAAACTCAGCTCTAAGACATACATCAGTTTGCCATGCAGTTGGGTGAATGCGTACATATCTGGCTACTATTGGCTTAGTCAGATTATTCCTCTTCACTGTTGACATGTCTGTATTGCCATCAAGCATCTTTTGAAGAAAAATGTCTATTATCATTATTATTATTATTGCTACCATTATCATTATTTGTTATCATTATTATCACTATCATTGTCTTTATCATCATCATTATTATATTATTAATATTTTTATTATCAACTGGAAATCAAACTCTCCAACAAAATTATAAGCAGAGGTCAGCTCTTCTTCGGTTTTGATCCACGTTCCTGGTGTTTCCGTAATTTTTTCTGTGGTTGTGCTTCTTTCCTTTGCTTCCATTAAAGAGTGAGTCTACAGAATATACCTACCAGAAAAATACGTGATACCTCAGGATGCGTTGTCCAAGTTTTTCCGTCATTGCTGTAAGATAACATGTATTTCTTGACAAACTTCGGATACTTGCTAACTCGTCCTGATCATAATATCAAAAAAGAAGCGCGTGTTAACACAACCAAACTATTTGTCGTCAGCATCCACTAGAGAACAGTGTAAAGTTTCTTGGTGTTGCTGACGGGTGCGATCTCTAAATGACGTAATACAAAAGGTTGAAATTACCAAAAAAATTTTTCGGCACTTCGGGCCTCAGTTTCGTCTAAAATTAAGGGGGGAACGGGCCCCCCTGGCTTCTCCCCTGGATTCGCCACTTCTAAGTCACCGTGCATTTACTTCCATACATCGTTTTGCTGGATTTTTAAGAGGTTCTCGGTCAGTGTCACTGCCAGTTAACTGGTAAGACAGTTATTACCTTGAGTTGCGACTCCTGTGATAAGTGTTTTCTTTAAGAAGTCAACCTGTAAATACTGATTGCTCAATGGCCGTCTTCCAACACACCAAGCTCCTATTCCAGTTTTGCTTACAGGAAGGTTGAGGCGCGCCTGATGGGGGCCGTGAAATCTGGAGAAAAAGGGGCTACCATTAGTTTAAAAAGGTCTAAAAATCATCACAAACATTGCCATTCTATGAAACTGAGTCTTACTCTGCCCAAGAGACACTGCCTCGTATGGTGCTCTGAGTACAGTAGCTCATAAAGCGAACATAGATAGGTACCTGGGTAATATGTTTACAACAGGTTTCTTTAGAAAAAAATGCAGTATAGAAAATCGTGAGGCCCTCCCCCCAAAAAGTGGTTGCATTTGCTTACGAGAGTTGATCGCCTGAAACGAGATATAACATCAAGTCATTAAAACAGCCCATTTGCACTACTTCACTTGATTTTTTTTTTTCACACTGTCTGTCCCAAAGGTACTCACCTATTCCAGGATTTCGATGCCGTTATTTGAGTGTCCTTTATAAAAAAATCTTCCATGCCAAGAGCCCTGGAAACAGCACAGCCTTGGGATTGGGTCGGGGTGTGTGATGAAGGCGAAGTGTGGGAAGGAGGTGATGTATTTGGTGGAGATGGAGTATGAGGAGGAGGCGGAGTTTGAGGAGGAGAGGGTGTCTCAGAAGGCGGAGGTGTCTGAGAAGAAGGTGGAGTTTGCGGAGGAGGAGGAGTCTGGGGAGGAGGTGGTGTCTGAGGAGGCGGAGGGGTCTGGGGAGGAGGTGGTGTCTGAGGAGGCGGAGGAGTCTGGGGAGGAGGTGGAGTTTGAGGAGGCGGAGGAGTCTGGGGAGGAGGTGGAGTTTGAGGGGGCGGAGGAGTCTGGGGAGGAGCTGTAGCTGGTCCTTTTCCAATATACGTCCGTATCCAGGATTCGAATTCACTAACTCGTGCAAATACAGTGTATTGGTTGCGACCGGCGCTGCACGTTCGAGTCCCCCAACTAACGACACCATGTAACTCATATTTTCCATTTTTTCCACAAACGAAAGGTCCTCCTGAATCCCCAAAACAACCACTTACTGTACTAGAGCCACCAAAACCACCGCATATCTGAAACACAAACAAAAACAGATGGAACTTTGTTTATATTTCTTTAACTTCCTAATACTCGATAACTGGCCTTAGTCTACTGCATAATCATTTCACCGTTAACATAACAACAACAATTTACTACAATAGTTCGGCTGACACATACCATTTTACTTGTCAGAGTTCCCCAGTACCTCATATGATTCTTACAAGTGTCCTGTTGTGCCACTGGCAGGCTGGCTTCTTGAAGAACGGATGCTCCAGGACGATTGTAGCCCGTCCTTCCCCACCCTTAAGAAAAAAAATGACCGTTGGGAATGCTTGAGAAATTTACAGTGGGTACTGGCTTGGGGAATTTATTCTCTAGCCCAGAGCTCTTCTCTATGGCGCATGACTACGGCCGCATGCGCAATAGAGGAGAGTTCGGGACTCAAGAAAGTGGAAGGCGATACTCATGGAGCCCATTTCAAACCAAAATATGTAAATTTCATTATTTCATATCAGGCCTCAACAGCTCTTCCAAAGACACTAACAATCAAACAACATACTCAATTACAGACCCTGCTTTCAGGAAGTACAAAACCTTAGCCATTTCAGACCCAAATGGATAAAAGCTATACACAATTTCGTACCAAATGGGCTTAAAAACCATACCCTAGGCGGCGAACTCGCGTATATAGCTTACATAAGGGAGTCGCCACTGAGATTATAATAAGACTAGGAGGGTTGTTTACCAGTTATTGAGCAATATGTTCCTGCTGGAACACTTCGACCCTGCTTTGGGAGACAAACAAGTGACACTTCTTTGTTCAAAGTTGCTGGACGATCCAACTCCAAAAGAGCTTTAGAAAAGAACAAAGATAATGGTTTAAGTGCAATTTCAGAGGCAGCCTACTTTGCAACTATGGAAGAAATAATACGGGATGACTTGGGACTAGAGATCGAGAGATAAAGCGGACGAAATATCCATGCCTAAAATTTCCCAAAACAATTGCAACACCTTTCGCTCCAAGGTCTAAACCCAATCTTGCCCACATCTTTCGCCTAACTTTGTGTTTGTCATTCATGTTTGCAAAAGCCTGGAATAATTAGCTCAGTTACGTTCACACTGTATCGGATAGCTTTTGCGCCAGCATGATAACCATACCGGATGGGGCTTCTGTTCACGAACAAGAATGATGATTTCGGCGAGATTTCTCAGGAGCGGATCCAGGATTTTTTTTAGGAGGGGTTGCACTCTTCTCTTGCTCTACTTCAACACCAATAAACCACATATTTTTTTTTTGCAGAATACCAGTTGTATTAGAAAACCGCAGGACATCTCGGGGGCGGGGGTGCATCCCCTGCACCCTCCCCCTAGATCCGCCCCTGTTTCTGTAACGGAGAGAAGCCGCTCCGCGCCGATCTCTACAGTGGAGCGTCACTTATCGGACAGGTGTTCATATTATACCAGATAGCAAGCTTTTCGCGTCTGCGCGAAAACTGCTATCTGGTATAGTATGAAAATAGCTTAAGGGGCAGGGTGGGGAGGGACCATTGGCAAAACATTGGCAGAAAATTGTCTCAAACGGTATTCTCGTTAAATTAGGGAATAGTTTCTCTTGCTTTTTCTCCCAGCCTCTGATTACACATACAAGTACGGTGAAAAGCAGGCTTAGGCTAGCGGCTCTTTAGCCGAGTACTAAACAGATTCATTAAAAGAGCATATGAACTAAATGGCTTCGACACTTACCGATGTCATTATTGATCGTAGCTCGTTGGTAATATGGATGCACAATCACCCTTTTTACAAAGAAAAACTGTTCGGTGCCTTCGTTCCTTCGAACATCGTGCTCACCTTAGGGTAAAAATGAGCCATTCAAGGAGACGCTAACACGATTCACAACATTTTTCATTTTTCAAGTGGTGGCATAAGTATTTTCCTTCAAAAAGAAATGACTCGAGTCGTCCATGAAATACAAATTAAAGCAGGTTCTGTAAGATTTTCCTCCTGACAACTAAAAATGAAATGATTATTATTTTGAGCTACACAAGGGGCTCCAACATGAATGAATAAATAAATAGATAACGAGATAATAATTAGCTGACAACGACCTGAGAATTTCATTGCTAGCAGAAAAAAATTGTATCTTGAAAAGAATTAAATGCGCTTTACTTTTTTCAGACAAACCAAAGATATGTGTCGCGGTGTTTTACTTAGCAAAATATTTCCGAATTCTTAAAGCATGTTTGACAGCAAGGTTGTCTTATTACGCGGTTTTAAATGACTATAAGGGACAAGGGCGGCGGTCCAAAGTTCTCTCAACACCCAAAGAACTAACGTACCTAAGATAATGCGATAGCCTGGATTATAAGAACTTCCTCCAACACAGTGTGCAGCCGTGAGTACCCAGCCAGGCGCCACAAGGGAGCCCCCACATTTGTGAGCCTCACGAAGTGTTATACGAGCCTGCCATGGCCAACTGTTCCTGACAGCAGTCTTACCATTGACAACTCGACCTGAGTCTCCATAATTCCTTATTCCACAATTACCACCTGTGAAAGTAACGCAGCCAGCATGAGATCATGAAGTGGTTATCTTAATGCATCAGCACTCGTGTGGTGAGAAAAGGAAGTCTTTTATGCTATCATATTTCCACCGCACGAAAATATATTAGCCATTTTTTTCGAGAAACTGGCCCGGAACTTTACATTCAGTTCATGGAAACCGTTATTGTAAGAGACACGTCCCTCGTGGTGGGACGGCAAGCGATATGAGAGGTGGCTGTATTTAGAGGATAGGATATATGCTTGCAATAAAAACAAACTTAACTGTTTTCCAGGTAAATGATAAATGTGGTCTTTACATTGTGTTCAGTTTAAAAAGAAAACGCAACGCCTAGTTTTTTCAAATTATCTATTTTCTATTTCATTTTGAACAGCACAGATTTTGTTTATCGCTCAAAAGTTCCCTTCACAGTTCAAATTAAAATTTATCTAAAAAACTTTCACTTTTCATCGATATCCCATATCGTTTTGATTACTAGCGGAAATCTAAGATGCTCATATGTGACGCATGCACTGATTTGTTAGTTACTAGTCAACATTCTCAGATATTCAATAAATGAACATTATACTCAGACTCATATTTGAGTTAACAGATAGTATGCACGTATTTTCTTACAATATATACCTAAAAAACTTCAAAGAATTCCTCTTACTTGGTTGAACTGGTTTTTTCGTTGTGGGAGTTGGCCTTTTCGTTGGTGGAGTAGGTCTCAAGGTCGGTGGCCTGGGTCGTACAGTTGGAGGTCTTGGCCTTTTCGTTGGAGGAGTAGGTCTCAATGTTGGTGGCCTGGGTCGTACAGTTGGAGGTATTGGCCTTACCGTTGGCCTGGGGCATAATCCACAGCTTTTCTTACAGTAGGTTCTTACATGTTGATTAGTCCTGCAATACCATCGATTACTTCTAACCCAGCTGATACATCGATAGTCCTGATCCGTACAGGTGTTGACGCCTACAAGGAAAGAAGCATGAAAAATGGAAAGACAGCAAGGATTTCAAGTATACAAGGCACGCATAGATGATACAGAGGGAGTGGAAGTGGAGAAAGTGATAATTAAACTTTGGAACACAGCACGTCTTCCTAGACCGTCCGAAAGTGATCTTTCCTCATTACGTAAATTAACGCGCAAAGGAAGGCGAGAAAGACAAGGAAACTCAGGGTGGATTTCCACCGTCGCGTAATTTTTACGTGCGTGCGCGCGTAAAACTTACATGAGTAAATGAATAGGGCTGAGGCAATGTATGAATATTCGCGCGCAAACGTTAGATCTAAGTTGAGACTCGCTCAGCTTTTACGTTTACGTTCATACGTTGACTTTATTTTATTTAATTGTGGCGGTAAATTTGACGTAATAGTGCCGAATCCGCCCTAAAGGAATTGTCCTCTTCCTGACATTTTTTCTTCCGATGGTGTCTTGTCTCTTGCTAGTTTCAGTCTTGCGCGCACCTTCTTCGCGTTCCTCACTGAAGGTGCCTTGTGCGATCTCGCTGCCCTTGAAGGCAATTTAGAACACGTTTAAACAAGGCTGGCAAGTAAATGTGCAACGGAATAGCCGAGAGGTTGCGCAAAGTGCTCGCCAATCGTCGATCGAGATAAGCGGATATCTCTACTGCTGCAAGCCAATTGGTCGAATGTTAAGGACCATTGCCATTTCGAGTTATAGTTACCACAAAGTCTACAGCTCCTTTTGCAGTTTAATCTCATATATCTTGGATTACGCTGGCACTCTCCTATTCTAGCCCAGGAAGAACACCTGTAGTCATTATCTCTGCAACCTATCAACAGGAAAGAAAGAACATGTAAACATAACAATCAGTTAAATTCAACGAGGCATCGTTTTGCCATGAATAAAGCTACCTGAAAAGCACTGAGTGGCATTTCTATTTTTTATGATGGTGTGATTTTGCTTTGGTCTGTGGATGATTTCTAGAAGCGCATGCATTTAGATGAACGAAAATTTTTGCAGTATCGTCAACTGAATTGCGTGTAGAATGAAACCATTCAAAAAAGCTACTGGGCAATCGTTTTCTTTCGATGGTGTGAAAATACCGGGCGATAGATTAAATCTGGAAGCAAATCAGCCGAAGGTATCTTTTATAAATGCTCTTTAAGTTTCAGTATTCAATAAATAAAATAAACCTAATTATTTATTGCAAACTTGGTCCGGGGACCAACTTCGGATAAAATACGAATCCAGCTTCTACAACTCTTTCTTTGATTTCCTCTGAGATTAGCCTGTACCACAGACCGGAAAACTAACCGAAGTTTGATTACGTCTACGACGCACGCTACTCGGGACTAGAGCACACGAAAACGAAAAAATATCCTGATACGTGTGGACGAGGCCTTTATCACGAGTTGCCTCATAGTAACCGTGTTTACAAATCAAACAACTTATAAACTTACGGGTCTGCCTGCGTTTCCTGCTGGGCTCGGAAGAGCTACATCCGTACATCTTATTGGTCTGTTGAGCGTCTAGATCGCTTAAAGTCTTGTAAGGACTTTTTCCATTCAAAGGTTGCAGTGTCCGTAAAGTCGGTTGACCATTTTTGGAGAAAGCGTTGAACGGATAGTGCATGATAGAGCCATAGTCGTACGGCAAACCAAGCGAATCGATTTTATCCCTTCCATACTTTTGGAATGCACTCTCGAAACCTTGAATGCAAACGAAACCATCGGTGAAAATCAAATTTCAATTAGATCAATTCACAGCAAAAAGAAAACAAAAAGTATTTAGGGAGTTCTCGTCTGAATGTTATCTGCCGCTATATGAGAAATTTGCCCCGCAAAAAACTTGGTTGCACGAATAGTATAATCGCACACGCGATCTTCTGTGTTGCCCACGCTTAAAAGATTGCCAAGGTGAAGTAATAAAAAAACTATAAGCTCTAATTCCTAAACATCCAGTCAATTTGATTGACTCAAACTATTATTCACTTTTATTGCAAACTGTATACTGCAATATAGGACTAACCCACCCTACCACACAAGACGCCTCAATTCCTTCACACTCGATAAAGAACAATCTGGAACTGGGGAAAATATTGGCTTAAAATTGACAGCGGTCAGAAAAAAATGATTATGATCGACCCACTTTCTCCAATCCCCGGTCAAATATCTAAGGCCATTTTCATGGTACTTACAAGTGGAAACATGGTTAGGGTGTTTATATAGAATACTGATTTGTAAATGTAACTGCGATTAAATATTTCTCAAACTAATGAGCTTATTTTCGATGACTGACTACAATTAAAGAGCAAATGCGGCCGACACTGAACAACACCATTTTCATTTCTTAATCACTCAGAGCTATTTTATAGTCGAGGAAATTAACAACGCGCTTGGAAATACATTTAACTTTGAACAAGCAAAGTACTTTGCTTAGCTTTCCCCGATCGCGATGAGCTGCACACCTTTACTCCTGTGAAATCAGGAACTGTTTTTAACTGAACTAGGGATAAAAGTAAATAAATTACCTGGAAGTATGTTCTGCTTTAACACTTGAACGTAATTATCTCTATCTGGCCGACTTTGCTCATGCCAGAAGCCAACAGCATGCCCGATCTCATGTACCATCACGTGACGGTATTCACAGCCAAAACCAACAGAAAGGGACGTTTTCCCGCCGATACGGCCAACATTACACCAGCAGCTAAGAAAATATCATTTTTATAACGTAAACAATCGGCGTATATTAATTTTCATGATCATCATCATCACAATCATCATCGTTGTCATCGTTTGTGCGCGGCGCAAAACTTTTCCTAACTGGTTCAACATCTTGATATTAACTGCACTGCTTCAGTAAGCACTCCAGCAAATTTTAACAGGAGACTTATTAAGAACTGATCAATGGCCTTTTCAGGCCTCGAAGGAAATAAAAGCAGAAAAACATGTACCAGCAGTTCATAATTTAATATTTTTTATTTACGATCAATAGGCCATTTTCACGATGACGATGACGATGTTTGACTGCAACTACCAGAATTCATTTCGTCTTGTTTTCTTAATAAAATTCAGTTGTCAATTCCGCTGAGGTTTAAAAAACAATAGCCCTAATTTGCACAAGGAAAACAACAAACTGAAGGATTCTGGTAGTTGTAGTAAAATGACGTCACCTTGAACATTTTGAAGTTGCGCGAGAGACTGGGTCGGTGCTGTATCGAATTACACTGTGGGATTGTTTTAGGGACGCTATTTCGTATCTTATTGGCTATTGCGACGTTGCGTTAAGAGCTGGGTAAAAATTCATCCTCAAAAATAATCCCATGGTGAAATTCGACGCAATACCGACCCAGTTGATCTAGTGTGGATGAAGAGCAGTTTCACATTGGCCAGTTGAACGAACGGAGCTGAACATTTTTTTACGTGTAGCAAGGCGTTACCTATCCTTGAAGTAAGTAATCATGAAAACTATTGTCGATACTTTCGACTGATTTGGTTATTTACCAGAGGAGTCAAAATTTAAAACTAAGCTAGAAAACAAAAACTAAAAGCTGTAGTCTTTATTGGCTGAGCACAGCGTTAGGAATGAGGGAAACTTAACGTTGTCGCTCGCACTCAACTGTCAACACTGTACTGAAGTCGAAATCAACCAGTCAAACTCACCCTTTCTGTCGAAAGAACCACAAGTAATCTCTCTCAGATGTTCTTTTCACGAATCTAATACACGTTTTGCTTTCCCATTCCCTCATTGCTGAATTGATGGCGTTCAAAGCCTCGGGCATGTTCTCTGTATGAATAGAGATCGAGAAAAAGGTTAAAATCTCCCTGGGCGACCACGCAAAGAACGGTAAAGCTCACGTTGCTTACGTGGACTATGGTACTTTTAATTTATTTCCCAGGTAACATGCTTCATATAGCGGGAGGGCTTTCACCAACTCATTATCTTTTCTCGCTTCCGCATAGAGTACCGGCACCGTTATCAACTATCAAGAAGTAGGCCACAATTCGTTTCCCATTTAAAGTATCAAGCGAGAGTACAGCTTAGGTATTGGCATTGAGTTTAATCCACAGAAATGCAAAAGATAGCATATTAAACAGCATATTAAAAAGTGCTGTTGAACAGCTTTGATCTGGATGCCACCACATAAAGATTTAAAATTAGAACTACTAATGACGAAAAAAATAGTCAGATGGAAGTTATTTTCAATATTTTTACAACGACTGGTGCAATACCTGGCAATAAACGGGTATTTACTTACTCAAACTGCAGTCGATCTCGTATGGTATGATCCCGTTGGGCCACCGAAGACGATTATCACTTCCTGCCGCTCTGCTATTGTTACCCCTGGCGTCTCCATAAGATTTGATATATTCTTGTTGTTCTTTAGTTAACTCGATATCTCCTTCAAACACGTTATCTGGGAGGGGAGGACTGGAGAAGTCTGCAAGGTAAAAGACTGTCTCAAAACTACGATAATAAGTTTGCATTTTGGCAAGTTAACTAACTTTCAGGCTAAACCATCACACTTTTTATCCACAGAGTTGTTTCGTAAACTTAGATGTATTCCAACAAGTAACAGAAAGTACCGGTTAGCAGACAAAAAAAAGCTAAAAATATTCACTGACAGTTAACACAATAGGCGCCTCTTCAGTACTAGGTCAAAAATCTTGCTTCGCCTCGTGTTTTAAACTTCATTGAAGGTCACAGTCCTGCTTGTTATAAAACATTGTTCAGTTGTTGTTGTTGTTGTTGTTGTTGTTGTTGTTGTTTTTGTATATAACTAGTAAGTGGACAGAAGGAAATTGGTATAGGGAACTTTCGATCTGTCTGTGCGGCTGACTGACCAAACTGATCAATAAGCCAAGCTTTTCCCGCATGCGCACAGCTACAGCATTTATACTGACTTTGTTTGTTTCGTCGTTACCAACAACAAAGAGGATATAATTATGACATACTCTTTTGCGCGCGCTGGAAAACAAACAAGACTGAGAACAGCAAACAGGATTTTAACTGAACTGTCGGAGAGTTATTTTCTGCGTTGTTGGCCCCAATTAAAACGTTTTTTAATTCAAGGTGATATGGAGCAAAGCGTTAACGAACTTGAAACTTTGTTAGGGAGTCTTAAGAAAAATATTACAGAACTACTTCCTTCTTTTGAGGAGACTGTGGAGCAACAAGCTGAAAAGTTGGCAAGTAAACAGAAGAAAGAACTACGATGGCAATTTAAGATTGAACAAGAAAAAGCCAAAAGTGAATGCAGGAGGATAAGGCATGACACAGAAGAGCGTGTGAAAGAAATCGGTAGGATAATGAAGAAATTCGCCCTAGAGTATAGGCGTGACCACACCTCTCGGCTAAAAGCCATTGCTTACAGGCAGATAACGGAAAACAAAGACGGGATTGATCATGCTATAACAGTTGCTACAAGTCAAGAAGGTGAAGCAGGCTCTTTAGGGGAATTCCAAAGAACTGGCATGCCCGAAAACCCGCCGAGCATCCCAGATATTCCACGGTGTGCGACGTGTGCGAAAGAAAGTTTGTGTTTGTATTTTTGCGAAGCATGTCGAATTACACGATACTGCGACGAAAAATGCCAGGAAAAGGACTGGATTAATCACAAGAGCAGTTGCGCCGGACTAAGACATATCTAGATTAGTTTTTGGTGCGGGAATATTTGATGAAGAATTAAGTAGCCGGGAACGTTTTCTTTTTATTATGCGCCGGAACATTTCGGCTCCAACAAAAACTCGATCATGTAATTTTCTCAATCGCAGTTTAGATAGTATTTCTAGGTTTATGATTTTGATTTAACAAATACCATAAAGTTCCCGGCTTTGATCTCGAAAAGTTTTCATGTAAAATATAATTGTCATAAAAAGCTACAAGTTGGTCTTTTTCCTAACTCTACATTTCGATCAAAACAGGCTAAGTTCTTTGCTTTCCATTATTTTATAGAGTTTTCTGTTTCCCCCCTCAAATAGTTTAGTTTGTGCTGCTGGCCTTAAAGAGACCCTTGCACAAAGAATTGCTTGTCGAGCGTACTTAATGCCTCCTACTAGAAACTTTTACTACATGGAAAACTGGCAAGCAACAGATATTCATGATCTTCATGTTTAGCGTCAAAACTTGAAAATTGATGATGTGACAAAGAAAGTGCTTTGCAAAAACTCGATTGTGCGCTCTATTTATCTATTTTTCGTTTAAAAGGTCAGAGATGAAGTCGAATAATTCCATAAAAACGAGAAACAATGGACGGAGAAGAGGTTCAGGTTCAAGGAACGATGAGACCAACATCGAGCCATAATCTTGACCGGAAAAGGTTACTACTTGTCACTGAAGGATTTCAGTATTAATAGACCTAAATAAAATTTTTTCTCCGAGGACAAAGCGGGAAATTCAAAACGGGAACGATAGCACATGAGGTCCATCTTAACTACTCGGGTAGCCAATCAAAACCGCCTTATTCACTTCATTTTGCTCGCTAACGAAGACAGCCATATAATAAAAGGCCAGGCATGAAGAGCACAACTTCTTACCATTACCCTTTCCCCAAACAATACGTAGCCTTACAGACTATATGACGAGCGTTGTTTAGAAAACGCGAAACTAAAGATATATAGGCTTTTCACCACTTACATATCCTTGCCCCCCTTACTACACGCATACTGGTCGCAGCAAAAACACTTCGTCCGTAAATCGACGAAGGTTGTACGAAAACCTCGACCATACAAAATACATTAAAAAAAAATAAAACATACAAAGCCGGCGCATTTTTTAAGCGGACATGTGCCAGGGAACGGTTATTAAAATATAACCTGTTCAAATCTAAAATGTAACTCCCACGTGGTCTAGTGGTTAGGATTCGGCGCTCTCACCGCCGCGGCCCGGGTTCGATTCCCGGCGTGGGAATTCTTTTCATCAGTTCTGCTCTCGACAGGGTTTAGATAACAATAAAAAGAACCTTCGAGGTCAAAGGCGGTCATATCATTTTGGAACTATTTTCGACTTCGGCGCGGAGCATTAATTTTGGTCAAAATGGGTAGGTACTATATTTCCTTCCGGGCAAAATTTCTTCTACCGTACTTGGATACTATTACGCTAACTCTCCTGGTCGTTTCCGTCTGAAAATATCCACTCTACTACCCAAAAAAGGGAATATTAACCGCCCCAATATTCTACAGTCTCTTACTCTTCCTCTAGTCTGGCAGTTACATCTGTATGGGGAGGCACCGCCCAAATGGGGTACGTTTTAGAGGCTTTATATAGATTAAAAAAGTTGGGATTTCTTGAGTTGAAGTATATGAAAGGTTAGGGAAATTTGTCATTTAAGAGTTTTAAAAGGCCTTGTCAACTAAAATATTCAGAACAGACGCATCGCATGGCTGTAAAAAGGCGACAAGACTTACTGATTTAGCAACCTATTAATATTACTGGAGGTAATCATTGATTACGGATCCGCGTTCGTCACCTACGCAAATATTACGGAAAAGAAATCGAGTCGAAAGGAGTCCAGTTTCCTGGCCGAAGTGCCCCTGATAAAATTAATAGGAGCGGCTAATTTGGCTAATTTGCAATCGCCCGTGATAGCTCGAAAATTTCTGGCTTAGTGCCACAGGAACACCAGATTAGGATGCGTTCTGACGAACGCGAAAAAACGGGCCACTTGAATAAGGCTATGTTTAGACTATACCGGATACGGCTTCTGTTCACACATATGAATGGTGATTTCAGCGCGATTTCTGTGACAAAGCGATGCTGCACCGCGTCAATCTCTACAGTGGAGAGTCCTGGGAGAGTCGCATATCAGATAGGTGTTTATACTACACTGCATAGCTTTTTGTGTCGGCACGAAAACTGCTATCTGGTATATAGTGTGAACATAACCTCCGCGCGTCAAAAGGTATGCAGTGTTCTTACTACGTCCATAAAAGGGGTATCACTTTTCGGTCGCACGTTGCAAGGTATATTTCAGTTTTTTTATATGAAGGGGTAAAGGGTTAGACCTTGGCTTGCGCTGGGGCTCCCGTATAAAGCTTTATTGAGTGGCCCCAACTCCCTGGAACAAACTGCCCTCTCGGCTGAGGAGGAGGTTACTGCCAGCATTCTATCTCCACTAGGAATAGAAAGGAGAAGTATGACGTAACGTTACCATGGTAGCAAAATTTCTGGATAACAACATAAGGGAGTTTCAGCAACGACGACGGCGACGGCAACGAGAACAGTTAAAAAGCAACAAGTTTATTTTAGCAAAACAACAACTTTGCATGTGTATCACGCTTTTTTGTACATTTCGTAGCCGTCGTTGCACGACTGCGACACGAAACTACCTAATTTCATACGCTTGCTTTATGGAGTAGGTAAACACATGCCAACACAAAAATTTTCTTTTTCTTTTTCTAAACTTAAATACGCTCGTTTCGGATTCAACCCCAGAAAATTTCGCCAGCATTTCACAAATTAAATGAAACTGAATAAGATCGATTAAGTTTAAAAAAGTGCGAATTCACTTTTAAGTGAGTTTTCGGTTTGTTGTCATCCAGAAATTTTGATACCATGGGAACGTAACGTAACACTTCTCCTCTCTATTGATAAAAACTTACAATCACGCTCTATTTCCAAGTTTGCTTGAAGAATCTGATCAAAAGCTGCCTTGTCATCCGGATTAAGAATGCTGGGTAAAGCTGACGTAATCCTCAAAAGAATGAGGACGAGGTATTGAAGCAGGACTGTAGTCCACAGCTGGACAGGCATTTCCTGAAAATACGACGTAAATGTATGATATTCCCCCAATTCAGATTTAAGGGGTTTAAATATATATCAATTGATAAGGGTTGAAAACGGGCTCATTTCATTTCCTCTTGTTGATTTTGGCATTACGAAATAGGGCTGTATTAGTCAGGGGCACCCAACGACAATTTTTGGAAAGTATCTATTTGGAAGACGATTTGAGATCTAGAACTTTCGGAACATTTGTTGTTAAATTTCTAGCCTGTGCCAGGCTCTCAGATAGTATAGTGCGGACGCATTAAAACGAGCAAAGCGAAAATAAGACGCGCACGACTTGGGAAAGGGGGCGGTGTCTCTCCCCAGCCTCCGCGCGTTTTTCGCATTTCTTTTTACTGATCTCGGAGCCTGGAACAGGCTATTAAATTTCTTACTTGCCTGCCTCTCCTAGGATTTTCGAACACCCAAAAGATGGTGTAATTGCCCATTTTTAACGGATTTTCACCCTAAAAAGGTAACCTAGAATTTTTGGAAGCCTCTTCCGGCTGAAATTTTCGAAAAGGTAAGATTTGATCCCTATAATTTTCGGATCACTAGACCTTCAGCTAGGAAATCCGAACAGATGAAAAATTTTTAGGGGATAAAAATATGCCTATATCTACTGTTTAATACTAAAATACGTTTAACAATGCTATTTTTAAGTGGTTTTGAACTATATTCTCGTTGGGTGCCCCTGATCAGTCCACAGTTGGATAGGTATTTCCTAGAATTATATTGGAAAAGCATATTGTTCAGATTTAAGAGGTTAATCTAGCCTGAGGGGGCCGGAGGGAGCGTCTGTACACAGGCTAGGTGGTTAACATAAGCCGATAAAGGGTTGAAAACTGGTCCAATTTATTTCCGTCATTTTATAACAGATCTAGGCTGAGGTGAAATATGTTTTGCTACGTCAGTGACATTCTCAACACTTGTGAGCGCATGATTGTTGCGATTTGATCTGAGTCACGTTTGTAAATATCCGGCATTTGGGGCCAGTTGCGAAATTTTAGAGGGGCTGTATTAGTCCACAGTTGGACAGGTATTTCCTGGAATTATATTGGAAAAGCATATTGTTCAGATTTAAGGGCTTTTATATAGCCTAAAGGGACCGGAGGGGGCATCTGTACACAGGCTAGGTGGTTAACATAACCGATAAAGGGTTGAAGACGGGCCCAGTTTATTTCATACAGTTTACAACAGATCCAGGTTGAGGTGGTATATGTTTTGTTAAGTCAGTGATATTCTCAACACTTGTGAGCGCACGATTGTTGCGATTTGATCTGAGTCACGTTTGAAAATATCCCGCGGCATTCGGGGCTTGCGAAATTTTAGACTTTTTAAAGCAGTCCCTCATGGCGTTTGTCTCACTAGCTCGCACGAAACATGTTCGACCTGGTGAAATGCAATCCTGTGGGACTCCTGCTATTTTATGCTCTCTTCACAAATGTCGTCTGAGCAGTGTAATGGCACGTCACTAGCTGGTTTAACTTTCTGATTAGCATGATCCATGATCCCGGGCATGATCGATCCTTCCGCTGAGATTGTTGCGGCGAACAAAAGCTAGCCTTTATATTTTCCTCATTCGAAACTCCGAAAAACTCTCAACTCTATCAGACCGCGCACAATCAAGTTCAAACTTCTACCAAACAGAGGAACAAAAATAGGACGATAAAATTTTTATCAACGAACATTTAGTTCCCCTTAGCTTGCGATATTTCTCCGGCTATCATTTCGATATTCTATTTCCCTTAGTTCTCTTCCTTTATGTTCTTTGCTGGGTATATGCTTGGTGGTACTGCAAAATTTTCCAAGGACCTTTACAGGGGTTCGATCAGCCTGTTCAATGACATGAAATGAAGACGCGAACTAAAGATCAAAGAATCTATAGTTTATCACCGTTTATAAGAGGTATTGTGGTGAAGAGATACTAACTCCAGTCCTGCCACTGTTTGAACGGTACTATCAAGTTTAAAAATGTCTAGCAACTAGAAATGGCCGCAACAAATTGGTTGATATTTTCAATCAAAGGAAAAATAACATGAATACGTACCTATTTCCTGGCAAAACCTTCCAGTGGCGAGCCTCTGAATAATCTGATATACGCAGCTATTCAGTAAGCCTTTTTTCAGGTCTAAGAGCTTACAATTACACTTGCACAAATGCTTAAAACGTATGCGAGCGAGAACAGAAACGAGATAAAGTACAGTCGTCTGATCCGAAGGATTTGAATGATGAACGTGGTATACTGTATGAACGTCGTCAGTGAAATATGATGATTCCAAGAACAATGCATTGGCCTCCTGGTGCGAAGAGATCCGGCGGAGGACAGGATGGACGGTGCGTTCAGATTGTATGGACGGACGGTGTAAAGAGATGTGAACAGGGAATAAAAACTTCGCGCTGCACTCCCCTAAAAGTGAACGCCTGGAATGGGAACGTAGCCTGCGAGCAAGCTCTTCATTTGAGGGAGTCGCGAGAATTCACGCGACTGAGCCGCACGTAGACTTGCTACGAGTCGACCTCTTGGCGAGCGGAGCCACCCTTTTTTGGCCGCGAAGCGGCCGACCACGAGCGACGAAGTCGCGCGCGGTCGTCCCGCGCCATATGAAATCCGACGAAGGACTTTTTGAAAGTCTAAGCGGCACGTGAAAAGAGGCGTGAGTGCCGCGGGGCGCCCGTCGCTCACGTGTTCTCTCGTGGCAGGTGTTTAATAATAACAACAATAATAATAATAATAATAATAATAATAATAATAATAATAACAACAACATGAAATAACAGGAAAAAATAACATTGATGGAGGAGAGTCGTCTCTTCCTGGTTTTATTAAATACCTGGTACAGTTGATGCCATCTTTGAGGAAACTCAACTCTAGAGCACAAAACCAGTACAATTTATAACCGTTATCTCTGATTTATTTTCAATGTACAATGTAATATATTGGTCTCTCTAAATTAGTAGTTCATGTTTAAAATAGCTAAAAACAGAGGTTGTTTTAAAGGCAAAATAAAACTTAAAATTATCCTTCAAAACACTGGAAATCGCCATTCTGAGGAATTAATTTTTTAAAATTTGTTTATCCAAACAAAGTAAATTCGCCAGCAATTCGCCAGTTTCCTCCGTTTTCAATTTTTGCCTCACGTGACGATAATTAAACGTCAAGGCACAAGACTTACTTTCGGCGAAAATTTCCTTTTGTTCTACCAGTCATTCATATGCTCAGAACACACCATTGAGCCAGGCCTTAAACCCCTTGAGAGGGAAATGGGGAGCCGCTAGTCTGCTACACAGCCGTTTTCAGTGTTGTCACGCAACGCTCCTCCTTACTAGTGGAGAGGAGCATTACGTGACGACGCTAACAACGGCCATGTTTTAACGGCTGTGTAGCAGTTTAGGAGCCTGCAAGCGCATGAGTAGAGACCCTAGGCAAAAAGTTTCATCCAACCGTCAAGCTCTCAACTCATGCAAAAACTGAAAACTACAAGAACAAACAATAATAAAAATCAGATCATTTTAAGCTTTACTTTCTACGTTTGAACAATGAAAGAAAAAGGAAAAAAAAGCAAACACAGAAAAGCTACCGCGAAACCCGAGCTAATGATGATCATGACTCAACTGAGATGTTCAAAGTTCCAGAAAGTTGTTTG
>OZ037776.1:36386373-36401373 GCA_964035525.1 Porites cylindrica
AACCATGTCCAAGAAAAGTTCTTAATCTTTCTTTTTAAGCTTTAAGATGAATTGTGTAAATAACACAGATACAAATTTTTGGCACCGAATGACAACCAAAGGTTACACTCTTTGTTAACTCCTCCCCATCCTGGACAATGTCCCCATACCCTCTAGCAGCTTGTGCCCAGGATCCCAGGTTTATGGGCTTCTGCTTGCCTGGTGGAGGGGGGGGGGATACTGCCGTTTATGGGCTATATAGATATGTGCCACTGTGAAGGGTATGGTTTTCAAGAAGTTTACTCTAGGATGTGGTATATAAATCAGGGCGTTTTGGTCTAGAATAGGGTGTCACTTTTCAGGAAACTGATCAGTTGGTTGAAGATTTTTTCTAGACTAGGGATTGTGGTACAAGGTCTTGTTTTGGCTAGGCTACTGTGCTAGTGACCTCAGTAGTTTCTGGAAAACAGCTACTCTATGATAGGGGGGATTTGGGGAGTTTACTCTAGTATAGGGTAGCAAAATCCAGCTGAACTAGGTCTGGTATAGGTTAAGGGTTCCAGGGTCTCAGCGGCACATCTCCACCCAGAAATTCCTGAAGTATCCCCCCGGGTCTGCTTGAGCCTTTGGTGCTCGTATTATTTGCCTATGGTAAAAAGATATCCCCTTTTTAATAGTCAAAAGGTTGGATGGGCTCAGCTATAGAAATAAAACAAGACTGGCAATTCTCTAAGTTAACCCCTGACAGGCAGGGTTACTGAGCTGGTTGGGTGTCACTGTAAACAATTTAATGTTATGCATTCTTTTTCAACAGCACATACTTCATAACAGCCCCGAGTGTGTTCCGTCCTGGGCAGCTCTTCACACTTCAAGTATCACTGAGTAGCATTGTCACTACACCAGTCAACATAACATGTGGAATTGTGGATACAACCAAACAGAATGTTTTGATTGCAAGTGAAAGGGGTTTTTTCAGTGCTGGTGAGAGTGCATTGAAGCTTCTGCAACTTTCTCTGCTATAGCTCAACATCAAATTTCTTGGTCCAAATATCAACACACATCTATTGAGCATTTTATACAACTCATGATAAAAATGTGCCTTGAAACCTGGTAATGAAGGATAGCTAGGAGAGTTGACATTACATGTACTTTTTATTATTTTTATACATTTATGTACACTGGATCAAAAGTCACATACTTTTAGGGTTGCAGTTGCTTTTGACCAATTTTTGATTATTCAAAATACGTTACTTTATTTTCTTATTCCTGCAGGAACTGCTCAAAAGTTGACTCTCAAGGTACCTTTGTTGGTTGGTTTTCTTTTTTTTTTTTCTATTCATTTTTTCTTTAAAGTTGTGAGTATGGAATCTACATATTTTGCATTATGGGTAGGATCCAGAAATATCCATACCTCACCCACAGATGGCCTTTTTTCTAAGACCCCATCGGGGATTCTTATGAACACTCAGTCCATACATTTGTTTTGTTAGGGTTCTTTCAATTTTTGACATATATGGACCAGTTAAGGAAAATCTGTCAACACCACTGGAGAGAGAGCCTTGAAATTGGTGAACTTGCCAAGTTTAAAAGTGATAGTCCTAAGCAAACAAAGATATAGCTCTGCAAAATTGCTAAAATTTGTGGGTCAAAAGTTGAAAAACAATCTTGGAAAGGTGTATTATAACATTTCGTTTATTACGCGTTCTTGATTTAAGATTCCTCATGGAGTGGCCTCTGATTCTGGATATTATGTATTGGCTGTTAATGGAACAGGAGGTGCCACTTTCTCAGAAAGGAAATATATTCGTTTTGTGGAGAAGGGCTTTACAATTTATATACAGACTGACAAAGCAGTGTACAAACCTGGACAGAATGGTAGGTACAGCATAATTTCTGTGCTGTAAATATACATGAAACTTTCAATTTCTTTAGGAGTTACTTTTGTACTGTAGCATCTTACAGTGTACATTACGTTCTTCCTTATTAAAAGTTTTTAATTTGTTGTTAATTAGATCAAGGCACTGTGAATAACAGTAAAGGTTTTATCTACTTTTAGTTAAATTGCAAGATATTCATCTTGACAGTTGTTGTTGTTATTGTTGTAGTTTTGATGCGCATTTTTGCAGTCCATCCAGACCTTAAAGTTTATAGAGGCAATGTGAGTGTTACTTCTTAATTTGGGCTGCTATTGTAATAAGTAAACAAGTAGATATTAATAATGATTTTATCGCTAACTTTAGTGAAACTGCAATAAAAACTAATTTGACGAGAATATACATGTTGGAAGCAAGAGTGAAGACACTGGGCCACAAAATGGCAGGATTTTTCAAAAGTCCTCAGAGTACACTTGAACAAATTTCATGTGGAAACCATTAAGATGAAAGTGTTCTTGTGGGAAAAATTCTTTCCCGGTTAGTGCAATCAATGGATCAGAGAGTTGGGGTGAAGCAAGATCACAGAAAAGGAGAGCCAGCCCAGATAACCAAATACCATAAAATTCCAAAAACATTAGCCCCGGGACTTATATTTTTCAAAGGCCCTTTTTGAGGGCTTATTTTCAGAGTGGCTTATATTTGGATGGGCTTATCTACGGAGGGAATTTACAGTTTTTGCTTTGTTTTACTCTGTATTTGAGAGCAATTTCCAAGTACAAGCCCCCCGGGGGGGGGGGGGGGGGGGGGCTATATTTGGAGGAGCGGTTGAACAGAAGGTTTTTTGTGTTATGAGTTTGGGGGCTTATAATTGGAGGGGCTTATACATGTATGTAGAGGGGCTTATTTTCAGAATTTTACGGTATATGCCAACTCTCCCGGATATGGCACTGATCTCCCGGGTTTACCTCAGTGTAAGGACTTGAGAACTTTTTCTTTGTTTGTACCTTTTGTTTGTCTAGGTTTTATTGTGGTTGACTTCTTTGTTTTCTTTGTTTTACGTCACCGGTGAGTTTAACAAGTTCTTACACCGAGGATGAGCCGATCTCCCGCTCTCCTGAACGGGCCACCAAATCTCCTGGATATAAAAATGGAGTTTAATGTACATGTAGTTTGTAATAATTAAGCTCGTTTTTTCTCAAAATTCAAACTTTTTTTATTGAGCATCGGTTGCGGAGACATTTTGCACGTAGTTAGTTACTCAGATGACAAAAACTATTTTGTCATTAAAATTGATAGTATGTACTTCATGTAAGACTTCATATAATGTCCTGGCCATTCCCATGTCTTAATTTTGGCAGCTGGATCAATTTGCAGGCCAGGTTGGGGGGGAGGGGTGCATTAACATTTAGGTGGGGTAGTGCAAAAGAGAGAGTCTCCAGATTTTAGATCTCCAGAGGTTGGTATCTATGTAACCAAGAAAATTTGAAGAGGCCCTTACAGCATTTAAAGCACATGCATCTGAGCACCATAAAATTTGCCCTCTCTCTATGTAAATCAAGTGTTGTGTTGTTTTACCCATACAGCTGTATTCAGTGGCAGATCCAGGCGAGGAGCTCAGGGGGCCCAGGACCCCCCCCCCCCTGCTCATGTTTTGACCAAACTGAGGTCCAAAGGGCCAAAAAAATTTTTTTGGAGACCACCCCCCCCCCCCCCCCCCCCTTATCTCAGGGTCTGGATCCAGCACTGGTATTTATAAAATTTTTTGTTCTTCAGTAGACGATTTCATGATTGTTGGTTAAAGGGCCTGGTTTAATATAGACTTAATATACTTTAATGGTAAAATGAAAGCATTTCATGGTTATTGTAGCAGAATTTCTACGGATAGTTAATTTAAATGGCCCTCTAATAAACACAAATTTCATGTTTGCCATTTTTACATCTACCATAATACACCTTGTTTGCCCCCCAAGGTGTACATGTGTATTATGGGAGATGTGCAAATGGCCAATGGATATTTTCAAATTTCCATTGTCTCGATTTTAATGTTCATATTATGCTATAATATGTTAATATTCAAAATGTGTTCATAAAGTGATTTAAAATAATATTTATTACAAGCACTAACTGTTCTTTCTGTTGTCTTATTCAGATGACAGTGGACATTTTGGTGAGTAAAAAAGAGATATAATATTAAATGTACACATATTTCCTTTTTAAGGGTCAACCATTACTGACTTTGAGCGTACAGTTTGCAAAGGTTTTTACAATCAACTTGGCACTTGGAGCCCTTCAATTATTATTATTGACTGATTTTATCTTATTATTTCTTTTAGGATCCTAATGGTAACAAAATGGCACATTGGGTCAACCTCAACAGTGCATCAGGTTTTGTTTTTAAATTAATTGCTTTGTGAATATGTAATAATAACCAATACAATACAGAAAAAATGGGTGAACAAGTTTCACCCCTGTCAGCTATGCTATAAAGTATGTATTTCACCGAAAGCTGGTCGGGATACAAAGTAATTTTTGTTAGGAAGCAGAGAGGTTGTTGTATAAGGATAAGAATTGCATGCAAAGTAGATCATCACAGTCACAGATTAAGACACAACTTATGCAGTTGCAAAAAAAAATCAGGCTTGCCAGGATTTGAACCCTGACCAGCTTTGGGATACCAGTGCAGCACATACAGCTGTAAATAACTGAGCTAACATTTGGGTACAGGTGATACACTGTTAAGGGGGAAACCTGCAGTGGATTAGTATCCCATCCCATGACTACTGTTGGGGAACTGGGGTGGGTTAGGGAGGGGGGCGGGGGAGAGGTGAGGAACCTTTTTGAAACTAACATAAAGTTCCTAAGTTGGTGTAGTGTTAATAATAAAAGAAATGTCTTTCCATGATAGGGGTGATCAAGAGAGAATTTCTCCTGTCAACTCAGCCAGTTGAGGGAAACTGGAAGATATCTGTTTCAGCTGCAGAGGTATGTACATTTAAGTCCTGTTAAATATTCATATAGTATTATGATGGCGATGTTTTCGAAGGAGATGTTGTCTTGCATTTTTCTTGCAATGAAGATCAAACATTACACGAATCTTTGATCGAGATACAATTATGTCATGCAGAGCTGACAACCCCCCACATCTTCAAATAATATTTAGAATTGATAGGGAAGGGGTGATAGATATGATGACTTTATAATGCACAGCACATGACGTCATTTGTGCAAAAAATACTCGTTCACTCCTGACACAAAATGCACGAAAAAGGATGTAGTTATAGCATTGTAACATTTGACGTGATTCATGAGGTTTACTCCCCACCAATCAAATATTAATATTATATTACAATGGCATACCAGAGTTTAAGAGGAAATGGTCAATATTAACTGTAAAATAGCTCAAACAATGCAATATATTTGAGATTTTCTTGTCAGTAAGTTGAATCTACAAGAATTTCTTGTATATATTGCATTGTTTGAGCTATTTATGGCAAACCTCAGCGATCATCCAGGAGATTTCAGACTCTAATCTGGAAACCGGGAGATATGGTCCAAAATCTGGAGTGAGTTGACAGCTCTGTTCGTGATTCATGTATTGTAATATGAATCAAAAAGCAATTTCTAATTTTAGACTGGCTTTCAATTTTTAGACCACAAGGTAATTTGGCACTGGTTTGAAAGCACCAGTTAACATGCTCATCTGCAGAATCTTCCTCTTTGAAACAGTTAGACAGTTTGAAAATTGATATGTGAATGAATCAATTTTGAGCAATTAATGAATGAGGCTGAGTAGAATCCAATATGAAGAATTAAGCAGATCGAGGAGGGTGTTCAGCCAAGGTGGATAACACCCTCCAAGATCTGCTTAATTCTTTATATCCTGCGAAAGAGGAATTCATTAATAATTATTATTGCTTTATTATTTATTCAAAATAATTCCGAGTTTAAAAACGTAGCTAAAACATGCTTACCTGCATCCACGTTAAGTTCATCTTTGATAGTGTACGTTCAGCTCCGCAAAATTAATATTATCCAAATAGCAGATGTCACCTTCCGAGTTGTCTTCTTGCTGTTTTTGCCATGTTTTTAGCTATTATTTTGCCTAGTTCCAGCATGTAGTTCTTACTCTTGAAACGAGTCAAATGTCCATTTTTTCTTTTCACAACGAAAACAACTCAACCTTGTCCCCAGGTCTTCTCGGTAATGCTGCCTTAACCTGTAGTGGGCTGCATTTTTGACGTCATTTCCTCATTAAACGCAAAATTTTTCCAACAGAAGAGGCAGATAATTTGCATTCAAAATTTGCGTTCACATGTTTTTTGATAAAGCCCGTGTATCTGTGAAAAAGAACATTGCAAGACATCATTGTACATGTATTCATTTGTTTGTTACATGTAAATGAAGGGTCTATGTGTATATTGACTTTTACAACAAAATTTTATCCTGATGCCTGCTCAAAAACATTAGCCTGAGAAAACAGACTTTTCTCCCCGCTCATTGCCGAAATGTCTGTTTTCAGGGGCTACAAAAACGTGCTCATCAAAAATATTTGTTTTGATTCATTATTAGGATCAAAAAGCAGAGCAAGTGATTGAAGTGAAGCCTTATGGTATGTACGTGTATACTTGCTTTGTAAAACCAATGCACCAATCTTCTGTTGGTTTGAGAATTTTATAATTAACAATACAGGGGACTTTTTGAATGTGTTTTACCTGCACCATCTCATTTGGGGTCAAATTACAGTGTACATGCAATTATAAACCGCTAGACGATTCAGTAATTCATGCCAGTTTATTTTCGGCCCTGTTTTTCATACTTCTTTGGAAAACAATTAAATAATCACTAAATTATTTCATAGTAGGCGGGATACGTGTATGATCGGCGGGGTGAGTGTTTTCCTGAATCAACTGTTGTTGACAAGTGACTTACATTTCCACACCTGTGCAGTTAAGTCATCTTCAGATCAAGTCAAAGTGAGTTGCATCATGTCATGCCAGTTGATGGTTTTAAACTCCGATCGGGTTATTGACTTGATTTGCCATCTGTCAGTTATAATTTGTGGTGTTTTTAGCTTATGTCTTCATTCATAATCAATCTTTCAAAATCAACAGTTCAAACTCATTTCTTTTTTTGCACACAAATTATCTGAGAGTTACTCTTACCATGGAACACTTTGAATCTCCTTTGTAGTGCTCCCCAAGTTTGAAGTGAAAGTAGAGCTGCCACCCTACCTACTTGAAAAAGAGAAAGCCCTTCATGGGAAAGTGACTGTAAGGTGTGTTAAAATTAGACTCAGAGGCAAATGTATTATCACTATCAATTTGTAACTGACCCTGATCATGGTTCATACAATCTTGAAAAGGTTTTGAATTTTAGTAGTCGTCTTGAAAAGTTCTTTGAATTCGGTTAAGGTCCTTGAAAAGTACTTGATTTCCTTATTAGGTTTTGAAAAGTCCTTGAAATTCACTACCTTGTGTACACCAGACACCCATTTTCTGTAAAATTATATTTTTTTGCTGAGGAAAATCTGGCTCATCCTTGGTGTAAGAACCTATAAAACACACGGGTAACTTAAAAACATTTTTGTGCTTGAACAATATTTTATTTCTAGTGTTTCTTTATTTCAAATGCTATTTCTGTACCTTAGGTGCAATTGCAAGTCATACCCAGTCATTCTGCAAGGTGTTGTTGTGGAAAGTAGTATTAAAATTTAATACTACTTTCCACAATAATGTGATCAACCATGGCTGAAGAAGTTGAAATCGTATATGACTCCATGACGTGTTTTAGCCAATAAAGTGTTCAAAAAGGGGAGAAAGAACGCTGATTTATTGAATAAATCTTAGTCCTTGAAAACTGTTATAATTTGTCCTTCAAAAATCCTTGAAAAGTCCTTGAAAAGTCGGAAGTTGTATGAACTATGGACCCTGTGCTGTCAGCTTGATTTCACTTTGTTAAATGCTGCTCCGTACCTTATGAGAAGTTGAAGGGTAATTGGCAAAAAAATTAAAGAAGCTACGTCATGAAATTTATCAAAGTTCAAACAGATCGCGAAACACAGCAAATACAAAAGGTGGAACCAGACAAACAAACCTGAAGAAGACCACTATGGACTACCATGATGATTTCATTGAGATGTTTAAAGACAGTTTATTTTGATATACTGGTAATGCTTGGGAAACATATTCTTATTTTGTTTGACACAAATGAAGCTGTCATTTTGTCAAGCATTAACCATTGTCTCCAGTCTCTCAAGAGAAATTTGAAGCAAAGGTTATGCCAACTCTTTTATTTATTTATTTTTTTTTGGGGGGGGGGAGGGGGTGGAGGGGATGGGGGACAAGGTGTATTATGGGAGATGTGCAAATTGCAGATGTTGATGTTTACCTTTGTCATATTTTTTGACCCCGCAAGGTACACTTATGGCAAAGGTGCTAAGGGACGAGCAAATATTCAGTTGTACTTTGATTATTATAGTAGAGGAAAGAGGCCTGCATTAGCTAAAGATATTGCTGTAAGTACTGATTATTTCTTCACCATATTAACAAAGACTGTTTATTTTTATTGATTGTTGACATCTTTTTAAAATTGTTGTTGTTTTTTGTGGTTGTTGTCGTATATAACTGCAGTAATTTGTAAGCAAAGGATATGCACACAACTTCAAATTTTATTTAACAAACAATGTTGTACAAAGCAGAATGTTCAAGCAAATCAAGCAAAAGAATTAATTGAATACATGTTTGTGTCGTGGGCAAAGGCTCCAGCTACAGTATATTATTTCATGAACCAAAAAGTTCTTTACAGAAAAAAAATTGGGTGAAAGTGAGAGGCAACAGTCCCATTTTCATCAAACCCCCGAACTCGACCAGTCTGTCAAATGCCTGAGGCTGTTTTCTTTTCACTCATTTGGATTTCAGTCACATTGACAAGGATGTAGTCAATTTAACTTTCTTATTTTGCATTTTTCTCTAAACGATGTGCTTCTTGTGCCTGAGAAAATTCTGTTGAAATAAAATGATGCTATCAGTAACACCATTTTTTTTGTTACAATATTCTTATTAACAATAATACGAAGGAGTAAGGTATTAAAAAAACAGATAAAGACAAAACACAAAGCTAACAAAGAGGGATGGAGGGAAAGGAACAAGTTAAGTAAGAATGGGTTTCTTCAGTTTTTTCTTAAAAGTTGATACACTAACTGAGCTTAGAATGTCTGGACTAAGTGAATTAAAAAAACCCAGGGACCTTGGTATTGAAACGAAAAGCGTCTTTCAGGGGTTTCATTAAGCATCGGAGATCGGAGAATTCTCCGTCTACGACGCATAATTCTCCGCAGCTACGAGAAATAAAATTTGCTATCAAACTCAGCAGGGTTTAAAACGCAAAATTTCCAGGATTGTTTTCAAGCTCTTTCCGGGAAAGTTCTTCGTTCTTTCAAAAATATTCTCCTGTTACTTTACACTATTCTCCTGCTACTGCTATTCTTAATGAAACCCCTGGTCTTTTGTTAGTTCTGAACTTAGGAATATGAAAAGAACTGGCATTCCAGGTTGTTAACTACAGCCACCATACTTAACTTGTACTTTCAGCATAAATGAGGATGGCCAAATGTCATCATTATCATTATTAATGGACACAATCTAAAAACGTTTTTTGGTAGGTTGATGGAGAAGGCTGTTTTACTTTTGACAAGGGTCTCATTCAGCAGTTGTTCAAAGAATCTTTCACCTGGGTCCGCGATACCACTATCCTATATCAATATCAATATTTTGTGTCAGTGAATGCTACTTTCCATGAAGACCTAACCGGCAAAGTTGCCAGCGCACAGGGGAGTGTTTCTCTCCATGAGATGGATGTGAAGCTAAAATTTCCTGACTTCAACCCTGGTTATTTTAAACCGGGATTACCATTTGAGGTCATGGTAAGTAGACATAAGATTCAAGGACGTTAAGGTCGGCAGAGATTCTGTATCAAAATTATACTTCATATTGGCTCCGTTTTATTTTGATTTCCCTCCTCAGGGGCACCCAACGAGAATATAGTTCAAAACCACTTAAACATAGCATTGTTGAACGTATTTTAGTATTTAAACGGTAGATATAGGCATATTTTTATCCCCTAAAAATTTTTCATCTGTTTGGATTTCCTAGCTGAAAGTCTAGTGATCCGAAAATTATAGGGATCAAAACTTACCTTGTCGAAAATTTTAGATGTTCGAAAATCCTAGGAGAGGCAGGCAAGCAAGAAATCTTACAACAAATGTTCCGAAAATTCTAGATCTCAAATCGTCTTCCGAACAGATATTTTCCGAAAATTGACGTTGGGTGCCCCTGCCTCCTCTCCCCAACTATCTCTCTCTCTGATAAATGCCCAATACACAATATGGACACCTTGGGCTCATTGTTATGCACGAAGTACAACGACTGATATCGCCGGGACAGGTTTACGAGATATTCATAACTGGAAAAAAAATTAGGGAACGAGCTGAAACACTGTTACAGGCCCACAGTAATTGGCAAAATCTGTCATCACTGAAATTAACGCCTTATATCTTTTTATAAAAGCACTCTTTCTGAATTCCGCTCAACACATAACACACTACAGTCTACCAAAAATTACCTCTCTGCTGTGCTAGCTCGTGAAGTTGTGTATCTGCGCTAAATTCTTGGACACAAAATTGTCGGAAAAGTCAAATTTTGAGACGCCCGAAGGTGTCCCGACTAAAGAACGAGTTCCAAGCAATATGCCGTAAAATTCCGAAAATAAGCCCCTCCAAATATAAGCCCCCCAAACTCTTAACGCAAAAACCCTCCGTTAAATCGCCCCTCCGAAAATAAGCCCCCCCGGGGGCTTGTACTTGGAAATTGCCCTCGAATACAAAGCAAAACAAAGCAAAAACGGTAAATTTCTTTCCAACAAGGCAAGCCCAATCGATTTTCTAACGCAAATTTCCCTCTGTAGATAAGCCCCTCCAAAAAAGGCCCCTCAAAAAGGGCCTTTGATAAATATAAGCCCCGAGGCTTATTTTCGGAATTTTACGGTATGTAATAATGGTAATTACGGTCAATTACATTCCACTCTCTAATTTTGTGTATAAGCTGCAATGTTTTCAAGGATTTTTGAGGCGAAAAAAAAAAACGTACAAAGAGTTTTGGTATGAAATTTGGTTTTTTATTTCCACATTATTAAAAATCACTGAAACAATGTTTGATTCATAGCCCGTTTGTTACTTTCCTGGTACTTTTGAATCGACATTTTGTTCGCAGTCTGCGTGTCACAGGTGCAAGTGAACACTTTAAATTATGCGCTACTCTTTACAAGCAATATATGGTTCTTTAAAAGGACAGGTTCACGGTTAAGCGCATGCTCATTAATTAAATTACTTTTTTCGAATTTATTATCAATTCTGTCGGTTAATAATCTCACTCACATGTATCTCAGGGATCTCAGAGTGTATTTCAAAGTAGAAGTGTATTTCAGAGTAACCTAAAGTAGGATGGAGGAGTACTAAAATCGCAGAAAATATTAGTGGATTATGCCAACACTACCAACGTTGAATTTATTGTTGACCCGAAGGTGTTATTCCATGGTTGATTAATTTACAGCTATTTGCAAATATTTAAGTTGATCAAGTGGGGAGTGTGCAGTTTGGTTCTTTGACAACATTATGACATGATCATATTGCTTCCATAGACGATACAGCGTATCCCGGCAACAGAACAGCATTTTGATAAATGAATATCGTCCCTATCCGAGAACACTAGAAAGTCTAACCGTTTGCAGAAGTCTTGACAAAGGCAGCACTTTCTCCTCAGTTTCTTTTTAAGACCCTGAGGGTTTGCCCTGCAGGGGTATGAACCAGTGGCCTCTCGCTCGGCAAACCTGCGGTTATCCAGTTGAACTAACCGGGTGGCAATTGTTGTTGTTGTTGTTGTTGTTGTTTTTAGCTTCAAGTTGTAAAGCCCAATGGAGATCAACACAGTCCAGATACATTGAAGTCAATGAAAGTCAATATTAGAACATCGTACAACTGGAGACAAAGAAGCTCCGAAGAATCCGTAACTCCCTCTGAAGATGGAAGTATCATTATTAAGAGACAGATCCCTTCAGATGCAGAGAGTATACAGCTACAAGTAAGATGACACCTTGTTATGCCGCACTTGTCCATGTCCATGTTTTCTACATGTCTTTTTCTTGAATAATAAAAAGATGAGCAGATTCATGAAAGAAATGGGCGCTTGTGCCAAAAACGAGTTAAAAGGATGAAGGTTTGTTTAGAGTGGAAAGTGTACTCAGCTCATCTAGTTAGTTTAGACAGGCACCCCACTCAAATAATTAGCAAAAAAAAAATCCGAATAGAACACAACGGGATTAAAAACCCTAACTGGCAGGCGGCAACATGTTGGCTATTCATAAACGTGGCTGAAGATTTGAAATCGTGATGACCATGAAAAAATCCAGCAAGTGGCCAGAGCGGAACTCGAACCCGGGACTGGGCATGCCGGATTGTGAGCCTGACGTGCTCTCCACTAGACCACGCTGCCTGCTGCGGTTTGCAAGAGGTTTAAGTTTGCCCGCGCTGCATCCCATTGCCCGGTCAGGAAAAAAAATACTTTTTTATACTGTTTTACTATTTTTACAGGCAAAATATTCCGAGGGTCAGAAGACTGCAAGCGCATCTTTTGGGGCTAGTAAGGCGGATTCACCAAGCAAGTCCTATATACAGTTATCAACTACTACACCTTCTGTCAAGGTATATGAAAATCGCTCCAAAGCGCTCCTAAATCACGCTTGTTTAGCCTGCCATAAAGGCATGACTTTTCAGTGAACGCCATTGTGGTATTCTGTTTCACTTTCGGTATTTAGAGGTGGTTATTTTTAGCTTGGGTTGTAAGCCAATACATCTCATGAAAGGTAATTGATTTTTTCTATTTATGCAGGCTGGTGACAATATTGCGTTGGATATCAGAGCCTCGTTTTCTTTCTCAGAGTTACGATACATGGTAAGTTGTGTCAGAGAATCCTGTAGCCCATAGGAAAGTTAGAGTCAATGGGTTGGAATATAATTTAGTGTTAAGCACTGTAGCGGATAGCTCCTGCAGCGGCACGAAAACCACGCCGGATAAGAACGGTGATTTCGGCGCGGTTTCTGTAACGGAGGGAAGCTGCTCCGCGCCGATCTGAAAAAGTGGATCGTCACTTATCGGGTAGGTTTCTGTATGTGCCTTTCTTTGGCGCACTGTGAACAGCTGCCCATACTATACCGAGCAGCTTTCCAAGGCGACGTTGAAAACTTTCCGTTGTAAGGTAGACATATCCTTTTATCCTCTCCTATTGCTTCTATTAGTAGTGTAGTCGAGGTTTTTGTACTACTTCGCATGCTATATGTATCACTGAAGATCGTTGGTTCAAGACCTGGTATCTGTTTCTTCTATTGTTTTTTTACCCTTCCCCTGCATTAACCACCTAAGGTTAGACTACGAGTAACCTGCGCCACAGACGGAACTAAACACTAGTTAAGTCTGTCTGCGAAACAGCGCCGAAATCCTTGTACTGGGCCTCACCTGTGTACCAAGATTTGAGTACGCACCGTGACCGGCCTTTTTAAAAAATCCATGGTCGATTTTCCAATCAGAATGAAAGGAAATTCGAAACGTGCTTCTGATAATTCGTTGAGTCCGTTCGGGGCCCAGAACAAGACAGACGTTACTATCCGGGGTTGATTTACGCCTACGACGCAGGCTAGATTACGAGTAGTCCATCACTTATTTTCCTCAGGCAGAGTGTCGCGCACGAAATACGCGAGGGCGTTAAAATCGCAGCGCGCGAGGAGAGGCGTGGGCTCAGTCTTCAGCCTTTAGTGTCTCGATGCACCCGTGGGAAGTACTGCGGGCGCATCAAGACACCCAAGACTGGAGACTGAACCTATCAGAGGCGTGGCGCGGAGGGAGGAACATAATATTATATCGTACCTTGCAAGAGTATTACCAGTAACGTGTAATTTGAATATCTCGTTTGCTTCACTATCCCTGATGAATATGAAGGACGACTCGTAGTCTTGCCAAAAGCAGCTAAAGTGAACGCTCAAAACTTTCTGATTCTATTTTTGTCATGTCCTAATAGTACTTGCAAAAGCTCTACTAGTAAAGGCGATGTTACACGGGACGATTCGCAACGACGATTTTTGCAGTGCTGGAGCAATGTTTTAACCATTCGAAACAATGTCTCAACAATGTTGCAACGCCGTGTTGCGCTAAAAATCGTCGTTGCGAATCGTCTCGTTTAACATCGCCTTAAGGTTTTATAATAGGATTTCGGCCACAAACGCAAATATCAGAATCAGTTTAAAAAGCGTAATATAGTACCACGCGAAGAAAAAGTAACTCAAGAGGTTTCATTTGAATGGTTACACCTTTGGATTTTGCCTTCAGGCTTGAAGTTAGAATCACTCTATTGCCACGTTTACGATATTGGGCTCTTTATTACAATGTGGGTTACTTGTCTTTAACTTTCTCGTCCTAATGTGTGGTTTAGGTGATGGCAAGGGGCGTATCTGCAGCAACAGGCGCCCATGTGTCCCCTAGCTCCAAGAGATCTTCACTGTTTATCCAGTCCACTGCAGCCATGGCTCCCACAGCCCGTGTGCTGGTATATTGCATGACACAAAACGGAGAAATTGTGGTTGATTCTTTGAATGTAAAAATAGACGACCCTTTTCAGAATCAGGTAACTACAGCCTTTCCTTTTGTTTTTGTTTGAGACGTAAATCTTAATTACCTGTATTATTTATTAGTCTTACCTGTAATATTTATTAGTCTTTATTTAGTCTAAATTATGTGCTCTAGAAATAGCAGACATACTATACAGCTCTTCTTTTTGATTATAGTAGTATAGTACACGGAAATAACATTTCAAAATTCGTTAATAATTCATAAAGAAAAAACAAAACAAAAATGAATGTTTATTGAGTGTCTATATCTGATAACGACACGGCTAAACTTTACGTCCAACTTTTTAGACCAAAATAATCCCAAATCTCAATATTAGTGCAAGAATACCAGAGATTTTGAAGTCATTTCGAAAACTCGCTGTCGTGTATTATTATTATTAGTAGTAGTAGTAGTAGTAGTATTAACAATTATTATTA
>OZ037776.1:36403873-36448873 GCA_964035525.1 Porites cylindrica
TCTATATATATATATATATATATATATTTATTTGTTAATTATTTATTAACTTCGTAATGGAAAGTATTTAGAAAGTGCTGGTTCCCGCCAGAAAAGTGTCTGGCATCGAGAGAATTCTCTGTTGTGAGTTTATCTTTGTAATTTTTCTAGGTGCTGGAAGACCTTCAAAGTTACGATTCTGCACGAACTGTGTATCCATATTGGGAGTGGGGCTTCGGTCGAAGACGCCGCTCGATTATGCCTTTTCCCACATCTGGAAGTAATGCCGGTGCAATCTTCGAGGTTTGTGGCAAGAACTGAAGAGAATATAAATTTAGGGCCTAACTGCAATGCACCCTTTTCGTATCTCCAATACTCCCCTCCCCTTCCCCTCCCCCTCCCCCTTCCCTACTTTGTGCGAGCACCCTATTTGAATTGATATCTCAGTAGATGTCATTGTCATCAATCATTATCATCATTTTTGTCAACCTCATCGTTTATTCAGTTAATCTCGAATTTTAGAGTAGCTCATCAGACTTTTGTCTTCGAGCAAAATAAGTAAAGCTAATCTTTGGGGCCAGATGTCTTTTTAACCTTTTTATTACATGTATAAGTCCATATTAGAGAACGTAAATGTTACACACTGATTGACCTCATTCTCAAATTTCTGAAGTGTCGACGAGGGTTAAGTGCGGTATTCGCGTGACAAATTTGTGTTGTTGTGTTCATTAACGAAAGTAAAAACTGACCATGTTTTTCCCGCCTTCTATAATGCAACTTTCCACCATGCTTATGATCACGTGCTGTTGTAGCTTGAGCCGGTCACAACTGCTGAATTCAGGTTCGGATCCTGGATAAATACTGATTGATTTGCTAAACGAGCGCTGAAGGCGTTAGCCTGAGAAAATAGACGATATTTCGCGACTGCTCCAGCGGTTTCCCCGCGAATTGACGTCTGAGAAACGAGCGCAGAAATTCCATACTGATGACGCGTCACTACCCAGATCTGGGTAGTGCTTCTAATTGGTCGTGCCGCTTGTGAAACTTGCTTCAACCAATCAAAAGCACTATTCAGATCTGGGTAGTGATTCGTCATCAGTATGGAATTTCTGCGCTCGTTTCTCAGACGTCAATTCGCGGGGAAACCGTCGGTGGGGTCGCGAAATGTCTTCTGTTTCCTCAGGCTATGAAGGCGTAAGCTTCCAATGGGGCCCGGGGGCATTCTCCCCAGGGAAATTTTTGAATTGTAAAGTCCCCTTTGCTGGGCTTCCGAGCCATTCAGACAGGATCAGAGGGTATTGTCCAAAGGACAGGATAATCGTCAGCTAAATCGTCCAAAGGTCCTGTGGGTTAATGACGACATTGAACTAATCTCCCTGGCCACTGGAATAATTACCATATCGTTCGTAATCCATGGTTCCTACAATCTTGAAAAGGTCTTGAATTTTACTGGTCGTCTTGAAAAGTCCTTGGATTCGACTAAGGTCCTTGAAAAGAACTTGATTTCTCTAGTAGGTCTTGAAATGTCCTTGAAATTCACAACCTTGCCTACGCCAGACACCTTTTTTCTGTAAAATAAGATTATTTTGCCGTGGAAAATTTGGCTCATTCTCGGTGTAAAAGCCTGAAAAACTCACGTAAAATCATTTTTGTGCGTGAACAATCTTTTATTTCTATTTCTCTATTTCAAATGCTATTCCTGTACCTCAGATGACATTGCTGAAGTTATACCCAGTTATTGTGTAAAGTCTTGCGGCGGAAAGTGGTATAAAATAATGTGATCAACGATGGCCGAAGAAGTAAAAATCGTAAATATCTCCATGACGTGTTTTAGCCAAGAGGGTGATCAAAGGGGGTTAGAGAATACCGATTTATTAAATAAATCTTATAGTCCTCGGGCCTTTGCTCATGCTGCACCTGTTTTATGGAACTCGCTTCCATTAACTATTAGAACTAGTGGCAGCCTCGCCATTTTTAAAAAGGACCAAGAATCAAGTATTGGTAGCCCCTGTTTAGTTGAGCGAAAGTCTAGGAATATAGCAAAAGCGTATGTTTATCATGCATCCTTTCCTGCTCATCTGGTTAGAAGATCGTTAGAAGCGCACCTACTCAATAATGTTTTGTTACTCAACAGAACTCCGGTGTCATCGTCATAACTAACTACCAACTACCCAAAAGAGAGATTCTCCTTTATAAAACCGTTATGTTTGGTAAGGATTTAAACAATGGTTCTAGGAAGGAAGAAAACGTCTTGTTTCTTTAACTGGTTGTTCTGTTGTATCATCTTCAAAACTATGACAATCTCAGTCTTGATTGTACATGTGATTAAAGCAGTCGACGCTCTCCTTGTGACCTTTCAGTGGGATTTGTGAATTTCACCAGAGTTATTTTTAGACCTATTAACCCTCGGACGTAAAAGGGGGCGGTGGATGCCACTCCCTCGTAATGTTTTTCTGAGTGTTTTCTTAGAGGATAAAACATCAGCACCCGACGTTTTCAGTAGCTGTTCGTTCATCCCTCGCGCAGATTTTGAGATGAGTTTAGTGATGGTCAGTTGCTATGGTTACGAGGTATGACGTCATAAATAGCAGGTGGTCAAGCCAATTCTGGGTGAAAGTACATGTTTTTTCAACTTCTTTCAACAATAAAAGTAAATCTTGTGGCTAAAATCATGCAAAGTGTTTATTTATGTGTTATTTTTAATGTAAAGCACAAAAAAAATTACCATTTCTCGCGGTTTTAACCTGATTTCCAATTCTTGGTAAAATCCAAGATGGCGGCCAAGATGGTGACCATTGCTGGTGACGTCACAGGCCTCCAGCAGCGCCACCACCCATAAAATGTACCTCGTCTTGTTAAGAAGATCAAAGGCTTTCCACTAAAGGTAAAATCGTTTCAAAATACTGCAACATATCAAAAACTCTGGGGAGGGGTTCCATCCTCCCCCCCCCCCCCCCCCCTCTTGTGCCACGGTGGGGGAATGAATTTGCTTGTACGTCCGAGGGTTAAACGCTTGAAATTGATCGGAAGTTGGGTTCCGAAAAAGTCCGCAAACTTAAGTGTTGTCAAGAGGAAATTTAACAGTGGTGATTACAATATTCTTCATTAGAAATTTTTAGATTCGAGTTTACTGCGAAATTCTAACCGCTGAAGGTCACGTGACAAGTCTTTCGCGTCACGTTTGAGGTTTACGACGTGCTTTTTCAACGTGGGGCGGTAGGTTTTCACGTATGTCATTAACCTGAAAGCGTTTAGCGTAAAATTCTTGTTTTATCCCACGTAATGATACAAAAATCTTGTGGAGCAAGTCTTTATCCATTAACAGAGGCACAAATTCGCGCGAAATGCTAAATTGGATCTTGAAAACAAGTGGCATTCATGGCTGCTGATTCAAAATGGCGGCCGTAATTTAATCCACCGCCAATCTAAATGGAATTATGTTTGAACATCGAACCGCAAACGGGTAACCGCAAACCGCGGTTAGAGGTTCGCGGTAAACTCGGATGTAAAACTCTCTCTTGTTTACTTTGAGGCGGTCGCGCATGGAGTTGGTAACGTTTCAAACAACCGATTAAAATTTGCGGACGTCTCAGGAATTGGACTTGTCGGATAAATTTAGGTTTCTGGGAAACTGCCCACCTACCCCTCCCCTAAACCATCATTTTGCCCTAAGTGAGAAGTAAGTAGGGGTAAGTAGGGGTAAGTAGGGGTAGGCGGACAGTTTCTTAGAAACCTAAATTGATCTGACTTTTCTTTAATTTCAGCCTCCAAAAATAACTTCAGTGAAATTCACATCTCCTGGCCTACGCCCTAAGATTCCCTATCTGTCCCATTATTCTCTTTTTCTGAGAGCCCTTCTCCTATGGACCTGCTCTAATTGCGACTACTTTTATGGACCGTTTGATTGTGCAAAGCAGCCCTCCGGTCCCATTAATTAGTGACCTGAAGATACACCGTTTCAACCTCCGGGTACGGATAAGCAAACATGTCTACCTCGTAATTTTATAAAGCAACCATTACTTCCCAGACGTGATAATGGCGTAACCATTCTACCCGGTAGCCTACCCGTTTCTCCCGGGTAAGACGCAATGTACCCGTATTTACGGCTACGTGTACGGCTAATGTACCCGTACCCGTACACAGAAACGGTGTATCTTAAGGTCTCCGAGAAACGGGTCCCTGGACATTCAAACTATTGTAATCGGTCTTCAAAAAATGTCCAAGGTGGAGCGTTTTGGAAGATGATCTGAGCCCGATCTTATGAAGATTAAATTGATAGTTCTTCTCTATAACTAGCTAATGAAGCAAGCGGGGCCGGAGGTGGAACACCAAAACTCGCTGAGGTGAAGCGTGTCCGAAGCTTGTTCCCTGAAACTTGGATTTGGTTGGAATACAATGCCAGGTCAGATATGCATAAGCAAATCCTTGTTTGCATTTTTTGCCTCATTAACGTATAACGCCTTTTGATTCTCAAATCAAGCTATTGTAATAACATCTGCTGGGGCGTGGCAATATTAGTAACGTCTGAAATTTGAGCTTTGATATAGCGAATAGTATTGGAGAAATTCTCATGTAAAAGTTTACAAAGAATAGGCTCATGAATGTTTCTTATAGCTGCTTTTTGCTCAGATATTTCTAACAAAGAGTTGTGCACAAATTGGACAAACTGCTCAAGTTAATCGGCTCTCTCAACTTTTGATCTTGAATTTATGTATACAGCCACTTAAATCAAAAGAGAACAAAGATTCATCTCCTATTTTCAGTCACAGGGACTGAATAAAGGTCGAGGTTTCTGTGTCGGGCAGGGTTTGGGGGTATACGATACACCAGTTATTCTTAAAATGGGTATATGTCATGTTGCATCAGTCATCAGATTGTAAGTAATTTTAGGTTATTACACAGAGCAAATTACTTTCTTGCAATGTTGGGTATATTAAAGGGAAATGTAGGAGCAAGGGATGGGGAAGTGATGAGAGCGCCAGCCTCCCACCAATGTGGCCCGGATTCAAATCCCGGTGTTGACGCCATTTGTGGGTTGAGTTTGTTGCTGGTTTCTCCTTGGCTACGACAGGTTTCTCTCCGGGTACTCCGGTTTTCCCCTCTCTTCAAAAACCAACATTTCCAATTTTCAAGAAGCGTTTGAAACACATTGAGTTACTAGTCCTGTTAATTTCATATGAGGTCCGCTAATACAGGTTTCACTGTACTTTTTCTGTTTCCAGTTCCACAGGAGAGGTTGAATTTCAGCGAGCTGTTCCCGACACCCTCACCACTTGGGTGGCCAGTGCTTTTGCCGTGTCAAGTTCCACAGGTCTTGGTGTCGGAGAACTCAAACCTCAGGTGTGTTTTTCAGGTTGTACGCAGAGGTTATGCAGCTTTAAAAGGACTGCTGGAAAAGAGAAGCCAGGGCATCCAAAGGCTGTTTTCTGGAAATTAATTGGCAATGTCGATTTGGTAACGTTAAGAAGCCCTCGCGTTTTGTCACAGCAGGCGTCTTCTGCAAGCTGTTGAAACTTGAGGGGGTGGCGGGGGGGGGGGGGGGGGGGGGGATCGGGGAATATTTATTCATCTTCGCCAGTGCGACGTGCTATCTATGTCTCATTTAAACCTTGGTAGTGGTTTCATTCCGGTCACTTGATTTATAAGCTTCGGTAAAAACAAATTAAGGAGATGGTGTGTGGTACCATGCGCGTAATCGAGGATACAAGGTGTCCGCTGGAAAGCTGTTATGTTAAGTTCTGGTTAGTTGAGAAAAAAGTCTCGAGATCAGTGATATATCCAGTCAAACAGGGGCCTTAAGATCTGAGGGCGGCGGCGGCGGCGGCGGCGAAAAAGTCGCTCAAAAAGTGATACAGCGTTCCTTCAATCTCCTTCGCGATCATTTCAACTCACTTACTTTTGTGTAGGCGAAGTCTTCTAGAGTTGAATTCCTTAGAAAGATATCCAAGTTCAGAAGGAAAAAGAAGTCCTCGTCGTGGCTTGTTCACGTCCTCCATAAAAGGTGAAATGAGGCATTTTCACGTCGTATTTGTGCAGTGACGGCAAAGCAACTTACACTGAAAAAAAGTGTGGTACACGTGCAAAGTTGTTGTTTTGCTTATCAAACCTATAGATCGTTTTCAGTCACATGGTCAGCAGCTTTGCAAATTGCTTGGAATAAAAGAAAGTTTTAACATGTGAAAAGAGTTCAATTCCCACAAGATTTTTTTTTGTACACAAACATGGCCGCCGATCCATTGTTTTGTACACAAATATGGCCTCCGTGACGTCATGTGAAAACGATCTATTGCTTTTGTTGACGTTCTCGCTGCCGTCGCCGTGGTGGACTTAAGGTCGATCCCTAATGTCTTAGTAATGCAAACGTGTTTTATTATTCTTCAGGTTCAAGTATTCCAGTCGTTCTTCGTGTCACTCAACCTACCATACTCTGTTATTCGCGGTGAAGAATTGGCTCTTCAAGTCACAGTCTTCAACTATGAGCCTAAAGCCCAACAAGTCACCGTAACACTGAAGGGATCCAAACACTGGGCCATTATCGATGAGGTCAATAAACTCGGGCTGAGAGGCGAAAATCCCGTAAATAAAGATTATGTGGAGAAAGAAATGGACCTCAAAGTTGTGGTGTCTGTGGGAGCCGGTCAAGGACGGGCCATTTCCTTCCCCGTGGTCCCTAGAACATTAGGCCTCGTCCCAGTTGAAGTGCGGGCTCAGTCTACCAGCCATGCTGATGCTGTCAAACGAAACTTGTTGGTTGAGGTAGGTGAACAATGTGTGTATGCTATTCGGTTGGTGTTCTACGTAGTGCTGACTACAATCTGTATAAGGGAGTTTAAGCAGCGACGTTTTTGAGTGATGCACGTTAACCGGAAGTGGACTTATTGTACTCTTGAGCCGTGATTTTGGACAAGCTTTTGGGCAAATCGTCTTTTTAAGATTGTATTAAAAGTGACTTTCTTCGATTCCACGTGTAATGTGGAGGTTCATTTCATGTCTTCTTGAATGCGTGGGATAAGTTAGTTATACAATGCTTTCCAGGTAAACCGTCAATATCTCACTCGTGTCTTGATTTTTCCTAATGTAATGTACAAACTCGTGTGTATAATCATTACACTCATGGGATATTTCTGCAAAGCATTGTATGTCTAGTATATATTTGTAAATTTGTTTCGTATTTAATTCAATACAATACAATAACTTCATTTAGAGAAGGAGAAGTAAGAACCTTTGACAGTTTTCTAAGTTACGGCCCTCTAAAGGTATTCCGCAATCAGCATTGCAGTTGAGGGAGGTTAAAGAAGCTGTGTGGCGAAAATTTAGACAAATTCAGCCACTGGGAATGGTCCACCAAATCGAGTGATTCAGTAACCCTTTCAGTCCAGAGCGTGAGCAAGATCAATTTTCTCTTTACGATATCAATATACAATGAAAAGAAAAGGTTCTGGGAATTGAAAAATTGGCCACTAGAGGGAAAATGCTTTTGATCTTTTCTTACATTCTCTTAAATACCTCTGTAAGGAAATATACAGAGATCAGTCCGGAGAATTTGGATTTGGCTGTAGGCTTTTACAGTGGCGAGCCATCTTTCCGCTCATACTCAATATTTGTCATTGTGTTTTAAGCCGGAAGGAGTGCCGCAAGACTACTCTATCAGTATGCTGTTGGATCTTAACTCAAGTAAGAATGAAACCTTACTTAGAAACATAATGCACGGTTGTCTTTTGTATTATGTTCATAACCATAAGTTTTTCTTTACAAGGGGAGATTTGTTTATGAGTAACTTCTCCGTGCATCATTTCATTCATAAATAGTTCTCCTAAACTCGGAAAATTTCACTGAAATTATTTGTCTTTAGTTTGATACCGAAGTATATCGAGAACGGTCTGGTCTCTAGTCATAAACATTTTTTGCAACATGACAGGAGTTGAAGTCTCCTAGGTCCATACCCTTGTCTTGTACAAAAGGAGTACAAAAGGTGCTCCGGAAATCCCTCTTGCTCTTCCTGCTTTGATGCTTGCAACGCTTGCCTCGTGCGATGAGAAAGTCTAGTAAGGCATTCGACTTTGTATTTTTTTACAATTCGTAGCAACCCAAAACCAAAGTAACTACTACGAGACAGCACAGTCTAATCGGCAAATAATATTGCGCAATATATGTAGCCCATATATGGTGTCAAGAAAGTCGCGTTTGATTTTGATTTCCAGTATTTCCATTCGTTAAGTCCTGTTTACACAAGTGGTTTTCAGGGTTTGAGCTAGGATTTGATCACTGGGGGACAATTTGTCCCCTTGGCTAAAATTTTGGGGGACATTTTCATTTTTAGGGGGACAGAAATTTGTACACCCTTCCTTCTTAGCAGGGCTTCTGATAGGTCTCGGACGAAAAAGTCAAATTTCGCAGTATTTTAAGGGACAAATTCGTGGAAAAATCGGCCGATTTCGCGGGAGTTTTCGGGGCAAACTTCACCGAAAAGCAATCGGTAAAAAACGGCCGATTTTGTGGTTATTTTCAAGGCAAATTTCGCTAGAAATCGATCGGTTTTGCGCTGATCAGACCAGCCTTTTTAATGTTTTTCTAACAGAGGTCATCATTTGCTCTTTCAACAACAATACGCTCCAGAAATGAACCAATGTCAAAACCTTTAACATGGGGGCTAGTGGCCAGTTTTTCGCAACCTAATCTGTTTGCACGTTTCAGTGACGAAGTTCCAAGATAAATTTGCAAGTTTACGGCAAGTAAATAGCCCCTATAGCTGAAATAAGTTTCAAATATGTTGTACAGACATGTATTTGATAAGATTTCTACCAAATTTCGCGGTATTTTTCGTGTTTTTGTGAATTTCGCGGCTCCCCTACCGCGCGAAAAATCAGAAGCCCTGTCTTAGATTTCCGACAAAAATAGCAGTAGAGCGTGACTGAAACGTAACTTTGGAATGAACTTTAAAGGTGCGATAAAATATACTTTCCACGTTCTGTTTCAGCTTGCAACTTCTGTACCGAAATAAATCTCTTCGTGTGTGCTTCCTTTTGAGTTTTTTCCCTAAATTTTGAAGGGGACAAATTGTCCCCTTGGCCGTTTTTTAAAGGGACAATTCCAATTGCAGTGCGGGATTGGCGCAATGGCGCGGCCTGGCTCAAACCCTGGGTTTTAGTGCCATTTTCCCTTTTATTCTGATGGGATTTTAGGTACGTGCGATTTCAAATCGCATCGGTGAACTAAAGCAGTGATTTCATACCGATTTGCCTGTCCTTCTTTATCGACGAATTTCTGTTCGAGGGCAGCCAAAAATCTATCTTATGTCTCTTGGTGGGTAAGTGTTTAAATCAAATGCGTTCTACGGTAAACAAGGGCTATTGTGCCATCACAACCAGATCTGCCTTAAACATTTTTTATATACCTAACCCACTTAATAATGTATAATACGAAAAAACTATCCCGAATAATGTTTTTATTATTATCCTTTTGAAGCTTCAAGCCTGTCACGCTCGTTGGATCTCAATGTACCACCAAACACTGTCAAGGGATCAGCAAGGGCAACAGTTACAGTGATGGGTATGTTTAACCGTAGCCTGCGAATACAGCCGCCTCTTGTCTCTCCCCGGCCCGTTTCTGACGTTTCAGCGTCGGGGAGCGATGAGAGCTGCTTAGCAAACTTGTTTTGCTTTTTTCTTTAACAAACTATCAGTGAATGATCAGTGAAGACATCAATCGGCGACCGACTGTTATTTGTAGTTCTGTGTAATCACACATCACGGGATGTGTATGTTATGGTAGTTGTAATTTTAGTGAGGGTAAGTGGTATAGGTGTGTGAATTTTTTTTTTATTTTTTTTCAGAAAATGAGCGTTATACTGTGTTTTGCTCATTCTACAAAATGAATCATCCGTTCTTATCTAATAAAGATACCAAAGTGAAGAATTCCAGAATAATTTCCGTTGCAATTCCTTCCTTAACAATGTTAGCCCAACGTTGATCATCATTAAACAAAGTTAACACACTGTTGATCATCATTATTCTCGTTCAGGTGACATTTTGGGCTCTTCCATAAACAACCTGGACCAGCTTGTGCGCATGCCTTATGGCTGTGGGGAACAAAACATGGTGAACTTTGCTCCAAATATTTACGTCTTGAAATATCTTCAAACTGTGAACCAGCTGACCAAGTCTCTTGAAAATAAAGCCAAGGGCTTCATGATCGCAGGTCAGTGGCATAAATCTGACATCACTAATCAGCGTTGTTGCCCTTTCTTCTTTCTTAGTAAATTATTGTCCCAGCCAGTAAATTTGGTCAAGCAAGAGCCGTGGTAAGCGGATAAAATATTGCAAATGGCTACGCAAGAGATGCTGGTTGCCATTTTTTCTCTTTGTATAATTGAAATGGAATTGCCTTACGAGTTTCCGCTGCGCTTATATCCTTAAAGTAGGAATGTAGCTTGTCTGTCACCCTAGTAGGTTCTGGTAAAGTACATGTCCATCTCCCAGTTCTTAAATTGCTGGTTACGCTCCCACTCTCCCCGTTCTTTCCGTACACCTGGGCATTTTTGGATATCTCGGGGGAGACAGTAGAAGATAAGTCTTACTTTTGCCCCCATCGTCCGCCCTTTCCTCCCCAAGAATGTGGACATTTTAATTATGCGGAGATTTTTATTGGCTTATTTTTCATACTGTGTACACACTCTTGCCTGAATCTAAGGTGATCAAATTCCCCAAAGTACCCACTCTTTTCATCCTTTTATGCCCTGGGCTTGAAGGGAGAGGCACAATTTCGAAGAATGCATCGCGCATCAGTTATATCATGGGCTTTGGATGGGTTACAGTAAGTTCGTAAATGGACTGATAGCGGCTGCCAGTGGCGCCCTTGTATGCTGACGTCCTATCTTACTGTTAACATGTTAATGTATATAGAGGGCGCGTCTTTTTGTCCTCTAATCTACGACATTACATAACATCAATTAAATTACAGATTCTAATTATAGCAAAGCTTGATTTTCTTTACCTCGACTCGTTGTTTTTCTTTTCTAGGCTACCAAAGAGAGCAAACCTACCGCCATAACGATGGCTCGTATAGCGCTTTTGGCGGAAGAGATGGATCTGGCAGTTTGTGGTAAGAATTTGAAATGCGTTTCATCAATATCTTACTTTTTTCATAGGAGATACGACACGACGTTTTCTTCTTTCATCCTTTTTATGATATCACTGGTTAGCATAAGTCTTTCCGAAGTCAGTAGCTAAGTTTCTTCTACCCCGCTTTTCTATATAATACACTACACTACAGGACTCTCCATTGCTTATCTCAGATTTTGTTGAAAGTAACGCTATTTTGTTTTTACGCAGGTTGACTGCATTTGTGGCGAAATCATTTGCACAAGCACGTGCGTTTATTCCAGAATACATCGATGCTGAGATGTTAGAACAAAGCCTTGCTTGGATGTCTCGTCAAACCAACCGTGATGGTTCTTTCCGAAAAGTTGGAACAGTACACAGTTCTTACCTGAAGGTAGATAACTTGCTCCGCGCACACACTTTCTGGAAATGGCCCTCAGCTCTAATAACTGGATATTACACAGTAGAACATCGACATAAGGAAGTGCTAAGTTATTTTATTTGGGGAAGGGTGAGGGCGTCAAGGCCTCTTTTCGTTACATCTTTTGTCCCGTTTCTCTTGCGTTACCTGGCCGTGATCAACTCAGAGACCCTTTATTTTTTTTTCATATAAAATAACTAAGACAGTGCGCGCGTTCTGATTGGTTAAAAACCTATGGTTTATGTGCCGGTAAACTCATAGAAAACTTAAAGTTATTTTATAAAAGCAACAGACCACACTTTCTGTGGGTTTACCGGCGTGATAAACCACTTGGGTTGTTGGGAGAACACTCGAGAAGCTTGTAAATCACTCGCCTTCGGCTCGTGATTTACAAGCTTTTCTTGTGTTCTCCAAACATCCCGCGTGAGTTATCACGCCGGTAAACCCACAGAAAGTGTGGTCAGTTGCTTAAGTCGTTTTCATGGGAGTGCAGGCTGTTACGAGACGCGCGTGGAGCATAAGACACACGCGTCGTGGGAAGGCGCGTTCCACTTTTGTCTTGCTCTTGCCTTTGTTCGCAGGACAAACGGAAATAACCCTGACGCCCTTTCTGCAGGATTCCCCTGTCCCCTGCCCCCTCGTGTTTTTGCGTCCATGATGCTGCAGTAATCGTGGGTACATAGTTAAAATCCCTTGTAGAAGTGAATGGTTGTACTTGAATAGTCGGTGATATACCATCTTTTAAAACGTACACATTAACAAGCCTTGTATTAGTACCTCCGTACCTTCCAACTACAACGCTATTTTCAATGTACTCAGGGTGGTCAAGCAGGTACCATCTCTCTGACTGCATATGTACTCATTGCTTTGGCTGAAGCGAATTCCAACTCGAAGGTAAGATTTTCAGTAGTACATGCTTGTTTGCTATTAGTATTAATGATTGATAGCCTCGCTAGCCAGCTGGCCGCCTTATGCACTTTTTTCAAAAAAGCAGTGTCAAAGAAAATTCTTCTATATGTTTTTTTGAACTTTGCCAGAGTTTTGTAGCTACGCTTGATGCCGCGCTAAATAGCTCTCAAACATAAAAATGAACTTCAGTGTCTTGGATGTAAAGAAACGTTTAAGCGATGTTTTCCAATTAAAACAATCAAACATAAACTTGAAAACGCTGGTCGGGTTTTTTCTAGTTTCAGTCAACTTTCATCCAATTCCCCACTTCAGAAACTCTGTGGAGAATGTGTACGAACTTCAGGTGCAGTGATTTCTGGGATTGTTTGGCAACCACTAAACAATCATAAGTAACGCTTGTCCACCCATTCCCAGAAATCGTCGCTGAAAGCTTGTACCCATTCCCCTTGTAGTTTGTGAGGTGCGGAATTGACCTTTTTGAGGTTGCCTGAAGACTGAGTTGGTGTTTTGTCAAATGGCACTATGCGACTGTTTTGGTGGACTAATTTTAACCCAGTTTCCTGCCCAACTTCGTAAATCCATTCAAAGAAGTGATATTGTCCATACGGTACCATAGTGAACGTCGACCCTACACTGACCCAGTCTTACGTTTAACCTCGAAGTGGTCAATCCATCCTAAGTCAAACACACATACTAACACTGATTATGTGCTAGGGTATTAAGTTCAATATTCCCCGAAGGTATTTGAACGGCTTGATCTATTTCCACCGTATTGTCGACTATTACATATCTTGGTGAAACAGGGATGGGGTTAGCCGATCAATCTGTTTCCTTTGTAGGCTGTAGTTAATGCCAAGAATAACGCCATAACATTCCTGGAAGGCAAGATCGATGCCATGTCAAGTGACGTCAAAGACGCCTACACTTTGGCCATCACTTCCTACGCTTTGACCTTGGTTGGTAGCTCAAAAAGGACTAAAGCCGTCAACGAGCTGCGCAAATTAGCGACCGAAAAAGGTAAACCTACGATTGGCTGACGGACTGTGTTGTCCACCCCGTCTGGTCTTCAGGCGCTTAACAGTATGCCTTTTGGACTGACAAATCTCCCTTCCTCATTTTAGCGACTAGAAAGATATTAAATTTTGATAGTATCTTAACGTGGCAGGCTGGCGTCTTGAAAAACAGGTCAATTTTGGTTGAGACTAACGAAATCAGAGTGCAAAATATGTGTCAATGCTCCACTGAGCGGGCCTTTCCCAATGCGTCAGTGTAGTTTTGTAATACTAGCCAAGAGAACTTGTTAAACGTAAAAAAAGATAGGCGAAATACCGCACAAATGTGCTTGACAAGCTCTACTGACTAAATCACTCACTTGAAAATTCCTGGGGAAAAAAATTCATTCTTAGTATTAGCTAGTATTCTTGAAAAACTGACCACGTTTTTTTAGTGAGCGATCCTGTATAAATGTAGTTTTGGTACCTTTAGTTCAATACCCGCTAACAATATGGCCATGGCGAACAAAATGTGGTTATAATTTACTCAAGTACCTTTGTGTGTTGTTCTGAAATTATGCGTATTATTTCGATAAGAAGTAGCTTCTGATCGCCGTTCGCTTGTTTTTCTTTTCCTTCAGACGGTCTGATTTACTGGCAGCAAAAACCAGACCATACACCGAACGACAACCCGTGGCTGCGCCCGTATTACCGACCACGAACAGCGGACATTGAAATAACGGCATACGCTCTGCTGGCGTACACGCTGGAGAAAGATATCGGTGTGGGACTGCCAGTTTCACGGTGGTTATCACAGCAGAGAAATTCTTTGGGTGGATACTCATCAACTCAGGTAGATCCCTTTTCACCTTTGAGCCCAAACATGTACGTGCATATTCTCCAAACTTATCTTTGATCGTTTCTAAGGCAACTTGTTTTAAAACGGAGATTAAGTCTTTTCTTGAGAGATTTTAGTTGTTATCGTTGACATTTGCGTTGTTTTAACCAAGTTTAAGCATTGCTGTCTTCAATATTTTCTGCTTGACTTTTCGTAGTTTGGCTTTTATTACACTACTCGTTTACTAGAATATGTCCAGAACAAACGGATGAAATGAAGAACAGAACTTATGTAAAAAGACATTTTATCCACAAAAGTTTGAGTTGTGCTATAGCGTTTGATACGGCCCACCCACTAGGCTTGTAAATGTGAATGCAACATCAGACCGGCCGAAAAAGCTATCGACCGGATCATCACACCATTTGTTTTCCTTTAGATAGTGATTCATCCGTTGGATAACGCAATCCAACTTCCAAACCAAAAAGCTTGGAGAAATACATTCTTAAATCCCCTATTTCCTTCCTAACGGACGCCTTTCCAAGATGGGCTAGTTGAAATAACCGTCATAAATCTTTTTTTTTTTTTTTAAGGACACAGTTATGGGTCTACAAGCCCTAGCGGAGTTCGCAGAGCTGATATATTCCCCGGATATTGACTTCACTGTTACGCTTACCTCCAGTGCAGACCCGGCCTTTAGTGAGACGATTAATGTAAATCAACAAAACTCCATGGTATTGCAGTTAGTAGAGGTAATTAACCATTTTAGTCCTGTTCTAGGTACGTATGGAATTGGCCATTGACTAGCATAATTTGGTCAGTTTTTCTTTCATTTTCTCAGTTTAGATTTAGTACTCTAGTCAACCCTCCAAGTTGGGACCATTTTTGTCGCCATGGCGCCTACATTTTGGAGGTCTCCCTAAACCAAAAGAGTTGGTTGCCAAATGGCGACCAAGCAAAAACTTTAACTTGGAGGGTTGGTCTAGTAAAGTTTCAAAAACATGCCAAGGCCGGGTGGAGATGGGTGGTGAAGATTGCCCATGATCAGGAGGACATTTAAACTTTTGGTGTTTTCTCCCATGTGAGATTCGACGTCTGACTGCAGCCAAAACACTAGGGTAATGCGGCGTGTGCTTTTCAAAGTTTTTGCTGCTGGGGTTTGGAGTTGACTTGGACAATATGGTACAACCCCTTCTCTAGCGCTTTGTAGCTATAAACTGTTTGCATTCTTTATAGATAGCAAACGTGGCAGGGACACTAACAGTGACAGCAAATGGCCGCGGAATAGGAATGTTGCAGGTATGTAAACAGATGTTCATGATAGTGGTAATCACCAACTTATATCCCCGGACTCTTGGCTCATGATGAACTGATGTATATTCTGTAACTTGATTCTAAAGATGACGGACTCTCAAAAGAACTTTGTACCAAACAGGTTGTCGAAAGTCAGTCACTGTCAACAACAGTCCTATTCCTGACTACACTTACCTGGCCGATCATACAGTAAACACCCGCGAATAAGAGCCTAGTGGATTAAGAACTTCCTGGCAAAAATTTGCCACGTTAATACTCAAAAATGAAAGAACCTGTTTAGCCAAGCAAGATCAAGCAGGTTCTTATCTGTGGGTTACAGTTAAATTATGATTAACACTGGAAAAATTTTAACGAACGTGTTTGACGTTGAGATTGCATACGTATATTACAAGAAAACACTGTGACAACTGTAATTACTTATAAAAGTATTACTGTAATTCCTACAACAAAAACAGGTTTATATAAAGTACAGCCTGTAATAGGCCATTTCCGAGTTCCCCCGGGCCTCTGTTTCAAAACGAGGGTAGGTGCTCAGCCTTTGATATGAAATCATTTTTCATTCTCATACAAATAAAACTCATTTTCACAAGAAGGGTTGTGCACCTAACCTCATTTTGAAAGCGAGGGCTTCATGGACCTTGCATAAAGGAGGTTTACAATGTACAGTTGTAAATACATACTGTATATTCAAGAACCAAACTCAAATTTCTTTTATTGTTCTGGCAATCAACACCAGTATAACCCTTTCATATAAATTAAAAACCTACTTAGCCTAAATGGCCGATAAATACCCCAAGAAACAAGACGGAAGAACTATTTGCCAGACTTCAAAAAAGTAGGTTCTTATCCGCGGGTGTTTCAGTTCTGTATTCCACCTTCAGTTATGAAATGACCTCTGAGTTCAAATGTTTCGCTGTTCTATAACTTAGGTTGGTGTTTCGTATAACGTGGACAAAGCTCCACCGGAAAGTTCGTTCGATTTCTCGTTGGTCGTCATGCGGGAAACCGACTATGAGATAGAACTCAAAGCTTGCTCTAAGTGGACTGAGAAAGATCAGGAATCAGGTATGGCCGTGATGGATGTCGGGATACCCTCAGGATTTGAACTGAACTGGGACACTGTTGAAAAGGTGAGAATGCTGATATTTAAGAGTACAAAAAAAAGGCTGGCGCGTTTTTAAGCTAGTGACCTTAAGGCATTTGATTTCAAGAGACCTTTAGGTCTAAGACGAGGACGAGATTTCCTCAATACTAAGTAGTGCGCGCACGTAAACCAGCGTTCTTTTGGCGGGAAAACGTGGTGGCCGTTGTTATTCTACTACGTTTTTTAGCGATATTAGGGAGCTCTAGATTCTAAGACGAGGACGACTACGAGAACGAGATTTCCCCAATACTAAGTAGTGCGCGCGCGCGCGCGAACCAACGTCATATCAGCGGGAAAAAAGATAGCCATCGTCATTCTCCTACGAGTTTTAGCGAGAATGTCGTAGCAGCGGAAACAAGTTATCAAATGTTGGAAGTTTTATCATTTTGCGTTTGGGATAGGACTTATCCTCCAAAAATTAACTGTGCCAACATTTTTTGGCTAAAAAAGGTGCAATGAAGCTTTCCGGGTATTCTTTGGAGAACGAGGAAAAAAATTACTTTTAATCTCTTCCTCGTCCTTGAATCTAAAAGTCGCTATTTGGTGAGACACTACTCCGAGTGCTTTTGTGGAGATTCTCTAGTGATAAATAATGTTGGGCAAAAATAGGCCCTTTCACGGTTTTTTCAAGATTTCGTAAAAAACGGTAAGCGAATATCCATAGACACTGTTGGAAAGAGCGCCTTAAAATTGTGGAACTCATTCACCTCCAAGGAGAGTGAAAATATTCCCCTGGCACAGAGAGTCCCGAAATTTTACAGACATTTTTTATGGTGGGGGACAGGACCCCCACCCCCACCCTACAAACGTCTGCAAAATTTCAGCCTGACTTTGCGGAGATATAACTTGGTTAGTTTTCAACAAATCATTCCTTAACTCGGCACCTTTACTGGTTGTATGGCGTTTTTCCAGTGGTCGTGACGGATTTTCTCCAACTGGCCCCAGTCAAAAGTTGAAAACACCGTGGAAAGGGTCTATTCAAAGCAAATTCTTTTGCTAATGAGGATACGATATTCAAATCTCCATCGCAGCGGCGATTTTTTTTTCTTTTCATGAATTATATAAAAGTGTGTGAGTCGAAGAGGAACACGGTCCATTTTGCAACGCAGAGCGCTTTTCGTTTAACAGAGTAACTCATGTATAGAAATATAATAGAAATACCATTTTTGAGAAGCGAAAGGTTAATACGGTCCGGTTTATTTCCATTTCCTCTTTTATTTAAAGCTCATGTCGGACTCGTCCCTAAAGTTGAAGCGTGTGGAGTCTCCAGATCGCAAAGTACTTTTCTACTTCGATGAGGTAACTTATTTTGTCGCATAGCCTTCATCTTTGGTTTGTCTTTTACTTAAACTGATGACACGAGAGTGACGATCTTTTTAATAATTATTCTCAGATCCCATCAAGTAAAATGGTGTGCGTTACGGTGACTTTCCAGCGAGAGTATGAAGTGGGAAAACCTCAGCCGTCTACAGCGTCTGTTTACAGCTACTACGAACCAGGTAAAGGGCACTGACACAGTTTGTGTTCAAATACGTGAAGCCTCAAATTTCAAAAAACAAGGACCTTCTACAAACCCAGCGCACTGGAAACAGCGCCTGTGGTCTCACGTGTTCATGCACACGGCAGAACAGACAACGAAGATATATTAAAGCGATTTTCATGTGAGCTAGAAAATGGTTTTCAAAAAGTGTTCATTACTTGTTTTATCAACCAGTAGTTATAAAAAATCAAAACTCGTTTTGACGCCAGGGAGACCCTAAGATGGAAGAAGCGACATTCGATTGTCCGACCGTCAGCAAAGTTGCGTTTGGCGTGGAAAGTTGCTTTTCAGTTAGCAACAGCAATGCGTCGCGTTTTCGCTAAACCATGTTTTAGTTTTGCCCACGCTTAATCATTTCACTGTAGGAAGCACTTTAAGGTGAAATGCCTTTGGATTCTACTATATTAGTACCATCCGGAGACAAAATCAAATCAAATGGCATGGTCAAGTGTTACATTTTCATTTTTTCATTTTTCATTTTTTCTTTCATTTCTCTTTTTTCGACAGTTAACCGTGCCGTGGCCCAATACGCTGTCGATTCTCTAAAGGACCAAGGAGTCTGTCGCGTTTGCCCTGATTGTGTCAACTGTGAAGTTAAACCATCTGTAAGGAAAGTGAGCTCAGCACCCGGACTGATGGCTAAAGTCTTGCTTATTTCGCTAATGTGCATCGTGGCTGTGAAATTGTATTAGAATTTTTGTGGTTGGGAAGAGTAATGATGGTACGAAGTACTTACGTTACCAGCATTAAATCGTTTAGTTTTTTAATTACTGTATGACTCCCAATTAGAGTTTGTTCAGTGCGTTTTCATGCTTTGATCATTCTGGCGGTGGTTTAGTGGCTGTACTTGTAGAAGTTCCATGAAGAAATAATAGTTAGTACTCACCATCAAGAACCCTTTTTAAGCGTAACTACAACTGAAGATATTTCATTAGTGCACGCACTTTTTGCTTTCATCTGGACTACGTGTTGTCCTTTGCGAAAAAATGAGGGACTACACGTGGTGTAGTGCCTTCAGGGTTCAATGTAGGAATTATTAGAGAGCTTAAGCAACTACGACGACGACCACAACGACGACTTCAAAAAAACAATCGGTTTAATGGTCAAAACAACAGCTCTGCACGTGCATCACGCTTTTTAGTACATTTCTTTGACGTCCACTGCACAACTTCGACGTGAAACCTCCCAATGCGGCGTTTTATGGATGACGTGGACATACGACGACGAATTTTCGTTCCTCTTTTTGAACCTGAATAAAATCCTTAAGAATTCGACTCCGGACAACGTCACGGGCGTTTGACATAACGAGCGGCTCCAAACAGACGCGATTAAGTTTGAGAGAATCCATTTTTTTACCGACGTTTTCACTGCCGTCGTCGTCGTCCTTGCCTAAGGTCCCTAATTCTCTAATACGCTGTGTTGAACGTTAAGAAGGTCTTAACGTCTGAAACGGCATTCCCAAAACCTAAGGTGTATAAGTCTTTATTTTTTTGCAACAGCGGCTCATTCTTGAAATGCTAAGGACACTGACTTCTTAACCGAGCTGGGGTGACTCCTTAAGTGCGACCCTGCTGTGCAGGTTATGTTAGAAATGTAATGACAGTTGACGTTGCGTTAGCCATGTTGGTATAACCCAACAAAAGGCGAACCCTGCTTACGTCATTGTTTACATTTTTGCTCATTAGCATACAAGTTAACCCACAGAAGACGTCACTGTGTGTGCAAGTTAGGTTCAAAAGTTGAAAGAGCTGGTTAATTTGAACAGTTTGTGCAATTTTCAGCTCTCTAGAATCAATAACAAAGGAAACATAGGCAATCAAAAACTGCGAAATTGCTGGGTGGCAAAAACGTTAATGAGTTCATTCATTCTTTTTAAAGTTTGGGGTTTTTCAAAACGAAATTTCTCCCAATTTATTCGGTGTGTCGGGCTCAAATGTTGAGATTCAGATTTGAAGGGGCAGTGGGAAGGAGAGAGAGAAAGGAAGCTGTCGTTGTCTAGAGTAATGATAGTACGAAGTTCTTACGTTCCCCTTTTTGCTTCTCTCTTCTCCTCCCCTCTCCCCCCCCCCCCCCCCGAACAAAATCCCCAGGGGTGCATTACCTGCTCGAGCTTATCATTTGTAGATTTATTATTAGCGAAGTAATTGCTATTAAATAGCCAGAATATACTGTGGATATAAGTTATATACTGTAGACATAGGAAACAAGATACTGTAAGTTATACTGTGAGAACTTAGTAGTGTTTTTAACCGATCAATGTTTACATTATACCGACGCTTTTCTCTCTTTATATATTGCTCCGTATATATCCGAATAAAATCAACTTTTTATGCCAACAAGTTACCTCATACTTGACTTTTGTTTCAATTTACGATTTATCATTTCTTCAATTCAGGTCAAACAAAAAGGACACAAAAAGCCAATAGATGAAATGACCTAATATCTAAACATTTCGACAGAATTAATAACTAAGCTTCTAATGTTTTTCTGTAAAAGTCTATAAATTCAAGTAGGATAGTCACTGTTTTCAGACCTTATTAAAGGTTTGTTTGATCATAACATTCAGTAACATAATAATAACATTCAGTAACTAATACCTCAGGAATTTAAGTGAAATTTTCCACTTTAAAAAACGAAATTAAAATATTAGACATTGCAGTTGAAATTCTCAGGGTTGCTCAAACAATTTGATCACATTTCCCCCTTTTTCTCACAGATGATGATCAGGTGACGTTGACTTTTTTCACTTTTTGAAGAAAGTCCGCATGCGCACTATGGACCTCGACCCAGTGCTCTTGGCCTTTGACTTTCACCATCCACGCACAGAGCCTGGGCCAAAGTATAAAGTCCAACTCAACTAATTCGGCTTGGCACATGATAGTCGCCACATAGCTGTCAGCTACCGTTAATTCCGACCCACACAAGAAAGGATGATCTTGAAGATAAAAGTTCTCAATAACCTCTAAAAGTTCACTGGTCTGCGCGAGTCCTCTTTCTACCAGTTCCTCTGTGTCCGCGTCGTTAGGCAGATGAAATCGCTCTAGTAATTGAGGATACACGTATTTGTACCCAAGAGCACTAAAAAGAAAAAACAAACAAAAAAAATAAACATAGAAGGTCTAGTAAGTAGAGATAAGAAATATACTGAGTCCCTTCCAAAACAGTATTACATTATTCAGTAATTATCGCTCGAAAGCCGTTTTTCTTCCCAGGTCCAAAGAAAGAAAGTTTTCACTAATCAAATCTTTTTCGTTTTTCGTTGGTTTGTTTGCTTTAATGCCTTCTTTGATAAAATCAGTGCGGTGTGGGTGGAGGGGGGAGTATATAAACCCTTCAGTTAAAGGATTACAATCCAGCTGTGGCGGGGGGTGGGGGGGGGGGGGAATCAGACATTTGGAGTTTAAAACGAGTTTTTGTTTTTTGACAACATTCTGCTTCAGTTTGGCACTTGCAATTCAACTTTGCTCATAACTTCTTACTGTTAGGTCAGAATAGTTTAGGGAATAAAACGTTAACAGTTGCATTATGATTTGTGAAGTTTATAGACGTTACGAACTTGATTAATTACATTATACAGTAACAGGGGTAGCTAAATGTACCAGAGGCTACCCACTAACTCGTATTGGAAAGAAGAGCTTCAGTTAATATTCTTACTTCAGTAACTTGGAACTGGCCCAGTCTAATACTGATTGCACTTTATGTCTGTCCTGTGGCGCCTTGCCCCAGCCGGCAAAGTCCGTGTACCTTTGAGCCAAATAACGTAATATTGGTAACCTGTAGGAAACAAAATTGCGATCAAATCTGTGCAAACTTCTTGCAGTTTGGGAAACAGTTCTGGAGAGGTACTCCCATATGTGAGCTAGACAGGTATGTGCCGCCCGATAGGATATAGTTTTGAGGATCTTGACCCCTTTGTAGGGTATCATTTTTGCCCTTGTTGGCATTGTGTTTACCGTTTGATCCTTAATCAGGGTTCCTAAATTTTATCAGCTAAAATCCAAGCGCGTAAATGCCCAGCTTCAACACGCGAAACAAATCATCTGTTAAAACTGAATTAGAGTATTAGCAGGTGTATACGACGTAGTATTAGTTTACTCCATTAAATTCTTAGATTTGTTTTTCCCTTGAATGCATATAAGGAGTAATTTTGCGGCTTTAATTTGATGTTTGAATAGGGCATGAATTTTCGCTTGTCTTGCCTTGAATAGACGTATTCGGCTAACTCAATGTTGTACCCAATTCAAACCCTTTGGGATTAAAACTTTTTGTTTCAGGAATTTCCATACATTTAAACGAGAATGCCACATTATAATGCAAATACAATACACAAAGAATCTTAACCCCGGGAGATTTGAATTGGGTACAACATTGAGTTAGCCGAATATATAGGTCTATTATGATCCTGGGCAGCACACACTAATCCAAACTAATTTTAGGGAGTACCCAACTGGGGGAAACAGAAAGATGTCTCTTTTTGTTAACACTGTAAGAAATTCCTTTTCTTCCTGCCACCATGTCAAACAGAGGGAATGTAGCGTTAAGTTTACTCGGAAGAATGTTTTTAATGTGGATCCAAATTGAAGTATCTATCAGCTATAACATTGAGATTTATAACCAAATAACCTTTCATTGACCTTTGTAAGACTGCCTTTCTTGATCTTCCTCAGGAAGAGAGGCACTGCCTTTCAAAATATTGGCAATTGTACCAAGTTTACAGCCATGCTCGCTTCCGTTTATCAAGTGCAATGTCGAACACAAATTTGCCTTAGAAATGTTCATTTATTCCAGTTCTTATGAAATATTAATGAACATGTGCGAACGCTCTGCAGCCGGTAGTTCATTAATCTGCCTGGGCGGCAAGACATAATTTCGGTGGCCAGCCTTTCTTTTGTATGTGTGCTGTCTGTTGGTACAGTAAGAAAAGAAGCCGGCTATTTATGTAATTGTTTTAACAGGCCTGAAAAACAAAGACAATCAACCTCAACGAGCAAGCACGTAAGTAAGACAAAGCAAACTAAAGACAATAAAGCACAAAGCAAAACAAACCCTCCGAAAATTGTCGTTTTCCCGTCGGCCAATATCGGAACTTCTTCGTGTGGATTCATGGCTACGAACTTCGGCTCTCGGTGCTCACCGTGGAAAACATTGACATCGGTGATTTCACAAGGTATCTTGTGCTATAAATAGAATGGGTATATAAATGAAATCCATTTATGAGTGTGTAAACGAAATCATGCGACACGCAGACTAAATGAAGGAAAGCACAATAATAGAGAGGATTGGGAAAACATATTTTAAAAAAAGAGCTAAGTCGTTGGAAATATGACAATATCTGTTTTATGGACCAGCCTCGGAAAAAAAAAATAAAACATTGGATGATAGACTTTACATACATGCCTAATCGTTTCTTCAATTAGCAGATGTCCGTATTAAAGCCTTCACACCTTTACGAGCACAAGTATTTAAAAGCGAAGACATACTGTTTCCAAGATCCAAACCCCTGCCCCTGAATTTGCATCTACACCGCCAATACAAAATCCTTTCGGCATGCTTTTTATTTCATACAAATAAAAACTTACGGACAGCACCTCGGTTTATTTTGCAATTTCTTGACTGCCGAATGCACAAAAATTAATAAATGCGTTAGGGTATTAAAATTAAAATAAGGTTAACAAATTTACACATGAATATCTTAATGGCAATATCTTGTTGTTGTTATTTTCAAAAGCACCGTGCGATTTCTGTTATGGCGAAAATATAAAGGCCTACTTGCACTGAGCTACTCCGAAGCCGGGTATGATAGTAATGGTTTAAGTTAGTAACAAACTGTCTGACTCACCTGTAACACGTATAACCACACAATACGACAACACGGCGATATTCGCACGAGGTAAAGCTTTAAAGGTGTTTTTAGCGCCGGTTTGCTGCTTGCCATCTTTCACTCGCACATCATCACTAAAATATAAATGACACTAAGAGCTGAAAGATTTGAATTGTGTTTCCTCAGATAAGTGTTTTTCCATTTACTAAAACGTTCATTAGCGAGTCGGCGCGGAAGTTGTTAAAGCAGTTACGAATAGATTCCAATTTTATGCACCAATAGCCTCCGTTTGAATTAATAAGCAGTTTCTTTCCTTGTCAGGTTCCAAATGTCATCTGATTTGTGTTATAAATCCGCACAGGTGTACTCACATTGAGAATCAATTTGCTCCTTATGACATTGTAAAAAGATTACGTGGCAAAACTGATTATGAGGAGCTTAAAAAAGAAAACAAATCATCTATTTTAAAATGTAAGCTCTCTTTTCGGTCACATTGGAACGAAGACAGACTGGCAGCCGTGAATATTGAAGAGCTGGCTCACGGTTCATCATTTCTAGATTTACAAAACTTGTTTCAAGAGGGTGTCAGGCTAGGTGAGGAGACGTGTTTGTTTGCGGGGGAGTCGTCAAGTATGGCGGAGCCGATCACAACTAAACTCACCCATTTGAAGCAGTTGCACCGAATTAAAAACGCCAGCTACCCAGGCTAGCCATGTTGAAATAGGGCTTTGTCTCCTCCGGAAAGGTTTGCCTCCTTTCATCTTACTCAGTGGATTCTCCCGGAAACGGAGAGCTGCTTTGAGTGCCCCTGCGGAGAAGAGCAATATCCATCCCTGAATATTCATGTTGAACTTGGCTGAACAATATTGGCTCTAATCATTTTGTTTAACGAGTTGTCGAATGTCCGACAACTATAGTCAGTCTTTAAAATTGCTGAATTTTTTTCTTCCCATTGAGCAACAAAATTTGAATGATGTTTTTAATAAACCCTGTCACGGCATTCAATTCAACAGCTTGTCATAACATGTTGTTTGACATTAAAAAGATTGTATTCAACATGTATAACTGCTGCTGCAAGCGTTTGAACGAAAATAGAGACAAACTCTATTTTTTTAACATGATGCAACCTGCTGGATGATAAAGTTGATCCTATGTATTTATTTTCAGCTGATTTTCATGCTGCAGCCCGGGCTGATCTTTTTATATTCTTTAGCCTGCCAGCAGGCTCAACTTGTGCGAGTTCGGAGAAAATTTTGGTGGCGGAGCCACCAACGCGCAAGAAAGGGTCACTTTTCCTCCCGCGCTGGCGGATCCGCTGCCAGAATTTTCCTCGAGGCTATTTCCGGCTCCCCCTCTCCATTTCTCGCCAAATGTCGTTAGAATTAGGAGTTGTTGTACAAAACGAAACGCGGATTACGACTTTTTTGCCACCAAAATTCTATTAGGGTAACAATCCTCTGATCTTATATCGACGATATCCTGTCGCAGACTAATCTAATGAAACCAACAGAGAAAATGTGAAACTGCTTGGAAACATACCCCACCGATATCCGATCGAGGACGAGGCTGGCTAGATGCGGCTCAATAACAATTAGCAAAACCTAGTCCGAGGTATACTACGTAAGAGGGGTACTAAGAGTAAGAACAATCTCAAAGGATATAGAAAAATAGAAGAAGAATGGAAGAGAAAGCGATAAATGAATGACCGTCCCAAGTCTTCACACCTTAATGGCGGTAAAAGCCTGGGACGAGTTGCCAGCTCGCAACGGTTACCAAGTCAACAAACAAAATGGCCGATAGAAAAAGTTAACCCGAGCAAAACAGTAAGTGAATTTTACAAATCACAGGACGATGTCCCACACAAAGCTTCCTCCACTTCCACCGTGAGTACATTTTCCTATCTTTTAGCCTATTAATGTCACAGTTTAAAGGTGCTGAAGATCCTGGACATCAACTTTGAACAGCTGAGGTTTTAGCAATGTGTGGATAACTGGTGCGATGATCGTTTTGCTGAAAATCACTTCAACTTCTCAACCAATTTTCATACAAACCCAGTGTACTGTTGTGTTTGTAGTGTACTACAAAGTGTGCGTGTTACCGTAATAGTTTTATGTGGCCTGTAAGCCTATAATTTTTAGGGGGAGCTGGTTTCAACAAACCTGGGCTCGATGATCGATGAATTAATCTGGTTATTTCCTTTCTAGGTCTCTTACAAACTCTCCTTACACAAATACCAAGGCTTTAAAGCAATACACTGGACTTACGGGCCCAAGTTACACTCTAACAGGCCAATCAGGGGCTCAGAAGTATGCACTCCCTTCAGCTTCTGTTCTGCAGGTATAGAAGTAAATTTAAATTTTGTTTCTCATGACAGTCCTGAATGATTTTTCTAACTGAAATCTTGGGTTTATCGTGTTTGAGCAGAATACCAGATAAAAAAAAAATAATAATAAATTAAGATAAATATTTTTTTGTCTTTTGCATTAGTCAGTTATAAACTTGAAGGTTCAACATTATGCATGCACCTACCTTTTGGTGAAATTACTCTCAGGGTCTTTTTTCTCCTCTTCCCCCTGAACAAGAGAGAAGAAAGGAAGAAGACAGACCCTGAAAACAAGACTGATTGAATTAGAGCTGTTCACAAAGAATTTAAATAATATCCAGGGATACAGTAATAGCAGTACCACCGAAATGTTTTACAGTCAGCTCTCTCTAAGACGGACACCTTTGGGACCGGCAAGTGTCTGTCTTAGAGAGATGTCTGTCTTATAGAGAGTCAAATAAAGGGAGTAAAGAAAGGCAGGGACCAACTCTAAGTGTCCGTTTTACAGAGGTGCCCGTCTTATAGAGGTGTCTGTTAAGAGAGAGTCGACTGTATGTGGAACTGTGACAGAGGTTGTTTTTGGAAACGGTGGTGTGAGCTACAACCATTTTAGTCTGTGAGAGCATGACACAGTAGCAATTGCCATATGCTCTGACACAATATAAATGTGTTTTCCAATTTTGCATTTAAAATTAACCATGGATTTTTGTTTGATTCCATTAATTTGTATTCCAGCCCTATATAGACACACGGGCAGGCACTTTGGACACATGGCCAGCACATGCTCTTGGTCCCAGTGCTCCAGATCTAAACCCTGGACAGGCCAAACAAACAAATGAGTTTATGCCCAAGGGAGTGCACAAGCCAAAGTTTCTGGAACAACTTGAGGCCTTCTTACAAAAAGAATTACGGTCCTTAGATTGTGCTGAGATGGTTCCAAGTGAGAAAAGACTGCAGGTATGTAGAGATACTTGTACTGATCTTAGATGGAATCTATACGACAATAACAGCATTCATACAGATCATAGATAACCTAGAAGGTCATGAAATTTAAGAAATTATATAAATATTTCATAAGTCATGGATTTTAATTGTTGGTCATGGAAAGTCATGGAAAATGTTATATGTTTTGGTAGATTAGTTAAGCAACTTGCAGATGTCCAAGCAAGGACAAAGTAAGACAGAGACAAGAAATAATAGGTGGTTTTCACGTTACGTCATCGCCGCCATGCTGGTGGACGGTAAACAAAAGATCGCTCATTAGCTCACTTTGTTTGTCCACCAGCATTTGGTCATTTCACCATTGTTATTTGTATCTCCCAACATTGCATGAAAACCACCTAAAAGTATATATGAATGACACACTTGTTGGTGGATACCAGAGTTTGTGTCTGTTGAACTGAGTTAGGTGAAAGAAATCACCAAAAATAAGGAAATTTCTGAAATTTTTAAAAAGGAAAGCCAAATGTAAGGTCATGGAAAACTGGGAAAGTTCTTGGAAAAAGTCATAGAATTTAAAGAGCTCAAAAGGATACAAACCCTTCATAACATGGTCATGAAAAGTAGAATTTTACAATCTCTTTTTTTATTATCAGGCCTTTAGGGAAGTATTTGAATACTTGATAGAAGATTTTAAGACGTACAAGCCTCTACTGTCAGCAATAAAGCATGAGTATGAGATGATGTTGGTGCATCAGAGAGAAAAGATTAGAGAGCTGGAGCCACTAAAGGTATTTCCTAAAAAAAAAACATGAACACTTAAAATATTATTTGAAGTGTTGCAAGGAAAAGGCTATCAGGCTTGTGTGTTTGTGGTGTTCAATTTGCTTAATATATTTTTATTTTCTAGAGCATGCTTGTGACAGTTTCTGAACAATGTGAGAAGAAGCTGTTAGCTGTCAAACAGGAAGAAAAGTCTGGTAAGATATATGGTTCGTTCTCCCTTTCACTCCAAAAAGTGGCCAGTACGTCGAAATTCAACTCAATTTCAAAATTTTGTTTTGTAAAATGCTAAAAGAAAAGCCAATAGATGTAAATACATGTCCCTATAGGTTTTGCTCTATTTTTTTGAATAAAAAATTATTTTTAAAATTCCATGTTGTTTCTAGGATAAAGAATCCTGTTTCAGTTTTATGGTTCATTTTAAAGTTGAAGTCTTTCAAATACAGGAAAGGACAGTTGTATCTGATATCAAGGAGTGGTTTGAAAAATTGTCAGATACAGCCCAGCTTTCAAAGCCAACTTTGAGTTGCTGGATTTCATTATTTATAAATTTTTGCATTTTATTGTCGGTGCAAATTTTAGCATTATGGTTAGGGTTTGAGTTACAAAACTTTTGTCAGAACTGCCAATCACCCTCTGACTCTGAGATATCAAGATGTCAGATTGCACACTCCTAAGGTGTATGATGGAGCGTACTTGTGTAAGAGCTGAGAATGAATAATGATATCTCTAGCTCAAATAATAAACCTTTTCTAACCGTAGTCTACTAAAGCTGTTCTTTGTGTTGTCAGGTACATTGCTTCTCTCTTCCTCTTTGTGGGAAAAGCATTGTGTGATGTTACAAAGAAAGGCTGTGTATGAGACCATTCTATTTGATAAATGGATTCTTAGTTAATCCATTCCTTCCCCCTCCCCTCCCCACTCCACCCCCAACAAATTTCCTCTAAATATCCTTTAATTTGTATTCAGATGTGTTAGAAATGAAGAAGGAAAATCAAAGACTGCAAAATGTAATATCAGGACTCAGGTAAAGATCCACTAGCCTTTCTGCTGTACAGTCATACCATGTATATTTTACAGGTCAAAATTATAATTCAGCTTAAAATGTTTTAACCTAGGTTGATTCTCAATTTTCTTTGTCTCCTAGCCCTAATTCATGAGTAATTAGGCATAGTAGACAAAGGAAATTGACAATCAACCTAAATTAAAAAATTGTAAGCTGAATTTAATTTTGACCTGTAGCATTATATATATTATAGATTAAGTAAAATTCAGTAAACATAACAATTGTGACAATCATAATAACTCATGCTAGCTTTGCTTTAACTGCATGTCCCAAAATTGAACAACTAGCACCGCTTGGTACAGCTTACATGTCATCCTGCACAATGTGCTTTCTGTCTGAGGATGCTGACTTGATAGAGAGCATATAAACGCTCACTAGTCTATGCAGATTATGTAATAGTTAGCTGAACTTTGTGTTTTGTAGAGCTATGTGTAAGGTATAATCTGCTTGCTTTTGTTGGTCAAATATTTATGTTATGGTCTGTTTCTCTTTTAGGGAAGAGCAAATATCTCTTCAAGTTCAAGTTGAAAAGGTGATAAATGTTTATTATGAAAAACAGTATACACTATAAGGTTCATTTTAAATTATTTTTCAAAGCATCCATTGTAATCCATCCATGGTTTCCAAAGCATCCATAATTTTGTAATAAGCTGAGTGAGGAGAGCACTGGTCTGCCGTGTGGGAGGTCATGGGTTCATACCCCCGCCGGACCAACAACCAGGGTCTTTAAAAAAACTGGTGAGGTCATACTGGCTGTGATTTGAGACCTTGTCTCAGCTAAGATAATTACATCATTGGGCGATGACAGTAAGCCTTTGGCCTTGTCTCCTTCGTCCTTCTTTCATTAGTGGAATCAAAGGGGACATAAAAGAGCCCACACTACTGTTCAAAAAGAGTAGGGGAAGTTTCCCTGATGGTGTGGTCTACCCTTCATGCATCACACATCATTCATATCATTGGCTATGGGTGGGTTACAGTAAGCTCATAAATGGACTGATAGCAGCGCCAGTGGCGCCCTTATATGCCGATGTCCGAGCTTACTGTTAACATGTTATTATATAATGTAAAGAGGGCACGTCTTGTTGTCCTCTAATCCACGACATTACATCACATTACATTACACTATATTACATTGTTGGATGACCTGTTCATGCTTAGTATACACTAGGCTGATTTAGCAAGAGGACGGCAAAACGCGCAGAAAGGACTAAACACGACTTCCGGTGCTCAATTTGCCTTTGTGCCATCGGTCAAGCCAGTTGTTTAATTTGCACGTGCCGTCGACAAATGACGTTCCCGTCCTGTTTCCTTATCAGCCTACTATTGCAAGTGCATACACAACATACAAATTTATATTGACTTAAAAATTTGCTGTTAAGATGGGATAAGTCAATCAGTGACATTATTAGGTATATCACAGGGCAGGAAAAAAAATTTTAAATCCACTTGCCAAGTGGGCAAGTAAATTTTAGTTTTCACTTGCCCCCACTTATATGTTCCTTGCCAGAAGGGAACACAACACCTGTTGATCTATAATTCAAATAAATAATAATATTGTCTCGCTCATCTTGCAGTCTTCAGTTCTGAATTAGTTTCTTCCTGGGAATTATCATTTACTAAGCTGATACTTTCCGCTGGGTCACCAAACTTCTATTTTTACTTGCCCCGTGCAATCGGACCTGGGTTTTTTCCTGCACTGTATCATACTTACATGAAGATTAGAGAAGTACTGAAGCCCCAATTTCTTAAGTTCTATGGGTGTGATCTTGCATTTGTCCATAAAAACCACTGAAGAAGAGCTCATTTATAAGTTTAAGTAAATTTACTTTTTCTACTCTTTGCAAGCAGATATTCAGTGTTTTAGAAACAAAACGTTCAACTCACTGTAAAATTTTTTATTTCAGCTACAAGAAGAGTTAGCTGCTGAATATTTACGATATAGAAACGAGTGTGATGCCAGGTATTAACGACAAATGAATGCATGCTGTGTCTTAATCATATGAAGAAGTAATTGCTATAGGATAAGGTGCAGACCTCAGGCACCAAGGTGGGGATGGGTTAGGGAAGATTTTTCCCCCACCCCACCCCTCAAGTGCTTACTCGCAAGCTAAACTCAGGGAAAAGTGGTAACTTGAGAAGTGAACATAATGGGAAATACATATATTGTCGGCGTCAGTCTCTTACTCAACTACTTGCCATCTAAACAGTCCAACTTAACTTCGTTGGTAATTGACCCGCGTTGTGGGTATGGTATTGGACAGATCGAATACTTGCTTCTTTTTAACCCCGATAAAAGACGATGACTTTTTTAAATCTTATTTAAGACCAGCTTATAGTGGTTTTAACAGCTTTTGCGATCTTTGTACAAGTATTCAGGGTTTACACTATAATTACTTGCATCAAAGGAAAACGTGTGCCGACGTTAGCATAATATAACCTGTATACTTTTAATTTTTTTCAACGTATTTTAGGAAGATGTTGATAGCGGATATAAATGAGCTAAAATATCAACAAGAAGACGCCAAGAAACCCAATGCAGAGGAAGAAGGCGAAGGAAAAGAGGATGTCACATTCCTTAAACTCGCGCTGAAGTAAGTACAACAAACGAAAAAAACGAAAAGAAATCCCATTACCGATTCTTGATTATTCTGCAACTCAGGCTACGTTTATACGGTAACAGACGAATTTCGACCGGCTGAAAAATTTGACCGGACACTTCGTTCACACCAGCCCGTTAGATCTATTATTTTTTGCTCTGTTCTCACGGAACTTTAAACGACCAGGCGTCTAAATTTTCGTACTGTTAAGATCGTTCTGTATGAACGGAACACCTAAACGCACGAATTTTCAACCGGTCAAAATTCGTTCGGTGCCGTGTGAAAGAAGCTTCAATGAAAAGAGAGAAAGAAAAGCCTTCTCTCTGACTCTTTCTTTTTTCTTGTCGCTTTTTTCATCTTTCAGGAAAGCAAGAGAGGATCTTGATGCCAAGAGTCAAAAGCTGGCAGAAATGGAGGCGGATTATGGAGATGTTGTGCCGAGAAGGGATTTTGAAAGACTCGAAGCCCAGTTTAACGTAAGCGTTCCCTTTACTGTGTTCCCTAAACGAAAAGCCGAAACTGTGAAAACTTGAAACTTTCGTTAGACAACATCAAGGGTAACAAAATGTATAGCCGAGACGCCTACTGTAATTCATCAATTTTTTAAGGGGCCGTGTCACGGCAGTCCAATCCATTTTGTGAAGTATTTTCCTATGGTGTTTCCAGTAACTCGCTCTCAATGACCTGTAAATAACAAAATCCTGACAACTTTGTTACGAATCCGTCTCTTAAGCGTTATATTTAAAATGACAAATAACAAAAGCACCTAATTGCAATCTGTCTATAGTTAGCTGGTCAATTCCTACTGTCTGAATTTGGCTAAATTCCCCTCTAATATAAGACGAATTGGTGAGTGATGCCTTTTCTTTTTACAAAAACTGTAATTTTCTGTGAATAGAACTAACCTATAAATAGTAGCATGCACTTAAACCCCTTCTAATATTTTTTATCCCATTTTTTAAAAGGAGAAACTGATGTTCATGTTATTTTTTTTTTGACAGAAATTACAGAAAGATATGGAAACGTTTACCGTGGATAATCAGAAGCTAATGCAGGAGCACAAGTGAGTCAGTTGGTTAGAGTTTGTAGCTTCATTAAGCAAGGGTAAAACGGAGCGACAGTTTAAACGCTGGAAATAGCAAAGTTGAATTCAACGTTCAGGGTTAAAAGTCTTTACTTATAGGGGAAAGAAAATTTCACCATCTACATTCTATACGCTTGTCAGAGGAATAAACAGTGAAACTACTCAAAGTGTCCTGTCAGGCGGACCCACAACCGGGCTGATTCTGAGTCCATCACGTAAACCCTTTGCTCCCAATGCAGTCGTTTATAGCTTGAGAGTCTTGAGGGGAAACATGGCCGGCCCAAAAATGACTGGGTAGGAGGCTAGCTAATCCTTCGAGCACGCTTTGCTCGAACCAGGGATTCAGCATTGTACGGGCAACCAATTTTACTTGGGAAAGTCAGCAGTCTGCAGGTAAAACAATGAAATAGCTCAAAGCGTTTAGAAGTTCGTGTATTTCAGTGATATTATTGACCTGGTTTGTTAGACTCACTCTGCTCTCCGTATGGTCTTGTCAAAAGGTACAATATACAAATATCTGCTTTGTCATTGAAATTTTCAGTGCCATTCTTGAAGTGCACAAGAAGGTGGTGGATCAGAGAGATCAGTACGCACATGACTGTGAACAGATGAGAAGAAGTGCCACGCCCAGGTAAGTACTTTTGGCCGTACAGTGACGCGTTCATAATATGGGCAACAAAGGGACAGAGTCCGCATTACAGAGGTCTCACTTATATTATTAGAAATCTTTAGATTCGAGGACGTGGATCGACTCGGTAGATAACAAAAAGTATCGTGTTTTATTTGCACCTCCATACTTCTTTACTCTTGTCATGTTTAGGCCTCATTGGGAGAAGTGTGCGCAGTATGTTGAAGGAGGAACCGATCGATGGAATGAGTTGTCTCAGAACAGAAGCAGTGATGAGCTAGTGGATGTGTTGCTAGCGGAAATGACCGGACAAGATATTGCTATCATACAGGCTGGTGTTAGCACTGGTGCTGAATACTTTCAAGGACAGGTAAAAATTATTCGAACAAGACGCATGATCCTTGTAGTTTACATTACATTATTGCAACTCTCTATGATGGTTATGATGTAAAACAACTGAGCTGTGGCTCATGACTCATGATGACAATGACAATGGTTGGTTTAATATGATAAACTAACCTGAGATCAGGCTCTATTTTCGTTTCGCTTTGAAAATTACATTCCGGCGGGAATGGCGAAACGATTTTTAGCGCTTGCCGTTAGAGAGAATGTATGAGAATCGCGTAAATTGGGCCTGATCTCAGGTTAATGATACACACGCTGATGATAGTGATAGGAATGGTGTGGATATTGGTAAAGTGAATGTGGGTGACAAAATTTTACAGTGCAGGATGAGCACTGGGCTTCAGCCGGCTAATTTAGATTTATCTGACACGCGCAATAAGGAAAGTTACCAAGAGGAAGATGTTACATCGGTTGACCATTTTACAAGAGTGGACAAGGGCTTTGAACTCGCGTCATCGTCCCCCTTTAAAAGACACGCTACGACTTTATCCTCCACCTATGCTCCGATCCTCTGTATTTCTTCGTTTGGTACCGCCTCTAGATTAGCACTGGTCCGGTTACATGTTTCTGGGCCTCATTGGCCATGGTTCGAAATTCCATATTGCTCTACATTGAGTTCATTTTTTCTTGCGTTTGATACTGAAGGCGCAAGATGCGGAATTTTTCTTCGAGCCCTGATTTGTTTCTATTGTGTGACTTGCTGGTATTTGTTGAACAGTCCAGTCATTTGTGATTTTCACGGTTGTTTCGGTCGTTCTCACTTTCAGTCTTAATTTATAAATGTTCTTTTACTGCAGGGTAACGGTCCAGAAGTGCCTAAATTTTTACGTTATGATGGTCAAGTGCGTAACAGACGTCTCGGTAAGAGAGACACTTCACTTCTCATCAAAGACATCTGGCAGGAAAAAGCAGCTCACGACGCTGAGGTAAGATAATCAGCAGAAAATTCTCTGTGAGAGGCAAGTCAAGGAGACAAAACTCAGAGTGAATAGCAAAGTTTTTCAAAATATGCGTTATTAAAAAAAGGAGCAAACCCTGCCTTTCGAGGGTGCTGCCTTATCTTTACTAGGTAACGTTCTAATAAAAAGAAACGATATTTTTACACAAGAAAGAAAGTACACTGGGTTTTAATAAACCTTTGATTCGATCGAACTAAGTAGCAACCTCATTTTTAAGCATTCATTTGTCTCATTTGTTGAGCTACTCAAAAATGTTAAACCACATTATAGTGGGTAGTAAGGGTTGTTAGAGGAAGAATGGTTAGATTCATCTTGCAGTATACGCGTATAGCTGTTTTATTTGCCTGATGGAGTTTTTTTATTGCTTTAAAGCGTAGAAAAAGGAAAAAGGCCTACGGGCAAATGCGATGAGAGATTAGTACAGGGCATTCTTACTCAGTCACCGTTTTTGCTTTTTACTTGTCCTCTTATGGGTCTTAGAGTCTTGTTTGAGAATCTCATTCAGGTGAACGTTTGCATCCCATTGCGCAAATTACCACGATGTGACTGAGATTCCTGATCGGCTCCGTGTAATTCTGAGTTTGATTTTTTAAATTATTTTTCCAGAAACCCGACGGAGAGCGTGAAGACTTGGGCGAGTTCTTGTATCAGTACCTCAACAGGCGGTTCGGTGTAGAAAACATGATTATAGAGTGGGGATATAACCTGTATGATGCCTGCGGTCGGTACACACATGATCCAAGGGTTGGTCTGTTCTATGGAATACTACAGAAGGAGGTATAGATTGAACAATGATCACTTTCCTATACTCATTTACTCTCCTCGGTATAATCTTAGTCACCAATATTGTCCAAATACATGCTTGCGATGGTTATAGCATGGTAAATGGTGTGCTCTGCTAAGTTTAGGAAGTAGCTATTCCCCAGTCGGTTGGTTATTGGACCAGTGCAGTAGCTTTCGCCTTCCACTTCCTCTATTTTCGGGCCTACTGTTTAAAAGGGAGATATGTCCCTGCTCCTTTAAAGGGTCTCTTATTTCCCTCATTTCTAATGATATCTAAGTCGATCACGGATATACAGGTACGCGAAGCAAAACTATGTGTATACATGCGCAAGAAATATGTCATTATTGATTATTAATTAATTTATTGAATTAATGATATATTCACTTCATGTCTCACTTTCTGGATTTTAAAGTGACTCGAGTAACTTCAATTTTCAGATCGATGAAGCAGTTTACCACGATCAGTTAGTGATGTTAGAAAAACTTTACAACGCATTCACCAAAGTTGATCTGGCAGCGGGAAATCAGGTAAGAGATAGCTCTTGTTGTCTCTTTGCCGTCAGTATAACCAAATGTGTAATATTATTCGTCATTCAAGATATTTCTCCATCTCTTATTGGCTTTAATCTTTTGGCCAATTCTACATAACCAGCTGGCGCTGACCAAATTTGAAATTGGTTTGCTATTTTTTACGTCGGTCACAGACGTCAGTGAGGGATACTATCAAATTGTAGACAATTGCTATCTTGCAATAACGACAACCTTATTCCGAGGGTTCCCTCAGAAAGTCAAAGAGAGAGGCAGATAAGTGTCAGATAACACCTCCTCGGTCTACATAATTGTTCATATCATACCCAGCCTCATCCAACTGACTGAATCGAAAATGCGGCAATCTCATTTTCTAAGGCTTTATTATTTTGACAGTTATAACTATAAAGATTATTTTCAAATAGTACCTTTATTTGTTTTTCCAGGGGTCGTTGTCAAGAGCGGACTTTGAACAGTGCTTACGTTCATTCTTCCCGCTAAAGGATGACGAATCGATAGAAGTTTTAATGAAAGCCTGTGAACAAGAGTCACCTGGAGAAAATGTTCAATACAAAAACCTGTTTACTGAGGTGAGAAGATCAAGAAATGTCGATTTGGTTAACGAGACCTCTAGTCGAAGAGTTTCACGAATAATCCTTAAGATGTTTTTTTTTTTTTTTGGAAACGTTCTTTAAGTCCACTTGAAGAAGTCTCAAAAAATCTCAAAGTCTCAAAAGATCGGAAATCTCATTTTGTGAACGTTTTTAAGACCCTCTACAGGGCCTTCTTCTAAATAATTATTACACAACAGAAACCAGTCTACAGCCCCTCTCTTTAAGGGTTTTGCTATAAAACGGACACTTAGGCTTGATCTTTGCCATTCTCCAGTCCTTTTCCTTTAACTCTTTATCAGATGGACAGTTTTCTAAGTCGGACACTTTGTATTAATTCCAACGGTGTCCGTCGCGAAAAGAGTTGTCTTTACCATCAATTTACCTTTTGTTTGTAAAAAGGATGAAGAAGGACGATCTGGACCATTTGTGGACAGGATACGAGAGCAAGAAAAGTTAGAGAAGACCATGTATGTAAAGGAGATCGAAAATGCCCTGACAGGCAACAGGTAAGATAAGCTTAAAGGTTCTTGTTTTGTTGATAAAATATATCAACATTTTCATTCTACTTTTACGGACACTTTTTCCCTGTCCTCGTCTTGTTTTGGTAATCAAATTTTTTTGTGTGGGGCAGTTTTATACGAAAACAGCTTTTGACGGTGATGGGGACTAGGAAAATGTGTTTATTGTGTCGAGTACACTAAATTTAAAAGCGGATGAAGCAAGTACGTCAACATTTGTTTCTATGGTTCTAGAGTTCGTATTCGTTTATACAATTACTTGAAGAAAGACGTCGAGGCTGTAACACAATGGGAGAATCTACAGTGGAAAAGTAAAATAATACCCGAAGGTTAATCCCACCCTTATTTATTCTTAGTGAAGTGTCTGTAGAGATGGTGCGTCAGGCCATACAGTCAGTGGATCCTGAAGCTCCGGCCGAGCTTATTGATAAATATCTGGGGCGAGCGTTCCATACCGCGGCTGATCAACTAGAGTCTGGGACCAAGATTGAAACTACGCTTTTGATAAAGAGGCTGCAGAGTGGAAGTGTGAAGAGACTGGGACCAAAACCAAAGTAACTCGATGCTGATTGGTTGATTTTCAATAGGACTTATAAATAACTTTCCCATTTCTTTTACTTTATTTTTTCAAAAAAAAAATGGCTTATTTTATTTATGTGGAAAATAATGTTTTATCGAAAATCGGTATGTTATTCTATAACCTCATGAAACAGTAGTATGAAAATGAATGTAAGGTTGCGGGATTTCAGTGATAACGAACAAAACAAAACCATTTTTTAAGCGGGAGAGCCCATCTCGTCACCAGAGCCTCCGGTTGCTGTGAAGTCGAGAACGTAAAGGGAGCTTGGTATAAACTAAAGTTTTTGTGCCCGGTTCTCGGTGTTAATGCGTCCATACCTTCTCCACCTGTCACTCTTTCGAAACAATCTTTCAGCTTTCTAATATCAAAGATCGCGTACGTATCATCATGTCAAGACTTTCATTTTGTTTTTGAAGAAGTCACTCCATAACACCACTCACTTGTAACGCTGAAACGCAGCTGGTAACGTTTATTTATTGATTCGTCGAAAATTCTATTAAGTTTGTAAATAATTCAGATTTAGATACGCTGTTTTACCAGTAGTAGTTTACTTTAGAAAAAACGAAGTGAAATAAAACGAGAAATGTAACTAGAATAGTAAAAATCCTTAAAGCCTAGCGCCTGTTCATTCTGATAACTTTAAGGACGCACGTCGATTTCTACACTCGCGGGTATTATCCAAAACAACTTTACCAGTCAAACCCAAACAAGTCGTGATTTCGTGCGTCAAACAACGTATATCAAGTCCATCACACCCCTTGGATAACTTGTTATCACAACAAAAGTTCAATTTGTTTTTCAAATCGTTGCTATGTTGTAGTGAAATTCAGGCTAAAGCTGTGGGCTTTTTGAAAGAATGTGTCTGAAGTGTATTGCGTAGTCCCTCTCGTATAAAATTGGAATCTAGTCGTAAAGCGCTGTTGCTGATCTGTCAGGACATGAAGGTACAAGACTGTCCCAGCCTCGTTCCCAGTCGTCCTCGACGATTTCGGATGTGACGTCACCTGTCAAGTTTGTCGGGAAAATTCGCCTATCGCGCTCGGTTCCAAGCCTCCTCTGGTCACTCGGATAGCGCGAACAGGCCTGAGTACGAGGCTGAGACTGTCCATCTCTGAGAGTTGAACTTCCTTTATCTTGTGTATGAATGTAGCCTTTGGATAATAAAATTCGCAACGCTAGAGTTTTCGCTTTTCCACACGTGAAATTTTCAGTTTGTTTACCAATTCTTGCCCTCTATCGCAGCTTCGTTGTATGGCAAGCGATTTTGTTGTGTACTTCTTATATAAATACTTTAGCCCCAACACCCGGCTAAAGTACTTAAACGGCAACAAACGTCTTAGGGCCTGTTTACATGGGTGTGGGAGACCCCAGGTAGGTGAGGTGACCCGCCGCGGGTTACCTCACCTACCTCGGGTCCCCCACCTCCACGTAAACAGACCCTTAAGGTGGCTCGACTGGATTTTTCTAGAGGGATACCTCCCAAGTTTGAGCATTAACTACGTCGGCATGAGTAAAGATATGGAAAAAAAGTTACCACAACTTTATTATATAAAGATGAAAATTTCTTATGATCTGGGTTTTATTGCAATCGGAGTCGCCATGGCAACGTAATGACACCATTACGTTTTTCATTTATCGTTGTGTTTCTCTGTACCAGGAGTTTTTTGAAGAAATCGCTTAAGGGAGTATGTACCTGCCATAATTGCCTCCATTATGGCAAAGTTTGAAGAAATTCTATGAGAGCGTTTTCGAAATATTCTGAAATGCAGTTTTAAGAATCATAAAAACAGTGAAATAGCATGCTAGCCGCACAATTCGCTAATATTTTAAGAAAATGATAAGCTTTGGGAACGCGGTTTCATCTCATAGTGGTTTGATTCCATTGAAAACTGCATACAAAAAAAGAGGGGAATTGCTCTGGGCGATCGCGAGTAAGAAGAATTTTATTAACTTGCATTCAGCTACTTTTGATACAGTTTTTGGACGTAATTTGGCCCATGCCTAAGATTTTCGCATTTTTCCAAAAACCGCTCGATAAATTTTTTTATAAATTCGACAATCCCGAGATCAGTCGTTAAGAAATGTTCCCTGCAAGTTTCAAGAACATTGAAAACAGGGAAGGCTTTTAAATAGGGCCTCAAACATAACCAATTTTCTGCCCAGATTTTGTGTTTACAAGTGAGCGTCCTCATTATTCACTGGCATTGTTTTCAAGTTTCATATGCACGTGCACAACTAGCAAAAGATATAAATTTGCATCAAAAAGAACTCTCGATTACTTTCCGAAGAAATATCCAGAATATGCTAATAACTGGCTTGTCATCACAGATGGCAGTGAGAGCCGAAACGGTGAACGTCACGGCTCATCCCGAGTAAGATAATTAAAATTATCTTACTCGGGTTATAACATCACAGAAACTCTCACAAAGAGTTGCTCTGATGTTATAATGTATCACTAATCTCTTTACGCGGTAATTAGCATATCCCGGAGATTTAACCGAGGGTCCTTTTTGATGCAAATTCTATCCTTTTGCTAAATGTGCACGTGTATATGAAACTTGAAAACAATGCCAGTGAATAATGAGGACGTTCACTTGTAAACACAAAATCTGGGCAGAAAATTGGTTATGTTTGAGGCCCTATTTAAAAGCCTTCCCTGTTTTCAATGTTCTTGAAACTTGCAGGGAACATTTCTTAACGACTGATCTCGGGATTGTCGAATTTATAAAAAAATTTATCGAGCGGTTTTTGGAAAAATGCGAAAATCTTAGGCATGGGCCAAATTACGTCCAAAAACTGTATCAAAAGTAGCTGAATGCAAGTTAATAAAATTCTTCTTACTCGCGATCGCCCAGAGCAATTCCCCTCTTTTTTTGTATGCAGTTTTCAATGGAATCAAACCACTATGAGATGAAACCGCGTTCCCAAAGCTTATCATTTTCTTAAAATATTAGCGAATTGTGCGGCTAGCATGCTATTTCACTGTTTTTATGATTCTTAAAACTGCATTTCAGAATATTTCGAAAACGCTCTCATAGAATTTCTTCAAACTTTGCCATAATGGAGGCAATTATGGCAGGTACATACTCCCTTAAGCGATTTCTTCAAAAAAACTCCTGGTACAGAGAAACACAAAGATAAATGAAAAACGTAATGGCGTCATTACGTTGCCATGGCGACTCTGATTGCAATAAAACCCAGATCATAAGAAATTTTCATCTTTATATAATAAAGTTGTGGTAACCCTTTTTCCATATCTTTACTCATGCCGACGTAGTTAATGCTCAAACTTGGGAGGTATCCCTCTAAAAAAATCCAGTCGAGCCACCTTAAAATGAGAAAAAATAATTCTTTTGTGCAACTATTAGCCGTCATAACTTCTCAAAATTATATTATATATATATATATATATATGAAAAAAATAACAAAAAAACAAAGGAAATCACTTGAAAGGACTTGAATTTTCCAGAAATAACCATTAGCCTAGAATGGCATAAACTGAATAGATAGAGTTAAAGTCGATAAAATATGGTACCCAGTGTTGCGACATACTCACAAAACACTCCCCTAGGTATTTAGTACAGTTTCTAAAAAAAAAAGCCGGTTAACCTGACTCTAAGTAAAGGTAATCAAACCTAAAAAATACTTTGTGAATATGTACCTCTGTCTTCAAAAATATTTGACATTGTTTCAAACGGAATTGTCAGCACTTGATTGAAAAGTTCCTTCTTAAATATTTAGGTTTTGCAACTGAACTACAAAAAGGCTGAGAAAACAGCAGGCCTTTCGTGACGCAACCAACATTTTCCCTGCGTCGAGAATTGCCGGCTGTTTTCTCAAGCTAAACTACCTTATCGTAACGTTAACTTTTTATTGAAAATTCTATAGAGGATCGTGTAATTAGTGACAGTTTCTACATCTGGGATGACACTTCTTTCCTCCAACGCGACACCTGCAACCTCCTGTTATATCGCCACTGCCCTATAGGAAGAAAACAATATATCTCGTCAGTTGTCTACCGTTATAAAATTTGGAAAATAAAGGACCTCTGTAGCTTGTATGTTCTGTTTTCTCTGTGAAGGTCTCAGGAGAATTTGCCCCTTTGTCTTTTCATAAATAACGCGTATATATGAATAGGAATGAGATAAAATTTGAAAGAAAGAGTTCGCAAGAGAATTATCAAGAAAGCCTGCACGCCGCCATTTTGAAGTTGTGAGACATCATGGTTGCGACGAGCTCAAGGTAAGATATGAATTCAAAATGGCGACGCAGTTTTCTTCCACCTCAACCGCCAATAACCAGCCAGCAGCCAGTTAGGACGATGGCATCTATTATCATGGGCAAAAGTTTATGGTGACAAGAATGCCATTGTTCCAATTGGCTTCTCCGAGGATGCTTTCACCTAAAAAGAGTATGGAATTTGGAAAATTGTATTTCCTTTAATTTACAGCTGGATAGTATTGGCGACAGTTAAGCTTCCAATGGGCCATTTGCGCGATGGCGTCATTTTACTACTACGACCAGAATTCTTTTCGTTTTCCTTTTCATATTTAAATTTTGTAATCCCAGTGAGGTTTAAATAACAAAAACCTTAATTTGCACAAGAAAGCAAAACCCTGAAGGATCCTGGTCATAGTAGTAAAATGACGCCATCATGCAAATGACCTATTATAAGGCACTGTCGCTTGACCCCTGCGGTTTTAAGCGAAGTTGCGCGAAACATCTCAAGACACTTTCTAAGCCTTTTTGCAGAGGGAGGTCAGAGCCTCTTATAGTGCTGGTATACAACACAATGAACACCCACACAGTCTGTCATGCAGAAATTCCCAAGACGAAGGCCTTTGAAGTCATCGACAAAAATGTTTCCCAGCTCGCTAAATCACTGTATTTTCTTCATGAAACAAAGGCAAACGTCTACGCTTTCATCCTAGTCTCCTGCCCGCTATGCTAGTGACACTCCCCCTGTAAAAAGGCCTAAAACACGCACCCTATACTACTCGAATATCCGAGTCAATAATCGGTCATGCACCTTCTCAGGCGTTTGACGCGGCAAGGAGTCAACCACAGACCGCAAACCAATGCATCAATAACAAAGCATATATACTCACCCCAGGTCCCCATCTTGGACCCCTAGTGGCCCAGCAGATCTCTGTTCTGCACATGCTGCACCTCATCCAATCACAGCCGTCCTTTTTGACTAAAATAATCTTACACATTGGACAGTGCATGGCGTCTCCACCAGCTACCATATTCTAGAAAAAACAGGGTCAAACTCATTCTTATCTGTATGCACCTCGGTGGAGAGAGGTGAGAAGTATTTTAAAGAGGTGTTTTCCAACGTCAACATATTTGTTCTACTTAATGTCTAGACTGCTACAAAGCAGATCACTCACTTTTGAAGAAAGGGTATAGGTATGATGTCAATGTGAGATAATTGGTTGCATATCAATAATCTCACCATGTAAGAGTACGACGGGCAGAGAAATTACAAATAACATTTTATTTTATCTGCGCGAGATGGGGATTGGGAAAAGGAGCTTTTTAGACAAAAGAGACTTGGGTGCATGGAGTATTTCGAACTCTTAGCTTGTTCCAACTCTTAGCTTGGCCCTGTCTCGATGAAAATTTCCGCGCAAAAGAAGGCGGGAAGGAGAAAACGGGCCATGGTGCACTGCGCTTCGTCAACAGTCTGTGTGCGAAAAACGAAGCGTCTGAGAAGGAGGCAGTTCCAGGCCTCAGCTCCCCATCCCTAGAGCTCTCGCTTTTTCCCCGCCCGCTTTTCTGAGACCCTGGAAAAGGTTAGGTATTTCTTAGTGGAAAGAACGCACTTGTTCTTTTTTTTATAATCAAAGTTCTTACGATTGTCAGTTATTACTTTGTAGAGCATTACGTCGGTATTTCGGAAACGTATGTTGCATTGTGGTTTGAGTATTGTTCAGTTCTTTTTATTTTCTTTCTACGTTTGTTTCTATTTGCTAATAGCGCTATTCGCAACATCAAGAAACTACCCTCGTTGAGAAAGAGAGGGAGGGTAATAGAGGATTTATTTCACTTGCTTATTTACTTTCTTATGAAATTATGAATATATGAAAATCATATATATATCATACATCATCGCAGTTATATAGGCACATATCATCGCTGTTATATTCACATATATGATTTTCATATATTCACAATTTCATTATCTTCCTTTCACTGGTTTATAACTAACCAATTCAACGACCTGCTGCCATGAGTTGGCTTGTTAGCCTAACTGGTAGAGCGCTGCACCGGTATCGCAGAGGTCAAGGGTTCGAATCCCGTACAAGCCTGAATTTTCTTCAGGCTTTCTTTTCGCAACTGCATACGTTGCGTATATAACTGCGATGATCTTCCTTCAAATGATTAATTTCTTATACTCGTTAAGAAGGTCATGGTACCCTAAATATTTACCTCAAGAAACTCTTGCGTCTTTCTCGCGGCCTCGTCATTCTGTGCCCTTCGTTTGAGATCATCTTGATATTCCTTGCAGTTCATGTTAAGGTGAATGGCTTTGCACGTCAAACAGTTCGGTTGATTGCAAACGGGACAGTGGAACGTATTGACATTATCCTCATACAAACACCACCCTTGACAGTTTGGAGTTTTGCAGTGAAAGCTGTTAGCGGCTTGGCTTTCTGCCGTAGCGAGACTGCGGTTCAAGAACCTGTTGAAATCTTCCTCGGATAGAAGCTGGAAAGAAAGTTTGGAAGAAGTTAAAATTTTTGGAAGATTTCGTTTTAGTTAGAGCTCATCACAGTGGGAAAAATTTCATTCGCCACTTGCACATCTCCCATAATGCACCCTATTTGCCGCCCAAAATTTTGCATAACCTTTGTTTTTCATGTCTCCTGGGTATTACAGCCGTCCAAGAGAAAACAATGCTTATGCAAAATTTGGGGGTGGTGGGGGTGTGGGGGGGGGGGGGGGGGGGAGAGCAAATAAGGTGCATTGTGGGAGATGTGCAAGGGGCGAATGAAATTTAAGCGTAAGGAAGTATTTGCCACTTAAGAAACGAGAAGAGAACTGGAACCAAAATGCATCACACAATTGTTTCTGGGATAGTCACTGTGGATGCACCGGACAGCTATTGGCTATTTTTTTAACAGCCCCAGAAG
>OZ037776.1:36453873-36468873 GCA_964035525.1 Porites cylindrica
AAGGAAAGTGCACACTGGACAGGTCCACCCCTCACGACGCCCATCCTCCTGTACCTGTTGCTCTACAGGCTCTACCAAATTGTTCACAATTGCCTCTTGCAGGGGTGGGTAGGGAGAGTTATTAGACCCATCCCTCTGACCTCCAGTTTGCCGAGCAATCACGTTGCGTAAGTCACTTATGTTCATTCCAGGACGAATCGGTAACGCTCCTGGAACACTGTTCTCTCTTTGGTTTGGTAATGACTGGGGTGGGGAGGGATTTAAGTGTGGTAACTGTTCCGTCCTGACAGGAGCCGCCAACACGTGAGCTTCGTTCTGTGCAGAAAGGTTTGGGACACTCACAGCGTGTCTCATTTGCTGTTCAGACGTAAATGTAGTAGCTGCGGTTGTAACACTTGATGGTGCATTCGCTGGTGACGCATCCCCCCGTCCAAATCGTTCCACGTCGGATCGTCTCAGTCCGACTGTTTTACCAGACAAGAGATATAAGAAAACAGTTGCTCCTGACTGCCTTACACCAAGATCGTGCAACGTCTCGCCGGGCTTGGGAATTTTTCTACCCACAATCCACTTCTGGACTTGCACTGGGAATCCATACCTGTCAAAAACCTAAAGAAGCCGTCGAAATTATTATTGTTCTCATATGTTAACTCTGAGTTCTCATCATTAAGTCCCCTGAAATAAAGTCATACATGATTGCAGATTTCCGAATTATTAAAAAAAATGTTCACATCGCCTTAAGCGAATAATTGACAGGTGTTTTTTCTCTGAGCGATCACCTTCTCTGGCTCAATCTTTTACTTAACAAAGTGAAAGACCGTATTGAAAACAATTAGTATGGCAACCGTGGAACTTAAAAAATGTACATTCTTTCTGGAGTAGTTAGCTTCGCAAAAGTTTTCGCGTGAGTTCGTTAGAACAAGAACCCTCGTTTGAACTCTTACGGAACCGACAGCTTAGCTGTCGAGTGGTTCAACACACAACATCTTGCTGAATCCGGTTCGCGCGTTATTTGAATTGTTTTGGTCTGGTGAATGGCCTGGGTGAGGTCCGCGACTTAATTAAGGTACCTGCAGTCAATCGTATAATCCAGGATAACACTAACCAATCCTTCCACTTTCAGACTTTTGACACAACGGCCCCTTTATCCTGTCATGACACACATTCTAATTTCCACAAATATTTCATCAGGCTTTTGACACTTTCTCTTAACACACATAATAATTTATCAAGAAGGAATTTCTACTACCCTGTATGTAAACATCTTCCACTTCTTTGTTTCACGCAAAAATGCAAAATAAAAAATGGAGGACGTCTGCACGCAGGTCAACCTGAGTTTTCTAGTTACGTACCTCTTGTTGAAGTTTTTCCATTGGAGTTGTGGGCGAAACCTTCATACTAAACGTCCCACCAGACGACTCTTTATCTTCGACAACCACCCTAATACTAGGGATTCAAAGGATAATATAAGTAAATCACCTTCCACTTCAATGTGAGGATCAAGATGCAGCATTGAGAGAATTCCGCAATTTGGGTAATATTCACACACTATAAAAATCCCACTTGTAAGCCCTGGGCTTATAGAATGTCACAAGGGGTTTTGGGTGCAACCTTCCTCCGAGATTTCGCTTGGAAATCCGGGGAAGTGCCCCTCTGATTTTCTAAGAGAAATGCTTTAAGGACGAGATGGTATCCGGTAATCTCGCCACCAACGAACTCGCCAACAAGAAATATATATCTTAATACTTATCGAAGGGATAAGTCTCTAAAAAGAACTCTTGCACTTTAAATTTACAATGAAATTTAAGGAGGTAAGCCTCAAGTGACAATATTAACGAACTTTCATAAGAAAGGGTATTGGATTTTTAAACAAATCGCCCCTTTCGAGCACTGCAAACTGAAGCCGTATTAAGGTATTAAGAAGTCACAATTATTGACAAAAAATAAAACTTAAGATGAGAGGTTCAACGAAAAGTGTCAATTAAAATCGACAAACTTATATTTGGGCTTGACGAAGAAGTAACAATCCCAGGTGAGTAAACATGTGTCAATTATTGAAAATCATCCCCCCTTTTCTCGCGTGGGGTGATTTTCACGCGCGCTCGCGTTTCGCTCGCTCTACTATCCCTGAGGAAAAACGGGGGACTACTCATAGTCTATGCAAAGTTATAATGTGGTGGTGAATAGACTTCTTGGTGTCGATTTCGTTGCTCGCGAGATGACCGTAAACCGACGAGATTGGTTTTGGATGGGCTTATAATTATCCAGGAGAGCTTATAAGCAAAATAGAGGTTACAAACAAACTGACAACGAAACGTACGTTATTTCACTGCAGTAAAAAATAACTTTGGCTACTTCTAAGAGTGGGATTGACACGGTCGTGGAACAAGGAAATGCTGGAGAAAAACAATGTCCTAATAGCGATACTCATGCTAACTTCACCTATAAATATCAATGTGCATTGGTTCTTGAAACAAAACATTCTTTTGTTTCCTTGTTACAAATTTGAATAACAAAGGCAATGATTGTAAACAGTGTTGTCTCCTATAATGAGTCGTTCATATGGAAGGGTTTCACCGTGAAAAAGAACTACAAACGATAATCAGTGAATGGATTTTGATGGAACCAGATTAACATGGATAACAAACAATGGTGAATTAAAGAGTCATTAATCAAAACTTTAGAATTAAAAAACTGTATCAGAACAATTATTTCAAGTGGTCAAATGGATCTCAGAATGACGAGGAAAGACTGACTTATTTTGAATTTGTGAAATAAAATAACAAAAATGTGCATGGACATACAATGAAGTTTATTCTTCGAACTACGAAATAATTCTTCAGTTGACGATCAAGTCATCCAGAAACGAAAAGGGTGGTTACTAATGTAGTTGGTTAATTAGGCTGGGCTTGTTTTTATCAGTTTTTTGTAAAAAATGGAAAATTTAATATATGTTCCTAACCTGACCACAAACCAAGGTAAACAGTTTATTATTTCCTTCATAAGCAAAAAGAGGAGGGATATTAAATCTAAACCTAACTTCTTTCTAGCCCATAAAAGAAAAAAAAACTTTTGAAGAGGTTAGGAGAAGACTTACTTGATTGTGTTGCCTCCTGAGTCCATTGTGACCAGTGTAGGATTTTTGAGTTTAATACTAAGATGAAGATTCTGAGTAGCCATTTTTTTGACAATCTCCGCGGACTGGTCTTGCCTTCCACTCTTAATAGCATCACTAAGGGTAGCGCAGAGACCATCTGAAAAAGGTGAAGGTGACAGAGATTCAAACACACTTCACAGTCCCTAATACACATAACTTATGAGCATGTACTAAACTATTCCAATACATTTCCTATTTTTGCGAATGAAGAGAATAATAATTTGTTTAACAATAAAGGCCCTTTTTACTTGGTGATACTTAGAATTTAGAATAGACACCCACAAAGGTACTGATGCCTATATATAGTATTGTGATCATTTGCTTTATTCTATCAACCTTTATGGTTAATTAAGCAGTTGTTTTAAGGAGAAATTTGATATTGTTACTGCCAGGAGTAAAAGAGTTTTAATAGTCGCTGGCAGAGCAGAGGTTATATAGTTTTGTTGTTTTAGGTGAGTTTAGGTCAACAGAAATAACAAAGGAAAGGCAAAGTGCAAGCAAAAATGTCCCAGGACTAGTCCTCATTTCCTTTTTCCAGGGAACATTTTTGTGTGAAGCCCTCAAATTGTAGAGCTTGATTCATGTTTCAGATCCCTTTATGGTATGGCAAACCGGGCAACAAAAAACATGCAACTCGTAGTGCAACACTGCTACAAAACGAGTTGAATAGCAATGTTGCACGTTTACCTCGCGGATTGCCTGCTCAGTAACATCATTCCGAAGAGGACAGAAACAAACTATCTACTCAGAAAAAAAGCGCTCATCGGCCAGATATAAAGACTGATAGATTTAAGAATGTTTTTGTAAATAAGATCAGTAATTTTTAGATATAATCTTTGATCTTTCTATTATTTGTATACAGTATGTCTTATGTATTTTTAGATTCTCAACTGCTGATGTAACTTAAGATAATTATGTATTTTTATCTTAGGAGAATAAAGATTGATTGATTGACTGATTGATTGATCAAACCTGTCTTCCAACAAGTCAAGTTGTTAACAGGTTTGAACAAGGGTGGCAAAATGTGTAACATAGCTTTTCAACTTGTTTTGCAGCAACGTTGCTAAACAAGTTGCACATCTTGGTTGTCTGATTTACCCAAACTTTAGGCTGTGCACTCACCAGGTTCTCCAGACAAGCTAACTGTGTACATGAAAACTCTAACATCTACTTCTCAAACTGATTCATAACACATCAGGGCTCGAAATTGCGACTGATAAGGTCGCCAATGTGACTAACATTTTCTCCTTGGTGACTCAAAATTCTAGTTTAGTCGCCAAAGTGGCGACCTGATTTCTCTATGATTTAGATTTAAGTTAAAAGAGTAAAGTTAAAGCAAACATTTCATCTTATTCTGCTTTGCTTTCATCATAAAAAATGTGCCAAATCGCATACACAAAGCCAGTTTACCTCCAAATTTATAGCAACTTCTATCGACGATATTTTCAAATCTGATGGAGCACACCATACTATGCAGAGCTTTTGATAGGTCACCAAAAAAAAGTCAAATTTCACGGGATTTTTGGGGACAAATTCGTGGAAAAATCGACCGATTTCGCCGGAAGTTTCAAGGCAAACTTACCCGAAAATCAATCCATCAAAAAAGGCAGATTTTGTGGTTATTTTTTAGAGGCCAATCGGTTTAGCGCTGACCAGACCAGCATTTTTAATGTTTTTCTAACAGAGGTCATCATTTGCTCTTTCAACAACAATATGCTCCAGAACTAAAAACCAATGGCAAAGCCTTTAACATCATGGCTAGTACCCAGTTTTTCGCAACATAATCTATGCCTGGTCAGTGACAAAGTTTCAAGATAAATTTACAAGTTTATGGCAACTAAATAACCCCAATAGCTCAGAAATATGTTGTACAAACATGTAGTTGATACGATTTCTACCAAATTTTGTGGTATTTTGCGTGTTTTTGTGAATTTGCGGCTCTGCAACAGCACAAAATATCGGAAGCCCTGACTATGAGCTGCGTCATTTACATTATACAAACTGGCGACTAAAAATTTGCATCTGGCGACTATATTTCTCCAGTTGGCGACCTGAGTGTTTTTTTAATTTCGAGCCCTGCACATGGTCATACTCATCTCTTAAAACAGCTGAGCCTCATTTCACAGGGGAAGACTTACTTCAACAGATTAAACATGCAGCTAAGATGAAGAACATGTAGTTAAGGACATCTTGAGGAACAACCTAAGTCCCTAGATTTTCGCAGATAAACAAACTTTCATCATCAACAGTATAACTGTTCAATGTCCTTACCAATCTGTGATTCCAAATCACGTCTTGTCTGTGCACGTCCTCTATCCACCTGAGGGGAAGGGTCTGGAGTTCTAAATACTCCAGCAGTTGCTGGTGCAGTAGGTAAGGCACCTGTTGTAAAGGTATCAGGGGGTTTTGGCCAAGTTGGTTGGTCCTGAGTACCTACAGGTTAAACATGGATAAGCAAAGAGACAATGAGACAACAAGTAGCCAACATGAACGTTGATCACAGTCTTGCTTTTTTCACCACCATGCCTCATTTAAGGACAAAACTTTTTGCATTTGCACAAGCAGTATGTAGTATCTCTGACAACTCATTATCTACATTTGAAGTTTATTATGTTGAAACCTCATAAGTTCACCATTAATGTGAAATTTGAAGGTCTGAAGTAACTATGTATAAGAGCTATTTCTGCCACAATTTAACCAACTGCAGTACCTGGTGCCTAAATTAAGTTTAGCATTTCAGTGCACAGGGGATGGGGTATTAGGGACCTTCTCAGTTTCACATCGCAGTTTCCAATTCAGTGTTTGCTCTTGCAATATGCATAATTTTCTCTTCTGTTTTATTCTCCCTGCCCTTGTTTTTAGTTTTGCTGTAGTGGTCCATGAGTGGATTAGTGCAGTTTGTTGAATGTTCTAAATGAAGTACATGGACGAGGATGTTCAAAGTTCTTTTGTTTTAGTGAAAGCTGATTATGTGATGCCCTGTCTGATCACAGAGGGCTACAGTTTTTTAGTTCACAGTGATTTTGCTGTGTTTTTGTAGGATCTGCCTCTAAGCCCCCACTTCCCAATTTCATCAGGGAAAAAATAAACACTGTCACAATTGCAGGCATAGCCTTAAAACTTGAACATCCATCCTTGCCATCTGTTGCAACAGACAAAAGGAAACAGTTTCAATGCCTAATATAGTCTTACATGACAAAACTGGACCATCATTATTAGAGTGCAATTGGCATGGGGAAACGTTTCAGCCTTTTAAAAAGATGGCAAATAGCATGACAATCCCTAAAATAGCATGACAATCCCTACTCCCCAACCTATTACATCTTTAGAGCTTAACAAAGAGCATCACTTTTCACACAGGAGTATTCTAATTACCTTGCAAAGAGCGAAGCGTATGCTGTATTATGACAGCAAAATTGTTCCCATCAGTATCGGGACTGATGCGCAGACCATAATACAGTCCTTGCAGGTCAATACGTATTTGATGCCATGAAGGTTCAGATACATGGTAAGTTACCCGCTCAGATAAAAGAATGTTAATCGTCACCTACACAGAGGAAAATAATACAAGAAACTTAGTGCAGTCTCCTTTAAAGTCATAATCCCTTTATCTGCCACATTGGCTTTTAATTTATAGTGAAACTTCATTTTATAAATTGACTTAAAATGTCACCTGCAAGCCGCTGCTTACTTTTGTCATTAGCCATGTCATCATGAACAATAACCACATTCTGTAAGTCTATTTCTCTTTCATTATGAAATACATCACTCATCAATATGCTCTTTTGGTATCCATATTACCAGTTCTTGATGAAACCCAACATAACAGTTCTAACTCACAAGGCCTGTAGACACTTTAAGGGACTTTGGGGAGCCATATCTTTGTATGTTTTCAACCTTTCACTCTCAAACTTGGCAACTTCCCTGATTTTAAGGCTTCCTTCCACAGCCATTAATAGATTTTTATGAATATTATTATTATTAAAATAAATTATGTCAAAAGCTGAAAAAAAGGTGGGAATGTGGAACTGTGGTCTCCGTTATTAAGGAGTAGGCAAGCTTTTTTTGATCTGAAAATATGTAAACTTTCCTTATTATGTTCAAATTGGCAATCTCTGAGTGAGCAAGATAAGCCCATCTTGTCTGCTCAGGATTTCCCATCTAGATAGTGCCATCCACCGGATAAATCTATATCAAGTGGATAAGTGTTGGGGAAACTGATGTTATTACGCTAGTCCTGCTGGATAATGATTTACAATATTGTGTATCAGGTGGATAGCGTTATCCACCCTCTGAATAACTAAGGCCAACTGGTCCTTTGAGAAATAGTTCTCTTGTCGGTGTGCAACAAATGCAGACTGCAGACTTGCAGACTGGCAGGTAAACGAGGCAAACATTGTTGTGAAATGCTTTAACAGATTCCCTATCCCTGAACTAGACTTTTAGAAGACTAAAGTGTAAGGATAGGGAATCTGTTAAAGCATTTCACAAAAATGTTTGCCTCGTTTACCTGCCAGTCTGCAAGTCTGCAGTCTGCATTTCTCGCACACTGTTCTCTTGGCCATGAAGTAAATACTTCATTGACCAAGCTTGTTTGGGCAAGATTGCTGGATACTGGTCAAACTCGTTTTTGGAATTTATATTGACTTTGTTTTTAATGACCTCAGCTTTGTCTGGGTCAATAAGTACGCAAAGAACAACTTGGCTAATATCTACCCATCCCTCGCGCTTGGTAAATAATCCAAATATCTTGATATGAAAGAGAACAGATATGAAACCATGGATAGTATAAATTAGTATCCATGATGAATGTTTTTTTATCACTTAAAGCAAAAGCTTTAAAGCAAAACGACAATCATCATCACATTATAGGGCACGGGGAATTTCGACGTTCTTTAAAGAACTGTCTAACGGCGAATGGATAATACTTTAGTTAAACACAATTTTTATACTTTGCACTACAAAGCGAATGAGACTGCGATGACACCCGACCTGCTCAAGGTGGAGTAAATACCCTTAACTTACCGCAGTTTCTGAACATTTGCAACAGGAAGATAAATCTTTAAGTTAAATTTCTTACCATTCCCGTAGATTCTAGCCTCGCTACAACTCTGTACTGTACAGTACTTCCGGGTGGACGGCTACATATCAGTTGAACTCTGGAATAAACATTTGATTCTCCAACCTCGACCCATCGGTTGATATCGTAGGAAAACACGATCGCACGACATTCAACTAACACTTGTTCGGGGGGCAAGTGGTATAGTGATTGAGCCATGCGAGTTTGAAGGCATTTAAGCTGAACTTGTTCTACGGGAAGTTAGAAATTCATTCAAATAAAAGGCGATAACGAAAGTAAAAGTAAGAAGGGCGATCCATTGCGACGGAGCAGGCAAGGCATGCCGGAAGCTGCTCATGAAGCGCGCAGGGAACTATGGGGTAGGGGGACTCCCCGTTTTCGCATCAGCGAAAGGCAGCGTCCTATACGGTCCAATACCAGTTCGCCAAGATGTTGTCATTTGCCACAAACAGGCTCTTGACAAGAATTAGGTCAGCCAGGCGTTTTTGGATCAAACGAATGGGTTTCGGTATTTTTAAAAACTGTAGCAACAAGGAAAAATATCCTGGGGTAATTCCAAGCGTGCCAGAAGACCCGTGACAAAATGAAAGACTGAAAGTAATTTAGATCCGTCGATACCTGTAATGCGACAGGTAAAATCGGGTCTTGGTTTACCGATCAATTAATCATTTAACAAGAAAAATTAAACTGAGGAGCTTCATTCGACGTTTGGATGTTTCTAACATCATTATCGAGAATGAAAACTGTAATTGTCAAAGTTGTTAGAAACATCAAAACGGGTGGAATAACGTTCCTCAGTTTAATTTTCCTAGTTTAAAATGCTTTACTAATGCAAGCAACTGACCATCCGATCAATTAAAATAAGAGCCTTTTCACTCACGTGGCCAGCATCTATGCAAATTTATGGGAACAAAATAAGCGTTGACATCAGAAAAGAGTCCAACTCCCACAGGATTGGTGTGGAACACCAACATGACCAACATGGCCGCCGTTTTATTGTCTTGGAACACCAATAAGGCCGCCGTGACGTCATGTGAAAACGCTCCATAATTAAAAATTATTTGATGAGGCTGAATAATGATGTGAAGATGTTACGCAAATCGAAGGTTTTGCTATGCCGCACCGAGGTCCAGTATTATTTTATTATTATATTCATTTAAAACAAGCTTAGCTCAAATCGTGATGACCAAAATCTAAAATTTCCGTCTTCATAAAATTTATATGTACCTGTCTCCGCTAATTTAGGATATATGAAGGGAAGTTTATTCTAACAAATATTATAGTACTTGGGCTTTTTCGACCGATTGACCCATCATTTTGTCTTCGCATAAGCGGAGATCAGGCTCTATTTTAGATTTGGTTAGTAAAAAAAATTAATAACCGGTGACGTAAGTAAAATACCGGCCGCTGATCGGGAAGTCGGGCCCGCTCCCATATATAGCCCGGACGCTTCTGTTCCAGACGGGTGGGTACAACCCAAGTTTGACGGGTACAGAAAAACATAAAAGTTTTCTGGCACCAATCAGAAGTCAGAACGGCGGCGACCGTTTGGAACTGGTCTGGTAATACATTGTCCCCAGGGGCTCTTCTCCTCTTTCTTTACTTTTCTTCGTGCCATAATTTTCCGCCCGTTTATACTTTCCCTCGCTCCCACTATCTGCCCCTGCGTCTCCGAGGATGATTAGGTTGATGCACTCACTCACTTAATCCTTCTAATGATCCACAGCGCGAATACAGAGAAGCAATTGGGTAGGAGTCTGAGACTTACAGAAAATCACCACGGCGTTTAATTGAGTAAATACGGTAAGACGGCTTAACAGTTTCAACAATACGACTCTCCATTGTCAGAAACCAAGCGACAGAAGGATCTGATGGTCGACATCGTGAGGGAAGGGAAAGAAAAATGAAAAAAACAAAATACAATTGAAAAAAGCGACACTCCTCAGTATACTTTCCTCCTTGATTTTTAGCCAACTTCTTCTCTCCGAAAGGTTTGGTCTACCTTTCCTCAGTTATATCACTGCATTTTTAACCCCAAGGGTAACTGAGGTTGGAGAAACAAAACTTGAAGATTGCGAACGGGATCAGGTAGAGAAACTGTCGCAAATAAGAGTTCACCCTTCTTCTGTGAGCGACTGTTCTCGTCAAAATCAGTAACCCCTTTAACAAGGACAATAATAAGACAAAAAAGGTAGGTTAACCACAATCTTTTTTAAATAAAGGTTGAAAAGAGTTCATGTACAATACTACCGTAACCTACGTAAACGGAATATTTTTAATTTGCTAAACTTTTCGTCCTCGTTGTCGGCACTAACAAGCAAATAAATAAAACGCCGTATTGACCAGCTATTTAGTAAGGCCAAATTTATCGAGAATTTCCAGCGCAAGACCAGGAACAGCAGCGCTTTCGGCATTGGAGGAGTCAGACGAGTTTATAATTTGTTGGAGAACATCGACGAGAACTTGTGCGTCCCCTTTCAAATCATTTGGCTGCCCATTTGATGACAGCAGCCTTTTGATTATTCTCAAGAGCTGTTTTTGTTTCTTTACGTCAGCGGTTTTCAAAGCCTCTGCGAAATACTCCATGTTTTCGACACTCAAGGCGTCCTCGTATATCCCGCCAAACAGTTCAACCATAAGATACAAGCACCGACAGGCGTTGTCCCTAACATCCGGGTCTTCATGACAGAGAAAATTTATAAGCACGCCAGTCATTTCGATAAGCGGTTTACTTTCAAGAAGAAGTTTCTCCGCCAACTGAGTTTGACAAGAATTTTCGGTTGCAGACTCGGTTTTAGACTGAAGAGCTTTGCGAACTTCTCTAGAGACGAACTTCAATGTGGTGTTCAAAGCATCAAGAAGCGGAATCAACACCGCTACCGCGGAATCACTCCCAGGGGAATTTTCATCGTTTTGACTTTCCGCTACGTCAACAAAGAGAGAGACGAGGCTGTCAATTAAGCCCTGGTTGTACAATGAAGAAACGTCGACATCTTTAGCCGAGACCAAACAGTCCAGTAAGCCCACTACACTCTGTGCCATGCTCCTGTCGAGCTGACCGGCGTGGGACTGGAGGATCTGGGATATAGTGACCAGAAGCTCCTGTTTGATGACCGTGTGAACGATGTCAGGACTTCGCTCAAGAAAGGATAGCAACAGCTTTAGGCCATACGCTGGTAAAGGATCCTGGTCTTGAAGAATAAGATGATACTGGGGTAGCAGATGATCACTGATGACCTGTTGAAAAGAAAAAAAGTACAATAAGGAGAAAACGATTTTTCAAAACGCTCCAAATGTCAGGCTACTGTATGTCTATTTCCTGGTCTATTCCGGTTTAACAGGGGGCAGTTTTTTAGCTATGCACGTATGCACGTCAAGCAGAAGTGGCCTTTTTTCAATCTTGGGCAGCGGCTTTGACAAAATTTTGGGGGAAATCGTTTCTGCGAGAGAAAAGACACTTAAGCAGTGTTCTCCTTATCAGGCGGTAACCGGTAAAATTTACCGCCTGAAGCAACACTTCTTACCGCCTGCAACCGCTTTCAAGAAGGTTTACTAAAATTTAAAAAAGTAAATTTTAAAAAAAGGAAGTTGTGATCCGATCCAGTTCTCACTAGGAAAATTAATAAATAGATATGGAAAAGTACTAAAGTATACACTGCTTTTCTATTTATGGGCCACGCATTTTGGAAAGAGAACATTGTAGACAGTGTAAGATTATTTGAAATGAAACGTTTTAAATTGTTGTCTAAAAATAACTTCGGCCGATTTGCGTAAAATAGGTCTTAGAATGAGGGAATGACCTTTCAGAGAACTCAGCTCCTAAATTTCCCCGCGAGGGCAGGGCCTTGTCCCTCACGTCACTACCCCCTCCCCCCCCCCCCCCGGAGATATTTTTTGCCTTACTGGCCATGAATGGTCCTTTACCTGCTAAGCTAAAATTTAGGGCGAACACTGCCTAAGAATGCAAGTTTGGTTGTGTAGAGGCATAATAAAAGGCAAAATGCCTCACTTTGGGTTGACGTGCGTCGTTAAAAACGTCTTTACGTAATCTCCCTAATAGCAACACAGTAACACTGCAACACAGTAGTCAGCTGAATATTAGTGACAAAACTACTGTCTAAGTGATGTGTATGCACTTCAGCGTACCCTCCACCAGAAGGAGCACGATCGATCTATCACAAAAACGAACGAAAATGATGGCATCATGGAAAGCGAGCGGGAAGGTAAGGTCTTTCTCTGTCCATCACATCATGCACAGACGCTAAAAGAACAGTTGCTTTTTCGTTGTAAGTACGAATAGTGCTTCTCAAGAGGAATAATTAAATTCCTGCTCCTTGATGGGGTTTTACACCGTTTTATCTCTTAATAGAGTAGATGTTAATGTAAGGGATATATTCGCCTCCCCCCCCCCCACCCCCGCCTGCCCGCTCCCTCTCTTCAAGGTCCCAAATCCTACTTTTATGGTAGTTTCTTGGTATTGCGGTGCGAACGGGTTCAATAAAAAAAACACACGGAACAATACCCACACCATACCACAAAAACGAACCAACATTAATTTCCGCAACACCCACTTTTATTCTGCGTTACGCTACTCCCAACTGGATGCATCTTACCTCGTTCAGTTTCTTGGTACTTGCCGACACATCTTCGACATTGCTGGAGGAACTGTACACATTCTGGTTATCAAAATACAGCGACGCTACATCAGCAAACATCCTGAAACTTAACACTCTTGTGTCACCATTTGAACTGCTCATCAACGCAGCAAGAGGAGGGAGGAGGTGTTGCGTGACAACAGAGTGATAGTCGAGGAGTATCGGAGGGTGTTGCGTGATGGCCTCCGCAATGGACAACACCACATTGATGAGATCTTCGGCGGCATTTGGACCTGCTGCAGAGCCTATGCTAGTGATACCAGAGTCGATGGTGATGACATGTGTAAGCAGTAAGCCAACATTTATCAGGAATTCTTTATTCGTTATGTGCGCTCTGAAGGCGTGACTCGTGACAAGGTGGAGAATGATGGAGAGAAGTGGGAGGTGTATCCGGAGCTGCTTGGCTTGCCCAGCTGATGGGTGTTTCCGGCCTTGGACTGCTTCTAACGATGCTAACACATCCGAGAGGATACCAGGAGCTGCGTCTACAATGGCAGACACACACATGCTCTGACACTGCAGGAGAGAGTCCCGGTTCTCACGGCTCTCTCCCTTGACTGGAGTACCCCTTTTTATATTCCGTTCAATGTACATGACAAGCCTGGATTGACAGCACAGAAGAAGTGCCTCAGGGCTCGACTGCACCAAGGTCAGAACCAACAGAAAAGCTTTACCGCGGATAACCATGGATTGGCTTTCAAACAGGTGAAGACCTTTTGCGATCAAATCACGTTCTTGGACAAGCCTTCGCATCTGAGGCCTCGTGGACAGTAACATCACAAACATGGTTACCAAACACTGCTGAATCTTTGACACGCTGCTGGACAGAGCAGAGCCAACTGCCTTGAAACCTGCCTTTTCGATCACGTGTTGAAAGACAGTGGGAGAGTGACTGGTCAAACGACTGAGTGCTGAAATAGCTGTGACCTTCTGAGCATCAACTGTGCAGTGGGTGAACAACTTCCACAGGAGCTGAAGAAAAAGTTAAAATATTTAATAATCTCACAAACTGTCACTAAATGTTAGTTTAGCACTGAAGCCATGAATAGTGGTTCTTGAAGTTAAGTACTATCCGTTAAAAAAATACAACATTACCAATTCCAACAAAATATCACAAACAGCTCAGAGTGCTGGTGTTGCAAGTACAACATGGCAGTACAAGGGTTTTTCTCAAGGCTGTTCTCTAGCAGGACCCATTGGCCCCTGACACCTAAGGTTTGCCCTGGGTGACTAGGAAATCTTAGTCTTCTCATAGAAATCATATTACAGGTTCAGAGCACTGGGCTCGCTTCAATTTTTCTTAGAGCACAGCCTTTTATTTTCAATACAATTAGCAAAGAGCCTCACATGATGAACATGGAGGAGGAGTGGTCCAGTGCCTCAAGCAAGGGACGCAAAAAGTCTCCACAATTAATACTTCTTGTTCATAATGCATTTGACATAAGTGTGTACAAATCATTCAAGAATCTTAATATCAACTGAGTGAATGAAGTCAATTTATCCCTACTACATCTAAAGTTTCCATGATGAATTTTCTTACAGTGGAAAGTTTACTTTATGAATTTGGTTAATAACATTAAACACGAATATTATTTTTGAATTACTATTCATCTGCAATCTTCCAACTGAAGGATGTTTTTTATTAGGAAATCCACATTTTGATTTTGATTTTCAGGCTTCTGTTCATTTCTTTAAGATGGAATGTAACTTATCAAATCCAAATCCAAATTCGTTTTTGGATTTCATGCTTTATGGGAAAATCACAAAATAAATTTAATGCAAGTATAAAAGACTGATCTCTTCATCAAAAGCACACTAAGTTAAATTATTATCCTGACCTGAGCAGATTCATTTGTGGCAAACTTGCTGCAATGTCGACCACTGGTTGACGCCACATTTTCAATAGTCTTAGCCGCAAAGTGTTGTACTATGATATCTTCTCCTTCATGAAGACACCTAGTGATGATGGTGTATGTAACTCCTACAAAAATCAACCCAAGATCATGACTAATCGAGATGACAAAATTGGAAGCAAACAAAAAAGAGGTTAAGTTTCAGGCAAATTAAGTAAAGGAATATTCTAGCTATGGTGAAATGAAAAAGTAAAT